>CM052539.1:139854737-139978440 GCA_028533065.1 Trachops cirrhosus
TTAAAGGGACTTATCTAAGAAAAAGAAGATAAAAAACATGTACAGCAAAATGACAGCAAACTCACAATTATTAACAACCACACCTAAAACAAAAACAGACTAAGCAATCAACTAGAACAGGAACAGAACCACAGAAATGGAGAACACATGGAGGGTTAGCAACAGGGGAGTGGGATGAGGAGAGAGGGGGCAAAGGTACAGAGAATAAGTAGCATAGATGGTATGTAGAAAATAGAGAGGGGGAGGGTAAGAATGATATGGGAAATGTAGAAGCTAAAGAACTTATGACCCATGGACATGAACTAAAGTGGGGAATGTGGGTGGGAGGGTGTGTGTAGGGTGGAGGGGAGTGATGGCGGGCAAATGGGACAACAATAATAGCAAAACAAAGAAAAATAAGGTTTATCAGGTATATTTTATATATTCATAAATAAATAATTCAAAAACATAAAAGCTTAAATATTTGTATACATATTATGATTATTCTTGGATATTTCTTAAAATATGCATCACCAAATATAAACTAGTGTTAAGAAATAATTAGTGTTTTTAACATACACAATAGAATCAACTGTTCATTGGCTTTAGTAATAAGATAAGGAAGAATATGAATAATTTCAGCTGAAGTGTCTCAGAAAACTTTATATTTCTACTTGTCTCATATACTCACTGTTTAACTTTTGAAATTAGTACCAATGAATTGATTGTCTTATCATTTCTGCTTTCCTTTTTTTAATAAGAAATGTTAAAGAGGCAAGGAAATGTTCAAAATTTTATGTACATGTTTTTTTACCTTGAGGCCTTTTCCTTATCATTGTTTGTATCTCTGCACATTATTCTATCCATTCTGGAATGACCTGGTACTGGTTTTTCCACATGATGGAGGATTGAAATAAATCCCAAATTTAACCTGCCTTCACTACTTATTCTTCTCTCCTATCTCCCTTGCCCAATGAAATCACAATGGCAACAACTTTCTTGAAATGTTTATTTTCTTGAATCTAAAGCATGTAATTTCAAAATGGTCTTTAAAAATAGTGTTATTGCTATGACCTTTCATTCTAGAGTAACTTTATTTATATTTGCAAATTCAACCAGTAACTCCTATCCTAATGAAACATTGACAGCAAAGATCCATTTTCAGCAGATGGGGATGTTGCATCAGGAAAGAGCACTCCTGTAGAGCAAAACAGGATTCTCTTACAAACCACAGAAGTACAGACAGAGGGGGGAACCATCTGTGTTTTCAAGATTTTGACTTGAAAAGACTTTGAAAATACTTTATTGTTGTGTGCTAGTGATATGATTTACATTAGTTAGATATTTGTTGGATTTTATTTATTTATTCACTTATTTATTTTTAATTTGTATCTTGCTAGCTAAAAGAATTTTATTAAGTGTCTCTTCTCTATCCAGGGAAACCATTTGTAGACATCTACATAAATAGTATTTTAAGAAGGAGGGTAAGATGCTAAGATGTGGTAAATTTCTTTTTTTTAAAAAAGTTTCTTGAGATGGAACAGTAGTCAGCTCTATTTTACCATTTCATGATTTGTTTTAATTCCATTTTATATTTCCTTTTTCTTAGAGATGATGCTATATTCTTAAGATCTTCACATAGATAGCTATTTATAGACATAATTAGTAACAATTATTATATTTTTGTTTATATTACATTTTAACTGTTATTCTTTTGTCATATTTTTAAACAAAAACAAGTATAGTTGACAAAATGTTTTATTCATTTGATCAACATTTCAAATATTTATTGATGAAGTTGTATCACTTGCTTTACTGTGTGTGTGTCTCTGAGGTGAATTGAGAAATTCTTTGAGGTAATTAGCTTAAAAAATCTATGACTGAGAACATAAATATACATACAAAAGGGCAAGTTTTTACTTAATTTTCTCCCTATTTTGTTTCAAATGAGAAAAAGTATTATAGGATACAAAGTTGACTCAGAAATGATTTATTGGGCATAAAGGAACTCTAAATATTATAAATTTATCAGTCTATATTACAAACGAGGGAGCTAAAGAAGTTCTTCAGATCTATCATATATCACATTTCAGTTTACTTTACCACAACTCTACACCTCGCATAAGTGGGGGAAAATAATGACAATAAGATAATAACAAGAAGTAAAGGAAGAAGACAAAGAGAGAAAATGCATCCTAGATATTTATAAGTATGATAGACCCTCCAACTACATCTCCCATATCTGTGGGACTGTTACTTCTAGGAATTTCAAAGGAGTTGCTTCATCAAGTTCCATCAAGTTCCACTATGCTTATAACACATTTTCTGTCCTGATATTTCCTCCTGTGTGGCTCTCATTTAACCAATTCTACAGCCTGAAAAACTGTCAGTTTTTCATCATGAAACTGGGAGTGAAGGACCATCCAGAGGGAAACATAATTTGCTTGACTTTAACCTGAATTAAAATATTATATTAAATATAATTTGACAGATCAAACATTGTGATATTTCACATTAAAATATGTATTTTCAGCATAATGGTCTGAGCTGAGCAAGAACAGCACCAACTTCCCATGGATGGCATAAGGATTCAATGAGATCATTATTAATGATAACAATAGCAGGCATTTATTGAGTGCCAGTTGCATGTCTATCACTGGGCATGTATTATTGAATCTACATAAAATGCTCAGCACACACAGTGCCTAACTCTTAATTAGCAGTGAAGAACTATTAGGCATTATAATCATTGCTAATTTTTCCAACTTCCATGCAAGACATCTATTATTATTCCCATTTCCAAGGTGGGAAACTTGAAGCTCAGAGCCAGTAGCTAGCTCAATAATATTAGCCATTTTTACTTAATAATGGCTAACCTTTATAACTACCTCACTAGGTATGTATTATTGCCATTTTGTGAATGAAAATTCTGTGGTTCAGAAAAGGTAACTTGAGTGAATGACTTAGGCTCCAGAGTTCCTACCTCACACCCTAGTCTATTCCATCTGCTCTGTGTGAGTTCAGCTTACTACGGTCTTTTATCCATGAGTTGTGGAGAAATTCCTACAGACGATTAGGAGCATGTGTGTTTTGAGGTGGGAAGGTGGCAGGCAAGAACTGGAGGAAAACTTACTGAAACTAGTAAGGGACAGAGTCAGTACTAGAACCAAATACGAGGCATTCTTTTATTCAGCATTTATTGAGTACCTCATTGGTGCATTTTCCTTGACCCTAGAGTCTGAGGGGTTTATATAAATAGTTTATAATTAAGAGTGATTGCGACTCCAGCAACCTGTATTATGATTTTGTTTTAAAAATGTATTAAAATGTATTATATGAAGGATCTTGGGGTGATTAACATAGAAAGCGGAAGAGTGAATTATAATAAAGAGAGATTGGGAGGGGTGGGTAATGGGTAGTGGGCAATTGCAATGGTTTAGACACAGGCTGTTAAGAGTCCTTGTAGAGATGTCGGAAGTAAAATTTATACATGAAACATTGATTCTCTTTAACCTGAAGGATAAGTATACATAATGTCAGCATAAACTACTGATTTGGAATGTCTCTATATTAAAAGCAGTTATTTTATAATCACATATAGGCAATGATATATCACATTAAACATACTACAACACTGCTTCTAAATGAGAATATGATTTTTAAATAACAGTACAATGAATTCTTAGCTTATAAACATTTTCTGCTGTAAATGTGTAATTGCTTCAAATTTCTTTATTCAATTTTAACTTAGCATTTGTTTATTGAGCATTTTCCCAAGAAGTAGGGTTTTTAATCATATCATAAAGTATATCTGAAACAATCCCAAGTAACAGGAGAGATGAAAAAGTGAGATTGTAGTTTTTTGAAATCCTTATCATACACACATTTTTCCATTTCAGAACAGGCATTTTTTTACATTGTGCCTATTGTTTTGGAAATTATATATAATCATATATCTCTAAATCCAAGCCTATTATGCATGTGTGTTTCTTAAACAAATCCTGTGGTAAATTCTTTGTTGTTAATTAGTCAACCTTAAGGTATCTGGTTGCCAATCTTGAATCTGATAATCTATCAGGCTTCCTTAGAATATCACCTATATTGTTACTTGGTCAAACAACTTATAAAATAAACCTTCCTACCCTGGCTGGTATGGCTCATTTGGTTGTAACATTGTCCTGTAAACCTAAGGATACAGGTTTGATTCACAGACACCAAACATGCCTAGGTTACAGGTTTGGTACCTATCTATGTTTCTCTCTCACATTGATGTTTCTCTCCCTCTCTCTCTCCCTCCCTTCACCTCTCTCTAAAATCAATAGGCATGTCCTCTTGTGAGGAAAAAATAAAATGAGCCATCTTCTATATTGAGGCAAAGAACAATACTGAATTGCAAAATAACAAAATTCTTGAGAAAAATTTGCAGAAAATAAATTTATTTGCTAATTCAGATGAAAATAATTGAGCTGTTTAGCATTTACGTGTTAGCGATTGTTAAGATATTTTTAAGTATATTTCATCCCACAGAGAATGTGCCAAAACTCATTTCTCAGCTGTTTTTCAATCAGTTGCACTGTCATAATATAGAAAACATAAAACCATCTGTAATCAAGCGATATACTTAATTAAATTTGATTCAAGGAATCTGGTGATTTCTTGAAAAATACCTATTTCCTTTCATGTCTCTTTTTTGCTTAGTTGAAATGATGAGGTACAATGATCACAGAAAGCTACAGGTTTTTGTAGCACAAAAACTAAAACAGTGACTCAAATCAGGATCTTGCCATAAGGAGGTGAGAAAAATCAGGTGTGCCCCAGCTCCAGATGTGTGTGCACTTGCACATGGTGGTGGCACCACATTCTTTGGCTGCTCCCATGAACTACTACAGTAGGGCATGATTTAGTGATGAATGCTCACTTATTTGGAGCAAACCAGCCAGCTCTTTCTTGAGTAGCAAGTAAACCCAGAAAGTTTTGCCCTGTCACAGCTATTTAACAATTTTAGAAAGGCCTTTGGTATTTATATTTCATATAGCGAAAACTAGCTTTGCATAAAACTCCGATCTCTAATGTTCGGGGATGCCTATTCTAGTTGAATAAACAAAATACGGACCAGAAAGGGAAAATATTATGATATACAAATTAAGAACAAAATACTGTCCAACATAAACACTGTTCCTTATTTTTAATTTTTATCACTGTTTTATAACATGCTAGAATATTAATAAATACATGTGAACATAAACTGTATATGACATTGCTTTGACCAAAGGGCCAATGGATATTTAAATGAAAAAAAAATAGCAAACAAGGTAACTGATTTCCTGTTTACACAGATATTGGAAAATTAAGTTGTTCATGAATTAAAGTTTTATAACTTTAACTTCAGTAATTATTACCTGGAATTAATTATAGTCTTTACACTCCCCCAAAGAGTGACTTTCTTTTTTTTTTCAATAAGCATATTTGAACTTAAAATATTTTGTATTTTATATCAGGAGTCTGTAATCTTGTAATAAAAGCCTAGTGGGGGTCTTAATAAATATATGAATAAATATATGATAAACATATGCCCTCTCTCTTAAACTAAAATATTTTAACCCTCACAATTTACATGTGTGATGAACATGAATTACTTTTACTATCTTACTATCTTATTGGTGTCATTTTTATTAATGTTGATCTTTTATTGATTTTTTTTTCAGCCAAAATGTAGCCACAATAGCTATAGTGTTAAACTGTGAAGTTTCTTCTAGGACATTTGATCAGAGGTTGACTACTGAGGTGGGCTTTAGAGGAAGTAAACTAGACAATTAAGAAAGACTTTGCAGAAATGTCAATGAAAATGACATGGAATTAGCAGCCATGTTTTGGGGGATATGTTTTTCATATATGTAATAGTTGGCCCATATTGATTGACAGTAAAGTTAAGTTGCAGTTGCAAGAGATTGGAAAGGTATGTAAATGACCTATTTCAAACACCTGAACTGGGAGTAACAGAAAAAAGTTATCGCCCAGTGAAAGCTGAAGTGGAGAAGGAAAATCAGGAGGAAATCCCTTGAAAAACTGTCCCAACTTGCCATATTTTGTCCTCACAATCTCTGTAATAAATTTTGCTTACTGTTAGGTGGGATATACCTATGAAAATGATGTGAAGTGTTGTGAGCACATAGAGCAGGTAAAATAGTAGCTGGGGGTCCTCATGGTGGAGGGTGGGTCAGAGCACTGTACTGGGAGGCTGGCCTGGGTTCTGGCCTGGGTCAGTGACCATGTAACTGCAGGACTTGACTCAGGCCACCCTGAATACCCTCCAAAATTCTGTCTAATTTTGTTAAACAAATGTGGTGCACTAAAACACTTTTTAGATTAGATTATATTTTAGGTTACACTTGATCATATCTGGGATTTAGAGGAACTTTATACAAACTTATGGTAGAGACAGTACTTTTCTTTTTCTCAACTAGAGTGAAAATTATTTCCACTCTCATCCTACTGAGAAACAGCCATGAGGGTCCGCTGCAGTGGTGTGTGAGGTATGCTTGTGTAACCACTCTGATTTGGGCTTCTTCGGGCTGTTATTGATTATGTGCCCATGACACTCAGCTTAGGAACAAACACTGAGTTTTAATTTACTGCAACAAGTCATTCAGGGCAGTTTTTCTCCTTTATGTAGAGTTTATTACTAATAGTATAGCTATATTAGAAAAGGTGAATTAAAGGACACTAACTTTGCAGAAAGCACTATTTTGGCAAACAGTAAGTCTGAAAGACGGGAAGGATTAAATTGTAGTCTTTTTTTATTTTATTTTCTGTCAAAGCTATAAATACAAATAAATAAGTGAGTAAATAGTGCAAACTACAAAAAAATGCCACTGCATTTTTTAATTTTTAATGAAGAAAAAAGTTCAAATCATGTATGTATGTAGGTGATAAGTTTGCCTTGTGAGCTACATTGAAATAGTATTAATGCAAAGAAATAAAGTGGGCATCAGGACTGTGATATTGGCCTTATTATAGATTTTTTAAATGATAAATGTTCATAGAAAAGCTGAGTCAACTAAAAGAAAGACAGTAAATGATGATCTTTGAATCAACATTATTTTATATCATGCAGTGGAAAAATCACATTCCTCACCCACATTTTGATTTTGCCTCATATTAAATTAAATAAAGTCCAGGCTATTGTATTATACTAATTAGTCACAACATAATTACTACTTAGGTGTTCTGTAGCCCATACAGCTTATTTATTTGTAGATATTACAATGTGATCTTTCATAACACTCTTTGGCCTTTGGGGACATCAACTAACCATGACTTGACATGACAAATAGCAGGAAATACAAGAGATTGTTATGACACGGTCCATGACCCATAGCTTCAAGAAGCGTTTCTCAAAGTATGCCAGCGGCATCACCCTCACCTGCACAGTTTTTAGAAGTATGCTTCTTTGCGTCCTCTCAAGATTTACTGAATTAGAAATAACTGGGGGTTGGTGACCAGCAATCTGTGTGTCTGTGTTTCAACAAGTTCTTTAGGTGATTCTGGTATGTGCTAAAGTTTGAGAACCAGGGCTCTGGGTTTTTGAATCCTGGTATTCAAAAAATCATCTGAAAAGCTTGTTTAAAATACATGAGACAATGTTATCCATCCTAAACAAAATCACAACAGAATTGTCTTTGTAAATTGATCAATAGACTCTAAATTTATGTGGAAATTCAGAGGGCTGAAAGCAGCAATGGCAAACCTGAAAATCCACAAAGCTGGCTGTCTTGCACCACAAGAAATGAATACTTAATAGAGACCAAGATAATTAAGCCAATGTGGGAGAATGGCAAGGACAGACATATAGAACATAAGAGGAAATCCAGAAATGAACCTGCATGGTATGGTCATCTAATTTATGATAAAGTTGACACAAATACAGCAGTAAACATTATGTCCTTTTTAATGAATTTTGCTAGGTTAATTGGATGTACATGCTGGGGAGATGAATTGTTACTCTTAACCTCATTTCAGAGACAAAAATCAATTTTGGGTGGATTATAAATATAAACACAAGACATGAAACCATAAGTTTTAAGAGGAAAGCAGGGAAATATTTTCATGGATTTAGTGTAAGCAAAAATCTCTTGAATAAAATCAAAGACTGCTGACTATAAGGAATAAATTCATTACATTGAAATTAAAAATATCTTTCATTAATATACTAGGAAAATGGAGAAACAATCTACATGGTTGTAGGTGAGATTTAGAATACATGTATCTGAAGAAAGACTAGTATCCATAAAGTTTAAGAACTCCCTCAAATTAATATGCAAAGAATAGACAACCTTTTAACAAAAAGAAAGAGACTTTTATAAACACTTCACAAATAATCATGTTCAATTGTATAATAAATATATGAAAAGTAAAGGCACTCAAATTTATTAGACATCAGTGAAATGCAAATAAAACTACAATGTGATGCCACTATGCACCCACTAGAATATGACAAAAATTAAAGACAGAAAATACCAAGTGCTGCCTGAAAATGTGGAACAACTGAATTCGCTTAAATGCTATGAATTCCATACCTAGATATATACCCAATAGAAATTCAAACACTTGATTGTCATGGCAGAATTGTCATAGAAGAACTGTTTGTAATACCAGCAAGTAGATATGACCCATCAGTAATAGAACAGATAAACAAACTGTAGTACAGTCATTCTTTGGAAAAGTATACTACAGTAAGGAAAAAAAACCCTACATATACACAAAAACCCTGGATGACTTTCACAGGCATGATGTAAAATTTTTTAAAAAATTTCACAGTGTGATGCCATGCTTAAAATTTCAAACACAGGAAAAACTACTCTATGAGAACCAAAGTTTGTCATGGGATAGAGGGCATGGAAGATCTTTGAGGAAATCTGTTAATGTTCTGTTTTTGACCTGGGTACTGATTACAGGGGTGTGTTCAATTTACAAATTTTAATCGGCTGTATAATATTGATAGGTGCACTTTTCTGTTTGTGTTATACTAAAAAAAAGTTTCCTTTAAGAAAAAATCCCAGAGCATAGTGAAAGTTGCATTTTAAAAACAGCATTTGGCAGGTAGTGTGAGGGAGAGAGGAAGCTGGGTTACAGGAACCATGGAGAGAGACGTTAGGAGATGGTTGCTTTTGGCTATGACAGAAATAGTAGTTTAGTGTAAGGTAGAAATGGGGAGACAGAGAAGGCAGTTAAAATCAAAGGGAAAATGATGAATTAGAATTGGCAGTACCTGGTAATGGATATGAAAGGTGAAGAAAGCAAAATGTAAGCAGTGAGAACGCTTCATTCTAAGGCACTCCTGTTATAGAGGTGGATGCACCAAAAAGTCAGAACAGGATTTCTGAAGTTGGTGAGAGAGAAGGAGGTGCTGCATAAAAAGTGGGACTTGAGTTGAGCCCAGGAAAGCCAACTTTTCAGCTGAAGTATTTGGCATGTCAACAGACATCCTTTTTGAATGACTTTCCTCACAGACTACTTCCAGTATAACACATCCTTCACTTTTCCTCCCAACTCCTTGATTAGCTTTTCTCAGCCTTATGTGCTGGTTTTTACCCCCAAATGTCCCCAAGTCTCTGTTCTAAGTTACTTTTCCACTCTGTGTGATCAATCAGGTTCAGGCTCATGACTTTCAACATTATCTTTTACAAAATCTCTCCTCTAGATTCACATATGTAAATGCTACTTGACATGCCCACTTGTATTTCTCAAATATATCTATGTCTCATATTCAACATACCAAAATTTAACTGATTATTCTACGTCCAAGTATAATCCCTTTCCAGAGTTCCCTTTTTCAGTGACTGGCCCCAGCAAAAATGCAGAAATATGGATATCATCTTTGACTCCGCTATTTTTCTTACCCTTTTTTCCAACAGTAAATCTTTTTAATTTTATACTGAACATGTCTCTCAAATCCTCACCCTTGTCTCTATCACCTACATTGTCATCTCTCTAGTCCCAGCTACCATCATCATCTCTTGCCTCAACTACTGCAATGGCCTCCTCACTGGTTTCCTTGGCTATTTTCCCTCTCTCAATTTACTCTTCATACTCAAGCAAAAGTGTTTTATTCAATGTACAAATCTAATTCCATCAAATTCTTAAAATTCTTCAAAGGTTTTTGATTGATTTTAGCATTAAGACCAAAGTCCTTAACAAGGTTTGCATCACCTGGTTTTTCCCTTCTGAGCCTATTCCTTCTCCATAAAAGTGTCATTTATCTTGTCCGTCTGTCACATGGCTTGTGTACCTGCTGTACCTGCCACTCTTCCCTGCTGCACCCATCTATCCCAAAGTACTTACCTGATTCTTCAGAATATTCCAGGTCCTTTATATACATTTTCTTTAAAGTTCCTATCACAGTTTAATTTATGTTTTTCTGCTTGATTATTGGTTGATGACTATGTCCCTCCATAGGTTGTAATCTCCATGAAGACAGGGAGTATCCAAGCACAGGACCATTCCCAAGTACCTAGAACAGAGACAAGAACATTTTATGCTCAATAAATATTTGATGGATTAAACGGTCACTTGGGGAAAGCAGACTTTATCATGAATGACTCCAAGAAGCAAAAGAATTTCATTAGTTGATTGTGCCCTATGAATGTCAGACAAAATGAGGCAAAAAAAAAAAAAAAGAAAAAGAAGAACAACAAGAAATCTAGTTTAGGGAATAAAACATTAGAATAGACCTCTTATGGTTTTGCCTAGATTGCCTTTGACACTCAGTTTAGTATTAGTCCCTCCTATTGTGGTGTTTGAAAAGGTCTTCAGTTGAGTTCTAGAAATTGGAATACCAAAGCATTGACTCAGAATAGTTTGGCCTCAATTGAAATAATAGTGAAGTCTTAGATTTTTAATCATTTTATATTCTTTGGAACATCATTTGACATGCAATAACTACACAAACAAAGGTTTCAGTATCATAAGTTTGGGGCAGAGGGACATAAAGGAGCTGATTCTGAGACTTTTTCACACTTGTGAAATACTTGTTTGCAGAGAGCTCAGTGTTGATAACAGCTTTATTAATCGGTAGCTACACAAGAACCCAGCACAGGAGGAATGTATTAAGATCTGCTGTGGGATGTTGTTTCTTTTTTTTCTTTTTTGAAATGTGAGATCTAAAATAATTTAGTTTCTCGCTTCTTGCCACTGTTCTCACTCCACACTTGCCATTTTACATACGATTATTGAGTTGACCCAAAAAGCTTTTAGGTTGGGAGGTGCAAGGTCAGTGTCCTTGCCACCTCCCAATCTTCATCTGTACCTACCTCAGACATGTCTTTGTACTATCCCTGCTGGACACTGCACCTTTCCATAATTATAAATGTCTGTTTGAGTCACTTCAAAGGTTTCCCAGCACTGGGAGTCCTCCTTCAAAGCGCCTGCATTGCTGAAGAACTTCTGTCATTGACAGGAGGTCCTGCTTTGAAGTTTTTCATGCCATTTATTGATTTTCCCCCTTTAAAGATGTTCAGATTAGAAAGTACTTCACCCCCTTTGAAAATGTGCATATTTTCATGATGATGGATGGTTAATCCTTTGAAAATATTTACATTTTATAGTAATGTCCTTATATGAAGAAATTTGACATCAGTTATGCCATATGCTTTATGGTACTTTCCTTTTCTCTGCTGGAACCTTCAAGATCAAGATCCTTCCAATTTAGTATGTTGTTGGTTTTTCTATCATGCCTTTTTTTCCCTTTTTAATTCAATGCCAAAAAACCCCGCAAGAAATATGCTAAAATGAAAGAGCCTGAGTAATTTTGAGTGGCTTTTATTAAAGCTGTTAATAAATGTCTACTTAATGTTGGGACACTTTTCATGTTTGGGAGTGTTTACAAATTTCCTTGCTCTCGTGATCATCTGCAGTGCCCTTATACATTTTATACATATTAGGCTTATAGCTTAGTCCTCCATTTCTTAATCTTTTGAAAAGGTGAATAGGACTGCTATGAGGATTAAATTTAAAAATTGCACTTAAGGACTGGCTCATGCTCGGTAATGTTGCACATTAGCTCTGCCAAAGGCAATTAGATGGCCAAACCCAATGAATTCAATACTAAATAACAGCTTAGGTAATATTTTAGATATTATCTTTATAACTATCCCTGCTGATCAGAAGTCTACTACATTTTTTTCTAATTAGCTGATTTCAGCAATTCTGTCACTTGGAATTTCTGTCATTTAACTTAAGGCTTTGATTACTGTTAGATAAAGTACTACTGGGGAAAGGTAATACTTAAAGTTCTTAGTGTAAATGAAAATTCTGAAAGCATGTTGTAGTGATGCAAAGAGATGCAAAAAGAAGGAAATTGTGCTGAAGAGTAAGAAAGCAGATTGGGAAATTGAAGAGCAATGGAGATCAAGGAAAACTACAGTTATGAATTTTAACAGAATTCTTTAAAAGATTAAAATATAAACCATGCAAACACACACATATACACATACACAACATCATTGAACCTAATTTACAACTAAATATAATAAATAGTGATATCCTAAATTATGGGCACTAAATCTAGAATGCCACACAGACACAAAAGAAAAATAAATATAACTGGTATGAGTTTTGATAACTAGTGGGCTAATAGACTCATTTTAAATGTAGACTGGTTGTTAACCGGGAAACATATGACCTCTCCAGGCATAATAAAAGTAAAGCATTATTCTTTAACTTCTGTGTTTACTATAATATGGTTATAATCATAATGCCAGGGAAACATTTTTATTTTCCTGGATGTCAGTGATTAATTTTAATTTCTCCAGAATTCTAAATGTATTTCTTCATTCAGTAATTTAATAATTCATTTATTTAATATTTATATAATGTCAAGTAAGTACAACTGGCTAATAAACAGATGAAAAGATACTCAACTTTTGTATTCATGAGGACACAGTAAATATGGAGAAAAATGAGGTACATATTTATCCATTGGTACTTAATAATATGGAGTATTGTTAGGAGTGGGGAAACTGTTATATGTTGTTGGTGGAGGTGTAATTCAATATAGATTTTTGGAGGGTAATTAGAAAATATCTATGAAAATGTAAATATGTATACCCTTCTTCAACTGAGAAAGTTTCTCTGTCAGCTTTATTATGGAGAGATATTATGGTAACAGAATAAAAAAAGATGAGAAGAAGGAAGAAAAAGGAAGAAAGAAAAAATTACCTATGTATCTAAGTTTCTATCAGTAGAGGAACATTTAAATAAATGGTAGGGAACCCATTGCATACAATACACCCTGGCAATTAATCAATAAAGCATAGCTGCACCTATATGCCCTGATATGAAAAGAGTTTTTAACTGTGTGAAAAAGAAAAAAGGGAAGTTGGAAAAATATGTGTTGAATGATATCAGTCATATAAAATGCACAAAGTATATGTTTTATATATATTTCTATGTGTTTCTAAAAAATGTTAAAATGTTTAATTTTGCTCTGGGGGGCATTTATGGTATTAATCAAAATGGACTGTTTATTGATTAAATATTACAGAAAGAACATATTCATATATTTTTTGTGTACTTAAAGTAAATAAAATAAAATATATATGCATTTTATAGATTATTTTCTAAACAAATTAATAGATTCTACTCCAAATACACAAACATTGATCTTTCTTGTTAGTCATTAAATGTGCATTTAATTTTGCACAAGTGTTCTATTAGTCAAAGAATCTAATAAGCTGCTTGTTATTAATTTCTTGGAAGCACAAAAGGAATATACTTTTATGCTCTTCAAATAGGGTATATCCAAATGACCCATTTACTGCTCTAGAGATACCTTGGACACAAGGAATCTACCTTAGAATACATAATCAGTGGGCACAGCCAATGTGTAGAACTAGCAAAGCCCCATGTATGTCTTTATACCTGCCCAATCACCCAACAATTCCCCCCAATTCCAGAGTTGCCTAAGGGTCCAATGGTGCCAGGGCACTAAAGGAAAAGGGAGGTTTGTAAAATGGGCTTCTTGAGCACATCTTTGTAAATTCTCTTCCAAATTCTTCTCCATTTCTTCAAATGGAAATTTTGAGAAATAGAAGAATATATGTCCTGAATTGTATATGTAACATCAAAATGTTTAGATTTCAAAGAAATTTAATGTCAGAGTCCCCACCCCTTTTTCTCAATCTTTCTTAGAAGAAAAAGATATATTTCCTACCCTTAAAATACACTCAAGTCCTATACTTACAGTTTCACTACAAATCAAAACCCTTAAAGTTCAAGTTGATTTTGAACATAGTACAATGCATTCCAACATATTGTTTCTCTTTCGGAGCCTTGTAACTATAAAGAAAATAATATATATATCCCTTGTTAATTAAAAAACAAACTAGCTATTAATGTAAATTGTTACAACATATTTGGCCTTAAAGTTTAGTACAAACTATGTACATTTTTTTATTAAAATATAATTTCTATTCAAATTAACCTATTTTTAACATATATAGAGTTTTCCTTTGGATTTTAATTTTTCCCAACTCCTGAGTCTTGCCTTTATTGCTATCTAGCTAGCTGATGTCCAGACTTTTTATTTTGAAGATTAAACAATTTTCATCTGGCCTGTCCTAGACTGTGTCTTTGTGGACCAATTTTATCTTATCATTTTCTCATTAGTGAATATTCTAAAAGGAGGCAATCAATAGCAGTTCTTTCACCAAGCCATGGACATACACTGTTTCTCAGTGAACACATAGTGGACTTTGTTGGCCTTTCTATACAACCCTCCACTGTTACATAGGATTATTTGATTCACAGAACAATATTAAGATAAAGAGAAAACCCAGATTGGCCATGGCTATTTATCTTCAACTATGAGCATAAAAGCAATTAAATTTTCTAAAATAAAATGTTCCATTTAATATTTAGGGAAAAACAATTGAAAACTGTTGTAGAACATATGCCTATAGATTTTTATCTACTAATACATCTAAGATTTAATTTCTGTAACAACTGGAATGCATGTGAATTTTTCCTTTGCTCCTGAAATTGAAAGTGGTTTTATAATCATTTAACAGCATGTGTTGCCAAATGAGTGATTGTTAATTATTCACCTTTATTTATTTCCATTGATAATGGAAAGGATTTTCCTTTACCTGCTACAGGCACTTTCCAAAACTTGATGAAGCTCTCTAACTCCAACATATAAAACAAAATAAAAGCAACAGCAATGATGATAAGTAGTATTAGTTCTTATCCTATTAATTTATTTTGAGTGTGAAGACTATTGGCTGTTGTCATTACACACGGATGAATATTATAGAGTCTTTGTTCACTTTTATCCCAAGTTGTCATTTGGGGAGGGCACCACATAGCTTGCAATTTGAAGAACAATGAAATAAGCTCAGCATCACAGGAGAGTTGGAGACATAGGCAGGTGAGCAGAAAAGGATAGTTTGGAAAACATTTTCTAGAGGAGTTAGCATCAGAAATGAATTTTTTAAGTATCAGCAAAAGATAACTCTCTGAAGTGGGATGAAGAAAAGGAATTCTAAACAAAATAAATGATCATATAACTATGCTAAGACCTGAGACCATATGGCATTGCTATAGAATCTCAAACATGAATGATGCAAATGGCTCAAGAAAGTGAGCGACTGGGACTAGTGAATTGGACAAATGCCACATGCCAAAGCATGGTGGGTAGGAGAATGCTTAGGGACCATACTGAAGAAACTGACTTAGACACAATGCAAAGGTATTCAATGACTTAATCATAAGTGAGATTTAGTTAAATATGTAGTTTAGAAAACCATCTTATCATCTGGAGCAAAGTAATTTTTTTTCAGTTACTTGGAGAAAACTTACATGGAGTACTGCTTTCCTCCATGCTTTCCATCTAATACCAGCTATAGTCCAGAAAATCTCATTGCCCTTAATTTTATGCCCAGAATCTGAGCAATTCTCATTATATCCACCACTTCCACATTGGTTAAAGTTACCGTAATTCCACCTACGAATTCCTGCAATTACTGTCCTTGATCTCTTCTGATCTAATCTCTGCAGGAACCAGAATGATGCTTTTAAGTCTCATCAGTCTGTTAAAAACCATTACATCACTTTGCTAAAAACCTTCCCAAGTCTCCACTTATTATGTACTAGAAATCAAAATCCTCACAATTGCCTGTAAAAGACCTGCACTTTTTTATTTTAAATATTTTTTATTTTTAATTACAGTTGACATACAATATTATATTAGTTTCTAGTGTACAGCCCAGTGATTAGACATTATATAACTTACTAAGTGATCACCCTGGATAAATCTAATACCTATCTGACACCATGCATAGTTATTACAATATAATTGACTTTAGTCCCTATGCTGTACTTCATATCCCTATAACTATTCTGTAACTACCTATTTGTACTTCTTAATCTTTTCACCCCTTCACCTTATTCACCATATCCCCAATCACCTTCCCATCTGCCAACTTTCAAAATATTCCCAGTATCCATGATTCTCTTTTGCTTGTTTATTTTTTGTTTTATTTTGTTTAGATTACATGCATAAGTGAAACCATGGGGCATTTGTCTTTCTCTGACCTATTTCACTCAGCTATAATACCCTCTAGGTCCATCCATGTTGTTGCAGATGGCAAGATTTCATTCTTCTTTATGGCTGAGTCATTTTCCATTGTATATAGGCACCATTTCTTCTTTATCCTTTCATCTACTGATAGACACTTAAGTTGCTTCCATATCTTGGCTATTGTAAATAGTGCTGCAATGAATATATGGATGTATATACTTTTTATTTATTGTACTGGGTTTCTTTTTTTTAAAGAGATATTTTCAAGCTTCTTTTAATATCCCCATGTTAATCTGTCAGTCATGAATTTTCCCAAAACCTTCCTCATACTTCTTTTTTTAATATAATATTTTACTGTTTATGCTGTTACAGTTGTCCCAATTTGTTTTGGATTTCTTCAGATAATGCCCAGAAGAGGACTTGCTGAGTACTTCTTGATTGCTTATTATATAGCCTTTGTTTTAAAGTCTGTTTTGGCTGGGATAAGTATTGCTACTTCAGCTTTTTTAAAATTTCAATTTCATAAAATATCTTTTTCCATTCCTTAACTTTTTGTCTGTGTTTGTCTTTAAATCTGACATGAGTCTCTTGTAGACAGCATATATAATGGTCTGGTTTGGTTATCCATTCAACCTCTACATCTTTTGATTAAAGCATTTAGAGTAATTGCTAATATTTATTTATTGACATATTATTTTTTATTTTGTTTTATTTTATTTTATTTTTATTGTTGTTCAGATACAGTTGTCTCCATTTCCCCCTCACAACTCCCCCCCCACCCCAGCCATACCAGCCTCCTATCCTCAATCCCACCCTCCTTTGGCTTTGTCCATGTGTCCTTTATACATGATCCTGATAACCCTTCCCCATTTTCTGCCCATTATCCCCTCCCTCCTCCCCTCTGGTTAATGTCAGTTTGTTCTTAATTTCAATGGCTCTGGTTACATTTTTAATCTTTTTTTCTTTTTCTCCTCAAAGAAAATTCTTTAACATTTCATATGATACTGGTTTGGTGGTAATGAACTCCTTCAGCTTTTTTTTTTTTTGTCTGGGAAGCTCTTTGTTCTTGGATTCTAAATGATAGCTTTGCTGGGCAGAGTAATCTTGGTTGTAGATCTTTAATTTTCATCACTTTGAGTACATCTTGACAATCTCTTCTGGACTGAAGAGTTTCTGTTCAGAAATCAGCTGACAGTTTTACAGGAATTTTCTTGTAGATAACGCACAGCTTTTCTCTTGCTGCTTTTAAAATTCTCTATTTGTCTTTTACCTTTTTTCATTTTAACTATGATGTTTCTTGGTGTGGGCTTCTTCAGGTTCATCTTGTATGGGACTCTGCAATTCCTGGACTTGTATGTCTATTTCCTTCACCAGGTTAGGGAAATTTTCCATTATTATTTTTTTCAGATGGGTTTTCAATTCCTTGCTCTCTCTCTTCTTCTTCTGTCACCCCATGATGAGAATGTCGGTCCACTTGAAGTTGTCCCAGAGACTGATTACACTATTTTGAGGGTGTTCTTTATTTTTCCTGTTGCTCTGATTGGGTGTTTTCTGCTTTTTTATTTTCCAAAACTCTGGTTTGACCCTCTGCTTCATTTACTCCACTGTTGATTCCCTGTAATATATTCTTCATTTCAGTTAGCGTATTCTTCATTTATGACAAGTTATTTTTATATTTTCTATTTATATTTTTATATTTCCTATCTCTTTGATGAAGTTTTCACTAAGTTCATCTACTCTTCCCCTACATTCATTGAACATCCTCATAAAGCATTTTGAACTCTGTATCTTTTAGATTGCTTGTCTCCATTTTGTTTAGTTCTTCTGGAGTTTTGTTCTGCTCTTTCATTTGGGACACACTTCTTTGTCTCCTCATTTTTCCAACATCCTTATGGTTTTTTTTTCTATATATTAAGTAGAAGTTCTACATCTCCCAGGCATGGTAGAGTGGCCTTATGTAAAAGGCACTCTGTACGATCCAGTGTCAGAGTCTCCCTGATCACCCAAGCTGAATACTCCAAGTGTGCCCCCACGCCATGTGGGCTGTGTACACCTTTCTGTTTTAGTTGAGTTTTGATTTCTGTTGGAACCTCAATGAAAGTGATGCACCCCCAGACCAATCAGCTGCAAGTGTTGTCTATGACCACTGTGGAGGATCAGCTGTGCAGGGGCCAACTTCATTGAGTAGAAATTACTTCAGTGGGGCTCTGGTGCCTGCTGAGTCTGCTTCTTTAGTGTGTTCCCTGTGGAAGAGGTTACATGGTGCTCCAGCATGTTCTGAAGCTGTCTACTAGGTACACTGGTTCTGGGTATACCCAGGAGGAGCAGGCCAAGGTCAGCTGTTACCTATGTTCTGTCCCAAGCATGGCATGAGCTACAAAGTGATCTGCAGATTGCTGCTACTTGTGCTTGGCTTGGAGGAGCCCAGGAGAGGCCAAGCTGAGAACCAAGCCTGGATGCTGCCAGTGGCAGGCCTAAAGGTCACTTAGTGAGAGGTATGTGACACATGAGGCCAGATGTTCCTTGTTTAAGAGATTTTAGGAAAGTCTGAAACATGAGCAAAAACAGACTATTTCATGGATAAGCCACTGGATACAGCTTGGATGGGCCTCCAAGTTAAGTGGGATGAGGTCTCAGGAAATCACCAGGGTGGGGTGAACAGTGATATCCTGGTCATTGGAGAATCAGATATGATGATCCCCATTGCATCTGTGGAGTATGGGCTCAGAAATAGAATGATGGCTTCTATCAGCACTTCTGTCTGAGAGAACGCTGCCACACTCCACCTCTCATTCTGACACCAGGCTACTCAGTCTCTCCCTATATGTCCACAGTGCTCCAGCACTGGAACTCAGAGATAGTGAATTCAAGTTAGTGTATGTGCCCTTTAAGAAGAATCTGGAACTCTAGAAGATGTCTGTCCACTCACCCACATTTTAAACTGGTTTTTACAGCCAGAAGTTATAGAGACTTTTTTTCCTGACACTGGATCCCTGAGCTTTGACCCCTTGCTCCTCAGGGGGTAACCACATCCAGGATATCCCTCCTGGAGGGGAGGGATGGGTGGGTGGGCTGGAATGGGAATAAAGGATAGAAACTGTACTGAATAAACTAAAAGAAAAAAATGTTTAAAAGATATCCCTCCTGATTTTTATCTAACATATATGGGTGTGGATCCAGCCTGTTTAGAGTCACTTCCCCTTCTATCAGTCTCGATGTGGCTTCTTCTTTATATCCTTAGTTGTAGGACTTCTGTTCAGATAGATTTAAGGCAATTCTGAGTGATGGTTTTTGTGTAGCTTAGTTGTAATTTTAATGTGTTTGTGGGAGAATTTGGGTACCACATTCACCTGTGTCCCCATCTTGTATAGAAACCCCCAAGACCTATACTTTTCTTCTTATTGCTTCTCCGGGTCAAGGTTCTAGAATGTTTCCCCCACCCCCTCCACTCTGTTTTGGTCACATTGGCCTTCTTGCCTCACAGTCTTTGTCCATGCCATTGCTTCTTTTCTGGGTGCTCATACCCAGAACGACACTTGGCTCTCAACTTCGCTATATTTAGAGTCTACTTAAACATTACTGTCTTGGTAGAATCAGTTATTACCACCCTATTTAAAATTGCACATAAATACTTGAATGTTTAAAAAGCCAGGTAAAGGATTTCTGGTTTTAACTGCAACATGTAAAAGCTTGGAAATCATTCTTTCCATCTTCATAATAAGAAAAAGCTAAACAAATTGTCTTCTGATAAAAACCAAAACGTATCATATAACTGCAGTTGCAGGGAAGCACTATGTTACATTTTGAAGAGAAATTCATCCAGAGATACACAGCTGAGTTTTGCTTGCTTAAAACAGAAGCTGCAGGAGCCACAGATGAATAGTGATACTGCAATTTTGACAAACTGCTAGAGGCATGAGAGTGAGAAAGTCCTGAAGGCCATATTAGAGGAACCCCTACAATTTCTTGGCCCTCATTTCCAGTAAATTGTAAAGATCTGAGAAATATCTCCTTGTGGCTTTGGGAGCAGGAGGGTGAGTATAATCACTGTGAAATATGTTCAGATGCCCTGGCCAATGTGGCTCAGTTGGTTGCCCCATAAGCCTAAAGGTTGCAGGTTCAATTCCTAGTCAGGGCACATGCTTAGGTTGTGGATTTAGTACTTGGTCCAGGTGCGTATGAGAGGCAAACAATTGATGTTTCTCTCTCATATTGATGTTTCCCTACTTAGCCTAACCCACCCTTCCTCTCTCTCTAATATCAATAAGCATATTCTCAGGTGAGGATATACATCTTCAGAGATTTTTTCCATGACAAAGGCCTACTCTCCAAGGGAAAAGACTTTGTTGAGAGTCTAATTGCAGTTTGGGGAAGGACATTTTGGTCACTCCTTCCTCTTTTAGCTTTATTCTCATCTAAGCAAAGAAAAAAACCACATTAAAAAGTTGGGTTAGTTCTTCAAGAAAACACATTGGTACTCTGAAGGAGCAGTAGGAAGGGTGACACACTAGTTGTGCCATGGGAGGAACACTTGTAAAGATTCCAGCCCCAGACATGGGCCTACCCAAAGACTGACTTAATCAAAAAAGCATAAAACTTTCTCTCCCCACCTTCCATACTTTCCCATCATGTCAACAGGACTCTAACATGAAAACTGTGAATCCCAGTTGAAAGGGCTATAAGACACACACTCTCATGGAGGAGGAGAAGTTGGGGAAGTGCATAGCAGAGGAGAATTTTAAAAAAAGTCACTAGACTAATTTAAAGTCTCGATAGCAAATATGAAGCTAGATTGGGAGAGACTTGCGCATGCTTGTAAACTGAATGGGATTCCACAGTAAAGAATTTCATACAATCTCAGCCAAACTAATTGAAACAATATTGGTACATTGTCAATGCTTTCTCACTCCTCACAGTCTCCTCAGCCACCTCTAATCTGATTTTTACCATCCTTACTCTTTTTGCCTATTCCTTTTTTGCTACAGCACCATATTTTGCAATACCTAACCATCATGCTAAGTCCTTTCTCAGTAAATGGGGACCTATAAGTGATAAACTCTCAGTACTTTTTAAATACAAATTTTATGTGTCATTTCCTGTTCTAAGTGGATTTGTATCTATGTCTTCTAAACTGAAAGTTTCCTAACGGCAGAAAATTGTGTTCTTTTATGGTTTCATCCTCTGTAGTGATGCAATAGACTATGCATTGTTCAAAAACTTGCTTTATATATTTTTGTTGATTTAAATTAAATTACTGCTAACTCTAGAAAAGAGGGTATTGAATTTAGTTTAAATATTTCCCTAATGACAAAGACATAGACTCTTGAAAATTGCATCAACTTTTCTCGTTCTAACAATTACATCAATTGCTTTATTTGGACAACATGGCGTCATTCACGCTACACTAATACAATAAAGTATGTGTGGATGCATTTTGTCTTGGCTACTTGTGGTCTTTGTGTTAAATTCCCATTGCTGCTGCAAAAAATTACCATCAAATTAATGGTTTAAATCAATATACATTGATTGCTACATACATTTTTAAATCAAAAACTAAAATCAGTTTCACTGGCCTAAAATCAAAGGTGTTGGCAGGGCTGCACTTCTGGAGACACTAAAGGATAAGCCATCCTTTGCCATTTCCAGCTTCCAGAGGTTGCTCACATTTCTTGGATCCTTATCCTGAATCACGTTACATTTTCTAGGTCTTCTTCCATCATTGCACGGCCTTGTCTCTGACTTTGACCCTTTTTTCTCTTTCTTACAAGGGCTACGTGAATACGTTGGGCCACCCTCATGTTCCAGGATAATCTTCCCATTTTAAGACCCTTAATTTAATCACACCTGCAAAATTCCTTTTGTCATTTAAGGTAACATATTTGCTCGTTTTAGAATTAGGATGTGGACACTTTGGGAGAGCCATTATTCAGCCTAACAGTCTCCGAGCTTATTTTGTTTTTGTTTTTGTTGGTTTATGGATTTTTTCCTGCTAAGAGTTAGTTACACATAGAGATTTTGAAATCATCAATTTACTGAACCCTGAATCACCAAGTAAGAATAAAAGAAACTATCAATGAAATAAAATTAGGCAAAGCAACATTAATTTATTATAATATATATTAAAGAAATAGAAGCAAAAACTATTTGAGCAATATGTGAAAATTAAGCATTTTTGATTCCTAAGATTACCTAACAAAGGATAGATAATTTTTTTTTTGCCCTCACTATATGTTAAGTACCTATCTTTTCCCTTTGTATTTTATTATTTCATAATTTTAAATATAATTGTTCATGCTCTGCAAGAACTGAGTTTTAAGAAGTGTTATGCCATTAGACTAGAAAGGGAATATGGGTTACAATCTTCTCTCTATGACCTTTTGTAATTTATAAGTCTAAATGGACTGAACAACACTGAATAATTAATTCATGCTGTGTTTAAGCCCCTACGCACGCATGTTTTACACCCTAATTATTATGAATTCCATCCTCGTGCAAATCTTTGATTCCCCAACCTAAATCAGGTTAATATAGACTCATACGCTCCAATTATAGTGATATCTTTCTCTTAACCTTGGCAGAAGGAGCATTATACTAGGTCAAAAGTATCTTTGAGTTTCATTGAGAAACTAGCCCAGGAGGGAATTGGGCTCACGGTTGCAGTGTTAATTAGTTTCGGCACGCACGTATTTTGTGGCTTATTTAACATTCAGATGCTCACTGCATTTAAATAAAAATATATGCCCTAATATGCTAAAACCAGTCACATGTGATCTTATTTAATGATCTTTTCCTTGTGAACCAAGTAATCAGTGCAATGCACATTTTGACTGAAAATTTACCCGTCCTCACACCTTCGTGAATCATGTTGGTGGGGTTTCTTTCTCCAATTATAAAGGTAGAAACTGAAGAGTAACACTAGTTTTTGCACTAGATATTGAAAAAGAAAGAGCGACAATGAGCTATTACAAATATTCTGTCAAAAATCCTTGGGCTAAAATGGAAAGGAAAGGGCAGATGGTTTGAATTAAGATGAGCTAAAGCAAATAGATTGCTAAATATACATTTTGGGTATATTGCACATTTATGTGTAAATATAGTTTACCAAGGTAAGACACTATGATGGGTATGTCTTCTAGAAAAGGTAAATACTGTGAATCTGATCGTTGCACCCAGCAGGTTAATGCCATATTAGAAAACAATTAGAAATGCTTTATTCTCCACAGGTCAGGAATAACGCTCTTCCATCACCACAGAAAAATAACTAGAATTTCAGAATGAAGAAATTGCTTTCTGGACAAGTATCAAATTCTTTACTGAATGTTTTAAAATTATTTTTAGAGCTTTAAAATAAACCACTCATAACTTACAAGAACATCTTGAAAGTTTAGAGCAATTTCCACTGTTACATACAAAACAAAAAGATAGAGTTAAATGAGATATATACAACTGACCTTCTAGAAAAGTCCCATGAAATTTGAGCATGAAGAACAGTAGCAAACACTCTTCTTACACTCTGCTTTGCTTTGCTCTGTGTACATCTCTCCCTAAATGGAAACACTGATGAAATTATTAAATTCAATATACTTAGGCAGTTTTAAATTATACTGTCACTAGCTCCATGTATGAGACAAAATCACTCCCTTTTTTACAATTAATTACTTATTTTTTTAGATGTAATTGAGATAACATTGTATTATTAACATTGTATTAGTTTTAGGTGTGCAACATGATTTTATACACGTATATATGTATATTGAATGTAATACTCTCACTTAAAGCTGGTTATGACCTTTTAAAGTATTGAATTAGATTTTATTTGTATAGTGTTACCAAATCAAAAGTTTTGACTAAAATATATAAAAAAACTTTTAATATTTTAAAAACACATTTCTTGGACCCCCCATGTATGGGCAGAAAATACTGTAATTCTTTAAGTGAATGTGATATTAGCATCTTGTATGTGCAGAATCATATAAAATAAATACAAACCAAATTTAAAATATAAGATTATAAATAAAATATAAATAATAAAGGAAACAATTAGCTAAAATCTTAACACTCAAATCAATGACAATATTTTGAAAGAATACTTCAACACATTTTATACTAGATATCTAGATATTTGTAAAAAATCTACATAAATAATATTATATATATGTATGATGTTTCCAACTTCTAGATCATAGACAATACTATGTCAAATATCCTAGTGAACATACGAGTTGGTGTTTGTGTGATTATCTCTTTTAGGTGCTTTGCTATAAGCGAGATTGCTGAGTCAAAATAAATGAATAATGTATTTTCTGATACATATTGACACTCTGTCTTTGAGAATGCTTGTACAAAACAACATCCCTTACAGTAGTGTATAAGAATGCCTATTTCCCTCCCAAAGTATGTGTTAAGAAACTTTTATTCTTTATGTATGTTTTAAAGCCATTTCAATGTTGCTTTAATTTTCGTGTATTCCATTGTAAGCTATTGGGAATTGCCCTGCCTGGTTTCAGAAGCTGTAACCCCCGCCAAGGCTAAGGCTGAGGGAGTGACCTTGGACCATAAGCCACCAAGGAGACAAAAGCTTATCTCCCTGGCAGGAGCGCTGCTTCTGCTCCTCTTTCCATAACTGGCCCTCAATGCTTGGTCAGTTAGCCAATGACAGGTAAGATTCCCCAAGAGGGGAACGACCTAAGACAGGCACGATCATTTGGGAGGCCCTCAAGGAAAGGCTTTGGGGGGTACAGCAAAAGGGGGCAAAGGACCCTCGCCCCTGCCCTCAGCTTTGACAAAGCCTGAGTCGTCATTCTGTCTGGGGAAAGTCTTCTAATCTCTTGGCTGCCTTACTTCCCTTGCTCCACCTAATCCTGAAACAATGACAGGATGGTGCAGCCCTGTGCTGGAAAGGGGGGGGTTCCCCGGGCAACCAGGCCTAAGAAAGAATATGTAAAATCCTATGAAAACTGCTTTGTTTAGAATGCTCTCAATTGAATGATAAGGGTCCAAGCAAGAAGTGAGTTTGTTCCTCAGAGCCTTACAGCTCTTTAGCTAGCTGACCCTGACTCAAAATAGGCCCTCAGAGTTCTTTATTATCTATTGTTTGATCCTTACTGCCTGACAATGATTAATGAGCTTTATCTGTAATCCTGTGCAAATGAACCCAATAAAAGCCCATTGAGGAACAGGTTCCTGGCCCTTCTCCTTTGAGAGATTGGGCACCTTTCCTCCCCAAGCAGATCATGTCTTGGTAGACTTATTCTCATCCTTGGCGGCCGGGGGTCCTGCAGGTGGAGCCCCCCACAGTAAGCTGGCAACCCTTTGGTTTGCAGGCCAGTGCTCAATCCACTGACCCACACCAGCCAGGGCATGCATACATTATTTAAAAATAATGTTCTTGTTTGTTAACTACATTCAATATTAAATCTCTTTCCATCCAGATGTTTTGAATTACATGTAGTGAAACAATAGCTCTTTTTATTTTATAATTTGAGGGGCATGATTAGAAATAAAATTTACACTCCAAGGATTTAAAAGTACTCAATCATGCTTTCTTTCTCTACTTATGCTCCCTTACTAATAAGATTTGTTTGATACAGCCAGGATATATTTTAGTGTAAGAAGTGAGTAAAGCTTTCATATGGTCCTATATTTGTTCCAATAACATAATAAATATTCCTTATTTTATGCATTGATTTAAATATATCTTTTATTATATCTAAAATTCCAATATGAACTTTTAATCTATTTCTTATTTCTATTTTCCCCATTGATTCATGTTTTTCCAACATATAAAATAAATATAACTTTATTTGGTCCTCTTATTTATTGCATTGACTAGCATTTCTAGAACAATATTCACAGCTTGATTTCACCTAGGAATCTCTATGACCAACACAAGTAGCAGCCATCTCAGATTGCTTTATAGCTCAGGTAGGGTAACCCTGGAAAAACACAGGTGGCAGCTGACCTTGGCCTGCACCACCCAGAAACCATAGAGTCTGCACACCCAGTGGACAGCTACAGAACACGTTGGAGCATGACCACCCTGTCCTTGCCCAGCTGTTCCTCCAGGGAGGGCGAAGATTGGTAGTAAGCGGTAAGAGGCAATCCTTGCAGCTGACTGGCCTAAGTAAATCCCTCCCATTGATTTGCCAATAGCAACTAAGGCTCAACTACAAGAAGGAGGTGTACTCGGCCCATATGAAGGGTGCACTTCGGGTACCTAGCTTGGGTGATAGGGGAGGGTAATAGGTGACTACATTAGAGCACACTACCAAGACAGAGTCAAAGCAGATCTACCTAATAATACATAGAAACAAATATAGGGAGGTTGCCAAAATGAGGAGACAACCCCGCCCCCTGCAAAAAAAATGATCCAAATGAAAGAACAGATCAAAACTCCAGAAAAAGAGTTCAATGAAATGGAGATAAGCAATCTATCAGATGCAGAGTTTAAAACACTGGTTATAAGGATGCTCAAGAAACTTAGTGAGGACCCTAACAGCATAAAAAGGATCCAGTCAGAAATGAAGGGTACATTAATTGAAATAAGGAACAATTTACAGGGAAACAACAGAAGAGTAGATGAAGCCAAGGATCAAATCAATAGTTTGGAACAGAAGAACGCCCCCCCCAAAAAAACCCAATCAGGACAATAGGAAGAAAAAAGCACCCCCCAAAAAAGGATAGTATAAGCAGCCTCTAGGACAACTTCAATAGGTCCAACATTCACATAATAGGGAAGCCAGAAGGAGAAGAGAAAGAATAAGAAACTGGAAATCTATTTGAAAAAATAATGAAAGAAAACTTCTTTAATTCAGTGAAGGAAATAGACAGGCATGTCCAGGAAGCACAGAGAGTTCCAAACAAGATAGATGCAAAGACGCCCACTCCAAGACACATCATAATTAAAATGAAAAAGGTTAAAGGTAAAGAGAGAATCTTAAAAGCAGCAAATGAAAAGAGAAGTTAGTGTCCTGCAGAATTCCCATAAGACTGTCAGCTGACTTCTCAAAAGAAACTTTGCAGGCTAGAAGTGATTGGCAAGAAATATTCAAAGTCAGGAAAAGTAGGGACCTACAGCCATGAATGGTCTACCCAGCAAAGCTATCATTTAGAATCAAAGGGCAGATAAAGAGCTTCCCAGACAAGAAAAAACTAAAGGATTACATCATCATCAAACCATTATTATATGAAATGTTAAAGGGACTTATTTCAGAAAAAAATCAAAACTATAAACAATTAAATGGTAAAAAATACCTATCTATCAACAACTGAATCTAAAAAACAAACTAAGCAAACATGACGAGCAGATACAGAATCATGGACACAGAGAACATTTTGATGGTTACTAGATCGGAGGTGGTAGGTGAGAATGGGTAAAGAGGTGAGGGGATTAAGAAGCTCAAATAGGTAGTTACATAGCCATGGGGATATAAAGCACACTACAGGACCTGGAGAAGCCAAAGAATGTATACTCATGGCCCATGTACATGAACAACGGTGGGGGTATTGCCTGAGAGAGTGGGAGTTGCTGTGTGGAGGGGGGCAAAAGAGGAAAAATGAGGACAACTGTAATAGCATATTCAATAAAGTATGATTTAAAAAATTTTATAAAAAGAAACTTATCTGTTGACATGGTCAGATTTGATCTCTTTTGGTGGGTAGATGATACACTTTGATGTACTTCTTTAGTTCTCTAATTATTGATTTGTTCAAGATTTTATATTTCTAAACATAATTTTATGTGAAGAAAACACTTCTAAATTTTAAAATTTATCCATTTAATACAGGTTTGCAAATTCATTTTGTTTACAAATATTAGCAAATTATACTTTTAATGAGCTTTTGTATTTAGAATTATTTTGTATCTAGGGTTATATATGTAATTTATTTTCTGTGTTTTTAGTTTAGATATTTTTTCTGTTTTAATATTTTGCTTAGTTTCTGTGTTTTTAATTGTTTTTTCTATTCCTGCATTTATCTTTAAAATACATATATTTCTTCTATTTAATCTTCAGAATATCCCTATGAAATATGAAGAACCTGAAGTTAGTTCCCTGCAGGGGAATTTGCATAAGACTGTCAGCTGATTTCTCAAAAGAAACTTTGCAGGCTAGAAAGGACTGGCAAGAAATATTCAAAGTCAAAAAGGTAGGGACCTACAGCAATGATTGATCCATTCAGAGACATTTCGAAAAATTGCATACACAGAGACAGGATTCAAACTTATGACCTATGTAGCCAAGGACCAACTTATTAAGCACTGTATTGTACTGCCTTTTGTATTTCATTAACAAAGTAACTATCCACAGAATAGATCTTTTAAATTTTTAATGAAAATTATCATATCTTTGCATTAAAGATGACATAGGTCTGCTTTTAAAAACTCAAGTATAATATTTGAAATTCTACTCATATAGGTTTATTCAGGAAAAAAATGTCATATGGGTTGGAACCTTAGGCAAAAACATCCTTTATGATAATCCTATTTGATGTCAGAGAATATTACATTTTAAAATGAATATGTTGAAGGAGAAATAAATTAATTTACATTTTAAAACACTGAGAACTTTTCTGTAACAATTGTATAATTCTCAAACTATTTGCCTTCAGGTACCACAGACATGCTAGCTATTCTTATAAATAAGAAAATGTTAATTACCAGTTGCTAATATTTATAGATAAGACGAAGTTGCTTCTCTTTCAAACTAAGGTTTGAAAAAAAAAAGGCCAGAGCCAATACCACATTCAATAATGCCAAATGCTTTCTGTGTTACTACTTTTCCATTAAGACTCTCCAGTCACAGGTAGTGTCCCATAGTTTCTGTTAACTGGGATGTCAAATCATACTGATGTTTCCTTCGCTATTCTGTGAAAACTTTTTGCCTAATAGAACCTGGATATTTCTTCTCTTTATTTTTCTGCCATGTATGGAATCCTCTTATCCTGAATTTACCCACCAATAACCTAATATGTCATCACATGTAAAGCAAAAAAACAAATACTAACATATTTGAAACCTCTGGTGTCCTCTTGTCTCATTGGCTGTATTTCTTTCCCATTGGCTGTTGAAAAAATGACTATGTTTATTGGCCACACTGACCAGCAGTATTTTTGAAGATTATTTTGTAAATATTGTATTTATTCTCTTTCAGAGGGTACCCAATATCAAATGAAACAAACAGCTAAGGACAAAAATACCACAAAATTTAAAACGATGTGTTTTGGAACATAGAATTGTTTAGTCAATTTTCAGTTTTAGCAGAGGTTTGGAAAGATTTAAACCGATTTTTTAAAGGTGACTTAGTTAACAATTTTAAAACAAGTAATAATGAGAACATAATGCACTCAGAGAGAAGTGAGAGCCATTTTTAAGTATATATTATTATTTTAAAATGGCTATGATGCCAAAATATATGCAACATTATAGCAACAGAGATAGTTGAACAGTGGAAAACAGTCAAACATGATATAACATAGCACTATTTTCTAAAAGCAAAAAGAAACTATTGGTGAAAAATTAGTTTTATTAGTTTTCTTTTCTTTTGTACAGGGAATTGTTGTTTAGCAACTGACTTAGAACGTGTGTTTTATTAGTTAATGGAGATAAAAAGGTGATTAAATATGGGCTCTGTCCTCAAGGGACTTCCTATCTAATGTTTAAGTTAATCAAGAGAATAAATACAAATACATCAGTGACAAACTTTTTTATGAAATTAAGTTAAAATCATGTTAATAATTTATAAAAACAAGAAATACAAATAGAGGGCAAATTGGATTAACTAACTTAGCTAGTTACAACAAAACAGGAAAAAGAGAAAAGTATTATGAAACTAATCCATAATCAGTATTACTCCTACACATTTCAATTATCTTAAATTATTTTTCTGGATCTTCTTTATATAGATTTTTCATTATCCATTTTTCTCTCTGACCATTTATATTCTTATTATTACCAGTTAACTATTTGATCAAGATTTTATGGCCATACTACAAAATTCCTATTGCAATAAAAGTTAGAAAACTACAGCCACAAGGACTCTTCATTATGATCGAGGTCAGAGGACTTTATGTTTGACAACTATGTTACACCATTATCAGGTGCTCCATGTAAGTAGTATCATATTCATTTAGGACTAAAACCTCTAAAAGTCATCTCTCCCAGTAAATGGTTATATTGATATTCAGAGAAAAAAGAATATTACATTTCATGTACAATTAGAGTCCTGGTAGTGAAAAATTCTACCTAAAAATTGTGAAGTAGCATTCTCATGGCTCCATGATTGGTTATCAGCATTTACTATGTGATATTGAAGAGAATGTCTTAAACCAAAGAGTGTTTGTAGTTAAAAGCCATCAAGTGCAAAATGATTCTGTCAATATTGCCATTGATTTACTCCTGCCATTCAGTGCTGAGATTAAATATCCAAATAAAACAAAAATGAAGTGACCAGCTTTCATTGTCTTTGATTTTTTTCAAACTTGAATATTCCATCACTGAGCCCATATCACAAGTATAGCACTGAAAGCAATAATAGAGAGGAAACAGTTAAATGACTGTATTTCAATCACAGGATTTTTTTTCTGGCAGTAAGGTCTAAGAATGTGGATTGAACAGTTTGTAACTGACAGCCATGACATGAACTTGCAGTGCAGCCTTGATAACTATCCTCTTCATTATTTTAATATATATCAAGAAAATATAGCATTTCTTTTACTTTTAATGGCATGCAATATAATAGGAAGACAAGCAGGGTGTTTGTCTTACAGTGTTACAGTTAAATGCAGTGACAGAGGAAGGGATGATGTTAATGTTGCACAAGCATCAATTTAATAATCTACATTGATTATCTTATCTTCTGTACAAACTGCATATGCACAGTTAAAATAAAGCAAGATGCATTTTCTTCCTAGAGATTTAACTGCTGACAACGGCTATCATTAAGAACAAAAACATAATGCATTTAGGGTTGGACTACATTAACCAGCTTTTTTTTATGTTTCAGTTTTACTGACCTGCCTTTTGCTTCATGGCAATATGTGGGAACTCAAATCACTACAGAACGGTGTGAGTGACACCATTTGTCTTGGGGTCGAATCAGATTTAATGACTCAGAGGCTGACTGGATTAAATGCAAATGTTGGCTTATAAGTCACTTTCCAATGGCAAAATAAAAGTTTTACATCGAATAGAAACTTCAAAGAATAACAGTAATGTTTCCTTCTGAGAAGTCAGCAAACTGCTCTCTGAGGAAACAGCCCAAATGTGGATGACTGGGGTCAATAGAGAGTATTAGGTGTACTTCAGTGTGAGCTATTCTCCCATTGCAGGTCCACCTTTGTGTCAAGAGAGCCACAAGCTAGCTATCAGTCACATAGGTGAGAAATTCAGCAGGCAGGATGTGGAGCAGAAGGTTTTACTTATTCCAGTGGAACTTTTTTCAGATATGGTAGAATGCATCTCAGAATAAAGCAGAATGGTATGTACTCAAAGCTGAGGCTGGATGGGAAAGAAATCCACAGATCAATGACTGGCTGCACCACAGCTTTGTCAAAGCCAGAGCAGGACTGTGGATGTGAAGTGTCCTTCCTTGGACTAGCTGAGATTCATACCTCATTCAACTGTAGATCAACTTTACCAACCCTGGCAGTTAACACAGAAGACATGACTAACAATATCATTTTCTCATTGAAGAATCAGCAGGGAAATCCATTTAAATGGAGTTTTGTTAAACAGCAAGCACAGACAGACTGTTCTTCATCATTCAAGGATAAATGAACAAAAAGTATGCCAAAAATAATTGTGTAACATCAAATTAACATGAATAGAGGACTCATGGGCATGGACAAAGAGTATATTGACTATGGGAGTCTGGAGTGCTGGGTTCGGGTGAGCAAGTGGGGGAAAAGGTGGGACAACTGTAACTGAACAACAAATAAAATAAATAAAAAATAAACTATAACTTAAAAAATAAAAATGAATATTTAAGAAAATATTATGGGAAACAGAAGTTGTCTTAGAAAGGTAAGCTGCTTTCTTAATCAAAATAAGAGGGAGGACCCCCAAAATAGGATTTATTTATAAAACATTGTATATTTATTCTTAAATGTTTAAACTTCATTCACCTCCTAAGCACTCTCCATGTGATGCAATTCACCTATTTGACATTTTTTCCACTGCTCAAAACCATTTTTAAACTCACTGGTTTTGATGCCTTTGTGCTTCTGCCATTTTTTGTTTCACGTCTTCCACATTAGGAAAGCATTTCCCTTTGAGGACTTTTTTCATTGGGGAAACAAAAAATGGTTGCTCAGGTAAGGTCAGGTGAATGGAGAGGATAGGGCATGGGGGGTCATGCCACTTTTGGTCAAAAACTGCTGAACACTCAGTGTGGTATGGTCAGGTGTGCTCATAAATCACCCATCATGAAGTGGGCAAATGCATTGGAAGAGTCTTCAAAAGAATTTCACTGAAGTTAAATGCAGCCTCTCACAACAATGCCAGGTAGTACACTGATACAGATGGGTTCTGCTGATACAGAGCACTCACCTAGTGAGGGAAACCTATAGTACAAGCAGCCTGCCCTCTGGAATACAGTTCTGGTGGTTTTTTTGTGGGGGATCCCCCCTCATATGCCTTAGTCAGGGAAAATTAGATAACAGGAGATTTTTAACATAGCCAATTGATATGAAAAGACTCTGGCTGAGGTACAGAAAGAATGAAAGGTGACATACTGTATTATCACAATATGAGATTTATATTCAAAACAGGAAATAGCTGAACTGACATTTCAGAAAACTAAAGTCCTGAGGTGGAAGGTAAATTAAGAACCTTTCCAAAACACAGGGAAGTCAAAAGACAAAGCCTAATGGTTTAAAATAGAGTTTGGGCGTCCAAGAGACAAATATTTAGAATTCCTAATAAGCAAGTCTAAGCAAATATAACAGAAACAACAATCAAATTCCAAATTAAAGAAATCTTTCATGAGATTAAAACAAGCAAACAAATTACAAAATGTGTAGGTGAACAGACTTTCTCATTTCCAAACAAAATTAGTAAAAGGAGCCTAGAAAAACACTGGACCTTGTTGAATAAAGACCATCAGACTAAAAGAGGTATCTTAGGCAGAAATTCTGGAAAAAGAAAATAGAAGATCTAAAGACAGACATTGGGGTGCTCCAAACCTTAAAGTGAGACTAGGAGAAGCAAGCAAAAATATTTATGAAACAAACAAACAAACAAACAAAACACCTGGTTAAGCAGAAAGAAATTCAAGAATTTATTGGAATGAATGACAACATGAGATGTTTCAAGGAACAAGTGATAGACTATGCCAAAGGCTGTGAAAAATCGAAAGCCATGGAATAGAAAAGGGTTCATTGATATGACAATATCATCATAATAATAGCACAAATGTGTAGAACAATTTCCATGACTTGAGTGTCATTCTTATGCTTTTACATATATTAATTCTATAATTTTAAAGCTCACAATAAACTTAAGAGACAAATATTCTCTTATTATTTCTATTTTAAAGATGCAAAAACTAAGGCAAAGAAAATTAAGTAGATTTTAAAGCCCTAGAACTAGTTAATGGTGAAACTGGTGTTCAAACCCAGTCTGACTCCAGAATTTATCTCCTTAATTTCTGACTTCAATACATATCTGGTGGTGTTTTTTAAGCTTAAATGATTGCTTAGTAAAAATCTTCAAAGATCTACACTGAAATGTGAATGTTATCTGAAATACTTTAATAACAAGTATTTCTTGTTCATAATTGTTTGAGTTCTTTATTTCTGTATAGAAAATATGTAATACTTATCTAATTATATTTTTTAAAGAAAACCTTTTTTAAAAGAAAAAACTATATTTTAAAGAAAATAGTATCCATTTTCAAGGTAGCTCTCACACTTGTCTATTGGCTGGAGGCCTTGTCCATGGGACTTTTCAGAGGGCTTCTTGATCATCCTCTTGACAAGCTAACTAGCTTTTTCTAAAGCAAGTGATTCAACAATTAGAGCAAAAAGTAATCGCATTGCCTCTATGACCTGGTGTCAAAGGTTACATGTAGTTATTTTCCCCACATTTTATTCACCAGAAGAGAGAAACCTAGTCTAGGCACAGGGAAATTAGGCTCCACCTTTACAAGGGAAGAATATCAAATAATTTACTGACATCTGCAAGCCACCACAATACCTAAAACAGATAAAGAGCAGGAGGAGGAGAAGGAGGAGATTAAGGTGGAGGAGAAGGCAGCAAAGGCAAAAAAAAAAAAAAAAAAGAAAAAAAACAAGGGAGAAAGAGAAAAAAGAAGAAAGGAAGGTAAAAGAAAAAAACAAAAAAAACTGTGATTTATGTTTACAATTTGAGACTACTACATTTCATTCATTTAACACTGTATATTTTTATTAATTCAAATATTAAAAATACATGTTTTTCTAGAAGTACGTGTGTGTTTTAAAGATGTTTATTATTAACACTTTACATGACTACTTCAACTTTAGTAAAATGATTAAAATTATTAAATGATTCAGACCAACATCCTGTTCCTGTTAAAAAGTCTTTAATGTATGTCACTGGGTAAGAGAGGAGCTACAAGCATAATCCATTGTGCTTGGGTAGCCCTTTCCACTTCTCTGGGCCTCAATTTGCTTTTGTGTGTGTGCTTGTGTGTCATTGACTAAGTAAATCTTGAGTTTCTCTTTAGCTCTGAGATTTTTGACTCAGAAGGAAATTTCAAACCAGATTAAGTCAGATTAGCCAGATTTTAGCAATGATGAACATAATTTTAGCATTACCTTCATGCAAGTGAAAATTACATTGTATTAGGTTGGCCAAAATGTTCATTTATTTTTTTTTTCTGTACAATGGCCCCAGTAGTGCTTAACTCTCTTTAATTTCATTCAAAACAATTTTGTTAGACTGCATTGTGACAGCTGTCATATTAGCATACATTTAAAACATCTTATCAATATTGGTGAATTTGTGTGTAGCTATTTTAATATTGAAGATGGAAGAAAATAAGCAACACTTTCAGCATAGTATGCTTTATTATTTGAAGAAAGGTAAAAACACAACTAAAATGCAAAAAAATTGTATATGTATGGAGAAAGTGCTATGACTGTTAGAATATATCAAAAGTGGTTTGCTAAGTTTCTTGGTACTTGTGACATTTTAGCCAAATAATTATTTGCTGTGGGGCTGTCTTATGCATTGGAAGAAGTTTAGCAGCAACCTTGGCCTCTACCCACTAGAAACCAATAGTGGAAGATAGCTAACATACTCAAAATATCCAAATCAATAAAGGTATTGGTGAAAATGAAAAATGTGCCTTCCATTTTATGAGAAAAATAAATGGACTTTTTGGTCAACCCAATATGTCAACTAGAAACACAAGTAAATAGAATCTTAAAAATTCTGCTGTGAACTATGATGACAATAATTCTATCATAATATATACTGTATTCAATCCCATGTACAGTATTGAAACTCCAAATGGAGATAATAGGAGACATTGTGGTCCCAATAAAACATAGTTTATTTGCTAGTAATCCAGGAAATGCTTTCATAGACCTAGAACAAAAGCATTTACAACAAGGCCATCTATTGTAGCAGAGTTATGGTTGATTATAATATTTTATTCTGAATTTGTGGTTTGATTGAGTCTTCATTTTGAAATATTTTTCTTCACTTTATGTCTTTGGTTGTTGAAACTAATGTAAGTTAATTTGATTGATTTGGTTAATTTGATTTACCACTAGTTTACTTGATCTATAACAAATGCCTCCACTATTTCAATTTGTCCTGATATACATAAACTGTTAAGACATTGGGTTCTGTCACTTCTTATTATTTTGCTGTTTTATAGAAATGGCTTCTTTGCCTTTTCCTCTGACAATCTGTCACAAGAGGACATTTCAATCTGTTCCATTTCTGAACAAAGTCTCTTAGACTGGTTTGAGGTTTTGAATTTCTATTTTTTTCTCCCCACATGAGTGACATCAAGCATTTTTCCATGTATTCTATGTCATCTTATTTAGAAAGAAAGGAGAGAGAGATGGAGAGAGAGAGAAAGGTTTTCCCATGAGCGCTGTCATTCTAAATTGAAATTGTGCCAATTTATTAACACAGTCAGCAATAGTCTTCTTAATTAAGCTACCAGTATTGTCATAATAATCTTCACTGTTCACTTCAAAGTAAGCATCACTCTGTCTCCACAAGGTTTCCATTTTTTTTCATGAGGCATTGCAGCCATAATGCTTATATGAGCTTAAAAAGCCAATTGCTCAACAAATTGACTTCCAGTTTACAGTTTTATACTACAGAAGAAACTATTAACTATTTTATAGAAAATTTCAGTTTTTACAGTGCCTTTTTTCCTGAAGTTATAATGTTTCAATTAAGTATAAACTAGTGTTCCTGACATTTGCGATCATTTTTCTTTCCTTAATGCTTATTTGGAGTAACACACTATTTTGATTTGTCATCTTGTTCACAGTAGAATCAAACTTCATAGCCTCCAATTCATGGCAGATTGGAGTTGCTTGAGTGTTGTAATAAAATCATTAACCTAATTGTGTTACTGGCCCTGTTTCCTCATGCCTGGCCAGTCACAAGCCGTCTCTACAAGCTCTTTCCAAGACAGGTCATTTGAAGACCTGGAGTGAAAAAGAAATCTGCAGTCTGTTGATGAAATGATGGACCACGGTTCTGCCATTTTGTCTTGGATGCCTACTTTGATGCATTGTAATTTATGCATGTTATCACTAGACTTTAACCCTGACTGCCCCAAATCATGCATTGGGAGTTCAATACAGCAGGACTGTTTGCTATGTCAGTTCTTACCTAACTACATTTTTTTCACAATAAAGCTATTTAACTCTTTTTTAACTTCTCCAAACTTATTGGATGCCTTTTTTTTGTATTTTCCCATTACAATTGAGTCCTCTTACACTCCCTTCTCCAGCAATCACCACCCTGTTGTCCATGTCCATGAGTCTTTTTTTCCTTTTTGCTCCATCTTTCCACCCCCTAATATCCCCTCATAGCTGTCATCCTGCTCACTATGTATGAGTCTGTCTCTGTTTTACTTGTTAGTTCAGTCTGTTCCTTAGATTCCACATATGAGTGAAATCATATGGTATTTGTCTTTCTCTGACTGGCTTATTTCACTTAGCATAATGTTCTCCAGGTCCATTCATCCTGTCACAATGGGTAAAATTTTCTTCTTTTTTATAGCCAAGTAGAATTCCATTGTGTAAATGTCCCATAGTTGTTTTATCTACTGATGGACACTTATGCTGCTTCCTTATCTTGGCAATTGTAAATAATGCTGCTATGAAAATAGGGTGCTTATGTTCTTTCAAATTAGTGTTTTGAGCGCCTTCTGATACATTCCTAGAAGTGGGATCCCTGGGTCAAAGGCAGATCTATTTTAAGTATTTTTGAGGTAACTCCATACTGCTTTCCATGGTGGCTGCTCCAACTGGCATTCTCACCAACAGTGAAAAATGTTACCCTTTCTCTACATCCTTGCCAGCAATTATTGTTTGTTGTTTTATTGATGACAGCCATTATGATGGGTGGATTAAAGACTTAAATTCTAGACTTGAAACCATAAAAATCCTAGAAGAAAACATAGACAGTAAAATCTTGAATTTTTCTCATAACAGTATTTTATCTGATATATCTCCTCAGGCAAGGGAAACACAATAAAAATAAACAAATGGGACTACATCAAAATAAAAAGGTTTTACACAGCAAAAGAAACCATCAACAAAATAAAAAGACAACCCACAGAATGGGAGAACATATTTGCTAGTACATCTGACAACGGGGTTCATATTCAAAATTATAAAGAAGCTATAAAACACACCACCAAAAAAAATCAAATTTTTAAAAAAATCTACAAAGTACCTGAACTGACACTTCTCCAAAAAAGACATATGGATGGCCAAGACACATATGAAAAGATGCTCAATGTCACTCTCATCACAGAAATGCAAATTAAAACTACAATGAGATGTCACTTCACACTGGTTACAATGGTTAGCTGGTTACAATGGTTACCTAACTACATTTTTATCCTTACTTACAACTTGACTCTGGACTCGGTATCACACTGATTTCTCTTTATGTATTTAGCTACTAACTTTCAATCAGGAAAGGTTACTTGATTCTGAGATCATTATAACTTCACTGGCAAATGGAGTATTTCGAGTAGGTTATAGAATGAGGTTCTTTATGGCCAGTTAGAAGATCTGCCTGAACTTTATATCTCATATCTAATGAGATACAAATTCTGAGCCAAGGATCTGGAGAAGCAGAAAATCTAAGATATCATGCTTTGAGTATGAAGAACAGGAGAGAGGTTGCTAAAACTAACACGCCACCCAGAACATATCTGTAATTTCTCAGAGCCTGAACACTGATGCTACTGTCAAGAGAAGACACAGGCATTGCGCAAAGTCTTTCTCCTTATATATTTTTGGTTTCACTGAATGTTTCCCTCAGGAAACTTGGGGATAAAAAGAAAGCTCATTTTTAAATGGAGAACATAAATTGTGGTGTTGATTATTGGCCATAATGTGAGTGATGGATAATATATTTATTCTGCTTTTCATTGTCCTGTAAAATTTTCTTCTGCGTCTGAATTCATAATTGCCTGAGTGTTAATGATGTTGCACAGAAGGGGTATGCTGCTGCCCAAGCTAAAGAGCTATTTGAAGTTTGGACCCCAATTAAAAAGAGGCTTTTCCTATTAATGTGGCTGATAACCTCCCTCACATTGTCAAAGTGCATTAATATTCACTTGATTATATTTATATGTGTTTATACAGTAAATGCATATGTATATATGCGGAGATAGAGAGAGAATGTAGAAAAGTCTATTAAAGTTTTATTAAGTTTTATTCATATTGCAGAAAAGATTCATTTGTTCTTAACAAATCCTGTCATCTTCATGAAGTTTAGGTAAAGATAACAATTTAAATACACCAAAAATACATACTTACATCTAGTGAATTACCAAGTCATTAAACTGTTCAAGTTCTCTTTTGATGTCTTCTCCACCTTCCCTCCTGTCCTGAAATGGACATATCTCCTATGCTTGAGAAAACATAAGAAATGGAAAAGTTCATTTTTCTACTAAAGGAATTCCCAGTTGACATATTAGCATCTTCCCCTTCCCTTGACTTCCTTCCTCTTATTCTGTGTGAATGCTCTCTTTCTGCTCTCATTAAAGACCAAGTTCTTCCCCTGAGTTTTGAACTCATCACATCTTACCTGATCAAGACTTTGCTCTGACTATTCCCACTTTTCTTTGCATCATTGTTTTCTCCCTTCCATATATTATTCCATCAGTGTGCCAGATGCTCCAGTATTTCCCCACCCCTGCAAAAAAGAAAGAAAAACTTTTCATGACTTCACATCACTCACAGATATTGTCTGATTTATCTGTTTTTTAGCAAAATTTGTTGAACAAAATTGTCTATGGTTGATGCCTCTCCTTCTTCATCTTAACATTTCCCTTCTGACAGTTTAGTCAAATCTTCTAATGGGCTTTACATTACCAAATCCAATAGTTACTTTTCCCTTATTCTTTTTGAACTCTTAAGGATATTCAACACAGTTGATCTTGTTCCTGTTCTCTTGAGCTTTTGAAACACTAGCTAAAGACACTTCCACTATCAGTTTCCTGCGTATAATTATTTCACCCAGGTCTTTTCATCCTTAACTCCTTCTCGTCATTTAGATATTAGCTTGAATGTCAACTACCAGAGATCTTTCCTAAATACCTATTCCACACTACAAGCATATCATTCATCATCATCCAATAATTCCCTATTTACTCAGTTATAGGCTTATTCCTTTCTCTCCTCATTGGAATACAAGGTCCATGGAGTCAAGAAATCCACCTTATTCAATGTACTATTTTTAAACCCCTGAATAATGTCAAGCACAGATTAAGTGCTCAGTAAATATTTGTTGAATGAGTTAATGTAAAAAAGTCAGCATTCCTGTACCCAGGAAAGTCAAAACTATGTAAACAGAAATGTTTACTTTTGTATCTATATGCCATACACTAAACTTATGCTTTATTTTCAATGTAAGAACTCTGAAAATTTACCACACTTAGATAATAAAATAATTATGACCAAATATTTATGTTTAGAGTTAGAAAATAGTGGATAAGAATTTCTTTCTATTGCACAGGAAGCAATGTGGCCATCTTTCTAAAAGCTAACTCCTGAAGTCAGCATTCTGTCTAAGATACATGAAATCATTTAAACATATTTAAAACTATGTCAGGTTCCTATTATTGCTGTAAAAATTATTACAAAATGTTTGGCTTAAAACAACATAAATTAATTATTTCATAGTTTTGGAGGTTAAAAGTACAAAACGAGTCTTGCTGAGCTAAGATCAAAGGGTTGGTAGGGCTGTCTTCTTCCCTGAAGGTTCTAGGGCAGAATCTCTTTCTTACTCCTTCCAGTTTCCAGATGCCACCCATATTACTTAGTTTTTAGCCACCTTTCTTTATTTTTAAAGCCAATAACATTGGGCCATGTGTTTTTCACAGTTCCATATCATTCTACCTCCATATTCCAATGATAATGACCAGTGTACTTATGTTGAGCCTTCTTTCAAGGTCAGCTGGTTATGGTAACCTTAATTCCATTTGCAACACCAATTTCCCTTTGCCACATAATCTAACATACCTACCAGGTCAGGGGGTTAGGACATGGACATCTTTGGGGAGGGGTATATTATTTTGCCTATAATATTTCATCTTTTACCTTAAAGATTAATGTCCATCCTACATGCAAAATACATTCATCCCCAAAGGTCTCAAGTCATTAAAGCATCAATTCAAATCCAAAAATCTCATCTAAATTTCATCAACTCAAAAGTCCCAAATCTCATCATCTAAATCATCTAAATTAGGTATGAATGAGGCTCTGGATATAATCCATCTTGAGAAGCTATTTCTCTTCATCTGTGAATCTGTGAAACTCAAAAAGCAAGATATCTACTCTGAAAATATAATAAGATTCCAATTATATACATTCTGGCTAAAAAGTAAGAAAATAAAAGGGAAAAAGTTATCTGTTCTAAATAATTTCAAAATTCATCTGCTCAAACTTCATTTATATTATATAAAATTATGTATTTTTATAGATGAATTATGTTATATAACAATATGATCATAGCATATGCTGTGCGTGTATGCTTGTGTGTGAACATATATACATATGAATATATGTGAATAAATATATATGTTGTGTATATACATACATGATTGAATTTGAAGTAATATGACAAGAAACTCAATTGTTTAATCACTACCATACTCCAAGTTAACATGACAATATACTTTAACTGGTTTTCCACAAACATTTAAACATTAATTTTCCATTTTCCGATGTTTGTTTGGGTTTAACTGTATGGTCATGAGACCAATCTAGCACTAGCTTTTTTACTGGTATCTAACTCAGGATTCTCAGAATCCAAGACTTTTAATATCTTTATGTAAACTTAATTTTGCTTTTTGTCAATATGCCAAGGTATTTTCCTTATACAGATCACTAGTCAGTTATATTAAATCAAACTGTTAAATTAATTAATTGCTTATACATTAAATGATCCTAATTTTGTACTTGTAAATAGTGCTAAGTAGGTCTTCTATGCATAATACTTTAAGATTTAAGGCAGTGTAAGGATTTAAAAAGAACAACTTACAATCTGCTTACTTACCATGCAAAGTTGTTATAAATAATAATGTACACAGATTTTCTGTTCAAATATTCAATTGTAAACTTTTTAAGGCTGTTATGTTTCTATTGCTTTTTATAAATGGGTTACTAACATAAAAGATAAAACCTTCACAAATACACTGGCACACACATATACAGAAAAAATTATAAATATTTCATGCTTTAGTAATAGTTTTATTTCCAAGGTCTATTTAAAAGTCAGCCACTGGAAAATAAAATATATTTTCCCACAGACCCATATGTTCAGCAGAGTGGTTAGATTTGCAGATAATTTTAAAAGCTCACTTTCATATAAATGAAATAAATGCAGCATGATGAAAGTACTAAAAGTCTGAATTCTAAATACTGATGTGTGCAGAACACATTGTGTAGAAAAAATATTATGCGATCAATGACTATTTAAAATTATAAATTATCATTACAGTTATTATTCAAGTTGTCATTTAGTATTCCTTCTGAATTTTACAGGCACATCAAATAAAGATTTATATTTCCTGGAAAATTCCAAATTCCTTTTCCAAACACTTCCACTACTTTCTTATTGTTTTCCTCTCAAGTCCACAGGTGTCCAAAGCTATTTTCCTAAGCTGTTTACCTTGGATTTTAGCAGAAACCATGGTGAATGGGAGACTTTAGCATAGATTTACTGTTGTGAGTACAGAAAGCACAGAGTTTATTATTGTATTATTTTTTGTTCATTATTATATTTTCCATATGAACAACTGTAAACCTACTTTTGTATTTTATGCATCCAAGTTTGCTCATTATCTTTCCAATAATATTTATGTAATTATCACATTTTCTGCTATTATACTCCAAATAAATTTAAAAATCACTTTGCAAAATTCTGAAGAAAAATCCTGTTGATATATAAATATAATATACAAATTTATAGATTAACTCTGTGAAAATGCATCTCTTTATATTGTTAAATCTTTTAATTCAGGATGGGAAAACACTACATATATTTGAGCCTTCATTTACTAATTTAGAAAAACTTTTAATTTTCTATTTTTAGGTTAGTTCTGCAGTAAATTTTTTCTTTTTGCGTATCATATTTTAGTTATTTTAAAAAGATTTTCGTTATTTTTAGAGAAAGGGAAAAGGAGGGAGAAAGAAAGGGAGAGAAACATCAATCAGCTGTCTTCCGAAAGAGCCCCAGCTGGGATCAAATCCACAACTCACATGTGTGCCGGGACCGGGAATCGAACAAGCAACTACTTTGGGGGATGATGCTCAACTAACTGAGCGTCATGGATCGGGGCTTTCTCTGTTATTTTGAATTGATTTTCTTTTCTCTCTGACAGGTTCTAAATCTAAATTGTTATTGAGCTGTTAGTTCTTGATTGTTTATGTGACTATCTCTTTTACTTCTGACATTATCACTCATATTATTTCCATTGAATCAGGTGATTATTGTGGGTTTTCCAAGTACAAAGCATATGGTGTAAAACTAGCACTGTTTTTTTACATTTGTAATAATTATACAGGTAATGTGGTCATATTTTACAGTGATTAAATACAATATTTGTAAGTGTTGAAAAATAGAAGTGACTTTAGAATTTCACAATTTAAAAATTTTGTTTGTTGTTTTAAATACTTTTTGAATAGCTTTGAAAATAAATAAAAATTACATTCTATCACCTTCATCTATAAAGACCTACTAGTTTTCTTTTTCATAATAACTACCCCTAAATAGTTGGAATACAAGTTCCTTGGCTATGTTATACATATAATATACTGCTCAAGTAGATTTCCTAATGGTATATAGGAGGGTTTTGTAACCTCATGCATAAGTGTGATTGATTTATGTTCTTTGTGTGCTATCTTGTTTAGTTTTTGGCAAGGGGAGTTTGAAAGTACACTAAATATTTCAGAATGATTTCCATCTTTTTCTATGATCTGGAACAATTTAAATAGCATGATAAATTATCAGAGTGGTAAGGTTTTATAAAACTCTACTCAATAACGTGCATGCTGCCTGATGACAAGATGTTGAAATCTAATTAGCATTCCAATTGTGTCTAAACACATAATGTTATTTTATAAAATGTGGCCATTATTGCCAAGATAACTAAGAGTATAATGTAAAAAATACTCTAGATCAAAAACCAGAATACCTACATTCTTGTACAAGTTCTGCCACTATCCATATGATTTTGGCCATCTTTTTGCTGCTGAGGACTTGAAAAATGTATTTGGAAAGTAAGGTAGATATTGATGCTGTCTAAAGATAATTTTTATGTGATTTCCCAAACATTTTATTTTTCAGTGTCTTAACTGTATTTTATGATTTGCAGTCCACTTCAAATTTTACTAAAGTACATTGTGAGAGCTTGAACAGATATTCTAGGTTATTGAGAAATGAATGCAGAGTGGCATAAGACACATGTGGTATGCTGGACACTACTAACATTTCTCAGTACAGATGGTCAAATGAAAATGCATGGTGTTCGCTGAGAGAATGTAAGTGTGCCCTTAGGTCTACCCTGCAAAAAGAAAACACTGAACAGTTTCGTACCCTTCCAGCTGACCTTTCTTAATCCAGTTCTTATTTTTCTTTTATGGTCAAATCTTAATTCACCATAGTTGATAGTGAAGTAAAAGAAGGTGTTTTATGTCTTATTTTATTCTTACACATTTACAACAGTATCTACAGAATGTGAGCTCTTAATTCACATTTTATCCATCACTTACTTTATCTCCACAGATGTATGCACAATTGTTCTTTTAGGACTCTGCTCAGCCCACAGATGTCTCTGCAGCTGCTCTCTATTCCAAAGGGGATTTTTTTTCCTTAGAAGCAGTCATGTAAGGTTTTTGTTGTTATTATATTTTGTGTTTGTTTTATTTTTATTGAAAGGATTGTAAAGGTTTTTCATTCTGTTGGGAAGAAAAATTATCTTTCCTGAAAGATGGCCTTGAGAATTTCATCAAGAAAGATGTGAAAATAAAGAATTATCTGCATTTCTGTTCATTTTTGAATCCGCTAAATGTTTTGCATACTGGAGACCCAAGAACTGTAATCATCCAAGAGTTGAATTTCCAGCCTCCTGTTTCTATGACTGAGTTGATATGCTGAGACAAGGTAAAAAAAAACTGTCATAATTAATTCAGGGAAGAAAGAAAAAAAATCAGTCAAATAAATGTCTAGTTTAGGCAAAATTTCAACTTAAGAACAGCTTGAGCTTAGGGGAATAAAATGATTCAAATTTCTGCCCATATTTTTGCTTCTACTACACTTCTGAACTTTCTGATTTTTTTTGTGTGATAGAGATGACCACATAATTCAACAGAGCAAAACTGAGGTCACGACAATTATATTTTTGCCTACATTACTCTAGAAACCTCTAAATATTTATATTTGTAGAAGGAAAAACTTACCTTCAAGCATCATCCATATATTTAACATCACTAAATATTCAAACTATATATTGGCTCACTGAGAACTAAGGTTATTTTTCCCATTTCATAGGTTATACACTGACAACCAGGACCGTAATATGTGTTACAGACAACATAGTGCTATTTTGTTGCTCTGGAAGGAGTTGATACCCAATTCCTGATAAACAGGTCACCGGTGCGGTACCATAGTCATTGTCCCTCATTGGCTTAAGCTCATCAGAGGCTAAAATCGCTAAAGATTGCTGATGTTAGCTCTTTAAAAGAATAAGGACTTATTGTTTCCTTTTTTCAAAATGTGTGTGTATGTTTTGGAGGGTTTTGTTTTTGTTTTGAAAAGAGATGGTGAAAACACTGTGTAGAACCAGTGCTAACAAAATGAAATAATTACCTATTTATGAAAACTACTACAGTAGTGAAGGGCTTTATAATTCAAAATCGTGGGTAAAAGGCATTTACAAAACCTAAACAAAAACTTATATAGTGATATTTTTCAAGTTGGGAAAAAGTAGAAAAAAAACATACAAGCCATGCAGATTAATAGCTCCACAGATCAGAACTTATACCTCAATGTTGAAGGGTAATTTTTATATTTCACAGCAAGAGGCAGTATTAAAAGATTGAGGATAACTTAGATATATAATTTGAATATTATATAAAATGTATAATAGATACATCAATTTATAAGTGCAGAAATTCTCAATTTTGGCCATTCTGGTATTGAACATTCTGGTATTGTTAAACTGTTAATATCTATTTTCCTGAGAGAATATGAAAATGATTTATTGTTAGTTAATTCCAGAATTGTTACTTCTCATTTATAAACTACAAATTTGTTGGCATAACTGGATCATGTACAGCTTAAAATAGTCAATAGTTTAAATATTATGTGTAGTCTCATCACATGCTAAGAAAGGTGTGGTTGTCACTTCTGTTTCTTGCTTGGTTTTGTTGTTAACATTTTAGTTGATTTAGTTTCCTCATCTGAAGTGACTTGGTTATAAAGACCTGCGTGTTTTGGTTAGCCATTTTCTATAGCTTATTTTAAGATCTACAGTTCCACAGATGTGAATATAATCTTATAAACTGGTCTTTCCTTAGGATGATATATATATTGTGCTGAGAAAATTGAACCAATATAATGTTTTTATTAGACATCAGACTCCTAATTAGACATCAGAAGTACATGATATCCATCACAGGTAGCATGAAACAATTTTGATAGCTATTACTTGGCTTGCTCTTTCACCAAGAATGTTATTGAAGCAGTTTTGTTAGGAAGCATTTGTGAAACATACCATATGCTGAAAACTATTTGTTGATTTAAACTGTAAGGGCTGACTTTTCAAAGAGGAGGTTTTGGTGTGCATGAAGTTACACATGCAATTGCATTTTCCCCGCAATTACCCAGTCATGCTACAGACTGTTGACCACAGATCCCATTGCCTCTTTTTTTAAAGATTTGTTTTGCTTGCAAAGATTTAGTTTAGTTTCTTATTTTTCTTCCTTCCTTCTTTTTCAAAAAACAAAAGAAATTTGTCACTGTATTTCCTTGCATCTAATTTTATAAAATGCTAGGCCTACAAAGATCCTCCTTTGCACTTTACTCTTGAGAAAGGTCTTTGCTTCCATCAAATAGTCTTCTCTTTAATTGAAAAGTCAAATTTATAAAATTCTTTAAGAAATACTTTGGAATAATAAGTCATCAACTGGTAGTTTTTATACATGTTAAATATGTTACATTTATAATATTATTTATATATGATATATAATTTATAGATGCTTTCAGTGCAAATATATTGACTACCATTCAAAATATGAAAATATGAAAAATAGTTATAGTGGCAATCACAACTTTCATATAATATTGCCTTCTCATATTAAAATATAAGAGGCTGAGATAATATATGTGCTGATTTTGTGAAGATGTAATTTTTAAAGGATATTATGTTGTTCTTTGGTCTTATTTGCTATAGGTTCATTTGATGTAGCAAACATTTGAGCATTTCCATGTCATCCTTTTTTTTCAATGACAAATGCCTACTATACCACCACCACCAACACAAATGTGTAACTTGGACACCAGGTTCTTTTAATGAAGCTTTTGAGTCTTACAAAATATGATTAATCTGATTAGTGATTCAGCTTCCTTTTATGCTTACATTATCTAACACAAAGAGCCCCCCTGCAGGTTAAAGTTTAAATGTGGATTACCAGATAAAGCTAGTCCTGCCGAGGTTTCTATGGTGCAAGGAAAAATTGGATTTGCTTTTCACCTCATCTCAGGCTCTGTCATCCTGGTTTTTGCCCTGTTCCCCTGTTCACAGCAAGGATATTAATTTTGCAGTAAAATCTTTAAGCAATTATGCAGATAGCTCTGAAAAAGCAACATACACACACAATAAGAGAAGCTTAACTGAAAAATGGACCCCAGATATTCATTAAAAACAGATGGCTACATTGCCAACAGCATAACTTTGGATGTTTGGGCTAAGCTGGTATTAATCTGCCACAACATGAAGAGAAGATGAAACTGCTGGGGTACAAACTATGGATTGTTTCTACTTTTTTGCTTATAAAAGAACGCAATGATGATTTATGGTTGCCTTTTTGATAAATGTCCAAAAAAGAACTCCTTACTCAAAAGTGAAGTAACATTTTATTAGTTGTGGCTATCATTGAATAATGCTCATTTACAAGATATTAATATAATATGAAAATCATTATTACTTAAAAATGTTTATTTTTCTAAAATAATGGAAGTAGATGAAAAGATCCCACATAAAATCTGACATTAAGCAATGTTTTAAAAATACATTGAACATGAGAAATCTTTTAATTAGTAACATTTCAAAGTCAATATAAAACATAATTTTTACATTTATACAATAATTTCTAGCTATTTGAATTATTTTCTAATTGAAAACAGGAATTTTCAATCTGAAAATCAGGTAAAGTAAGGCAGAAAAAATATTGGCCAATTCTACATAAAAACATGGATAATAGAGTGGAACTCTATGTGACTAAGGCAAATGCAATAATGATAAGTGTATAAAGTATATAGGGTAGATCAAAAGTAGGTTTAGAGTTGCTCATATGGAAAATAACATAATAAATAACACAGGAATAAACCCTGTGTTTCATGTACTTACAACTATAAACCTACATTTGCCCCAGCCCTGTATATTTATTCATTTATAGAATTACCAAAAAAAGTAAATTATAGAAGAAAGTCATACCTAAAACTACACGTGTATATACATTTTTGTACATATATGTAAAAAGTGGTAGAAGAGTTACAATGAATTTCGGCCAACTTTTGTTTTGCAGGAGAAGTTCAACCAGCCAGAGAAACACTTTCACATCAGAACTGATGTTATATGGACTGAATGATAGTCCTACTACCACGGAGACAGCCACATTTATTGTTAGTCTAAGGCTGGTGGAAGCGTCTTGACATTATTCTTTTAGTTTGCGTATATGAAGACTGAACTGAGAGTGAGTATTTGAAAATGGTCCTCACTACCAGTACAGAGTTTGTGTTTTTCCCTTATTGGGTATTAACCATTTTTTCTTATATACCTATTTATTATAGAAAAAATAATACCTATTTATTGTAGAAAACATTTAAATAGATACACTAAAGAGAAGTTCAACTCATCTCTAATTTTATTACTTTGAGATAACCAGCACTAATATTTTATACATATTTCAATATATGTTCTTGTATGTATAGATTTATGGTTTTAAAAATTAGGATCTCACTGTGTACTTTAAAATATACTTTTATTTTCCTAACAATCTACATAATGACTATCAATTCTATATAATCTAATATTCTACACTTTTATTTTACTGAGTCCATGGTATTTTATTATATGAATATCCTAAATTTCATTTTACCCACTTCCTATTGATAATAAAGTTTCAAAATTTTTGTTATAGTTAAAAAATATTTCAGAGTTCATGTAGAACTAATATTCTGTCATTGTCCCTGTTTCATGTGTAGATAAAAACTTGCTTGGGCTAAGATATATTCATGGAAAGAAGGAAATTCAACAGGCTCTTTTCATTAATCATTTTTTAAATGCATTTACAGCCTGGATATTAAACCTTGTTGCTAATGAAAGCAATTGCGTTGTTTTAATAATCTTGAACTATCTCCTCAATTGAACCTAATTTCCATCACCCCTGCCCAGTTTTCAATCATGCTTTGTCACTACCACGCAGATCACCTGCCATTTCTCCAGCACTCACTCCGTTCTTAAATACCAGCAGACCTGTGGAGATGTGATTCTTCCAGACAGCCATGGAACCGCACTCAGGTTGCTCTTACAGCCGTTCGCTGTTTCTATGTATACCCCAGTGTGCCGATTTCTTTTTTTAATTGAAAAATTTTCTTTCTTATATCTGTCTTTCTCAACAGACTGTGAGCAACTTTAGGGCAGAGTCTATAACTTACTCATTTTTGCATTTCCAGTATTTGTGAAGTGTCTGATACTAAGTAGGAATTCTGGAGATGTTCATTAAAATAATTCTTGACGAAGGACATTGTGACAAAAAGACACATAAAAAGTAATGCAAAACAGGAGGAAGGCTATCTTCAGTGAATCTTGCCCAGGGCTGCCTAGGACTCAGACAACTCTTGTGACTTCAATGTCACTTTAAGGGATGAGAACACACAATGCACACACGCCTTTGACTGCTTTATTTCTCCCTTTCACCATTGTGAACAGACCGAATTTATGTCTGGACTCACCTAAAAAGGAAACTATATTGGGCCTACGTGGGGGATAAGGGAACAAGGTTATATTTTGACACAAAGGGAAAAGAGGAAGAAAGGTGGTTAAACTGGATTTGACATTTTCTGTGATGGTTGCCCACTCTTTCCCTTAACAGCACTGTTCTGCAGCAAGAGAGAGAGGGAGTGACATAATCATCATTACCTTAAGTCCCAGATACAGAAGAATATAATTCATCTACTCACACTTTTGATCACTGAATTTATGTTGTGTGTGAGATACAACGTTAGCTACTTATATCCATGGCTATAATCTGTGGCTCTGCATACCTCTTTGCTCTACCTATCTAGTAAGATAGTTTTGAAGAAAGACCTGGAAAGTCAGAGAAATGGAATTTTGGATCATCCCAAAATGGAACTGGAATGACCCAATGAAATAGGATTTCCCCCAAAGAAAGAAGCTTCTCATTATTGAAGAGGGCCAGAAAACAACCCTCTGAGCTGAAGAAATAATACAGAGAGCAGTCTTCTCATTATTTGTGAAGCTGCACTACACAATTTCCAAACTCCATCCAGTTCTGGAGTCTGTGAACCATATAGCTCTTTATTTGTTTTGCAAAGTGTTGGGTGTGATTAATGTAGAGATTTATAGTAACATCATTCATTTCCCCCTGTGTTTTAGTACAATTGATGTCACATTATGTCAAAAAACCTTCACCTAAAATAATAATTCCATTTATGAATAATTTTGATGTTTTTTTTTGTTTTTCCTTCCCATTAAGAAATTAGACCCATATTACATTACATTTGAAAAAACTGTCCAGATTAAACTTGGGAAAAAGGAATAATAAAGTTTGGTCTAAATATAAGCTTAAAGAGCCTCACTCTTGACTCAGTGTTTAAACTTTTTCTTAGATCCTTTCATCATTTCAAGGTTATTTTTCTGGGTTGGTATCTCTCATGACAAGTGAGATTAAGTAGTCTAGCAATAAGGTTCAACTGGCACATGTATCAAAAAACAATTTCTGTGGTTTGAAAACAATATTAAAAAATCTTTTATTTCAGTGATACCAAATGTTTCTTTGAGGTTAACATTGTGAAAGGAAATGAACAGAGCATTAAAAAAATATGCAGCTAGACAGCACATGAAAATTTAGTATATTTTCCTATGAGGAAACTTTCTTTTGCAGATACTTTAAACTTCTTGATAAGTAAAAACGGTTATATAAAGTTAGAAAAGAATACCTATAAATTAGGTATGACAAATAATGGTTAAAACACTATAATTAGTCTAAATTGCTTTTATTAACTACTTATTGGTATTTTTAAGCTCTGAGAATTCAGTTTCGAATATGATGGAAATGTCTACATTTAATGAAGCAATGAACTATTTAACACATTTTGTAGTGTGAGCCAGGTAATTTTCTTTGATGATTGGGGATCTATGCAGATAAGGAAGGGGCCACTTTCTCAAGTGAAAAACAAATAAATTTATCCCATCCGGGGCCACTAGCAACACTCTAAATTTCACTGAGCTACACCAAACACACCTGTACATCCTTAGCAACTCACTCCTACATTGTGACAAAACCACCAAAAGTACATTTGTACTGATGATAGTAAGAGTTTCAGATTTATGGTAGTAAGAGACTTCAGAAATTTCCACTTTTATATTATTCCTTCATTTATGCACTTGGTTAGTTTGCTATTTAATTATTATGTTAGTTTAAACTCACCTTGTTATAGATAAAATTTGATGACACTCATATGAGGAAATATGTGGGATTTGAAAGCACTTAGTTTTTCATAGCCTGTTTATCCTTTTCTTTAAAATGAGGATGAATAATATTACAGAATGAACTCAAATCAAGGTATGTAGAAAAGAATGTGAAAAGTTTAAAAGTATTATTTAAATGTTATCCTTACTTTCATCACTATAATTATAAATCAGACTGAAATAATTTTTAAAAACTATAAAGGAAATATGCAAATGATTGCATAAATATACATATATATTCCCAACAAGATCACTTTATTTGCCCCACCTCATCTCTACCAGAGAAGCCATCAGTTGAATTCTCTAAGAGTCACTGGTCAGACTTTACATGGTATCCCCTCTGCATAATGGGCATATACTATCTGGGGGGGTAGGAGTAAGAGAAACAAAAACCATGACTTTCACCATGGCCATGGTACTTTCCTGGGCAGATATAGGCTGTCACAGCTTCCATGAGACTAATTTCAGAGCTGTGTGCACATCTAAATGAAGACTTAACTTCTTCTCCATCCAACCAGGAGAAAAGCTACATACAGTGAAAATTATAACTGCAGAAAAGTTGTCTTTCAATTCCAATTCGAACTACTTTCAGTTCTAACTAAAGATAAGTTGTCTTTAACACTTTTCAAGATTAGCCTAATCAAATGTCTTAGGAAGAAACAGAAAGAAACTAATAAAGTAATTAACTGAATTGAATCTAGAATGCTATAGGACCAGTAATATTGGATTTAGTTGCTAATGTTTTCATAATTTCTAATTTGAGGTTTATTGCTAAAAATCTAAAATACCTCTGTGGGCAGGTACTTCACTGTGTGAATCAGATGAATGTTTTCTGAGAGAGAGCAAGGGTGGACAACAGTGTAAAGTTCAGGTCTCATAAAAAAGATCCATGGGCTCTCAATCACTACTCAACTGCAGGGAAGCCGGCTCACTCTTTAGTCTTCGTGTTTTAAGAAAACTTAGGAATTTGAATTTTAATGTAAAATCTAAGTTTCAAATGCTGTGAACCAATGCAATTATAAAAAGTTTACAAATCTATTTAGAACAAATAATAACATGCCCACAGGTTGCACTTGTCCTGATGGAAATGCTGAGGAAACAAAGACTTGGCTTCAAAATATCATATTTTATACCTTCTACTGTCATATGGTGATTGGCAGTGTAAGATGATTCAACTTAGTTGGCAAAACTTCATTGATTTGGAGCTAGAATATTATGAGGTTTGTCAAGACGTACCACAGTAATGCCCTATTGTATTTCACGATAGTATTTGATTAGAAAGGCAAATAGAATAATCAGTATGTGAAAAGCTTACTCTTATCTTTCCACTCCTTATGTTACTGAATGGACTTTGTTAGTTTCAGCAGTCTAGTTACTGATCTGGAAACAAAGCCTTTAATTTTAATTTATCACAAAACACATGTAAGGAGCCAAGACATTATTATTTTTAATAGTTGAGAAAAGAGAAAAGTAACATAGATATAATTATAACAGTAACAATTAACATTTATTTATTGAGTATTTACCATTATGGTCTGGTTTTAAGTATTTATATGCAATGTCCATAATTATCTTAAGAAATAGGTACTATTATTAATTTCATTTTATATTCAGAAAATATAAATCATTTGTTCAATTCACACAGACTGTAAGTAGAATTTAAACCGAGGCAGACTAATTCCAGAATACTAGATTTTAAGCAAAACATTCTGTTACTACTATTACTATTACTGCTACATATATTGAGCCCTTCAAAGCCAGATGTTCCCTTACCACCCCGATAGCCCTGTGAAAAATAAGGCATATTCTCATTTGTAGACAAGAAACTTAGGCTCCAGAAGGGTAAATAATGTGATGTTGTCCTAGGAGTGAAAAGATAGGACGCAGTTTCAAGTCTGATGCTATTGGCCAGTAGTATTTCAGAACATCACAATACTCTCATTATATAAGAATTTTAATGATATTATTCCTAAACAAAACTCAAACCACTCCTGCTTCAGTTAAAACCAACATTCTTTGATTTCATATTCAATGTCGATAAGGTCAATTGGACAAAATATTGCTAACAAATTAAGCCTTTTAAAGTTAATGAAAGCTCCCAAAGATTTTTACTTAATTTCAAAATAAATAAGTTTTTTTACTTTAACTTTAATTATCTTTCATATGTGATACTTTTTTTATTCATCTCGAAACATATATATCTGTTATGATCTAAAGAGTTTTAAACTACATGATTTTGCCTTTCTTAATACTGAGATTTGATTTTTGAATGTGAGTCAAGTTTTATGAAAAAGAGTAGTCATTTGAGGTCAGAATTGAAAGGAAAAGACAATTCTGCTGCTTTTCTATGATCATATCTAGCTTAATTTTTATGTGATTTTGATCTCTCTAAGCTGCACATTTTTTAAATGAGCATTTTGCTTAATAATTAACATTATATTATTACTGCTTAGAATTTGAAAACATCCCAAAGAAATCATAATTACTGCTTGTAATTTCTCTTCTATATTCTGATATATCATTTTGAAGAAGACTGTTACCTTTATCTAGATTATGTCTATTCAAATCACATAATTTGGAATATTATAAAATGTCTAGTAAATAAAGTTCATCTATACACTTATCTAAAATGCTAGAAATGTCAGCAATATTAGAGAGGATTTAAAATACAATAACAATATCTTTCTACTTTATTAATTGTCTTCCAGTCAATTGCAGCAGAATTACTTTTAAGCACAGCTACAAGTTCTCAATTTGAATACCATCTAAAAAATAAATTTAGGATATTTAAAGATATTCTGCTTTGACTATAGACATCTCATTATATATGCCTGAAGAGATTTACAATTAAAATTGTACCAGTATCAACCTGCAGTTTTTCATACTGAAAGCCAAGAATACAGGGCTGTGGGAAAATTTGATCAATCAAACTCTGACTCACAATTTAAAAGCTTAGCTTTTCCTTACCCCACCCCATAATGTTGACCTTGGTCTGGTCTGTTTCTTTCTAATTGTTTGAACTGCATTCTCCTTCATGGATGATGGTTTCTTATTAAATTATTTATTGATGTGGCTGACACTAGTTGAATAGATTCATTAAATTTCACAAGTTGTTGTAGTCTAGTTCACTGGAAAAAAATCCTCTTTAGAATCTTTAAAGGACAAAAAGCGTCATGTTTTTTTGAGCTCTTTTAAAGCATTTAATAAAGCATGAAAAGATATGACATCAATCCTACTAAAACACAAGGGAAAATGAATGATGTTACTGTAAATCTTTACATCAATCACACCCAATACTTTGGAAAACAATATAGTTTTGTTTGCATTTCAGAAGTGACAAACAACTCTTGTGACTGGCTTAACATAGTCACTTTCTATTAGTCAAGACTAGGAGCAAGTCAGAATTAAAATGTGGCCCTGCGTTGCTAAGCAGCAGAGTTGTCTTGACATGGTGGTTAGTTTCCTTTTCACTGAATGACAACAGTGAAATGAAAGAAGTTTTGAAAAACTTGATAATGGTTTTCAAAGGAGGAGGATAATTGGTGGAGTTCGCTTGTGCAGCACTGTGTGGAAACTTTCAGGCGGCCGTGAGAGAGGACTGTCACTAAAAATTTAAACTCTTGTACACAAACTTGACCTAGAGTCTTCTCCAGGTTTTGGCGGTTCATTTTCAGAACACCCCTCTGAGACCAAGGGGTATAGGATGAAAGCATTAAGACAGATGGGTGAAGCCTAAAGGATGAAAAGAATCAATAGTTGTGATTTAATCCACTGGTGAAAGGGAGGAATTAAGTAAAATCTTAAAAATGAGAAATGTGTAAAAGACCTTTAGTTAACACCAATAACATTGTTTTAATTGCACAGCTAGTTGCAATTGAACAGACACTCGAATCAAATCTATAAAATAAAGGTAAAAAAATCTTTGATATACTGTGCAAGAGATAAAACCATAGCCCTTGTGTTATTATTTTTAATATTCTCCAGTTTGATTCAGAAAAATATCTTCAACATGAAAACTCCCAAAGCATCTGATAATGATTAGAATTTTAGCTTTTGTTGCCTGTGATAATAAATATAGCACACATTTAACAAAATGCAAACAAAAAAGCTCAAGCAAACGAAAAGCACACACAGAAAATACACGTTGCTCACTATTGCATCTAAAACAACCTAATGCAATAACATTTTGTTTAGCCACTTTTGCTATTAATTTACCCAGAATTTTAAAAACTGAGCAAAATGGACTCATGTTGAAAGAAGGGACCAATTAGTGTTGGATTAACATTCATGGTTATTTACAGTTGTTTTTGTACTTGTTCTTGTGCTCTGACTTCCTAAAATTTCACAACCCAAAGATTTAGAAAAATGGGGTTGTTTAGACGCAAAGTGCAATGAAGTGGCTGCGACCATTGTGTAGACACCACCTCTCTCATTATACCCTCTCAATCAACACTCAGTACACAGGAAACCGCAATAAAGCCCATCTGCCACGGTTAATCTGCAGGCAAACCCACACCCATGTCTATGCCCCTTACTCTCTAGCCTTATTATTCTCAGATCCAAAGCTTCATAAGGGATCAGCCAAAGTCCATTAAAGTAAATAATAGCTAGAAATGACAGGCTTAGCAAGGATTGGGAGGAAGTTGAAGACCAATCTGAGCTCTGAGCTCTGATTAATAGAGAAAAGCATTAGGAGAAAAGGGGAGAAAAATGACCTCAGCCTGCTCCAAAGAATTCCTGAACCTTCGTTGTTAGGGCAAGTGCTACCATCTGAGACGTTAGTGATCCTTGAATTTCCTTCACTTTGATGCAGCTCAAATGGGAAAATTTTGAAGGTTCAGCAAGGCCCCAGACCTCAGCTGGAAAGCTGTCTGGAGTCAACCCTGTCAAAATTCTCTTGTGTAAGAGAAAGCCTTTATTAGCTAGATTGCAACAACAACAATAACAACACCCACAAATGCCCTACACAGTCTCGTAAGGAGGGGCCTGTGTTAGAGATTGCAGATGCACTTATTATTTCCTTGCACATAGTCATTTTTTAAAAAGTCTCCAAACAGATGCAGGAAAAATAAAAAAATAGTTATTATTAAAATGAATCCTTTTAGGAACGAGGTGATTTTGGTCCACTGGTAGGAAAGTGTGTGTGTGTATGTGCGTGTATGTAGAGGGGAGTATTCAAATATTTATCCAGTCTCATCTTGAAATATAATATTTATTTTCATTGTACAACATAAAAAAACCCTTCTCCAGCAGTTAGCTCAAGGCTTGTTGAGCCAAGACAGAATCATAAAATGCTTCAGTTATTTCAACTGTGCATTTTATATAAATTGACCAGAAAAATCTCAAATTAGTTGTAAAAATAATTTTCTCTCCATCAATTTTAAAATTATTTTCATATCCTCTCACAAATTTCCTAATGAGAGGAGCCCAGGCAGTGCTATCCCCTACCTCTCCTTTATAAGTGTATTTGGTCTTCAAATGAGACATTTTTGAATTTTTGAATTTTGGAACAGCTCTTAACAGACCTTTGAAGGAATGTATACCTGGTAGACCTATTTGTGATCAGGAAAAACTCATTTCAAGTCTGCTCTATTATGAAAAAATGTCTTCCCTTGTAAAAAAATACTATACTGTTTATGAAATGTAGATTAAAATTAGAGTAGTAGAGAGAACTCAAAAACTGTGAAGGCTTTTTAAAGTTAGAGTTGAAAAATAACAAAGCAGCCCTGCTTGTCAGAACTCCTAGTCTGAGAGGGAGAAAGCATTTGGTGGAAGCGGGCAGGTATCAGGAAAGCCCTGGTGATTTCTTAGGAAGATATTAATGGTCCACATGAAGACTTGATGTCAGGGAAGCTCACCTTTGAATGTATTCCTTGTTCAAGTTTATATTGTAGCATGCAATTTTCATAAATAAAATAAAGAGGCAATGTAAAGAACCATGGTTGAAATGATGGTTCTTCAAGGATATTGCTGATAACTTGGCTAATGCACAGCTGATGTGCACATGGTACAATTTTCATATTTTAATCTTAAGTAGAACAAGAAATGACAATTATGAAAAGACAAAATAGGTACCACCAACGGCTGTAATTGCTATCTAGGCTGCTCAAAGATGGGCAAAAGACACAGTAAATCAATATTAAGTTCTCCACAAATGCAGGTATCACAACAAGGACATCATATAACATCATTATAAGCAAATTCTAATACAATTTGGACAGTTGTAAAGAATATAGCATGAACACGGGCAATATGAGGCTAAGTTGTCCTCTGCAGCTTCAGCTAGTATCTTAGAGGGGAGAAAACACCTTGGAATCATGGTTATGTATTTAGTTAAGTATGCAAACTGAGCTGGCTTTAGTAAATGAGTGCAATCTTCTTTTTTAGAATTTGAAATGTTAAGATCATCAAGGGTTAAATGGTTCTGCCACAAGTAATTATAGTAAGTTGAAATTCAGTCATTTTAATATACTAGGATTTGGGGAAATGCTTTTGTATATAATACTACATCTTAAGATACATTATGTGGTGTTAAAGAATACCTAATTAAACTGGTGGGTTAAGAAACCAGTTAAACTTATGGAAGAAAAATACCATTAAAAGTTAAAGGCATGGCATAATTAAAATAATGGAAATTGAAACTGTTCAAAGCAAACCTTAGCAATACAAATGAAATTTAAAAAGAGGCAAATAGACAAGACAACAAATGAAAACTTTAAGAAAAAGATGTAACGAAGGTAACAAATATGTACATTATTTTGGCCATTACGTTAGAAATACTTGCTTTAAGATTCTAATTTTTGAGTCTAATAATTTAAATACCCTTGCAAAAGCAGGTCTGATTTTCTACACATCTTCCTGGAGATGGATATTTGTTTTCTTTAGGGGAAGTGAGACAACACAGCACAAAAATGTATTTATACATTCTTACTGATCTTTTGCATTTGTTCATAAATTCTATGTATTTATAAATATTAGAGGAGTATTTTACATTTCAGTGGAGCATTTAATGTTGTTAAGTGAAATAAAACATTTAGAATCTATGCTTTTATCCTCTTCCTCATTCCTATACTGAGCATTGTTTGATTTCAGACTCTTCCACCACTACACAAAAGTGCCATATAAAATAAATACTTTTCACCATGATTTTCTAGTTGATATAGAAATGCTATACATGTGGAACTAAGTTTGAATGATTTTAGAATTATTGGAAACCTAAAAAGAAATTCTATCAATCAAAAGACTATGAGAATCAAATCTCCTTTGGGGTGTGTATGATAAAGAAAAACAACAAAAATAAACAAAACACATTGATTATTCCTATGTGGTTTTTCATGTCTATAGAATTTTATCTCTCTTGAACATTTTCTTTATGTTATCATTAGATGGACAACATTCTTAAATTACTTTATTATTTGTACAAATAAAAACTTATATCCATATAATATAGTTTATGTACATATGGAATGTCCATAAGTAGTTATACATATGCCATTGTGTATATTAGAGCACACACCGACCCACACACATTATCTCAGACAGCATGCATAAATAAGCAACTGGATGTTAAGGCCTTGAAATGCACATTTTTTAGTCACCCAAAGGCAACTTTAGTTTCAATTTTATTCATGGAAAAAAAGGTTTTCATAATAAATTCACTGTGTTAATAAGTGAGAGTGTTATTCCAAATGCCCTTCATTTACCTGTATGATAGAATTGACTTTAGAAATTTAAATATTAAAAAATTATCTTTGGTTACTTCTTGTTGCCATTAACACTAAAAAGAGCTCTTTTGTGTTCTTGATATCAGAGTAGAAGATGTAAAATGAAAAATATTTTTCTACCCTTTTATTGAAGGCTCAAACTAATCTATTACTTGCTTTCTATAATAATAATAATCTTCAAAACTTAAATATATTTCTGAAAAGTTAAGGCTTTTGTACTAACCACAAGGTGTCTCCAATCTTCAAATTCTATAGATCCCTGCCCTACCCCATCCCCATATTCCAATAGAGTGAATCTGTGTGATCACACTGTCACATTGGAAACTTCAAAAACACTCATTCAGATATAAATTAAAAGTGTATACTTTAGAAGAGGCATTATAAAACTTAAATATGTACATATATAATATTATATGTAAGTCAATACATTAAATAATTACATTACATCATGCTTATAATATGGTACATACTGAATAAGTATTTACCAATTATTTTTTGAGTTTATGTTTGGGACCTGACCTTAAAAGTATTGACACAATACAAAAAAAAAACAGTTTAACATCAAAGTCATTTAATTTTGTTTATCCAGGACCAAGATTTCATTCTTAAATAATTCTATCAGACTCCACATCAACTACTCCAAGGGAATAAAATTTTCAGAGTGGACTATACACATCTGCAAACATCCACACATACAACAAACCCCTGGTTTTTATAAGTCAAAGCAATTGGTGAAAAGTGATTACTGAAGCTCATCTCATTATGAAGTATGAATATAGAACTAAGAATAAATATCATTTAAAAATTACAGAAAGTTTTTCTAATTTAAGGCAGTGTTATGGCTGATCTCTCTCTGTACACCAGGAGACAGTGCTGTGTGTGTGTGCGTGCGTGCGTGTTTAATGGGATGCTGTTCATCCCACTATATCTTACCACTCTGTCTCTTTGGATAACAATCACAGGCCCCAGATGCTCAGGGTAAGTGATATTTTCCCACAAGCGGCTCCTGGCTCCTTGGCAGACGTGGTGGGCAGTTGTGTTGGCAGTCGCTGCACTGCCTCTGGCTTTCCTGTGTGGCTTTGCTATCGAAGGGATGCTTGGCCTGCCCTGTCCTCCTGGATACCATTTCCTTCTGACAGCCCTTGGGTTTTGTGAAGCTTTATTCTGTGCAAATCCCTTGTGCAATCTCTGGATGAACTCTCTCAAGGCAAAATAAGGCCTTTCTTTATGGTCGTGTCTAATGATCAGCTGAATTACTAGTTCAGGTACTCAGGAACACCCAAACCCCAAAGCAAACTTTTCCACTCTTCGTGAGTATTTTTGTTTTCATTTCCATTTTGTTTTTGCCCTGAGCACATTGTATCCCAATTTAATTGCCAGGGTTTTGGCCAAGCAATTTTGCATAAATGTTGTGCTTTGTGATTTTTATGTTGTAATTTATGTGAGTTTTAAAAGCCCTTTGTTCCTTCATATTCATTATCATAAATACTTATCAAAGATTTTTTTCTCAAATTATAAATAACCTAATGAAATATCCCTTGTGAGAAATACAGAGCAGGAATTTTGCAACTTTACTAGTGCAGTTGGCCAACGAACTATTTAGTGAAATAAAGGAGCATGCTTCTGATATTGATACAGAGGTAATACTTCATTCCCTGCATGCTTGTAATCTGGATGACATTTTGAAGCATGTGCTCAAGTTGTGCAAACAAAGGCACACAGCAGAGCCAAAGATGGTTTCAAAGACACCAATATAACTGTCTACCACATAATTTGTGAGACATCTCACGTTTCCTCACAGTGATAGCTCAAAAGTAGTCACAAATGTGTATCATGGATTAAATAATTTGCTGCTTTACCATATTCCTGACTTCAATATTCCCCAAGGCTAAACAATATTTTTGGGGGACTAATAGACATGTTTTCTTTGTAATCTGAAATATCAACAAAGATCTCAAGTTTTCTAAAAAAAATAGGAACATTTTGCATCAAAATGCTGATTCAAATTAAACCTGGTTGAAATTGATTACTTACAATTCTGCCATTTTTATCTCATGTGACTGTAAAACTCAAGAATTATCGATACTATGTTTTATAGTTTAATGAGTAAAACAAGACTATATAGGTGTTACAGGGGCCTTCAGATAATGAAAGCCATTTCTTATGAAAGTCTTCATGCACTGTGATAATGTAAATTAAGAACAAAAATCATTTAGAAAGGAACATCTCTGACACCTCATAAAGAAATGAAGATCTATATCATTTCTTAGTCACTGTGGATCTGTTTTGGCAGTTTGTATTGAATGATGAATCCTGTCTGATGCACAGAGTATGTTCTTTCTGTGTCCAGAGTTTTGCAAACTGGGAGAGCTAAGTTGAGAAATTACCATGTTCCAATGTGGTTCCAATATGATTCCAATGTTTCTGTGTGTGTGATAGATCCATGTCTGGAAGAGCACTTATAGTCATATTAGCATAAAATCTCAAAGATTGTTAACTATTGGGTTACTATGAAGTATATACTTATCCTTTGGTTCATGGGTCAAATTTGCTATTTCTGAAACATAAAGCCTTTTATAAACATTTAAGGAACTTTCAGAAAGTCTACTGCAAAATTTTAGTTTCTTATGTTCTATGCTATATAAGAGCCCAGAAGATTGTAATTGCTTATACACTATTGGTGTAATCTATATACACTATTTGGTGTTAATTTAGACCATACGTTTCTGCTAGTAACTTTTTTGTCTCATAGTTATTTACATTAAAATGTTTGAGTTTTTCCTCTCACCTCATAAATTTTGGGAAATGTATATAGTTTTATGTTTAAAAAACCTAAAGAAAATTATAACTGACGTACATATATAACAACAAAGTCCCGGGTAGCAATCTCCAAAACAATAAACAGAAAGAAAACTATAACTATTTTTGGTTCTCTTTCGACCAGTAGGTGTCACTATTGGGACTACAAGGTGGTGATCCCAAGACATCTAACAGAATTCAAAGATCATACATTACCTGTAAAATCCAGAGGTAACTAAGCCATGCTAACCAAACTACCTTATGAAAACTGCTTGGCTAAAATTATACCTCAACTGAATATGAAACCATGTGACATGACCCTACTGAAAATATGCCTAGAAGAATCCTAAAATAAAATATGTCATTTCAACAGAAAATACCTCATGGGATTTTTGAAGGGCTTATTCAAATAGTATCCTGGTATGATCAGGTTTCAAATAATATTGAATATAAAAATATTAATGCTGAAAAACAACAGAACTAGGATTTCACCTTTTAGAAATGTTCAAATTTAAATGACACTTGTGGAGTCAGGTATTTTTTTCAGAGGGGAAAAAAAACCCCTAGTTTTCCTATACAGAAACAGATCTCATAGCTCCTTATCCTAGAAAATGTAAATAATTTTAAACTTCTGATAGAAAAAATAAAATTTTCCTCTTCTCCCCAAAACGTTCCTATGAAGAGCAGTGATGTTGTCTTGGCCTAATTTGGTTTAAAAAAAATGCTGTAATGATATTTTCATGTTAAATCTCACCTGAGAGGACTATTATTTTGTTCATATTTCTTTACTGTAAGTAGGAAATCTTGGCAGTAAATTTTTGCTTTGCAAATTAATCCAAAATAACTCTTGGATACTTTAGTTTTATCTAAAAATTTTATTTCAGTTTTTACTAGTTGAGAGAAATATTTGGGTATGTATGCAAATAATGTGCACCATCCAGTGCCCCCCCCCAACCAAACACACAATGTCAGAAATACAATTTCCTACTAGAATAGTTTTAAATATTATACTGACATGAGAGTATTATGTACATATTTTTAAAAGATTACCTGTTATTTCATTGTTGGATAATCTAAAAATATCTCAGCGTGTTTTGAGCAGCCATTCATCAGGGCTTTTATTACCTGAAAAACAACCAGTTAGACATGACAACTTCAAAAGTGTCAATGCCATTATTCAGTGTTTTGTACAGTATGTTCACTGGTGATCTATCTTATGTGCAACTTTCCCAATAAAAGCCGAAAGTCATTCTCTTGCCTTCTTTCCAAGACAGTTCTGCACCGACAACTGCACAGAGAGAGACTCGCCAGTAGAGGCCTCTCTAGATTTGCCTTCTGATTAAGAACGCAGAATCCGCAGCAGTTAACACAACTACTTGAAAAAGATTCTTGTTGCATAGGGAAAAAGATCACTCTTTAATGCCCTTTTAAGTTCGACGATGTTGATTAATGTTGCCCTTTACATTAATGATGTTTCAAGTAAAAGAAAACAAATTTAAAATGGATCAATTCTATTGAGGATGCATTAATTAGACAGAGACTCTACCATATGCTGTGGCTGGAGGGTTTGCTGGCCTTTCTCTTGTAGTTACCTGTGTAAAATCCACCCTATCCTCTACATGAATGCCCAAGCTGAATAGCCATTTGAATGAAGGCTTTAGTTTGATTCGCCATACAAGGGGTACTGTGTCACTGTGTTTTCTTTCTAGGAGTCACTAAGTGATTTCTATATCAGTTGTCATGGTGATATAGCAAAGCAGGGGAAAATGGGGGCAACTTCAGGCTTTCTCCTCACCCTCTGCACTAAGATGTTGTTAGCAAGCCTATAAAACATTGGGCTTTCTCCGGGCCTTCTTTTTGTTCTCTGATTGTCAATAAAACTCATTTTAAGGGTAACAAGGACATCTAAATGTCATCTGTCACAGTGTTAGAGAGATTAAGTTTGTTTAGGGACTTGTGCTGGACAAAGGCCACTATTTGTTCCGCAGATACAAAGCAGTGTTGGCTATCACCACTCTTGATTTAGAAGGAGGCCCAGAGACCATCAAGGCAATATCATCTCAGTTGCAGGTGACGAAGAGGCCTTCTTGACATGACAGCATTAAAAGGACAGAAAATTAATTATGGTTTTGAATGAGACTCTGCAGTTCCTTTTCCCACACCCCTGTATAGACACCCCAGGCCTAAAGTCTCCTCATAGACCAAGGTAACGAAAACAGCTCTTGAGGGCCACTGGCCTGTTTAAAAACACCACACACACACCTGGTCATCCTTGAATGAATGATAAAAGAGGGAAGAAATGTTTTGCAAAGGGGAGTTCAACAATAATATGTGCTGAATTAATTTAGCATTTGCTCAATAATGAGGCTAAATGGAACATACAGATTAATGAAGACATTGGTGTTATTAAAATCAAATCCTGTGGTTCATATGCTTTTCTTAATAATGAACATTGTGGCTATTGGAGAGGAAAAACAGGATTTTTTCTATTAATTTGGCACACATCCCAGATCTCATTCAACCATAACCTATCCCCTGCAAAATGCAGCCCTTGGCCTTTATGTGCTTCAGTCTTTCTATTTTCTATCTGTGTCAATTTGAGGGAAATTTTTTCCCTTTATAAAAAGATTTTATAATGTGAACCTGGAACCTAGGTAATAATTAAATAATTTTAAAACTACGATGTCTCTTCCAACATAGAGGATGATTGGGAAACATATAAAATTGCACACATGTAATAGGGTGCTCACATCACATCTGCCTGCACTATGGAAACTGGTGCAGTGATTTTGAGCTTTTGGAGGTTGGTCACAGCAATGCATCTCAAATACTATCTTACAGGAAATATTCACGTACAGAGGGCTACTGTTAAAACATAGATAAACTGTTACAAATGTTGGGCAATGATAGATTCTTTATTTGAAGTTTATAGGACCTGACAATCTGGATATCCTTAAAATATGCGTGGAAGCAGAGTAGTACGACTCAGTTTCTGATATCCCATGAACACACACTTACATGTGACACACATATATGTACACCATCACAATACCGAATGCATGCTCCCTTGAGTCAATTTCAAAATTGTATTTTAATCATACTGAAAAGAGGTCTGGGTGTACAGCCTTAGATGTTATAAAATTCAACTACTATACACATTATGTTTTAATTGTATATTTGGCAGTTTATGGTAAAAAAAACTTAGAAAGGCCAACACTGGGAACTAGACTTGTTAAAAAACAAAACCAAAAATATCCTGGAAGCTGCACAATCCCAGATTTGCAGACATGCCTGTAATATTAAACACATGTAACTACTAAAAAGAGCTACAGCAGGGATCCCTTTCGTTTTCTTAAATTTCTGGAACAAATGACCACCATGTTCAGTATGATTATTTTTTAAAGATAGAAAGATTTATTCTACACAAACTAATGAAAGCAAATACAATATTGAAATGCTGTTACATCAATATTATGGCCCTAGATGACTTTTGTTTAGTATCTTAATAGCTCAGTCATTTGTTATTCATTCAGCCACACACGGGACACCAGGGTGTTATGAAGGACAATACTCTCGGGGCATTTTGAGTTCAATTTGTGTTTCTCTGCTTATGCAGAACATGTGTTGGCATCAGTGATGGTTACAACAGGGAAATCACAATATAGAATGAAGTTTCACCATGTTGTTCTGAGATAATTTTCTGTTCTTTCAAACACAATCTTAGGAGCAAGTGAAGTACAGTTTTGGTGCACTATTGAACTTACCAGATATATGCTTCCTTCTTATTTTTTAACCTCTTATTCTTTAATATTATTTTAGATGGTTAGCTGAAGTGATAAAAACCAAATTCTAAAAATATATTTAGCTTCAAAATACGCTAACAAAAGGATTTATTATCATTCATACTTAAAGCTATAAGCAAGGTGACTGAGAAAACTGACTGGAGAAGTTCGGTGACCCCCAGACACACACACACACACACACACACACACACACACACACACACACAAAGTTACGTGGTGTAAAGCCTCACTATTTTGTCTCCAATAGGACATTTGTTGCTGTAGTTGTTTTATAGCTTCAGAGATTCAGAGTAATTCTAATGAGACAGGTAGAAGGAAATGTATGCTACAGGGTACTACTTTTTTCCTAAATTTATTGAGATGAAAATCCTTTAAGTGCCTTTAAGTAGTAATTCAATTTGGATACATTATTTAATTCCTCTGGCCTCAGTTCCTTCTCCAGAAAAATATAGGGATGGATAAGATAACCTCTAAGTCCTCATCTAGTTCTAAAACACAGTTAAATTCATAATATGATTTTCAGGTTTAAAAACATTTAATATTGTGAAAGCAACTGTTTCTAGTAAGAAAAATAACAGACTTGACAAGAGCTTCAAAGTGAGATTAATATTTAACAAAATATACCTTTTGTTTAAGAAATACTGTGCAAAAATCTAGCAGTGTTATATTTTCTAAGTAATCTAATCATTTCACTTTTGACAAATGAATGGTAAATAAGCTCATCAAGTTGGAAATAAGTTAGCTCATCACGGTTTTTTGCTACTTCTTTGCACTCAGGAAATAGTAAAACAACAAATGAAAATGCATTAATGAACAATTTATGATAAAAATATAATATCTTTGATAAGTGACACACTACTTGATATGTCATGTTCTCTTGAACCAAATGTAGCAATTGAGAATATTTCCTGTCCCCTCTTCTTTCGTCCTGCTTCCAGATTTTCAATTCATGCTTTGTATTCTTGTTTAGAGCAATCATATAACATCCAAATTTGTCATAAAATAGCTGACTCTGTTGGATAAGTTCTACATTGTAAAATTTCCTTTCCACCTTACAGAATCCAATATTTCTTTATCAAGTATGGCTGTCTTCAAGTATATCTGGAAGTGATAATATGAATAAATATGTCTAGGAATACCTTCTCACGGATGTTTTCAACTAGATAGTGTACCCTATGTACATCAAATAGTTTAATATAAATATTGAATTAATGCAGTTACACACAATTCTATTTCTCTTTATCTACTCTACTGGCTAGAGTTTCAACATATTTCATTCCAATTTGTAAATATAATATTATGTGATATTTGTCCAAATTCTATTTTATTCAGTTTATTAAAATTAAAATGAATATGCTAGTATATATATATAACCACTTTGTTAAAAGTTAATGCAATTTATTTTTATTAATAATAATAACTGCATTATATGGGGGAAAATCTTATAATGTTTAAGAAAGTATAAAGAGAATCAGTGTGGTAGTGTATTTTGTCATATTTTCTTATTAGTCATAGTTACTATTGGTCAATACATTAAAAATTTTGAAAACTAAATACTATTTAAAAGTAACTATAATTCGTAGTAAGCTAATCTTATTTTTTAAATCAAATTATTTTATATTTCATATTTTAAATTATATTAGTAACTTTCCATCATCAAACATTTTAAAGCAATAATGTAAGAGAAAAATAATAAAATGATATTACAGTTAAAACAAAACATGTTCTTTGAACCTGCGTCACAGCTTACTATCTTCAATAGTATTGAAGTCTTCAGTTTCACACAAAAAATACTTTGGTATGTTAAATAATGTATAAACAATAAATTTAGTGAGAAAATGATACACCTAAGAGTTAATTAAACATATTATTGTCAATTTAAGAAATGTTTTTAGGGAAAAATTTAAAAACAAGATCATAACTTTGAAAATATTCTATTATGAATGTATTATCATGACAGTATTAAACTTAATGATATTTGTAACTAAAATTAACATCATGTAAGTAAAAAATTTTGAATGGTTATAAGCAACCAGAATTTCAGTTTTACATGAAAGCTAATTTTTAAAAAATCTACTTCAGGTTAAAATGATTCTCTTTATCATTCACTTGTATTAGCACTATCTGAAAAACAAACAAATAAACAAATAAAACAGCTTAGCAGGTATAGCCTGTGTGTGTTTCTTCCATTCTCACTGTAGAATCTGAACAACATATTTTGGAATATGAAAAGAAAAAATGTGGATTTTATTTATAATAGTTATATTTTCTTTAGCCTCAAGTTTCAGTATCATTTATTTTTGTTACAAAATTGTATATATGCTATAAAAAGACTTGTTTTTCTTTTAGTACAATTGCCTAAGTTTCTAAACGTTTTTAGATTTTTTATATTATTCCAGATACCATTTTTTAGCAAAGCTGTGAAATATTCATAAAGATTTCACAGTTCATTTGTAAAGATTCTTTTATCAGTTCCAGAGTGAAAAAATACATCATTTTTTAAAAATGATTTCCAGACTATAATAAAATGATTCTTTGAAAGGTAGAAAAATTATTGCTCAGTTATTTGAATTTCAACTGTAAAAATGATATAAAGTTAGTGATTATGAGATATTCAATAAATAAATTATATCTTCCATTAGGAAATGATTCTGTTGCTTTCAAACACTGGCTCTCATTAAGTTAAAAATCACTAATTCAAGCATTAAGTTACCTTTAAATATAAGCTATTCTATTGGTGTAAGTCCATGTAAATAGTGAATAAAATATCTAAGCGATGTGGTAATAACAAATGAGTATATATATATTTTCAGAAAACATTTGAATATGACACATCTGTAAATGACTTTGTACATAATTTAAAACAGAGTATGTTCATCCAAAATAGCAGCGTCTTCATTGGATGGTAGCCATAGCCATTTCGGAAACTATAAAGACACCATCTTTGTTGTTTGCTATAACCAGACTCAGTTTCTGTTGCTTTTAATTCCCTCTTTTTTACCTTCAAAGACTAATTTAGTTTATGATATTCAGTGTTCCTTTATTCATTGCATTCCTTTATTTTTATTTTTCTGTTCTCTCTTTTTACACATTCTGCTTTTTAAATAACTTTTACTAATGTTATTAATCATTTTACATTCATTTTTCTGTTATTTAAATTAGACATTTAATGAAGATATTTTAAATAGCTTGAAAAAATGAGTAAAGAAACACTATTTTGTATTTAAATAATATTGTGCCTCCTAAAATGCCTCTTCTAATGAGACTCAAAGATTAATCAATCTTTTTGATGTCTTAATTTTATTACAATTTTGCTTCCTCTTCTTCAAAAAAACATGTTCAAGGTAGAAAATCATAAAGAGAAGCCTACAGAGTGGACAGTGTAAGGAAATAATTTTTACCAGCTTCAAAAAGAAACAAAATATATAGATGAACTTTTCAATAAATATGCAGTATTTAAAAATAGGTAAGATAAAATAAAAATAAAAGTAGACTCTTAAGTCTGCGGCCAAAACTAGAAAGTTCACGTGTATGCTCTTTCTTCATCCACTTTATTTGCGCTTTAAACCACCTACTTGGACAAGCAGTAGAGCTCTGGCTTCAGAGTCAGAGTTTCGATCCAGACTCTGAAAAAGGTAAATGAATTCTCAAAGCCACACTTTACTTATCTATGAAATAAGGATAAAGGTTATAACTATTCTGTGACAATTCAGATAAGGCATAACATGTAATTACCAGATAACCTGGCACCCAAGAAGAGCTCAATAAAGTTGGCCATCACTATGTTGTTAGTATTTAATAGAACATGAAGCATCACTGAAAAAAATATTGGCTTAGAATTAACTAGAACATGTTGGTTCTAATACTTATGAGATGCATGCCATTGAGTAAATCAATTAATTTCTTTGAGTTCAAATTTCCACTTCTGTAAAATAGTCTATATCTCTGAGTGTGCTGTGAGATCTGTGCTATGCTGGTAAATGCTTATAACTCTTTGATCTGCAGAATTTGCTGATTTCTGTGGTGTAAGTCCTTTCACCATGGCCAAATGTAAGCTTCCCAGGGTTGGGAAGATGCACAGGTGCACATCAGTGCATTGTGTGCTATAGTATTTCACTCCATATTATTTTACTTATATACTATTATTTCCACCATACGTATGCAGTAATTGTAAAAAGAACTCAAAAGCAAAGATATTAGTAAAATACACTTTAAAAATGAGGAATTAATGAACTTTGAGTACTCATTATCTTTTTATTGTAATTTATTTTTTGGTAAGTTTTATAATTTATTTATTTTTATAATAATTGTTTAGGAAAACTCAGTCACAACATTTCTGATAATTTAATAATCATGTCTTTGGGGCAAGATGAGCTGACTCTAGTACCATAGTGCAGGAGGGTTAAATTAGATATTACTTGTGAAATCTCTACACTTTTCTTTTTTAACAGTACACTTCATATATAAATAAATGTATATAAAGCATCTTTATGTTTGTTATCACTATGATGTATCCATTTCTTTGTTCACAATATAATTCATTGTTGTTGTTGTCTGAGTCAAGTGGGGGAAGTAGATGAGAATACCAAGGCAAATAAACAAAAATACAAACCCCACTATTGGACACAAAGCAATCTGGAAAACATTCAGCATAATCCATGAATGTAGTTACTCAGAACAGATTTCAATGTCAATCCACCATACTCAATATTGCTTTCATAATACTTTTAACTATACCTTTGATGACTACATGAAATCTAAGTCCTGAAAGCTGTATATTATTAATTTTTAGGTGCCTAATTTTAAATCAGCAATAGAAAATCTTACAGCATTTAGGTATCAGCCCAAAGGGAAATATTTTGATATTTTTCTTCCTAGATTAAAGCATTGTCTAAGCTAGTTGATTTTTTAAAAATTACGCATAACATGATTCAAAATTGGCACCCTGGGGAACCATTGTTACCACAGGAATTCTCTGAAAAATCAATTAAAGCAAAGTTAAGTAAATTAAATGAAAGAAACTCCCTCACTGAAATTCTCAAAATGCAAATGTATTAAAACTATATCGAGTTCTTCAATATTCAAAATATATACAAATTTTCCTCTGTAAGTACTTATGTGTCTTCTTTCAGTTGGCTCAACAAATATTTTTTGAGTATCTACCATTGTAATACTTGCACTAGGTAATTTTGCATATTATATGATTCTAAATTTCTTGTTAATATTTTACATAGCCTAGCTATTCAAAATTTTGCACATGCCAAACTAGTGTTATAAAAGATTTTAATATGTTTATGTTTCTGCTATAATTTAAGTTTGTAAAGATTTTATATTTTTCTCTGCCCTCTTTATTTACCACTAGACTTTGATTTTCTAATGACTTTGTGCAAACACCACATTAAAAAATGATATAAATTTAATCAGCAATAGTCATGCTTGGCTGTGCTATGCAATATAAAAAAGGGAATTTTTAACTTGGTTGAGCTGAAATTTTTAATTATAAACTAGTAACTCTAGGAAAATATACTTTTGATATTCCCCAGATTAAAGACAATATGAGTTAGTTAATTTTCTTGTTTAGAATTGAAACAATCTACTATACTTCTCATGTTTTAAGTACAGACACATGCACATATAGTTTAGTATGTGTATGTGATTTATATTTGAAAATGACGTTGGGTCTATGGTTTTTTCTCCAAATTCAGAAAGTGAAATTAAAATATCCATATAAATGGCAAAAATAATTCTAATGGTTTAAAAAGCCAGTTCAATAAGAAAATAATTTTATTAGTTATAAAGCCAGGTTATTTTTCAAGGTCATTATTACATAAAATAATAAAAAATTGGTTTCTCTGACTGACATGTAGAGATGCTTAACCAAAAATGTTAATCATTATAATGTTCCATGAATATTTTCAAAATTTCAGACACATAATGGGAATTACAATTAAGTGTTTTATTTTTACTTTGATAAAATAATCATTGGAAACACTTTTGACAAACAAGTACTGTGTTTGTCCATTTAGTATCGTATCAACATCGCTTCACGGAGCAGATCCTTTATTTGTAGGTTTTATTATGATAGAACAGAGTGGCTTACAGAGAGGGAGTGTATAAATAAATCATAGCTTCCTAAAAAAATACAGACACCTCTAGAAAATTTCTACTGGCAATGAAACTTGTTTTGAACTACAATTTTATTTCAAAATAAATGTAACTCACTGAGATTCACATTCCTTAAAGTAACTGAGAACACAAAAGCAAAACAAAGAAGTGATGTGAAGTCGTAAATTGTAATAGACCCTAAATGTGAAATCATTCCTAACCTGAAATATTTAGTTTTCCTTAACGATGGCAAAAATTAAAACTAAATATATTTTCAACACTTTTGTAATAATTTACAATACACTTTAAATGCTTAATTACTGTTTGTTACTAAGGAAACAGTATACATACACAATGTTAGGTGATTACTTATGCCTAACCACCAAAAATGATTAACCAAAAAATGATGACTTTTCCTAAATCCCAAAGACAAAAACAATTAAATGACCTCCTGATGCTAGAAAAGTCATTAGTGGACCTAACCAGTGTGGCTCAGTTGTTTGAGCATCATCCCACAAAATGAAGGTTCACTTGTTTGACTCCTGGTAAGGGCACATGCTTGGATTATGGGTTCTCTCCCCGGTCGGGGCATGTATGCAACTAATGTTTCTCTCTCGCATCAATGTTTCTCTCTCTCTCTTTCTCCCTCCCTTCTCCTTTCTCTAAAAAGAAATAAATAAACAAAATCCTTAAAAAATAAATAAAATAAGAAGTCATTAGTTTTTAAAATGTAATATAGATTTCATTTATGGAAGCACTGTTGATAAATTTATTATTTAGTCTATTAGTCTAAATTTTAAAAGAAATAAATGAACTACTTTAAACTCAGTATTTGGTAAACCTTAGAAAACACTTATTTTTTATTAAGTACGATGAAAATGCAAAATACTATATATTACTGAAAAAACTCACCATAGTTTTGAAGCAATAGCAACACTCCTATTAGAAAACATAAAAGTCCTAATTTTCAAATATTCTTTTCTAAAGAAATGCCATTGTATCAGTCTTTTTAATTTAATTTTTAATGTAAATTTAGAATTTATAACTACAATTTTAAATCTTAAGGTAAATAGTCAAAGAATATCAACTGAATATTGTGATCTAAGTGAACTAAAAAATAATCCTATCTGTTTAAGATATGTTTTGTTTTCCCTACACCCCTGAATTTGTCATGTTATTTTAATGCATGATTTTCGGGCACATTGATTCACATAGCAATAATGAGTTATCTTTGCATGTAATCTTGATGTATTAAGAACATCCTGAAATAAGGCAAATTGACATCATAACCCTTTTCTTTCACGTGCTGTATATTAAAAGGCTGCAATATTAATTAGTCACTATAAATGCACAAGCTGCTATAATGATGCGACTGGAAGTTTGGTCTTTTGAAAGTCTATCATTAAAAAAATTGGAAGTTTAGCTTGATAAGAATTGTGCTGAATCTACAGAGTTGCTTTGGGTATTGTGGACGTTTTAATGTTGTTAATTCTTCCTATCCATGAACACGGTATGTGCTTCCACTTACTTGGATCATCAATTTGTTTCTTCAGTGTCTTGTAATTTTCCAAGTACAGGTCTTTTACATCCTCGGTTAGACTTATTCCTAGGTATTTCATTCTTTTGAAGCAACTGTTTATGGGATTGTTTTCTTAATTTCCCTTCCTGATAGTTCATTATTGGCATATAAAAATGCAACTGATTTCTCGGTATTAATTTTGTGTCCTGCTATTTTACTGAATTCATCGATCAGTTCTAGTAGTTTCTTAGTGGAATTTTTAAGGTTCTCTATGTGCAGTATCATTTTATATCCTGAGTAAAAAATGATTAATCAGTTTTCATTTCCTGAGCTGAAATAAAATAAAGTTAATGTAATTTACTTAAAATAAAGGCTATTGAAGGTTAAATGAGAGAACATGTAGAATAAGTAGCACAATGTTTGCCATAAATTAGAAGCACCATATCACATTTCTATTCACATTCTTTTTAAATACAAAATTACATTTTTTGCTTTGTTTTCAACAAATAATTGCACATCTGAAGGAAAATTTTGAGTAAATCAGTGGATATAAACTTTATTGACTGCAAAGCTCTGGGCATTCTCCAAGTCAGACACTTGTGTTAAGATTTTTATCAGAACAACTTATATTATACAATTTCACCCACAAATTATTAACTACTGAAAAATACATTAAACTACATTTCTGTGGGTAACTTGCAAACTTTTGGAATATCAGCTATCTACTGAAAACAGCTACATACTGGCTCCACCTACATGTATCCACAGTACTTCTAACTCATGGTGTTTTCTAGAATCTTTCCTCCAAAAAAACATAAACTCCCAGTTTCAGGTATCAGATATACCATGTGTTCAGTCCCCTAAGCCAGAAACTGAAGAATCATTTCACATTCAATCCATCATTAAATCCTCACAATTTTAGTTTCTAAAGAGGTTTCCAACCATCCACTCTCCCTACCTCTAAATATATTCTCTATAGCATGGAAGGAATGATTTGTTCAAGATCCAAAACTTGTCACGTAACTTATTTCACTTTCAGCAACTTGTTATCCATTTTATTAAATGTTTTACTTTTTCTTAGAATAATATTTAAGAATAACATTGAATAATATTGCTTAGAATAATCCTGCAATATTTAATAGACCATACAAACTCAGAATAATCTGTGTCTTCTCTGCCTGTCTAAAGCCCTTAAAGAGCTTAAGGCAATAGTTATTCAGGGTCATGAGTCACGTGAGTTATCTCAAGATAGAGGATAACTGCATTCTTAAATATAGGAAGACAAGACCCAGTAGAGAGTAACAGATTAAAGTGATCTTTATTTTTTTAAAGGTAGTAATGGAAGAATTAATATCTCAGAAGTAAGAGGCAATAGAATGGCATATTTGTGTAAAAGAGGAAAGACATAACTTCTTAGTACAAAAAAGGTAACAAGGAGTCACATTTAAACATGAATATATCCTTCATAATTTTTAATTAAATTATATATCAGCTATAACTGATGATAGTTTATGTGGCCATAAGACATTAAAATTTATCACTAACAAGAGACAAGTCTGTCTTTGTTTTTGTTTTCTTAAGATTAAAAAAATATTTATTTATTTTTAGAAAGAGGGGAAGGAAGGGAGAAAGAGAGGGAAAGAAATATCAATGTCTGGTTGCCTCTATATGGCCCCTACTCGGTACCTGGCCCACAACCCCGGCATGTGCCCTGACTGGGAATCAAACCAGTGACCCTTTGGTTCACAACCCCCCCCAATCCACTGAGCTACACCAGCAAGGACTCTTTTTTTACATATTGGGTCTCAATTTCAAATATTGTATTATATTTTAAAAACGTATTAAAACAACAAGAGAATTATTTTTTATATTCTAAAATGTCTATGGTTTCCCAATTTAAAATTTCAACAATGTCATAAAATTATGTGCAATTTGATGTAAAATATATTTATTTTAATTTTTCTAGAAGATTTTCTGTGAGTTTTGGAAATTATAAAATGCTACTGGATGACTTTTAGTTAACTACACCAAAAAGCAGGTCTACTCTAAAATGATGAAAATTTTTGCTATTGAAGGAAGAAATTCATTAGAAGTTGCTGAGACTCAGAGGGCAATTCCAGTTATTAGCAGATGTATGCTCTTGTGAGTTTATAAGTAGCTCTTCATATTACTTTATCACTCATCAAGTGTCACTGTGTAAACTACTTTCTGGGAGGAAGCCAAGCACTTTTGGAGGTTGAATAACTGTTTCAAGGAACCACAAATCTATTTATTTTACTGAAAGATTGAATAATGGAACTGGAAGAATTTGACTCAGTAAGTATGAAATAATTTCTTTTCTGTATAATTTTATGTGAGATATGACTGTAAAGTATGGGAAATTAATTTTATATGCATACTTAAACATAAAAACCCTCATAAAAGGTATTTGTAAAGAGAATAATTTTGAGATGGCATATGTTTAATTTAATAATAATTCCAGCAATTAAGAAAATTTAAGAATCATCCTTTAGAATTAATGTTAAACTAAAGTCATATGAAATCCTGTGGGCATCATCATCATAAACTCATTTGTGCAGATAAAATGTGATTTTCTGGGTTTTTAAAGAATTTATGTATTCTTTGAAATTGAAATAATTACAATGGGAACAATAAATCACTTGTAGGTGTCAATTACTTATCATAAGGGAAGGTTATTTCATTTTTACATTTTTTAAAAGATTTTATTTATTTATTTTTTAGAGAAGGAAAGTGAGGGAGAAACAGAGGAAGAGAAACATCAATGTGTGGTTGCTTCTCATGTGCCCCTTACTGGGGACCTGGCCTGCAACCTGATCATGAGCCCTAAACTGGGAATTGAACTGACAACCCTTTGATTCATAGGCCAGCCCTCAACCACTGAGACATACCAGCCAGGGTGAGAAGGTTATTTTAAATAGAGGATACATAAATGTTATGAGATTAGCAGGCTCATTTGAAGAAATTTATAAATTGTTAAGTGAGTCAGAATTCTTAACACAAGCATTTAGCTGGTCACTACCAACATAATCAATAGATTGTGAAGATAGAGTAAAAACCAGGAAATGACCAAATACTAAAGAATTCTGAAAAATTCTGTGAAAAAACAGCAATGGAATTAAATGCAATTACTATAATCTATCCATCTTTTAAAACAACAATGTCACCATGAAATAAATTAGGTTACTTACAAGTAAAAAAACCCTTGAGTTTAACAAATCCATCTCTTTCATCATCTCAAATGCAAGAGGTTGAAAGAGATTGCTTTCTATACCATGGACCCTTGAACAACGTGGATTTGAACTGTGAAGGTCCATTAAACATGGATTTTTTCCAACAAATACTGTGAATAATTTTCTTTTCCTTATAATTTTCTTCTTCCTATGTTATCTTTATTTAAGAATACAGTATATAATACTATAACATGCACAATATGTGTTACTCAACTATTATCAATAAGGTTATTGGTAGTTAGATTTTGGAAAGTCAAAAGTTATAAATGGATTTTGACTACACAGTGACTGACATCCTTAACTCCCATGTTGTTCAAGGGCCAGTTGCACTTTGAAAGGAAATAAAACTCATCATGCATGTCTCCTTTTGAGGGGAAATAAAATCTATTATACACACTCTTAAATATGCAATCTGAGGAATTGTCCATATATTTTACTTGATGATATATTAATTGAAGAGTGATGCGGTGGCCTTAGATAAATTGCAAACCTATGCTGTAAAAGGGAGAATGGTAAGCATTGATGCTTACTCAATTTTAAGTCAATGCTTATTATATTTATGTATTAGTTTATTTAAATTTTACTCTTGACATCAAGTCAACTTTGGGAACTTTGAAAATGTGATTTAAAAAAGGTTCAGAACACTATTTATTGAATAGACTATCTTTATCCCATGGTATGTCTTGCCTCTTTTGTCAAATATTAATTAACCATAAAGGTGTGAGTTTATTTCTGGGCTCTCTATTCTGTTTCGTTAATCTACATGTCTGTTTTTATGCCAGTACCATGCTGTTTCCATTACTATGACCTTGTACTATAGTCTGATATAAGACAGTGTGATTCCTCTAACTTTCTGCTTCTTTCTCATGATTGCTGTGTTAATCTTCTGGTTTCATATAAATTTGTTGAATATTTTTTCCAGTTCTAGGAAGACACCATTGGTATCATGATAGAAGTTGCATTAAATCTATATGTTGCTTTGGGTAATATGGACATTTTAATGATGTTAATAATTCCTATCCATAATCATGATATATGCTTACACATATTTTTTATCTTCTTTGATTTCTTTTTTCAGTGTCTTTAGCTTGTCCAGGAAAAGTTACCTATTTTTAACAATGGACATTTAAATAGACACTAACAGGGCTTAGATACAAAATCACTATAATTATAAAAGAAGCGGTATAACTTTCTAACAGATGATGTTACTCACCAGGAAAGTGTTGCAACTGAGCTTTTAAAAAATGTGAGTAATAAATTATCCAATTTTTAAAAATAAGCAATTACTTCTTTGAATGAAGACCACAAAGTAAAAATGCAAAAACATAGGGAGCTAAATGGAAACACAATAAAATAAACTGAAATATCATCTTTCAAAACTCTCTAAAGAGGAAGAGAAAAATAATATTAAAGAAAAAATAAAAATAGGGGAAAACAGAAAAGTAATTATGTAAAATACAATAATGTACAGAGAGAAATATTTTAAAGTAACAAATATTAAATAGGAATTCAAAAGGAGCTAAAAAGTCTTAGAAAATATGATGGTTATAAAAGAAAGACAAAAGAAATTAATATATACATAAATGAAGATTCAAAATAATCCAGAATATTGGACTAGAAGAAATATTTAATTGGCATATTTTGCTGTGTATAATGCACACCCACATTTTTGGCCCAAACTTTCAGGAAAAAAAAACCTTTCATTTTAATTTTTTAATTTAATATTTTATTTATTTACATTTAGATACTTGTTTTTTATACTAAAAAGGGTTTTTAGTGTTTATTTTTGAACATATTATGATATAAGAAATGTTGTGTAACAAATATTTACAAAACACAAGAATAAATACAAGGTATTTCATGTACTACCCACATATAATGTACATCCTTATTTTACCCTCAAAAATTTGGGCAAAAAAGCATGCATTATACACAGCAAAATATGGTCTATAATTTAAGAAACTTTTCTGAAATAAAATACTTGAGTTAATATACTGAAAATGCCATAACCAAGCATAAAACATCTGCCAATAGCTTCTCTACATGTAAATGCTTATTTCATTATAAAAATTAACAAGTCTAGAATATTTTTAAAAACCCACAAAAATAATTCATCATAACTCCATAGATATTAATCATTATTATTTGTTAAATCTGTTTCAATTTCTCCACATTTTACTAAGAATACAATGTGACATCATTTAATATTATATATGATGAAATATAGTATACAATAAAATATATTTTAGAATAAAGAATTACGTATTAATAATTATACCTTAAAAGTTTAAGTTGAAAAACACTTTTATGCTCAGGGTAGAAAAATTACACAAACAAAATTCTGTATGGTTAAGAATTCATCATCTTCCCATTACAAACATTTTGCATGTATTTTTCCAATTTTTACACAAATGAAAACATATAACAGACCAAAATTAGATACCTTTTAATCAGTAATTTATTTTATTTACAGACCCTCAAAGGGTCAAATATCAGTGATATAGATCTACTTTATTTTTTTAGATCACATTGAAAGATGGTGCCACAATTTCCTTATGTGTACTGTTCACTTATGTTTGATCTGTAAGCTTTTCTGACAAGGTTGCAGCAGATACTCTTTCATATAAATGTTTAGATATGTACTAGTATTTTTGCAAGATAAATACCTGGAAATGCAAGTGTGGGATAAAACTATAGACATTTAATATTGTACAGCTCTTACCATATGGATCTCCAGATATATTACTATTTTCTGTATCCAGAAAAATCAAATGAAGCCCTTTGGCATTTTTTTTTCCCCCTCACCAAGCCTGTACACTATCACTTTTAAAAAAAATCTCCACCAGTATGATAGATGAAAGAGTGGTACTTCCTTGCTGCTTTATCTAGAATTTTAGAATCATAAGGTTGGGAATCCTTACAGACAATTTGCTTGTCTTTATTGGAATTTGACTGTTTATGAACATTTCTCATTTTACTGTCGGGTGTTATTTGTCTTTGTGTTGGCTTACAAAGGCTCTTTATATATTAAGTAAATCAAGATTTTTGTAAGTCTTATGTCATATGACTACTGTATTTTGCCATGTGTAATGTGCACCCATGTTTTTGGCTCAAACTTAAAAAAAACTTTCAATTTAATTTTTAAATTCAATTATTTATTTATTTATATTTAGAAACAAAACTGATTATCATATTCCAGGATATTATTATGCATATGGACATTGTTATTGTTTTCTAGATTTATAATTTTAATGCATAAGCATAAATATGAAGTACATTAATATTGATACAGAAGTAGTACTACCCATGTATTATGCACATCCTTATTTTTTCCCTCAATATCTGGGGCAAAGTGCACATGATACATAGCAAAATATAGTAGTCTTCCTAAGATTTCCATTTTCTTATTGATGCAAACAATAAAATGCATTCCACTTCTGCAGGCAATTTTTTAAAATTTTAATGTAGTTAAAATTACTTTGTGACTTAATTAGAAAGTCCTTTCTCCATGATTTTATTTTGGCATAATTGCCGCATATGTAAAGTCTTTTACTAAAAAATAGTGCATTATATCCCCACTGTATATCAATGCATCATAATGAACCCTTATCACTGGTTATTTTGTTTGGTTCCTCTTATTATTTTAAATTCTAGGCAGTGTTGGAGAGAACATCCATATATTTAACATGCACTATTTTAGTCATATCTTTTTCTTTATGGTAGATTACTTTGTACTGTGATTACAGGGTGAAATGCTATTTTATATTTAATACTTGGCATTTGTAATTCCCAGATGGCCCTACATGACATTTTTATAATTTATATGTCCATAAGCAATGTATGAGAGGTGTCATTTCTTGGCAGCATTGCCAACACTGAGTGTTGTTAGCTTTAAAAGTATTTTCCAGCCCTGGCTGGTGTAGCTTAGTGGATTAAGCGCGGGCCTGTGAACCAAGAGATCACGATTCGATTCCCAGTCAGGGCACATGCCTGGGTTGCAGGCCAGTTCCCAGTAGGGAATGCACAGGAAGCAACCATACATTGATATTTCTCTCCCTCTCTCCTTCCCTTTCCCTCTAAAGATAAATAAATAAATAAAAAAATTTTAAAAAAAGTATTTTCCAATTGTAAAGTTTTATGAGCACACAGTATTTCAGAACACATACTAATTACATTATTTATTTCAAGTCCTTTGTCTCTTTTGCTCTAGACTTCTCTCCAGTACTTTTTAGTGCAAAATTAGGTGTTTTTTGTGCCACTCAGACAAAGGACTGATACCAGGTAAAATATGCCCTCTGAGCAAATGGTAAAAAACTTGCACAAAAGGAAATTCCGGATGCTGTTTTTTAATGTAAAGGGATCACTCTTTTCTAGCAACATATTTAGATGCTTCTTTTTTCACACTGAGCAGTTCCATTTTTTTATATTGAGATAAAAATATCATTTCAATTCCGTTATATCTGCTCCCACAGACCATTTAAACTTCTATTGTGTTCTGTGCTCACTTATCTGGTGAAAAGATAGACTAAGTCTGTGAGGCTGAATGATGCTCTGACTTATCTTTTCCCGCATCCCCAGGATCACGGTGTGGTGGAGGAGAGCAATTCATTTTTTCTCCACTGAAACCCCTTCTCTTGCTTGTAGTACAAAGCTCCACGCAGACAGGCAGGAGACTTGCAAGTCCTCCAAAGGCTGCAGTTGTAAAACCACTCTTGCAAGATCAGACCCTTGCTAATTACACTACTAACATCTATTAACTTTTTTCATTCATCATCAATTTTCATTCATTTCTTAAGGCTAATACTAATTGCAACCTAAAAAAAAATAATGCTAAATAGGGCAAGCAATCTGGGAACCCAAATGGTCTATTCGCCTCCTGGTACACATTGTCTCATTAGACACATTCACAGAGGAGGGAAAAAATCCCTCTAAAGAGCTGGCACTGCAAATTACTATTTTTATAAATTATATTTGTTCTAGGGTTATTGAATATACTATTTTTTAACTTAAAGTGAGAGTTTGGGGATAATCGAATTGGTAAGCAGTCTCAATGGAGAATTTAAAATGAGGGAAAACATGGTGAAGAGGAAATAATAAGGGAAGTAAAGTACTAGATCTTGAAAAGTAATCTGGGACAAACCAAAGGGACTGTTAATAAACATGGTCTTTGTTAAATTTGCTCTGGGTACAGCCAGCAAAGATTTCAGAAATATTTTGCTAGTTAAGAAAATAACTGCTTCCCTTAAATGATTCCCCTGCCTTGTGTGTTATTAATCTTCTAGCTACAATTATCATATCAAAATGTTAGCTAAAATAAAATAAATTCATCCTAATTGGATAAAAAGAAGGATGAACTTTGATTTTCTGATTTATTACTTTGGTAAGAATTTACTGGTATGTCCACTTCCTAGTTAGGAAAATAAAAACCCTCACTTGACTGCATTCATTCCTGGGACTTCTGGCCACAGGATGTTTCTATTATTCAAAAACATACTTGTGCTTCTACTTTGTAGGCATGTGTGTTACCATTGTGATAAGCCTTATTAGCAGGATTCCATTTTATTATAGAATGGGCTATGGTTAAAGGGAATAAATAGAGTGGTCCAGGAGTAAGATTCTTGTTCATGTTCAGGTAAATATCCTTTAAGTTGAGATGATAAACATACTTACTGTTCCCAAGACAATATGAAGTACAAATGCAGCTATATATGTGTGGCACCCATTTTGGGGACTTTGTCTCTTCTGATTCACTAGCTGTGTTCAGATGTTGAAGATGAGATTTGGGAGGTGAGATAATGCCTTGTTGTCACATAAACAGAGGTGATTCTCTTAGGATTTCTTCCCATCTACAATAGGGCCTTAGCCCTTAGGACTTGACTCACAGAATTTCTTTTAATTCAACGAGCAATCACTTTCAAATTTTACACAGCTGGGGAAGAGACTGCTATGGGTGAAGTCCCATGACCGTTCAAAGGCTCAATACTTCCATGTGGCAGTTTTTGAAGATTCTTCTGCCTCATATTTTAACTTTACTCTTATCAGTAATCAAAAATATGCTTTAACAGGTAGGAGAGATGAATAGAAACAAAAAGTAGTTTTACTGTAAATACAAGCTGTACAAGAATTGCAAACACAATTAAGTCACTGTTTTTATTATACAATAAAATAGAGGTCATGACCAAGCTTATTCAAATGCACTACTTATCAAATTATAGCACCTGAACTACAACTATATGCAGCAAAGCCAGTAAAGGCAAACACTTATTGGCACCCTAACACTAAGATTAAGGAATGTGAGAGTAAATTAAAGGAAAGAAGAGCTTAGGATAATAAATATGTCAGTAACAACGTAAGTGTTCAATTTCTAGTCTAAACTGTCATTGCTACCTTTTACCACTATTCCTAGTTTTGGTGGTAATCCCAAGCTGGTGCCCTACCTGACTTTTGTATTTTCTGCAATGTTGCTGCTTTATTTTTACAGCCTACAACTTAAGAAAAACTTATAGTGATGCAACAGTAGTGAGACCCCCTCCCTAGGAAAAAGAAAACAAATGGGACTTTCTGTGATCCAGGAAAGAGGTACTTACTCATCCTGGTGGTCAGCATCCCTTTGGTAAAACACCATGCAAACAGTAAATAAGTGTGTGCACTGTGGTAAAGTGAACTATATTTGTAGCAATATATAGGTACCCCAATCTTCTATAAGAGATTTAAAAAATAACTAATAAGTGGGATTGACCAAACTTCCATAAGGTACTGGACAGTTTCACTACTCAATTCATTCAAACATCCAAGGATTAGAAATTTTGTTTTTTCAAAATCTTTGAGAGGTTATTTTACAAATTAAAATTCATTTGTTTTCAAAGCTAAACTGATAACATAAAAGGAGGGTGGTTCATACACATACGGTATTAAATTATATGTTAATAAATAAAAATTCAGTAGAACAGTAACAATTATGAAGGCATATCACTAAATAACAAGAAATACCCACTATTACAGTGACTATTATATAATGTTATCTAAAGGTTCTAACCAATAAAATCATTTATAAAAAACAAAAAAACTTTGCAAATCTTAAGAATGAAGTATAATACTTTTATAATTATTGACCAATAATTTGATTCCTGCCCAGAAAAACAAAATTAACCCCCTGAAAAACTATTGATCAGTAAAATGGCCAGGAAATAAAGAAATAATCTGAATTCATCAATGTATTGGTACCACTATTTCAATATCAAGTTGGGCTTTGTAAAAAAAATGCAAGGGTGATTCAATAATGAGAAATTTACATTATTAATAATTTTCAATATAGTAACATCTTGAAAATGCATAAGAAACATTTCATATAAACTTTCAAACTAGATTATTTTATAGACTTTATTTTTAGGGAAGCTTTACATTCACAGAATGAGCTCAAAATGAAAGAACAGAGTTTCCATACACCCCCGCCCCCACAAATTTATAGCCTCCATACTGTTGTCATCCTCCACCAGAGTGGCACATTTATCACAACTGATGATAAATCTCATCCAGAGTTCATTGTTCACCTTGGGGTTCAATCCTTGTGTTGTATGTTTCATCGGTTGGGACAAATGTATAATCATAATGGCATGTTTCCACCATTCTGGTATCAGATAGGGTTGTTTTACTGCCCTAAAAATTTTCTGTGCTACTCACCCCTTTCTGTCTCCTAACCCCTGGAAAATTTTAACCCCTGATATTTTTACTTTCCCCATAGTATTGCCACTTCCAGAATGTCATATAGTTGGATTCACACAATATGTAGTTTTTCAGATTGGCTTTTTTGATTTACATTTAAGTTTCATGTAGAGGGAGTGATATCAGCAAGACGGTGAAATAAGAGGCCTCTCACTCTTATGCCCCATCAACAACAATAATTTTTCAGCCATCTACAGAATAAAGTGCCTTTGTGGGAGCTTTGGGATCCCAGGAGGAGATGGTGAAACCCCGTGGAGTCCAAGTGCAAGGAGTGCTCTTTTGGGAAAGCGGGTGCCCTCCCAGGAACTTGGCAGGAGACCTAATGTCTAAACAATAGGTAACAGGAGCTTCAGTGATCTTGGACAAAACCATTTCATTTTACAATTTTATTTATTAATCACTATAAGAGTGGAAATACTACCTTTGCCTACAAATTGCAGAATAGTCAACTGGTGTAGGATATAAAAATAGAAGAACTAGAAAGGAAGAAACAGAACACTCATTACTCTCAGATTAAATAATTCTTTACATAAAAAATCCAAAATAATCTACACATAAATGATTTAAATTAATAAGAGAGTTTAGCAATATTACAAGAAACAAATCAGTACATATAAATAAATTTCCATATAATAGCAACAAAATAGTTTTAAAAAGATAATATTTGTCTAAATTTCACTAATATCAAAAATATCAAATACATTTAATAAAGATATGAAAATGCAAAGAATTATGAAACATTAAATGAAATTAAAGAAAAGCTAAACTAATGAAGATATATAAATATTCATGAATCAAAAGACTCAACATTGTAAGGTTATCAATTTTTCATAAGTTTATATATAAAATCAGCATGTCTTACAATGTCCCAAATTAAGTGTTTTGTGGACGTTAAAAAAATAATTGTAAATTTGTATATAGGGAGATAAGAACAGCCAGGATACTCTTGAAGATATGAGTTTGTTCTAGAGTATATGTAGTAGTATATTTAAAGGTAATATCACTCAAATTTTAAGTGCCACTGATTGACCAGGCACTATAAGCTGGTAATTTCACATATGGCACATCATTTAAATTTAAATTATTTATTTTTTACAGTATTTGAGGTTCAAGAAGCATAAAGCCCCCAAACATGCTTAATAGGGGCAGTGCCTAAATTCAGAATCAGGTGTTCTCAGCTCTAATCCAACACTTTTATTTTACTACATAAGTACACTTTATTTGACTGGTTAATTAATTAAAACATGAATTAATATTTTATTAAATAAATATTGATTGGACCCAATGATAAACATGTGTCTTTTTCTTTAAATCATTTGTAAATATTTTTCATGTGTTCTCAGATCCCTTTTTTAGCTTTTATTTTTCAATTACAGTTGACATTCAAATTTATTTTTTATTAGTTTCAGGTGTGTAGCATAGTGATTAGACAATCATATATTTTACAAAGTGGCCCCTTGATATTTCAAGTACCCACCTGGCCCCATACATAGTTGTTATAATATTATTGGCAATACTGGATTCTTTTTTAACTTATAAAAAACAGAAATTTATTTTTACAGTTTTGTAGGCTAAATCCAAGATCAGACACTGGTAGATTTGGTGGCTAGTGAAAGCCCGCTTTCTGGTTTAGAGGTAGTATGTTTTTGCTGTTTCTTCACATGGTGGAAGGGGTGAGGGATCCGTCTGGATTCTATTTTATAAGAGCACTGATCCCACTCATGAGGGCTCCACTCCCATGACGTAAACAGCACTCAAAGGCCCTACTTCTTAATACCATCACTTTGGACAATAGGTTTAAACGTGAATGATGGAAAAGTTGAAACATTCAGACCATTCCATAGGCTTTATGAAATTGTTGATTCATTATCCCCAAATTCTTTGTGTAAAAAGTTAGATTTTTAAAAAATTGCTGAATTATATAAATCTATTTTCTTAAACCAGCATCTCCCTATTTCCATTTCTCCAACTAGCTAGCCCCTGGTAAGCACCATAGCATTCTGTTTTTGGTTCCATGTATACATGAGGTCATACAGCATTTCTCTTTCTGTGTCTGACTTATTTTAGTGCACACCTTCAAAGATGTTGCAAATGGCAGAATTTCCTTCTTTTTCATTGCTGAACAATATTCCATTATATATATATATAAATATACATAGTTATAATTATATATACCACACGTTCTTTATCCATTCATCTGTTGATGGGCACAGGTTGTTTCTGTACCTTGGCTATTGTGAGTAATGCCATAATGAACATGAGAGTACAGGTATCTCTTTGATATTGTTTCCATTTCCTTTGGATATTACCCAGAAGTGGAATCACTGGATGAATCATATGATAGTTTTATTATTAATTTTAAAGGAATCTCCATAATGTTTTCAGAGTGGCTTTACCAATTTAAATTTTCATCAGCAGTGCACAGGATTCCCTTTTCTCCACATCCTTGCCAACTCTTGTTTTCTCTTTTTCTCTTTCTCTCTCTCTTTCTTTCTTTCTTTTTATCTTTCTTTCTTTCTTTTTCTCTTTCTTTCTCTCTCTCTCTCTCTCTTTCTTTCTTTCTTTCTTTTTTTCTTTCTTTCTTTTGATGATAGCCATCCTAACAGGTGTTCAAGTGATAGCTCATTATAATTTTTATTATATTTCCCTGATGATTGTGAAGTTGAGCACCCTTTTATATACTTGTTGGTCATTTGTATGTCTTTGGAGAAATGTGTATTTAGTTTTTCTGCCCATTTTTTCATCAAATTCTTTGGGAAAGATTTATTTATTATTTTTGCATTTGTGTTTTTTCTTACTGTTGGTTTGTATGAGTTCATTATATGTTTTGGATATTAACTTATATGATTTGCAAATATTTTCTTCCATTATGTAGTTTTCATTATTTTTAGTTTGATATAGTCATACATTAATTTTTGCTTTTGTTGTTTGTGTTTTTGGTGTCACATTAAAAAATTGTGACCAAGACCAATGTAAAAAGCTTTTTCCCTAAGAGTCTTTTTTCTAAGAGTTTTTCAATTTCAGCTCTTATGTTTAAGCCTTTAATCATTTCAAGCCAATTTTTGTGAGTGCTGTAAGATAGGAGTCCAATTTCTTTCTTTTGCATGCGGTTATCCAGTTTTCCAACACCATGTATTAACAATACCATCATTTCCCAATTGAGTATTCTCAGCTCCTTCGTCACACACTAGTGGACCATAAATGCAAGGGTTTATTTCTAAGCTCTTGATTCTATAGTGATACACCATAGATGATATGTTTTTGTTTTCCTTTACATCTTTTCTGAATCTACCATAGATTTTGCCTTGGGGTTACCATGGGACTTGTATAACACATCATATACATATAGCAACTTAACTTTTACTGCATACAAAATTCTACCCTTTTGTTCCCCTTGATTTTATGTTTTTCTTGTCACAATTTATATGTGTTTATATTGTATATCCATTAACAAATTATTATAACTACAATGATTTTCATAGTTTTGTCCTTTAACCTTTACACTAGAGTTAAGTGGTTAATGAATAACTATATTACAGTATTAGAATTTTCCAAATCTGGCTATATACTTACTTTTACCAGTGTGTTGAATACTTTCATATGTTTTCATGCTACTAATTAGCATTTTTCCACTTTGAAGAACTTCTTTTGGCATTTATTATAAGGTAGGTCTAATAGCAATGAACTCAGAATTTGTTAGGAAGTCTTTTTCTCACTTTAATTTCTGAAGGACACACTTGCTGGGTAAAGTTTTCTTGGTTGGCAGTTGCTTTATTTTGTGGAATTCACAGCATTGACAACTGTGTGGTCCATGGCAAGTGCTGAAGAGGATCCACAGTGGCTGCAAAAGTTGTTGGGATCCTCATTGGTGCCTCCAGGTCAAATAGTCTGGGACACATGCAGGCCCATGGTGATGAGAGCTGGTATTGTACACACACTCAGCTGTGAGAACCAGCTGCAGGTGCTTGTGTAGTGTCAGAGATCAGTTGCATAACACTTGTTGTGGTGAGAGCTAGGCAGGCAGCAGGGGTCAGTGCTAACTGCGAGTGCACTGGAGCCTATGGGGGCCTGGCGGTCAGTGTGCACCTGAGGCTGCTGTATTTCATCATGGCTGCATGGCAGTAGAGGTGAGTGATAAGGGGTCAGGGTTGTGCAAGTACATGGCTGGAGGGGTTAGCTACTTTTGAGTGCATGGTGTAGACCTGTAACAGAAGACAGGGGCTGATCCAGACCAATGAACAGCTTTGGGGACCTTGACTTTGGTGTGCAGCTCCATGCTGCCCAGTCTCCCTGCCAGGTATGCATGTGGCAGTCGAGGCTTCTAATAGGCATCAAGCTGGTGGTATGCAAGGGCATGGCAGTAGGGGTCAGATGTGTGGTTTAGGCTGGCATCTTCTACTTGCACAGCCACTGAGGCCTGGACTGGTCCCCATTGTGGTCCTGGGAGCTGGGGTGAAAACCTGCAGGGTGTCCAAAGTGACTGTACTATCCACTGCTTTGTTGTTGTTGTTTAGTTTTTTTTTAGTAGCAAAGATTTCTGGGTATATCTGCAGAGCAATTAACTGGTTAACCACCAATACTAGAGCTGCATGGCTGCTCCTGTATTTCCTCCTGTTCCTGGCCATCTAGACTCTGCTGTGCCAGTCTGTGTGTGGAGTAAAACTGAAGTGGCTGGGGAAGCTGGTGGCTCACCCTGCGGTTCCCTTCAGCCATGAGGGGACTCTATAATGGGAGTTCCTGCCTGATGCTGACCAACGCTGCTTGGTAGCTGTGATGATGCAGGCAGAATGAAGCCATCTTTCTCCATTTTTTTAGGCTGTTATTCCCAGGGTTCCCTTCTATTGTGTAGCTGATGCTTCAGTGAACTCCAGAGCAGTCTAAGAGCTGGTGGGATGCATATGCAGGTCTTGCTGTCTTGTTGATCTCTGTGGGAAAAACAGAGGCTGCAGTTTCCTATGGTGCCATTTTGGTAAAGCTACCACTCTGATGACTTCAAGTAGATATTGTTTTGAAAGACAGTTTGGAGGTATTATGGTGGCCCAAAGCTGAAACAGATGTAGATCCTATTGCAACATGAATTTTATGGAAACTATGATCTAAATATGTGAATAACTTTGATGCATGTAGACATTAATATGGTATTGGTAAATTGATGTGGAACTTCTGATAAGTAATAATAATTTTCTGTCTGACAACTTACTTTATTCAAAACATTGAGCTAATCACTGTATAGTCACAGCCAGCTTATGTGGCAGGGACTAATATTGTTTCTGTTGCACAGAGGAGGTGACTGAAGCTTATAGAAGTGAAGTAATGAGTCTGTAGAAACATTTCTAATAATGATACAACTAGGATTTAAACAAAAAACTTCCTGACTATAGAATTCTTGCTTTTCACCCTGGTTGATATGGCTCAGTGTTTGAGGGCCAGTCTGTGAATCAAAGGGTGGCCAGTTTGATTCCCGGTCTAGGGCATATACTTGGGTTGTGGGCCAGGTCCCCAGTAGGGGCATGCAAGAGACAACCGCACATTGATGTTTCTCTCCCTCTCTTTCTCCCTTCTTTCCCCTCTCTAAAAATAAATAAGTAAAGTCTTAAAAAAAAAAGAATTCCTGCTTTGAATAACCTTTATTGGTCTTTTTAAATGAGTTCTCTGTTCCCCTGGTTTTTGGAAATAATCGGCATCTATTGATATCTGCTTTATGTTTCATACACAACGAAGGTCTTTGAGGTCACTTAATATTTGTACTGTTTTTCAAATGTTATAAATATAATTGATACCATAAAAAACAAGAAATCATAAATAGTTTAAAATTTTAAAAAGGAAATCTATTTCCATTGTAAAACAAGTCTGTTAAAAGTGAGTGTAACGGGAAGGCTTTCAGACTTATACCAACCTTTTATGCATCCAAAGATTGGAAAACTGTCAGGTGTTTTATTGTGCAAAACTAATACATCCTGAATAAATGAAAGTTAAAACATATGGAGAAAAGTATTGTAATCCCAGTACCAGAGATACTAAATGAAATCAAATCAGCATAAATTGGGGATTAATTTGAAGTGGAATGCTATAGAACTTGGTGAATTCCTCTAAAACACATGAGTAAATTTTAATTACCCTTTTCCTAACTAAAAATTAATTTACATTTGAACTGGTGAAACCTTGCTTATCTAGCATGCCATTCACTTTGAGAAAGGGTAACTAGTTGAATAGGTATGATGATATTATCCAATGTGTAATCATGACTCTTAAAATATCTGGCAACATCAAGCAGTGTAAAACACACACATAAAAAAAGTTATTTGTTTTCATTTTCAGGGCTTCGGTTGGTTACTTTTAAGGTCACCTATTGCTAAAAACTGATGTGAGATTTATAAACATTGAATCTTAAATCCCCTATTATTCCTCAACTCCCAAAAGGTGTTTTTTAAAATTTACAAAGATATAATTAAAATTCTCCAGAAAATTAACATTACATTTTTGGCAGGCATTCTTTTGTTGCTGAAAATATACTTTCAGAATAATAACATATATGACACCTAAAATTTTCTAATTCTTAATATAACTAAGGCAAAAAACAATTTTTCTTACCAACAAAATAATTTGGACTTAATCTCATTCAGTAGAAATAGATTTTAAATGTTGATGTATGAGAGAATTATACTGCCCTTTTTTAAATTTCTGGAATCTATTGTTGGTTGAAAATGTTTCTAAGTAAGGCAAATCATAATACCTTTATTCAAAAATTTCACCCCTAAAGTACGTAAGGAAAGGGAAGAATGCCCAAAGAATTTCAGGAAACATGACCCTTGAAGGATGAATGGTAGGTTGGGTTCAGTAGATGGAGCCTCCTGGTCAACACATGACCTGATGGGAAAACAGGGAGACTGGGAGCAAAAAGATACTGGGTACCTTAAAAATAAGAGCAAAAAGAAAAAAAACAATTCTATATGGGTAGAGAAAACATAGTGGGGACACTGGCCTCTAAAACTTGAGCACTGCATACTTTCTCTACCTGCATAATTGCCCTCAGAGATCTCATCTAATTTTCTTATGCTTCTAGTCAACAAAGAGACACTATCATCTGTGGTTGTTGCTAATTTCCTTTATAACACCTATAGGAGAAATATATTAACCAATAAGATTTCTGTAATCATTCTTAGCATTTTTAAATATCTTATTTTACTTGAAGGAATCTTAGATTCCACATGAGGAGTTTAATAGTAATAGAAATCTGAGATCTGGGCTTTCTTATTTCAGAGTCTTGTTAAGTAGCCCACCACCTTGAAGAGTCTCAGGTGTGCCCAAAATTTTCTATAATAAAATTTCTAACCTAAACTCTGGTTTAGATATACAGCAAGGGAGATATTGTGAACACGCTGTGGGAACTGCCTCATATGAAAACCTGATGCTATGCTAAGAGTTTTTTTCTTTTTTCTTTATATTTCCAAATAGGATGGAGAGAAAACAACTATAAATCAAGCTGTTCTTTGTGGATCTCATTCAAGATCCCCTTATGTGATGAGAAAATAGAAGTGCTTATATATAGTGGAGGTTATAATAGTAACTGTATCAAATGTAGCACTAGCATAAACTGTTATATGAATTCTATATGGTGAAATAAAAGGTATGAAAATATTGCTTTTAAAATTTGCAAAAGAGCATAAACTACTACAAAACAAAACCAATAAACAATAAAAATACTTCAAATATAATTAAATTACTGTGAGGAGTAATATTAATTTTTTATCTAATTGCATTTCTTCATAAGAACTATTGAGATAAATACATCCTGTGCCTGCACAGAAATATAAAGAGGTCAGAATGATTTGGAAGCTCTTCAAAGTAGAAAATGCAAAACAATTCATTTTTTTTCTATCTACTTGTAACTTACTGTTCTTACCACACTTAAAGAGAATTGAACTTGAGTAATAGGCTCCATTAGCACTCCTTTCCAGGAGCCTGTTCCTGTGGTCTCACTGGGTCCAGCTGCTGATGACTCACAGAGGAAGTGGTTGAGATTAGGGTGTAAGGGGGAAAATCAGAACAGCACAGAAAGAAAGCAAATCAACCAACCATTACCTTTTGTGCCAAACAGAACAATGGCTTAATGACTGTGGTTCAGAATGATCCTTCTTATCCCACTCATTTATGCTATTCCTGTTGGAAGGACCACCAGGAAACCTGTGAACCACTATGGAACACACACCAGAATCCATGGCACATCTCAATTAATATTCCCTCCTGACTCAGCTAGAACAATGGAGAACATCAAGCAGTTTAATCTCCGGTAATAATTCCTTTTGTCAGGTTGAGAGGTTTTTCCCTTGAATTAGGTTTTAAGATCGGATTTTCAAAATTAGTTAGTTATTCTATGTATTGTAAAGCAGAGAGCACACATTTTATAAACACATGCATATGTCTAGGTAGAACATAATGAAGTCTGTGTGTTAGTTGGAGCATTGTGCTATCTGTAATTTTTACTTGCTGTGAAATAAAATCAGTCTTTTATTAGCAAACAGTTGTAACTAAACTGCACAGTTGTTAAAATTCTTTCAATTTTCCCTAAAGGGTTGGAAATGTAAATATATATCACGCAGTAGAATTAAACTTATCAGGAAGATTTTTTAAAATCTTCATTTCATATCTTAGCTTAGTTACTGATAAGTGAAACATTACGTGGGTTAAAAAATACTGCATGTTCTCAAGTGTCTATGAATATATATTTAATATATGAATAAATGTATTTGGGGAAGATGAATATTATTTTCTCATTATTTTATTTAACTATAATGAGCTGCAAACACTGACTAGTGTATGAAGCTACTTAATTTTTTTATTGACTGGTTAAAAACAAATAAATATAATAGTAAAATCAGTGTATCCTGAATGCTAGCAGATTATTTATAATTTTGATAATATTAAGAATACTAATGAAGGGATGAGTGTTCTTTTCATGATCCATATAGGCAAGTGGCTGAGAAATTATCTTCAAATTATACAAATATTAGAAGCTGTAGTTTTAGTGTATGATGAGTGCTATTACTCTGATAAAAGTAATGTTGATTTTCTTATAACACTATAGATTGTTTAAAATAAACTTTAAAAATATCAGACAACCAGACTCTTAATGCCTAGTCTCTGTCTCTGAACTTCCAGTTGCACGTAGCCCGGTGCAAAGCATGGCCTTAATGTCTATGTGAGTTGGCTTACCCAGAACACTATTCATCAGAATTCTTAAAGTAACATTTACAAAAGATTGTTCAGTCAGCCTAACGCTCAGAATATACCAAGTGCTCACAACCCAGTCAGATCTTGGTCCCAAGAGATCTCACCAACCTTAATTAGATGCTTTGCTCTTGCCTACTCTGAACTGCCAGTGCCTCATTTTGGGGAGAGATAGAATTAAACTGGGCAGCTTGTCAGCTGTGCATCAACTATGGCCAGAATGTAAGAGGTTCTTTAAGACAGAAATTGCGTGTGGGGAGGAGGTTATTGACATGACTGGGTTATAATATGTGGAAAATGATGGGCTAACAATAGTGTTATTGAACAAATATTTATTGTGCACCTACTACTGCCAAGGTATTGTTCTAGGCATTTGTTGTTTTGTAAAGAAATAGGGGTTATATAACATCAAGAGAAATTTTGTTCTGTGAAGTTTAGTTTGAGCTAATATATTTTATCATTGTGTATATATATATTCATTCTGTGAATGCATAGTATACTCAAAGTTAGAATAAAACTTGTCTAGAACAAACAAAAATTTAAAATACTTACTATATTTTGTTTATTAATGTTTTCTTATCTATATCACTCAAACAACACTTGATGGAAGCAATGCACAGTTATTACTTATAATTTAAACTGTTTTAGTTTAAAAATTTGAAATACAACTATGTGTTTAAAGCTCTAGTTTTAAGTTCCATTTATTTTGATATCTGCTTAATGATTACCACCACTGAATAAGATACTTATCAAAGACAAGTGTCCCACATGGAAGAAAAGCATTATTGGACCCTCTTATTAAATCAGGATGTTAATTTTTCAATCCCATCTCCAATTATGCAAAGATTTTTTTTTGAAATTTACTTGCACTTGCATGATAAGTATGTTCAGCTGCGTTTTCTTTGTGGAAATATTATAAAATCACTTTGCAGAAATATTAGCTTAATTAAAGCTAAATAACATTGTTCACAAATTCACTTAACCATGCACTGTATGCAGATATAGCAAAAGCAAACAAATGCCTTGATGATTCCCCCACTGGTGCTTTTCATGCTGTGAACTCCTCTTTTGCCCTAGGACACATTACACATGGATATAACACTTGGCCTTGGTGTGGGCTCTTGACACAGGACAGCCTAAGGGAAGGGATGTCAATTACATATTAAATATTAGTAAAATTGAATGTATTTCTTATTGTAGATGACATGTAAATATAATTTAAAGTTAACATTTTGTTAACATAACAACAGTAATCATCTAGCTTTCCTACTTCGAAGGCCATGGCCAAATTCACAAAAACTACCAAGTAAATAAATGTTAAATTCTTTCTTTATAAACATAACAATTTTTGTAAAGACACTAAAATTTCTTATTTTAGGAGCTTGTGTAGGAAAAATCAATCAAATCTAAAGTGTGTTCATTTACTACGTAAATCTATCCTGGCATAAGGCATATTCATTACTCTATAAACTGTTACCTCTTAAATCATATTTTTTCATCATTTGTAAAAAATACAATTTTAATTGTTAAACCAAGGGTAGATGGAAGTGTTTCTTAATAAAGTGATAATTCTTAAATTTGAGGCATTTCAGTACATATTGCTTAGAAAGAAATATTAAATTTATTTCTAACTCTATTACCATATTATCTGGCATATATTACTGCTATAATCATTAATATTATTCTTCATTTACAAATAATGAAGCTGATATAAAATTATAACTTTCTCTAGATCTTTTAACTAAAAATTAAATGTTTTACTCCCAACCCATTTATCTGCACATTCTTTATTAAAAAAACAACTTTTATACATTAAATATTTAATTCCTTTCAGTTATTTGCAATAGCTACTGTGCTCACTCATGACAATATCTAATTAATTTTAAATGGCATTTAATAGCTATTGTCCCAACAAGTACAAAATGAATTAGGAGACATAATGCTTGTATTATATGAAGAGTGGCCTCTGTAAACTCTCAAATTAAATCCACACTGTAGTCAAAACTCATTTGATGTTTGCATTTCCTACTTTGCAGATGAGATGGTCTCAAAAGGCAGAATAGGCAAAAGATGTATTGGACAACTCTATAAGTACAGTCTCAAGACTCTTGTCATCTTAGCTGTCTAAATTACTTCAACAGGACTCAAGGGAATGTAAAGAGGAGAAATGACATGACAAACAATTATATTCTAACACTCTATTTATAACAATGCCCTTTCAGATTATTGTTCCCCCAGACTGACACATCACTATAATCCCAGGGATGGATCAAGGGACTTATAGTTAGATCACGCACAGCTTGTAGGCAAAGAAAAAAAATACGAATAAAGAGCTGACATTCAGGAAATATAGAGCAACTCAAGGATAAATTCAGCTGGGATGAGCTTAATTTATCAATGTCAATAACAACGGTTAACACATCACAAGAATACATGCATATTAATTGAAAATAATTCAGATTAAATCACTGCAGTTTGACATTTTGAGATAGGCACTTTATCTTTTCAAGAAAAAGAGCACTATAAAATCTTTAATCTGAAAACATCTTAATTGCATGTTATCACCTCCTAATTGCTTCTATATTATATTAAACATTTTGCTAATTACTAGCCTGATCATGGTGTAAATAGCTTGAGGCAGGAGCTCACATCCAGCTGAAGACTAGAGGGCATAGGAGGGCCGGGAGGAAGTTCAGCACTTGGTAGATTAATGGACTTGTACCTTCTTCAGAGGCTATCCACACTTAACTACAATCTCTGGTGAGATAAAGAAGTAATGGTGAAGATCAGAGATGATTGTTCATCCTTCAAATTCTAATGTTATTCTTAAAAAAAGGTTGTGTTCTTTCTGATATTATAGATATGCTTTCAGATGGTGGCATGTGAGTTTATGACTTTATGATAAAAAAAGGCTATGAGAAAGACAACATTACGTCTACTTTTTAGCCTTGCTCTTTAGGACTTAGTCAGGATAGGGTGTTGCTAAATATCAATTCCTTATCCAGGATCTTTGGTCAATATCTGTGTATAAACTTTTATGTATATGAGAATTTAGAATTCTTCCTTAAAGTGATGAATACTTACCTTATTCATTACTTTATGAATGGATAAAATATTTTAATTGAATGGCACATGTTTTCCTGAAAAAAATTAACCAAAATATTAAGAACATTTTTCATATCATCAAAAATATATACAAGCAAAAATATGATAAGCCTTGTTTTAAAAAGAAAATATTGAAAGAATAAAGTGGTGTATTTTTGACAGTGTGCTTGACCAAAGTTTTCTTCTTTAACATTTTTTCCTACCTTCTTCCTTTTGTTCTTAAATAATAATGTTTAATGTTTATAAAGATTTAAGAGTTGGGATGATTTGACAATATTTTTAGTAGGAAAATTTTCCAGGGTACAATTAAATGCTCAGAATGTTCCAAACTCTTTAATACATCTATTTCACTAATAAGAATTTTTCTTGTAAAATTTATACTGGAGGATTACATTTTGGAAAGTTTTATACAATGATTTTTATCATAGCATTATTAATTAAATTAGTTATGAAACAATCATGCAATGAAAAATTATAAACATGGTGATAGTCCTTTTGAATATTTTTTAGTATTCCAGTTTTCTTCTCTTCAGAAACATAATAGGAATGCATCTCTCTCTTTCCTCATAGATAGTTGGTATGTTCATGTAACTTTCAAGACAACTATATGGACTGAATTGTGTCTCCACAGAATTCTTATACTGAAGGCCTGACTCCTGATGTAACTTTATTGGATATTATGCCTTTAGGGGGGTATTTAAAGTGAATTAGGTCTTAAGGGTGCAGTGTTAATATGATAGTATTAATGTACTTACACAAAAAGGAAGAGAACCAGACTCCCCCCTCCTTTTGTGCTCACATGGAGAACAGACCATGCCTGTGAGGACGCAGTGAGAGGGCAGTGGTCTACAAGCCAAGAGAAGTGGCCTCAGAAGAAATCAATTCCATCAGAACTTTGATCTCAAACTTTTAACCTCCAATTTATGAAAAAATAAATTTCTGTTGTTTAAGCCACCCAGACTGTATTGTTTTGTTATGTCAGCCCAAGAAGCTTACCACAGCAATTCACAATTGGCAATATTGCATGGGTGAGAAAATACATACTATGTTTGTTTGTTTGAAGCCCCTGAGATTGGGGGATCTTTTGGTTATATTTGCAAAACCTAGCTTAGCCTGATTAATACATTAGATATAGATAATACATAGTACATAATACATAGATATTTTTGCATATCTATATTTGATTATATGTTTTACAGAATATTTGCTATGTAATAAGCAAAATGTATTTCATAATATAAAGAAGAAACAATAATTTTATTATCATTAAAAAGTTATTAGGAATAAGCTAAGTTGTTACTCTAATATGCTATAATAAAATAAATGGCTTAATTAGAAGGAAACTCTTTACTTAAATTAAACCATCTCTTATTTTCTCCTCTATAGCACTTACTTCTCTCCTGTGTGTGTGTATCATAAGTTCTACTTTTCATGTAAATTTTTGCTGTGACTACATATTTCTATGCTACTGTTACTGATTTAATTGACTCTAAACTTTGCTTTATTAATACTTTGTAAAAACTTTTGAAAATGATTTTTTTATTTCTGTTTTCTTTTTGAATTTGATTATACTCTCTGCATCTGGTCTCTTTGCTTCCATATTGCCGTTGATTATTTTTTAATGTTCTTCAGCACAAAAGATCATCTTCTATAAAGAAAGAGAAAATAATAAGGGGCAAGAAATTAATCCCCCCCTTTTCCACTGAACAATACTTTATTATTTTTTCTCCTTAATAGCAACTTAATGTTGTTCCAAAAAGTGTTTTAAAACATTAGTCTCTTCTGCTTGTATTAATATTTCTCCATTTCTATATTGTCTATATTTCTTCATTTTAGAAGGAAGAACATTTAACCTAATATTTTGATGTTTTTATTCCATTTATGTCTGACTGTATTCATGTCAGCATTGGGTCCTAATACACAGTTTTCTATAATTTCTATCACGTGTCATTTCTGATATATTTTATTTAAAAAGAATTATAATACTGACATCATTGGGTGGCTGTGAGGATTAAGTAAACAGAGACTAGTTTGTAGTGGACTTTAATACATATTAGTTGTGTTTTGCTTCCATTTCTACTATAAAATTATAGGAAATTGCTTGGAAAATTTTTCTCCATGAAATGAAGTTTATTATCTCTTTAAGCCATGATTATATTCTTTCTTTTGTGCCACCACTCTGTGGTGTTCATTTACAGTTATTCACTATTCTTCCTGCCTTTTTCCTTCCTTTTCTTTTTCTTTCTTCCCTTTTTTAAAGCATATTCTCAGAGTTTGTGAAATCCTGTGCTGTTTAAGGTTTGATTGGGGCAAAGGGGTTGGAGACAACTGTACTTGAACGATAATAAAAAAATACTTAATGATAAAAAAAAGTGTTCCAGTTCCAGCCAAGATGGAAGCATAGGTAGAAACTTGTCACTTCCTCACACAACCAAAAGGAGGATAACAACTAATCTAAAATCGATAGACACAAAGAAGTGCCAGAAAATCAAACTTCATGGAACTCTGACAACCACAGAATTAAAGAAACAGTCAACCAGACCAACCAGACCGGTAAGACAGGTGGATGGAGAGAATCCCAGTGAAGTGGCAGACTGGGAGAGTGGGACTGACTGAACGGGAAACTGAGCCTCAGAGCTGACTGTGGACTACTGCAGCTGCTGTGGTAGGAGAAGCTCCCAGTCTCACACAGAGTTCATTGGAAAGTGGGGCTAGAACCCAGCAAGTGAGCTGCATTGTTCCCTCTCTGGACCATCCCCCATTGACAGCTCAGCAGCCCAGCAAGGAGGGTTGGCCTGCCCTGGTGAATACCTAAGGCCCCGCCCCCTTACAAATTCACAGGTGTGCTGAGACAAAGAAATGACTGAATAAACTAAAATAAAAATTAAAAAAAAAAAAAAAAGAAATATGACCCAAATGAAAGAACAGAGCAAAGCTCCAGAAAGAGAGCTAAGCGAGAGGAGATAGCCCACCTATCTGATGGAGAGTTCAAAACCCTGGTAATCAATATGCTCACAGAACTGATTGAGCTTGATCACAAAATGAAAGAACAAATGAAGAATACCCAAAGTGAAATAAAGCAAAATATTCAGAGAACCAACAGTGACAGGAAGGAAATCAGGACTCAAACTAATGATTTGGAACATAAGGAAGAAATAAACATCCAAATGGATCAGAACAAAGAAATCAGAATCTGAAAAAATGAAAAGAGGCTGAGGACTCTCTGGGGCAACCTGAAATATTCCAATATCCAAATTATAGAGGTGCCAAAAGGAGAAGAGCAATAGCAAGAAATTGAAAACTTATTTGAACAAATAATGAAAGAAAACTTCCCCAATCTGGTGAAGGAAATAGACTTCCAGGAAATCCAGGAAGCCCAGAAAGTTCCAAAGAAGTTGGACCCAAAGAGGAACACACCAAGGCACATCATCATTGTTACCCAAGATTAAAGACAAAGAGAAAATCCTAAAAGCAGTAAGAGGCAAGGAGACAGTCACCTACAAAGGAGTTCCCATCAGACTATCAGCTGATTTCTCAAAAGAAACCTTACAGGCAAGAAGGGGCTGGAAACAAGCATTTGAAGTCATGAAAAGCAAGGACCTACATCCAAGATTACTCTATCCAGTAAAGCTATCATTTGGAATGGAAGGGCAGATAAAGTGTTTCCCAGATAAGGTCAAGTTAAAGGAGTTCATCCCCACCAAGCCTTTATCATATGAAATGTTAAAGGAACTTATCTAAGAAATTGAAGGAGATCAAAAACTATGAACAGTAAAATGATATCAAATTTACAACTATCAACAAATGAACCTAAAAAAAAGAAAAACAATGAAAACAAAAACAAAGCAAACAACTAGAATAGGAACAGAATCAGAGAAATGGACATCTCATGGAGGGTTTTCAGTGGGGACAGGAAGGGCAGGAATGGGAGGAAAAGGTACAGGGAATAAGAAGCATAATTGGTAGGCATAAAATAGATTGGAAGAGGTAAAAAAGGGTATAGGAAAGAGAGAGTTCAAAGAACTTATATGTATAACCCATGGACATGAACTAAGGGGGGGGAATGCTGGAGGGTTGGGGGTGCAGGGTGGAGGGGATAAAGGGGGAAAATTGGGAAAGCTGTAATAGCATAACCAATAAAATGTACTTTAAAAAAGATTTGATTTTGGATATTTGACAAACCATATTAATTCATAAATATTTTGAATTCTTATTTTGTATATTGTATTTTTTCACATATGTCTAAACCTAGATAAATGGGAGACTTTTATATACTTAATGCAAAAAAACTGCTATTGGATAAGACTTGGACAGATCTTTCAATCATGGTGTTATGTACTGACTGACTCACCTGAGAATGTGGAAGTTTGAAGTTCTGTTCAACAAGTTTATTTCATATTCTTAGCTCCACAGTGCACATAATATTTGCTTGACTATGTTATCTCATCAATATTCAAATATAACATTACAATAGCTAGTAATTCTTGATAGAAATAATACTAAGTAGTAAAATATGGTTCATTAGCTGTGTTCCAACTATATAAACATATATATCTACATTTATGTAGCAATTTTAATAATATAAACTTTGTTAAGTATGCAAGTTGCAGAGGCTATGCCCTTCTGAATAGATGAATTTTCCTGAAAGGATGGCAATTCATCCATTTTTCCTAATGAAGCTTTCATTTAGGCAAAGTTACTCCTCACTTCCTTCCTGCTCCTTTTACTAAGAGCTGAAATGGTGTCTGTGTATTTTAAAAGATAGAGTAATTTTGCTTAAATTAAAAAGAAATTTTGAATCTTTTCAATCTGGACTGAGAGAAAAGCATATGAACATTTAGTCAATGCAAGAAAATAAAGTGCTTCTTGAATAATTAGGCAGCAGTTATTTTTCTAGAATCATACAATTTAAGTTGGAAAAGGACTATGTAATCATTTAAACCTTTTCTATTTTACACATAATGAAGGTGAGACAGAGCAGAAGCAACTTGTCTAAGATAGTTAAGACTTGATAAATGACTTAGTTGCCAATTGTTTTATTAATCCTGTACTGTCTGAACAGAGGAAGAAGCACCAGTGTCATTCCCCTATTTATTCACTTGGACGAGAAATCTTGTAAATTGCATATGAACTGTAGGATCAGAAACCAACTCAGGAAGCATGAAATTGGTGACATACATGAAAACAAGACACTTTCAGTTATTCAGAGACGTGAGCACAGACTAGAAGTTATGTTAGCTTTGTTTCAAACTAAAGAACTTCTGAGGACCTTAATTACTGGTAGTTTGTAAACCTCTGTGAGTTTTTCTAAAGTTTTGGGTATCTTCCTTTTTCTTGGAGATATGTATAAAATTAGCATGTTAAATAGGATAGCTTTGTTTAAAGCCTACGAGTGAATTTTTTCTCAAATTTTAAAGCAATGTAATTGATGTTTTGCTACTGTTAAAGTCATTTTTCTTTCCTTATAAATTGGAATTTAATCTTCCTAAAACACTACTTGCATCATGTTACTTCTCTTTTTTTAAAAGTCAGAAGCCCCCATTATGCACAATGGAAAAAAATTTCCCTAGGCCACATCCATTTAGCAAATGAAATCTCATTAGCAATCATAACTGGAGTCTCACTGCCTTCTGCTTCACATGCATTATGTAAGACCCTGGTCCTTTGCAAAACATACTCCCCACCCACATATCTACAGGAGTCCCCAGAGTGTTTCACTCTTTCTCAAAAGAAGCTTACTTCTACTCGTCATGGTTGTTAGACTGCTCCAATTTATATTTCTCTCATTCGACTTCTCTTTTTCCCAATGCCTGCAGGCAGGGCAAGCTCAGAGTTACTTTGGGCACCACATGAAGCCAGATGCTGTGACTACAAACTGCAGTCTCATTCTCAAATTACCTGCTCCATCACTTCTTCCAAGTCACCTGTGCTTTGCTGGGAGTCCCTGCTACTCTAAAGTATGTGGAGGTTCCTTCAGTGCAGGTAGGCACTGCTGATGCTCAGGTACCACAATTATTCTGTAGGACAATGGCCTTTTCTGGGTATCACCACCAATGTCCTACAGCTGCCAGCAGTGCAAGATTGTTCAAGGGTCTACAAAAAAGAGTGGCATGAGTTACAGCTCTGTATGGTTATTAGTAATATTGCCTCCACTCTAACAGTGTATAAGGTTTTCTGTCTCTTAGTAGTTTATTTTTTAGCATAAGCCATGATGGTAAGAGAGAAAAAAAGTTCTTTATATCAGGAACTGCAGGTTCCCATGGTTTCAGACAATGTGTTTGATGCAATGTATCCCATGGGTGACATCCCACAGGGAGTAACTGCTGCCTGTTATGGCTATGGCTCTCTCTCCTCTGGTCAGCTCACAAAGCAAGTTGAGTTCTTTGAGAAATTTATAGGCTTCCATTCCAACCCCTAAAGTCCACCAAGATTTTCAGTACAGAGTCTACATATTTTCATGGAATCCACAAGGTTGCTCAATCCCATCTGTTCAAACCAGCATTTCACTAGACTTTGATGTAATCCCTTTTTGTTTCCTGGATCGTTCTAAGTGTGGAGGTCAGTGATGAGTCATCTCCAGAGTGGTCTCTGCATCAGAGTTTTCATCTGGTACAATACTTCTCTGTAGTCTCCAAAATAAATCTACCCATGTCAAGGCCTGTAGAGAATCTCTTAGGAAATTTTAGATGATGTCAGCAAGGTCAACTGCAAAGCCACAGTAAATTGCCTCCTCACTTTCCCCCTCTCCTCTCACCACTGGATCTTCTCTTTCTCACCCTCCTCCCATTGGCCTACACCTCTCAGATTTCTGACTCTCTACACACACACACACACACAAAATGTCTTCTGGCCTCTCCTAGTTCATTTCTTTCTTAGAGCAATTTAGCCCTCTCAATTTTTACCTTCAGTTGCCTATATTCTCTACTCACCATATGCTCAGCATAAGTGGACACTAAATTTATCCCTTTAGAATAGGGGTGTCAAACTCATTTTCACTGGGGGCCATATCAGCCTCATGGCTGCCTTAAAAGGTTCAAAATAATTTTAGGACTGAATAAATGTAACTACTCCTTAACTATTAAGGAGTTGAGATTACATTCGGACCTTTGAAGGCAACTATAAGGCTGATGTGGCCTCTGGTGAAAATGTGTTTGACTCCCCTGCTTTAGAAGATAGTGCCCTATCTCACTTTGCCCTCAGAAAAGTGTCACTCTTCTACACAACCCTTGGGTAAATGTACAGATACAAAACGAAAAATTTTTGGAGGCATTTGACATTATGAGTCTTCGGGAAACCTATCTCTTTTTATTTTAATGCGTATCAAACTCTATACTAAGACCCTTTGGGGTATTCTGCTGTGTAATTTGCATAGGCTGCCATAACAAAGTACATTACGCTGGGTGACTTTAACAACCAAAATTTATTTTCTCAAAGTTCTGGACGCTAGAAATTCAAGGTCAGGATATCAACAGGGTTGATTTTTTTTCTGAAGTTTTTGTCATTGGGTTGTTGATGGCCATCTTCTCCTTGTATTTTCGTGTGACCTTCCCTCTGTGTGTGTCCTAATCTCCTCTTCTTATAAGGATACAAGTCCTATTGAATTAGACCCTACCTTGATAATGCCATTTTAAATTACATGTTTAAACACCCTACTTTCAAATATAATTGCACTTTGAGGCACTGGGAGTTAGAACATCAATGTGTAAATTTGTGGGGATGAGGGACACAATTCAGTCAATAACAGTTGCTTTCCTGGTCGCCTGGCTATATAGATATTTTTTACCTTCTCTTCAGAACACCTTTACCACACCCCAGCCAGGTAAGGAGCATTTAAGTATCGGATGAAATGCCTGGTGATTTTTCTGGACACTGGGAAAGGAGTGGACATCAGCAAAGTGAACATTTTTCTGGACTAAGCCCTATATCTTTGACCCAAATTACCTAGAGAAGAATTTGCATTGAGAGTATACCCTGCTTCCTTCATCTACCCACTTTAGGAAGTTTTTCTCCTGAAAGGAGAAGATATTAAGGGACCTACCAATCTTTATCATTTTCCCATTGATCAAAATCAGCTGGTCCTATTGATCTGCTAGCTCACTTTCCAAAAAGAAAAGCCAGAGAAGAAGACTCTTCACATGCAAACATTCTTAAGATACTAATTTTGGCCATAATTAAAACAAAAACATAGACATTTCTAACAGACTTTTACAGGAATCCTTTATTTTTTCTGTAACATCCTATTTTTGAAGCTTACATTACATAGTACTTTTAGAACTTTTGCAGATCCCCTTTCTGCGTTCTAATGTCATGCCTACCAATATCTTAAGGTCCCGGTATTCTTTTGAAGTGTTCTCTGTAACTCTAGTCTCCCTGTTTTACTTCTAATAATAACTATTAACTACTCACTCAAATCATTATTACATAACAATTACAATTGTACTCCTTACTTTTGAACTTTAGTTATTTATATCCTATAGTGGCCTCTTTTTTTATTATTGATTTGAGAGAGAGAGAAGCGTACACTTGTTTTTCCACCTATTTATACATTCATTGGTTGATCCTTGTATGTGCTTTGACTGTGTATCCAACCTACAACCCTGGTGTTTCAGGACAAAGCTCTAACCAACTGAAATATCCAGCCATGGCCTCTTCTAATATTTTTCAGTTTTGATCCAGTTGGTGGTTTAAAGCATTAAACCATGATACTTATTTTTTCACAAACCTAAATTTAATTTAATAATTAAACTCTGTTCTTATCTTTCAACAGTTCTCTTGAAATCAGAGGAAGTACATCTTTGAATTCCTTACAGCATTGGCTGAACACCTTATTCAATACTTACAGTCCTTGGTACTTACTTAGTTAACTAGTAATACTGGGGAAATCAATTCTGAATAGAAAAAAGAGAATGTAATCAAGCCAACTATCTAATATTTAATAGCAATTAATTAATACATATTGGATAATTACTATGTCCCAGGCATTGTGGCAGGTGCTGGGGTGTAAAGATTATTAGTTATGAAGGCTCCATCTAACAAGAAATGCATCAAGGCCAATCATGAGGACTTCTGGCTAAGATGGAAGCATAGGTAGACACCCTTGGCCTCCTCACACAACCACAAGAAGGATAACAACCAATCTAAACACAAAACAAAACAAAAAAAGCAGAACTGCCAGAAAATCAAATTGTGTGGAAATTTGGCAAGCAAGGATTTAAAGAAGAAACATTCATCCAGACAAGTAAGAGCAGACAGAGACAGGGAGCTGGGACAGAAAGCATGTGGTGAGGTGGCAGCCTGTGGAACAAGCGATCCCACATTCACATGTGGCAGATCAAAACCAGGAGGGACAACTAGGGAGCAGGTGAGCCCAGCCCCAGGCCAGACCATGCAGCCCAGGGTTCCAGCTTCAGGAAATAAAGCCTTATAACCTATGCATAGCTGTAAAAACCAGTGGGAGTTGGGACAGCAGAAGAAACTGCCATTCTCTCAGGAGAGCCTGCTTAAAGGGTCCAAAGAGTCTGAGAATGTACACAAACTCACCCACTTGGGGAATCAACACCAGGACAACAGATTGAAGGGTGACAGTCACTTATGGAAGTGGGGAAAGTGACTGGAAATGGGAAGAGAGCCAAGCAAGCAGCATTGCTCCCTCTCTAACCCCATCCGCACATACAGAGCCACAAAGTTGCAAAGCAGGTTGGTTCACCCTAGCAAACACCTAAGGCTCCACACCTTAAATGTAATGAGTGCACCAAAATGGAGTCAAAGCAGTTCTACCAAAAACACAGAAACCCAAGGAAGCTGCCAAATTGAAGAAACAAAAAAAGTGACCTAAATGAAAGAATTGATCAAAACACCAGAATAAGAACTAAGCAACATGGAGATAGCCAACCTACCTGACGCTGAGATCAAAACACTGGTGATCAGGATGGTTAGAAAAATAATTGAGTGTGGCCACAAAATAAAGGAAGAAGTGAAGGTTATACAAAGGAAAATAAAGAAAGATATACAGGGAACCAACAATGAAGGGGAGGAAGCCAGGACTCAAATCAACAATGTGGAGCAAAAAGAAGAAATAAACATTAACCTGGAACAGAAAGAATAAACAAGAATTAAAAAAAAATGAAGAGAGGCTTAGAAACCTCTGGGACAACTTTAAACATACCAATATCTGAATCATATGGGTGCCAGAAGGAGAAGAGGAAGAGCAAGAAATTCACAACTTATTTGAAAAAGTAATGAAAGAAAACTTCTCCAATTAGGTGAAGGAAATAGACATACAAGTTCAGGAAGATCAGAGAGTCCCACACAAGTTGAACCTAAAGAGGACCACACCAAGACACAGCATAATTAAAATGACAAAAATTAAAGATAAAGAGAGAATCTTCAAAACAGCAAGAGAAAAGATGAGTTATGTACAAAGGAGTTCCCATAAGACTATCAACTGATTTCCCAAAGGAAACTTTGCAGGCAAGAAGGGACTGGCAAAAAGTATTTGGTGATGAAAAGCAAAGACCTACAACCTAGATTACTCCACCCAGCAAAGCTATCATTTAGAATAGCAGGGCAGATAAAGTGCTTCCCAGAGAAGGTCAAGCTAAAGGAGCTCATCATCACCAAGGCCTTATTAATGAAAAATTAAAAGGACTTATTTAAGAAAAAGGCAAAGATCAAAACTATGAACAGTAAAATGACAACATATGCATAACTATCAACAATTGAATCTAAAAAATAAAAACAAACCAAGCAAACAACTAAAACAGGGATAGAATCAGAGAAATGGAGATCACATGGAGGGTTATCAGCAGGGAGTGGGGAGGGGGAGAATGGGAAAAAAGGTACAGAGAATAAGAGAATAATTGGTAGGTACAAAATAGACAGGGCGAGGTTAAGAATAGTCTAGAAAATGGAGAAGCCAAAGAACTTATATGCATGACCCATGGGCATGAACTGAAGAGGGGCACACTGGACAGAATGGGGGTACTGGGCAAAGGGGGGTAAAAGGAAAAAATAGGACAACTATAATAGCATAATCAATAAAATATATTTAATAAAAAATAAAATGGAATTATGCTCCAAAAAGACCAATCATGACCTGTCTAGAGTAGAAAATGAGAATTATAATTAAAAAATTAAGAAAACAGGATTTAAAAACTTATTACATTAAAGCAGTATAAAAGAGTGTGATTGTGAAAATATAAAGGGAGATATGTAACAAAAATTCCTTCATGATTCCCCAGTGATAAGTCCGTATCCTATGAGGCCGCTATAACTGCCTCTTAGGAGGACAAAATGACACCCTGTCTTACAGGTGTTCTCGCCAAAGAACTCTACAAGCTCCAGCCACAGGCTCTGATAACCCTGCATTCTGTTTCATGCCTTCTTCCACATCCCTGTTTTTGACAGTCTTGCTCCTGGCAGGTTATTTCATGCTCAATAGAAGGACCTCAGTCCTCCTCACATCTCTGTAGAACTTTTAGTTAGCAGAGTGTGTGGTATTTTGCCATATCTCTTGACAGTGTAGCTATCAAAAGCCTTTAGGAAAGGTGATATAAGAGACCAGGCCTGATTTCAGGTATGCTTTTTTTTCAAGGGCATCCCTATCTTTTAAAAATGAATAGAAAAAATAAATAGTAATACTTACAATGCCATAAATAATTAATAAATGAAATAAGATATTCTAAATCTTCTATGCAACTTAGAGAATTATAAAACCAAGTGAGCAAGAGAAGCAGACACATTGGAAGGTTCTAGTATAAATAGGTAATGAAAAGACAAGACAATAAAGAAGTACAAGTGGAAGAAAACAACAGGAAGCATGTGCTAGAAAGAATGAAAGTATCCCTTGATAAATTCCTGCTGTTCTTTTTTTTAAGGACATTTTTTAAAAGATTTTATTTATTTACTTTAGAGAGAGGGGAGGGAGGAAGGAAGAGAGGGGGAGAAACATCGGTGTGTAGTTGCCTCTCATGTGCCCCCCACCAGGGACCTGGCCCATAACCCAGGCATGTGTCATGACTGGGACTCGAACTGACTGCCTGTTAGTTCACAGGCTGGTGCTCAATCCACTGAGCCACACAAACCAGGGCTACTGTTATTCTTGAAAGCCTTAAAATAGTTCAGTAATTTACAAGCACAGAAACTTGACAGTTCTTGACAGATTTTTACACAGTAAAAAGATGATACCAATTTCACAAAACCATGTTTTTTATAATCAATTGTTCATTTTTGCTCATTTTGTTCATTTGTTTAAATTATCATAAAATTGTTCAAATCATTTTGAAGGAGACATGTTTACAAAACTGGGTTAGAATCATTGACAAATTCATGTTGTTTATAATTGGAACATAATGTGAAAGAGAGATTAACAGTTCTATTTTATTCAAATCCAAACGCCAAGCCCTTTTGGCTATGATTGCTTGTACATCTGAATAATATTTTAAGGCCATGTTATTGGTTCTGAATAAAATAGTAAGATATTCTGAATTTTTGCTATGTTGGTATAGTTCTTAGATTTTTTCCCCCACAATAATCACCTTTAAGTGTTTTTCAATGATACTCCTGTGTGGAAAAATTCCAGGCCAACTAAAATTATACTTGACTCTACTTTTAATATGTTCCAATCCATAAAAGTCTGCCACAAGTATGCTGTTCAAAAAGGGTTTGATTTACTGCTGAACTAGGAGAAACTCTTTCTTCTTTCAATATGAATTCTCCATATTAATAAAGCCAAAGACTATTCTAGCTTTTTTGATAGACATGATAGACATGTAACACTGATAATTCTTTTACATTGTCACCAAATCATCACAAGTTTATGTATTTATACTTATTAGATTTACTGCATTAGCAATAGTTTGAATTTTAAGATAAATTCTTACAATTAGCTCTATATTTACCATGTGTTTTGAGTCTGTTGAGAGTTGTTACACCTTCATTTTGCCACTTAACATGTACATGATTGTGTGTGACAATGTGCTATCCATATATCCATACAAAACTTCTATATTTTCAGACAATTCTCTGATAAATATAAATATTGATTGATACAGGGTTAGTAATAATAAAAGAAGCTAAACTGACAATTATTCTTACAGGTAACTGTGGTGTCCGCCCTGCCTGGCTTCAGGAGCCCTAACCCCACGTGGCAAAGGCTGAGTGAGAAATCTCTGAGAACCGGGAGGCCTAAGGAGACCAAACCCATTTCCCTGAACATGGGCACTGGCTGCTCTGCTATTCCCTTCAGCTTGGTCAGATAGTCAATGAGGGGCAACCATTCTCTGGAAAGAATGGACCTAAGACATACACGATCACATGGGAATAAGCCATCAGGGAAGAGACTCAAGGGGCTGTGGAAGTGAGGGAGTGACCTACATCGCCCCTGACCCCTGGACTTTGACAATAGCCTGAGTCCTTGTTCTGGATATGAGAAATCCAAGTCTCCTGGCTGTCTTTGTCTCTTCTGCCCGACTCAGGGCCTGCGGAAATAGCAGGGGCGGTGAGGCTCAGACTAGAGTCTGCGGACACTTGGGGTGAATTGGACCTGAGGCATAAGATATGTAAAATCCTGTGAGACCTGCTTGCTAGGATGCTCTTGGATGTGTAGGCTCTGGCAGGAAATGAGACTAATCCTGTATCTGTTAGGTGATACCAGCCCCAAAACCCAGTGTGAGACTTTTGAATCCTATGTAAATTATCTACCTGTTTTGATCTTTTCTGCTAGACGATGAATCCACATTCTGTATCTGTTCACTTACCCAATACTACCTAATAAAAGCCTATGGAGGCAGCGGCTCAGAGTGCTATACTTTGAGAGAGTAGCCAGGCCACTTGGAGGCACCCTCTCCTTGAGAGGGTAACCATGTCATCCCTATTCCTCCACAGGACTCAGTAGTCTGTGTGTATGTTTTTCTCGTGACTTGCGAGCATCTACAACATTTGCAATCTCCGCGGGTCAGTGGTCTGCAACAGGTAATGTTTTTGGAGTGCTTTCTATGTGCCAAGCCCTATGCTAAGGTAGTCTATAAGCATTATTTCATGTGTCCTCAAAACATCCTTATTTTTTTCCTTTTTTAAAATATTGAGGTGAAATCTACATAACATAAAATTAACTATTTTAAAGTATATAATTTAGTAGCATTTAATGCACTCACAATGTTGTGCAACTACCATTTCTTTCAAGTTTCAAATTTTTTTCATTACCTCAGGAGATCACCTGTATTCTGAAAATAATCATTTCCCCAATCCCCTCCCTCTACCCCTTCACAATCATTAATATATTTTCTGTCTTTATAAATTTCCTATTTTGTATATTTCATATATTTTACTTAATTTTTTAGGTTCAACCAAGTTATAGCATCTAACAATATATCATTCCTTTTCTATGGCTAGATAATAATCCATTGGAAGTATATTTCTTTACATATTCATCCATTGATAGACATTTGGGTTGATAGGCATGTTTCTCTATAATACATAATGCTATTATAAACATTGCTGTATGAATCTCTTTGTGGACATGTTTTCATTTCTCTAGAATAAATATCTAGGCATAGACTTGCTGGTCATTTGGTGATTTTATGTTTTACGTTGAACTTTTTGAGGAACTAGTAAACTATTGTTTCAGGAATGTATGAGCAATCCAATTTCTCTGCATCTCCAGTAGCATTTATTTTCTGTTATCTTTTTCTTTCTGGCTATAGCCATCCTAGGGGGAATGAAGTGGTTTCTTAATGTGGTTTTGATTTGCCATTTGTAAATGACCAATGAAGCTGAATATCTTTTCATGTGCTTTTTGGCCACATCTTTGGAGAAATGTCTAATCAAGTCCATTTCCCATTTTTAATTGAGTTGTTCCTTGCTGTTACATGGTAAGTGTTCTTTATATATTCTAGGTGTTAAACCTTTATCAAATGTAAGATTTGCAAGTATGTTCCCCAATTCTATAAGTTGGCTTTTCGGTTTTTTGATAATGTCATTAGATGCTCGAAAGTTTTTCATTTTTGTGCAATCTAATTTGTCTATTTTTTCTTTTGCTGTTTGTACTTTTGGTTTCAAATCTAAGAATCTATTGTCAAATCTGTGGCCATGAAGATTTACCCAATTGTTCTATTCTAATTTATAGTTTTAGGTCTTATATTTAGGTCATTGATCTATTTTCAATTAATTTTTATATAAGGGTTAAGGAAGAGGTTCAATGTCATTCTTTTGCATATGCTTATCCAGTTGTTTGAGCATCATTTGTTGAAGGAATTACTTTCCAAATAGAATGGACTTGGCATCTTTGTCAAAATCAGTTACTATAGATATTGCATTTATTTCTGGATTCTAAATTCTACCCCATCGGTTTATATGTTTATCTTTATTACATAAAATACCACACTGTTTTGATTATTGCCGCTTCATAGTAAGTTTTAAAATTGAAATAAAAAAGTGAGTTCTCCAAATTATTTTTGTTTTCTAATATTATTTTTAGTGATTTAGGATTTCTTGTAATTCAATATGATTTTGAGGATAGTTTTTTCCATATCCACAGAAAAGGACATTGGAGTTTTGATAAAGATTGCATTGAATCAGTAGATTATTTTGGGAAGTATTCCATCTTAATTTTAATCAAGTGCCTGATAACTTTCTACTTAGTTAGATATCTCTTAATTTCTTTCAGTAGTTTTTCTATTGTATTTTTGGTATTCAAATATTTTATTCTTTGGTTAAATTTATTCTTAGGTGCTTTATTACTTTGGATTCCTTTCAAAATGAAATTATTTTCTTTATTTCTTTTTTATTATTATTCATTGCTGTTGTATAGAAACACACCTGATTTTTATGTTTTTCTTTTACCCTGCAACTTTGAGGGGCTCTAACATTATATTTGTAATTGTTTGGGATTTTCTATGCACAAAATCATATCATATGCATATAGGGATTGCTTTTGTTCTTCCTTTCTAATTTGGATATCTTTATTGCTTTTTCTTGATTAACTCTAAGTCTTCTGTTACAGTGCTGAATAGCAGTGGTGAAAGTCGGCATCCCTGTTATGTTTCTGATCTTAGAAGTACAGCTTTTAGCTTTTTGCCATTGAATATATTAGCTATGGGTTTTTCCTTAATGTCATATCATTTTAGAAATTTCCTTTAATTCCTGGTTTGCTGAGCCTTTCTAATATGAAAAGGCAATATTAATTTTCAAATGTTTACTTAATTATTAAATTTGTTGGTGTAAAATTGTTTATTATTCTCTAATACCTTGTTATTTCTATAAAATTGTTAATAACATCTCCATTTATATTTCTGATTTTAGTTAATTTTATCTTCTCTACTTTTTTCCTTAGTCTAAAGCTTTGTAAATTTGCTGACCATTTCAAAGAATTAATTTTTGGTTTCATTGACTCTTTATTGATAAACTTTGTGATGCTGGTATTGATATATCCTTATCCAGAAAATTAAGGAAAAGTCAGAAGGAGGATTTGGATAGCTATTACATAAGTTAATTTAACATTTGGAGAATATCAATATTGTAGCTATATATATTAAATTAACTAGAATAACTAGTCTAACATCTAGCATTTTTAAGTATTGACGTTCTTCTCTCATTGAAGCACTTATCAGTTTCTCTACAATCATGTCAGTAAATTAGAAGATACTGAGGGATATTAATGAAGTCAAGAATTATAATTAAATTTACATTATTATTACGAAAAGACTTTACAGTTTAATGGTGTCAGGGAGAGAGTATGAAACCTGTTAATTTTACCAGCACTATTTAGTAATTCAACCACGATGATATTGCTCTCCCTGGATTCCATTTCTTTGCAAGATGTAGCTAAAACTATTCTACATAAGAACAAAGCCTATACACACACCCAAGTACTTGAAAAGGAATATAAACAGAAGCCAAGCCAGCTGGTAAAGTAAAATGGAAATTTTGTGATGCAGATTTCTCAGTTTCCACCCAGTTGTACTTTTGCTTTGCTGCCTGAGGTCTGTGGTTGTTGAATGTCCTCCAGCTGTCAATCTAAAATAGAGATGGGCAATCCAATAAACTCACTGCCAAATCATCCTAAACACATATCAAATTAAAGTCAAACCTATTTTTGGAAACTCAGAGAAAAAGTGAAGAATGATATTAAAATATGTAGTTTTTATTTTCATCAAACTCTGTTTTCCTGATTCCCACTGAGGTAACTATGTTGAAATTCTGAAAAGTGTTCATAGGACACATTAGCCACAGAACTCAGCAGACCAAACACTGCTTTGTAAAATGCCAAGATTATAAACTCTGAAAAGAATTCCAGCCTCTCTTTTTATGACAAAAATGCAACTTTAAGCTCTGCTTATTATTATTTTCAATTTCATAAAGTTTTGAAAGTAAAATATTTCTAATTTAAATTTAATAAATTGTAAAAAGTATGTTCTTTCAAGAGAAATGCTGGAAAAAGAGAGATATCTATGTTCTTGTTCTTTTGCATGGTTTCTACAGACTTTTTTGCATTCCACAATCCATTATTATATTCAGTAAAACAATATAAAATAAACTAAAATTAAATAGTGTGTCTAACATATAGCGAATAAAATTATACCTGGGAAAAATTTTAAAGTTGGAAGAAGCTTTACTAACTGCCAGTTTATTCATTTTACAAATGAGAAAACTGAAGTCTCAAAAGGTTAAGACTTGGTCAAGTTCTGTTAAATTTTCAATGGTATAGCCAAGGGAAAAAGTGGATTTCTAGTCTCCTGGATCAGATATTTCTGTTACCCTTAGTTGATATTACAAATTTTTATTTCATGCCCTATGGAATCTAGAACATTTCTAATAAATAATTTATTCTATTCTTCATTTTTTGTCTAAAAATATTTTAATAGTAATGCATAAATTCCATTCATAAAGCTGAATTCAAGATTCAGCTTAAGTCATTTAAATAACAATGGTATTTATTATTTAAATTTCCAATATATGAGATCTAATATGGTGGAGGATTAAGTGGAAGATACACTAACCTCCTCCCAGGACCAATCTGGAATCACAAATAAATTGTAGAGAAATCATCCTGAATAACCAACTGAATATTAGCTGGAGAGAAGCGCTACAACCTCAAACAGAAGAAACAATTTCTCCATAATGAGACTCGTAGGGAATGCAGAGGAGGCACAAGAGGGCTGGCTGGGCTCCTATGGGCAGCAGCTGAAGTTCAAGAGGTATATTTCAGCAGACTTCTCCCTGAGAAGTGTGGGGTTTAAACCCCAAGAAAGGCTCCCCAGCCTACAGAACCAGAGCTGGAAAAGGAACCCAGATAACATCAAGTTATGAAAAGCAGCAGGGGTCTGTCAGCTAGGAAGAGGTAGCTGGAGACTCAGAGAGCCTATTAAAGGGCCAATGCACAAAATTTTGTTTACAGCCAGTTACCTGGGATCCGGCAGAGGGAAGACAGAGTAGACTAGAGATACTTGAGGAGAATCTGATGTCGGTGGCTCTTCGGGGAGAACTGAAGGAACAGTTGCCAGGATCCCTGTGCTGAATCATTCCCCATACTACAGAAACCATCTTTCTCAGGTAGAGCACTCCTCTTCAAGTGGCATCTGCTTGAGGGGAGGCAATCACCTGGGCAGCTGATTACAGCTTGAGGCTATATCATTGATTATTTAAAAACTAAGGTGATCTCTTAGAGCTCTAAGAGATTTCAGCACACCCTCTTCCCCATCCAGACCTGATGAAAACCAGTATTGGTGGTCCCTCTTGTTCTTTCTGCACAGAAACAGGCCCAGCAGAGGGAGCTGCATGCTGTGGATCATTGATAGCTTCAAACAGGTTGACCAGGGACAGTAACAAGCAGCATCTGGTAAAGGTCTCCACCAGAGTCTTTGCAAATCTACTTAGTATATAGAAACAGATGCAAATAAGCAGTCAAAATGGGAAGACAAAGAAACAGGCCCCAAATGAAACAACAAGAGAATTCTTCAGAAGAAGAGCTAGATGAAATAAAGGCAAGCAATATATTAGATAGTTTATCATAGTGATTAAAGGATACTCAATAGCATGAAAAAAGACATAGAAACCATTAAAAAGGACCAGTCAGAAATAAAGACTGCAATATCTGAAATAAATAATAATACACTGAAAGGAATAAACAGTAGGTTAGATGAAGCAGGCAATTGGATCAGCGATTTGGAAGAGATGGTAAGTAAAACAAAACAAAATAAAACAAACAAACAAAAAACACCCTGTCAGAGCAGCAAAAAGAAAAAAAGAATTTTATGAAATGAGAAGAGCTTAAGAAACATTTCAGACAACATGAAGCATAACAACATCCACATCATGGAAATACCAGAAGAAGAATATAGGTAGCAAGTGATTGAGAACCTATTTGAAAAATAATGACTGAAAATGTCCCTAATTTGGTAATGGAGGAAAAACTAATAAGTCTATCTCAGAGAGTCCCAAACAAGTTGGACCCAAAGAGGTCTACATTGAAACACATCATAAATAAAATGACAATGTTTAAAGACAAGGAGAGAATCCTAAAAGCTATAAGAGAAAGGCAGGTAGTTATATACAAGGCAGCACCAATTAGACTAACATCTGATTACTAACCAGAAACATTTCAGACCAGAAGGGAGTGGAGTGAAATATTCAAGGTGATGAAGAAAGGACCTATAACCAAGGTTATTTTACCCAGCAAGGCTATCATTTATAATCAAAGGAGAACTAAGGACCTTCCCAGAAAAGAAATAGTTAAAGGAATTTCTTAACACCAAACCAGTACTGCAACAAATGTTAAAGGGCTTTGTTTAAGGGCAGAAGAAAAAAAATAACAAAGGAACATAGTCTAGTAATAAAATGGCACTAAATATGAATCTATCAATAATCACCTTAAATGTAAATGGCTTAAATGCTCCAAACAAAAGGCATATGGTAGCTGAATGAGTAAGAAAACAAAATCTACATATATGCTGCCTCCAAGAGACATATCTCAGATTCAAAGATACACACAGACTAAAAGTAAAGGGATGGAAAAAGATATTTCATGCAAATGGAAATAAAAAATAGCTGGGGTAGCAGTACTTATATCTGACAAAATAGACATTAAAACCAAGGCTATAGTAACAGGCAAAGACAGACACCACATAATAATAAAAGGAACCATACAACAAGAGGATTTAACCCTATAAACATTTATACATTCAACATAGGAGCACCTAAATATGTGAAGCAAATCTTGATAGACATAAAAGGAGAAATAAACAGAAATACACTCATAGTTGGGAATTTTAACACCCCATTGATTATTGAAATCAATATGCGTACATCTTCCAGGAAGGAAATCAGCAAGGAGACAGTGGCCTTAAATGACACACTTGTTCAAGAGGAGTTAATTGATATCTTCAGAGCATTTCACTCCAAAGCAGTAGAATATACATACTTTTCAAGCACAATGGAATGTTTTCTAGGATAGACCACGTGCTAGAACACAAACAAGTTTCAATAAGTTTAAAAAGATTGAAAACATCTCAAGCATTTTATGTGATCATAATGCTATAAAACTACAAATAAATCACAAGAAGAACACTGAAAAACACACAAACACATGGAAGTTAAATAACATGTTATTAAACAATGAATGGTTCAACAATGAGATCCAGGAAGAAATCTAAAGATACCTTGAAACTAATGAAAATGAGGACAGGACACAGCAATCCAAAATCTGTGGGACACTGGGAAAGCAATCCTGAGAGAGAAATTCATGGCATTACAGGCTTATCTCAAAAAAATAAGAAAAAGCTCAAATAAGCACTCACACTTCACACTTAAAGGAACTTGAAAAAGAGCAACAAACAAATCCCCAAATGAGTAGAAAAAATGAAATGATAAAGAACAGAGCAAAAATAAACAAAATGGAGTCTAATAAAAAATAATATAAAAGATCAATGAATCAAGAGCTGGTTCTTTGTAAAGATTAACAGGAATGACAAACTTTTAACCAGACTCCTCAAGAGAAAAAGAGAGAAGCTGCAAATGAATAAAATCAGAACTGAAAGAAGAGAAATAACAACTGACAACAAAGAAATCCAAAGGAGTGGCCCTGGCTGGTGTGGCTCAGTGGATTGAACACTGACCTGCCAACCAAAGGGATGCCAGTTAGATGCCCAGTCAGGGCATGTACTTGGGTTGCAGGCCAGGCCCCCGGTGTGAGGCATGTTACAAGCAACCACAAATTGATGTTTCTCTCCCTCTCTTTCTCCCTCCCATCCACTCTGTCTAAAAATAAAAAAATAAAATAAATACAGAGGATTTTATGAAAATATTATGAACGACTATATGCCAACAAACTGATAAATTCCTAGAAACATAAAATCTTCCAAAACTAAATCAGGAAGATTCAGTTAATCTGAATAGATAGATTATACCTAGTGAAATTCAAGTGCTAATCAAAAATCTCCCAATAAACAAAATCCCTGGATGTCGTGGCTTCATGGGGCAATTTTATCAATCGTTCAGAGAACAATTTCTCCTTCTTAAATAATTTCACAAAAACCAAGAGGAGGGTAGTCTCCCAAACTCATTTTACACAGCCAGCATTATCCTAATTCCAAACTGAATAAAGACACTACAAAGAAAGAAAATTATAGGCCAATATCACTGATGAAAATAATGCTAAAATTCTCAACAAAATATTAGCAAACTGAATACATCAAGGCATCAAAAAGATCATACAGCATGACCAAGTGGGAATTATTCCAGGAATAAAAATTTGGTGCAACATGTACAAACCAATAAATATGGTTCACCACATAAATGAAATGAGGATTAAAAACCACGTGATTGTATCAATAGATGCAGAAAAAGCATTTGATAAAACCCAACACCATTTATGACAAAAACTCTCAGCAAAGTGAGATTAGAGGGACTATACATAAATATAATAAAGACCACATATGACAAACCCACTGCCAGCATCATACTCAAAACTACATCATTCCTCTTAAGATCAGGAGCAAGACAAGGGTGTCCTGTTTCACCTCTCTTATTCAACATGGTACTGGAAGTCCTAGCCACTGTAATCAGACAAGTAGAAATAAAAAGCATCAAAATTGAAAAGGAAAAAGTAAAAATGTAATTATTTGCAGATGACATGATACTGTACATAGATATCATAAAGATTCTACCAAGAAACTACTAGAACTAATGAATAGATTCAGCAAAGTAGGAGGATACAGATTTGATATCCAGAAATCTGTTGCATTTTTATATGATAACAAACTAACAAAAATGGAAATTAAGAAAACAATCCCATTCATAATTGCTTCAAGAAAAATAAACACCTATGAAACACCTAAACTTATCCAAGGATGTAAAAGACCCATACATGGAAAAATATAAGACACTGGGGGACTTCCGGCCAAGATGGAGGTGTAGGTAGACACACTATGCCTCCTTGCACAACCAAAATAAGGACAATAAAAATTTAGAAACAAAAAAACAACCAGTACTGACAGAAAATTGAACTGTATGAAAGTCCAACACACAAGGAGTTAAAGAAGAAACATTCATCCAGACCGGTAGGAGGGGTAGAGTTGGGTGGCCGGACAGAGAGGGCTTGAGGCAAAGCTGTGGCTGGCAGACTCAGCAAGGTGGAAATTGTGGACTGGGTGGTCCTACACTCGAGCGCAGATAAACCAGGTGAAACTGGGGAACAAGACAGTCTGAGCAACCCAAGGTCCCAGTGAAGGGAAATAAAGCCTCAAAAAACCAATTGAAAACATCTGTGGGGGTTGAGGTGCCGGGAGAGACTCCCACCTTCACAGGAGAATTCATCGGAGAGACCCACAGGGTTCTAGAACATAAACAAGCCTACCCACATGGGAATCAGCACCAAAAGGGCCCAGTTTGCTTAGGGCAAGTGGGGGAAGGGAGTGAAATCCAGCAGAGAGAGGAGCAAATGCCATGGTTCCCTCTCAGACTCCTCCCCAACATACTGCATCACAATGCAGCAACGTGGGTTGCCCCATCCTGGTAAACTGACTGCTAAGGCTCTGCCCCTCATATGTAACAGGCACATCAAGACAAAAAAATGGCTCAAATGAAAGAACACATCAAAGCTCCAGAAAAATAAAACTAAGCAACAAAGAGATAGCCAACATATCACATGCACAGTTCAAAGCACTGGTGGTCAGGATGCTCTCAGAATTGGTTGAATTTTGTGGCAAACTAGATGAAAAAATGAAGGCTATGCTAAGTGAAATAAAGGAAAATGTACAGGGAACCAATAGTGATGGGAAGGAAACTGGGACTCAAATCAATGGAGCGGACCAGAAGGAAGAAGGAAATAACCAAATAGAAAAGAATGAAGAAACAAGAATTCAAAAAAAAATGAGGAGTGGCTTAGGAACCTCCAGGACATTTTTCAATGTTCCAACATCTGAATTATAGGGGTAACAGAAGGAGAAGAGGAAGAGCAACAAGTGGAAAACTTATTTGAACAAATAATAAAGGAGAACTTCCCCAATCTGCCAAAGGAAATAAACTTCCAGGAAGTCCAGGAAGTCCAAAGAAGTTGGACCCAAGGAGGAACACACCAAGGCACATCATAATTACATTAACCAAGGTAAAAATGAAGGAGAGAATCCTAGAAGCAGCAAGAGATAAGGAGACAATTACGTACAAAGGAATTCCCATCAGACAGTCAGCTGATTTCTCAAAACAGACCTTGCAGGCAAGAAGGGGCTGGGAAGAAGTATTCCAAGTCATAAAAGGCAAGGACCTAACATCCAAGATTGCTCTATCCAGCAAAGCTTTCATTTAGAATGGAAGGAAAGATAAAGTGCTTCTCAGATAAGATCAAGTTAAAGGAGTTCATCATCACCAAGACCTTATTATATGAAATATGAAAGAAACTTATCTAAGAAAAAGAAGATAAAAAACATATACAGTAAAATGACAGCAAGCTCATAATTATTAATGACCACACCTAAAACAAAAACAAAAATGAACTAAGCAAACAACTAGAACAGGAACAGAACCACAGAAATGGAGAACACATGGAGGGTTAGCAACAGGGGAGTGGAAGGAGGAGAGAGGGGGAAAAGGTACAGAGAATAAGTACCATAGATGGTAGGTAGACAATAGACAGGGGGAGGGTAAGATTAGTATGGGAAACGTAGAAGCTGAAGAACTTATAATTATGACACATGGATATGAACTAAAGCAGGGGAATGTGGGTGGGAGAGGGTGTGCAGGGTGGAGAGGAGTGAAGGGGGGGAAATGGGACAATTGTAATAGCATAATCAATAAACTAAATTAAAAAAAGAAAAATATAAGACACTGAAGAAAGAAAATGAAGAAGATACAAATAAGTGGAAGCACATACTGTGTTCATGGATAAAAATAATTAACATCATTAAAATGCCTGTACTACCCAAGTGATCTATGGATTCAATAAAATTCTTATCAAGATTCCAAAGACTTATTTCACAGAACTAGAACAAATATTTCAGAAATATATATGGAACCACAAAAGACCCCATATAACAACAGCAGTCCTGAAAAAGAAGAACAGAGTTAGAGGAATCACTACCTAATATCAAACTATATTATAAAATCATAGTAATCAAAACAGCGTGGTACTGATGTGAAAAAAGACACGTAGATCAATGGAATAGAATAGAAAGCCCAGAAATAAACCCACAACTTTATAGTCAATTAATATTTCACTAAGGAAGGAAGCACATACAATTGGCTAAAGATAGTTAATTCAATAAATGGTGTTCAGAAAAGTGGACAGTTACATGCAGAAAAATGAAACTAGACCAACTTTTTATACCACACACAAGAATAAATTAAAAATGGATCAAAGACTTAAATGTTAGATCCTAAACCATAAAAAATGTAGAGGAAACATATGCAGCAAATACTTGGACATTGCTGCTGGCAATATGTTATCAGATATATCTCCCCAGACAAGGGAAACAAAAGAAAAAAAATAAATAAATAAATTGGACTATATCAAACTGAAATCTTTTGCACAGCAAAGGTAATCATCAACAAAATACAAAGTCAACCCACAAAAGGGGAGAACATATTTGCTGATACATCTGATAAGGGATTAATATAAAAAATTGATAAAGTACTTGCAAACACAACATCAAAAATCAAATAACCCAATTAAAAAATGGACAAAGAACCTGAATAGACACTTCTTCAAAGAGGACATACAAATGGCCAATTGACATATGAAAAGATGCTCAACATTACTAATTATCAGAGAAATGCTAGTTAAAACCACAATGAGATATCATCTCACATCTGTTAGAATGGCTATCATCAATAGATCAACAAACAACAAGTGCTGTGAGGATGTGGAGAAGGGGAATATTTTGCACTGTTGATGTGAATGTGGATTGGTGTAGCCACTGTGGAAAGCAGTATGGATGAAACTGAAAATATTAAAAAATGGATCTGGGACTTCCGGCCAAGATGGAGGCATAGATGGACGCACTGTGTCTCCTTGCACAACCAAGATAGGGACAACAATGATATAGAAACAAGATAACAACCAGAACTGACAGAAAATTGAAGTGTATGGAAGTTGGACAACCAAGGATTTAAAAATAGACACTTTCATCCAGACCGGTAGGAGGGGCGGAGTCGGGCTAGGCGAGGGACGCGGAGCGGAGAGCTGAGCACCCGGGGCAGCGCGCAAGTCCACAGCAGGCAGACCCTGGGCGCACAAGCAGCAGTGGCTGGTGGGCCCCAGCCAGGGGGTGGCGATCGGCAGACCTAGCAGACCCTGGGCGAACAAGCAGCAGTGGCTGGTGGGCCCCGGCCAGTGGGTGGCGACCGGCAGACCCAGCGAGGCAGCCATTGTGAAGCAAGGCACTGCGCGCAACTCAGGGTCCCAGCACTGGGAAATAGAGCTTTCGGTCACTGACTGAAAAGGAAGGTCCCACGGGGTGCACAGGCCCACCCACACCAGAATTGGTGCCAGAGGGGCCCGGTTGGCTTGCTGAAAGTGGCGGAAGGGTCTGGGGTCCTACAGAGAGCAGAGCAAGCGCCATTGTTCCTTCTCGGACCCCGCCCCCACATACAACGTCACAACCCTGCGACTGGGGTGCCCTGCCCAGGTGAACTCCTAAGGCCCTGCCCCTCACTACAGGAGCTCAACAAGACCAAAAAACAAAACAAAAAAAAACAGCAAAAAGATGGCTC
>CM052539.1:139978940-140184966 GCA_028533065.1 Trachops cirrhosus
AAAAAAATGGATCTGCCCTTTTACCCAGCTATCCCACATCTGGGAACATGATGTTTTTCCAGAAAAAGTTCAGCCATTATTAATATAATGAGAATGGTTTACATGACATCAATGTAACCTGGCAGTCACATAGAATGTACTAGAATGTGTATTTGTGAATAAGGATGACCACGGTACTAGTCAGTGGAGGCAGTAGACATCACTGAGTAAGCATGTGTATTGTGTGGTCATTGCATTAAAAATGACTGAGTGCGCAGAGCAACAAATCTTCATCAGATTTTGAGTTAAGCTTGAACATTCCTCTGTGGAAACTACTCAGATGATTCAGAAGGCCTTAGCTATAGGAAACTGGTGATGCACAGCTTCATTATGACAATGTGCCTGCTCATGCATTGTGTTTCACACAGAGATTTTTGGCAAAACATCAAATCACCCAGGTGGTTCTGTCCCCCTTCAGCACAGATTTGGCACCTTGCGACTTCTGGCTTTTCCCAAAACTAAGATCACCTTTGAGCAAAGAGATTTCAGGCTGTTGATGAGATTCAGGAATACACAACAGGGCAGCTGATATCTTTTGGGAGAACTGTGTGAGGTTCCAAGGTGCCCAGTGAGGTATCATTTTCCTATGTACAATGTTTCTTGTATTGTATCTTCTTCAACAAATGTCTCTATTTTTCATATAACATTGTTGGATACCTTCTGGATAGATCTCATATATCAGAAAGGACTCAAAACACTAATTTGAAAGAACATAATCACCACTATGTTCATTGTAGCATTGTATACAATTGCCAATATATGGAAGCAGCCCAAGTGTCCATCAATAGATGAGTGGATAAAACAACCATGGGGCATTTACACAATGGAATACTATTCAGCTATAAAAAAACAAACAGAAAAATGAGAAAGGAAAGGAAAGAAAAGGAAAAAGAAAAAGAAAAAAAGAAAACTTTAGCCTTTGCAACAGTATCTGTACCTGTTGCAAATAATGTACCTGGAGAACATTATGCTAAGAGAAATAAATGAGTCAGAAAAAGACAAATACCATATGATTTCTCTCATCTGTGGAATCTAATGAAGAAATTGACCTAACAAAGAAATTGGGGAGACTTATAGATGAAGTACAGGATGACAGCTCAGGGAAGGTTAGGGAGAGGGATTGAACAAAAAGGAGAAAGGACTTATGGACATGGACAACAGTGTGGTGATTGCTGGGGGGGAGGAGGTATAAGGGAACTAAATGGTAAATGAAAAAAATACAATAAAGATTAAATCAAAGAAATAAATCTAAAATTTAATTTAGAGCTAAGTTTATTTTTAATTTCTTACAATTTTTAAAAAAATACATTTATTTATCAACATTTAGTATCATTGACAATGATATACAGTACTTTCTCCTTAAGTGTGGTTTTACTTTCTGCCATTTTAATTATGCAAGGTCAACCATGGTCAGAAAATATTAAATTCCATAAATGATTTATAACTTTTAAGTTGCATGCCATTTTGGGTAATGTGATGAAGACTCAGACCATCCTTCCCCGTTCTTCCCTCAGACCATCTCTTTGTCCAGCATGGGAACCCTGTATAGGCTACCAGCCTGTTGGTCACTTAGCAGTCACTTCAGTTACCAGATTAACTGTGGATTCATTCATTTTACTTCATCTCATCATGAAGGCATTGTATCATCTCACATCATGATGAGAAGAAGGGTGTGTACAGAACAGAAAGGTATTTTGAGAATTAGATCACACTCACGTAACTTTTATTGCAGCATGTTGTTTTAGTTGTTCTATTTTGTTATTGTTCATCTCTACTGTGCCAAATTCATAAATTAAACTGTATCATAGGTATATGTATGTAGAGAGGAAAATAATTTGTCACAACAAAATATGCCTCTGGGATGTTGATCATTTTAAGACGGTTATATTTAAGGCCCAGAAGGCTCAGGAAGAAACTGAAATTTTCTCTAACTGCCTAAAAGAATTTAAGATAGAAAGCCTATTCAGGCAAGGAGCTATCATCAAAGACAACTAGTTGAATCTGAATTGTGATGGACAGAGAAGAACTCAAAAAGGCCTCTTTAATCAATGTCCTTTCTGTGTCCCATCATCCCTAGGTGGCCCAGCAAACATTTTTCTAAATACTAACTCTTTTTTTAAATCCTCACCTGAGAAATATATATATATGTAGATTGATTGATTTTTTTGAGAAAGAGGAAGGGAGAGAGAAACATCTGTATGAAAGAGAAACTTCGATCTGTTGCCTCCTGTTTGCACCCCAATAGTATGTGCCCTGACTATGGATTGAACCTAAAACCTTTGGGTGTATAAACAATGTTCCCACCAACTGAGCCACCTAGCCAGGCTCTTTTCATATCCCTGTGAATTGCCTTCCTTTCCTTTGAAGAACCAAACCCTTACCTCCTTCTCATTAGTCCAAAATGACATATGTACATCATTTGCCTTACCATTTTTGGAATTTTTCATGCTTATGTAAATTCTCCATGTATACATATTAATTTACCTTCTTCTGTTAATCTGCCTATGCCATTTTTTATGATTTGACCTACTGAAAGAGGCAAAAAGGAAAGGTGAGAATTTTCCCTGCCCCCACATATATGTAGGGAAAAGCATAGGGTTTGGTACTATCTGCAGTTTCAGGCATCCACTGGAGGTTTTAGAATGTATCTCCACTTATAAAGGGGGATGAACGTAATTCATTATGTATCATTTATGCTTTGCCTGCTTCCAAAAAGGATATAAAACTGAGGACATTAAAGAAGTTATCATAGAATGGTAAGCCAATAAAGTGTGAGAGGGAATAGAAAAAACAAGTAGTAAAGACAGAATAGATAAATAATTATGCCAGAAAAACTAATCTAGTGGAGGCTCGTCAAAAAAATTTCAATCTGAGCTTCCTGAGAACCAAAGTAAAACGAGGAACATAATGGTTTAAAGAGCTTTCATTTAACAAAAAGAAATCATGTCTCACTTTTTATTTTGTATTAATAAACTCAGATCTAAAACACACATGATTTCACTTTCTTAATTATTTTACTTTTTTCTTCTATTTTCTTAGAATGAGCTTCTTAAGAAGAATTAATCTTATGAATCTTAAGTAAAAGCTAATGTAATTTTATTGTTTGTCTTTAGGATGATATTTAATGTAGATTATTTTGTTCATAACTATTTTTTACATAGATCCTAGATGGAAGTAGTGGCATTGTTTTAAAACTTAATTTTTGTATGTAAGTCTAGAATGGGAAATCTGCACAGAGCCATGTTAATAAGACATGGTTTCACAGCTTCCTGATGACACACAGTAGTAATTAGAAAGCAGGCCCCAAAGAATAATGTTTTATAAAATTCGATACAAAAGCATAAATGTACAAATACATTGATTGAAATTTTTCTATGAACAAAAGATATTTTTCTGTCTAAACATATTGTAAAAAACTTTTGTTTGATCTCTAAAAATGGGGAAAACTTTGATTAAGAGCTGAATACTTGCAACCTTTCGTGTCTTAATACAGTCAGGTCAATTATTGTAAAGTGGGTATTTTTTATAGTCTTTGTGTAACACTTAAATGTTCACATCATTTTTTTAAGTTTCAAAAGCAATTATCATAGTGAAACAAAGCAAAGGATTTTGGGGATATTATGTTAAATTGTTAAGCCAAAGGAGGTTTATGCTTCCAGGGTCTGCATCCTCCAACGGCTGCCAGAGTGAGAACGAACCTCTTCCATTTTCCTGAACCTTCATGTCAGTCCCTCACATGTTCTTTTCAGAATAGACTCTTTATTGGGACAGAGCTCAAATGTTTTCTCTCTCACAGTTTCTGCCTAGCCTTCTCTATTCTCTCTCATTCTTTGCATCCCCCTCCTGGAATGCAGACTCTTCACCATCAGCACCACCAGGCTGCTCTCCTACAAGTCACCAAGTCTTCTAACATACGGGTCTTTCCTGAATCCCAACCCTACATTGATTGTGTCACTTTCCTGAGTCCCAAACCAGTCTCCCTTGGCTTTCTTGACACTTCATGCTATTAACTGTTCCTCTCTGTCTATTCATGTTTTTCTTCACCTTACCCCGCTGCCTGCCTCTAATGGAAGTTCCCATTTCTGTTCTTGATACCTGCAATTTTAGCTTAGCAGTTTTATCAAATTGGCCACATTTTTTCTGATTACTTCTAAATGTATAACTCCATTCATACCCACTGCCTTTGTCTCTGTGCCTATTTTCAGCAGCTTATATGACAAGTCCACATAAGGCATACTCAAATGCAGGATCTCCAACAGGGAAATTATCTCTTTCCCTCCAAGGCAAACACTTCTTTCAAATAGCTTCATTTCAGTCTCAGGTATTAACATTATCAATCTCTTAACCTGGAAAGCCCAGATCATGTTTTTTTCTTCATACCTTACATAAAACTAATTTTGTTATTGTCTTTTATTCCTTCCAAATGCATCAGAAATAAGAAAATCACACAAACTAATTTAAACCAAATCACCCCAGTTGAGCAAAGAATTGAAATCACTTTTAAAAAACATTTTTCAATGACAGGTGACCAGAATTTAATTCTTGAAAACAATAAATACTATTTTACTAAAGTCAAACTGACCTCCACAGTTGCTTGCATAGCATTTTATTTTCTTCTATGGGGTTCTATTAACATTCCAAATAGAGGTTATTCAGGCCTTCCCTCCACCCAATCTGATAATTTTCACTCTACCTTATTTTCCAATAGATGACCTCAGTTACTACTATATAGGAAAGATTAAAACACAGGACCTTGATAGAAGTAATGACACTGATTCTCTCAGGCACCCCTACAGAATTTATCAGTCAAAGATTAGACTTGGAATCATCCGACTATTTTGTATCCAAATACTATCAGTTATAAAATTATAAACTTTGAGACCCCAAATGAGTGCATTTTCAGTGGTATTTCTTTTACCTGGAATATTATATATCATTCTGCATCTATTAGGAATGCTTGTGATAATAAGTGATAGGTAACTCAACTATGGACTCTTAAACAGAAATGGGTATGTTTCTGATAGAAAACAAGAAGCCTTGGATAAAGGCTGGTCCCAGTTGGGCAGTTGCTGGTCTCGGTTGGGCAGTTCAGTGAGGTATCACTACACCTTAAGTGTTCTCTCCACAGCTCTAGTTATCCCCTCTTCCTTCCAACAAGAAGCACAAAAGGAAAGGGGTATGAGGAGGACAACATGCTTCCCAGGAATCGCCCAGCTAACTTTCTCTTCAGTCATGTTTCACAACCCTTATGTGAAGTTCCTCCAACTGAAAGATGCCTGAAGATGGGAGTCAAGTTAACCAATCATACCCACATGCTTTCTTCTGTCTACCTAAACTACATTTTTAAAAGTTTGCCTAAAATCTCACCTCCTCCATGGAAATTTCTTCAACTACACACATGATGAATTCCTTTGGATTTCCATTTCAATTACAGCAGTCCATCCAGTGTACCACTAATAATGTCATCTCCTAATATGTTCCATTTAATTTTCTGTTTTCTCAAAATTTAAGTGTGCACTGAGGGCAGAGGCTATGTTGTAGTATTCCTTTCTGTCCACATAGAACAGAGCACTGAACCAGGCACATAATGGTACCCTATATCATTTGGGGATTTAGATTCAGGCACCTTCAAATCTGAAATTGGGAACCATTAACTTTAATTATGTAATCCTAGCAAGATAATTTACCCCTCAAGTTTTATTTCTTTCTCTATAATTATAAAGAAACAAACAAAGCCACCTCACTAGAAACAGAATTAATATGATAAAATGTATCAAAATGATATGGTCTGATATGCATTATTCTAGTTTATAAAGCATAATTACAATTGATGATAGAACATATGCCTTCTACTTAATACCTGTATAACTTACACTTTTAGTAGACAGGGACTCAAAACTTTAGAAATTAATCCCTTTAGAATTCACTCAGTTGAAATGTATCTCAATTTCATTTAGCACTTAGTTCAAGACTATTAAGTATATATTCACTGATTATATTCATTTTAGATAGAGATTTAGGTAATCATATCACAACAATCTCTAACAATAATATCTTTTTATGTTTATAACCTTATTTTGCTACAGTCAGATCCCAAACGGTCTTATCTGCAAACTGTGTTTGCCAAGAAAACACACTATTTTAGTGACAGAGTATGCTTATATGTGGGAAGGAGATAAAGATTATGATGTGAGAAGGTGTCTAAATCGCTTCTCTGAGTTTCCTCTTAGTGTTGTCTCTAATATTTAGCCCTGGATGTTTTTGTTAGTGTGGTTTTTTCCATTAAAATTTATTTTGGAGGAAATTGCTAGAAAATGATGAGGTTAATCCAAATATGTCTAAGTATTATGGACAAAACACCCAAAGGGTTTTAAATGGTTCTTTTTTAAAGAAAATTAAAAGTTCCTACATTTTAACTAAGATGTCAACAGTTTCTATTTAATCTACATCCTTAAAAATAAAAAAATTAAAATTAGTTTTAAAATGTTATAGTTATTAAAATATACATGAAGGTAGATACAGTATTATAATAATCCCTCATGTTTTCATTTTTGAGCATCAAAAACTCAACAAACAGAAAATACAGTTTTACAGATAGTGTTAGTTATCTATTGCTATAAAAAAATGAAACAAGAAAACAAAATGAAAACCAATCAACAAACAAAAACAACCTAATAGTTTAAAACAACAGGCAGTTATTATCATAGCCTCTGAGGTTTAGAAATTTAGGAGCAGCTTAAGTAGGTGGTTCTGAGAGTAACTCATGAAGTTGTAGTTAACTTGTTGACTTGGACTGGAGTCATCTGAAGTGCGACCAGGGCCAGAGGATCCACTTCCAAGGTGATTCTCTCACATGCTATTGGCAGGAGGCCTCAGTTCCTCTGAGGTTGTTGACAGGAAGACTCATTTCCTTACCACATACAGCTGATGGAATGTTCTTATCACGTGGCCATTGTTTCCCCACAGAGCAAGAAATAACATGAGAGAGGATAAAAAAGAAGCCACAATGAATCTTATGATTTAATGTTGGAAATCACACACTGTTGCTTCTGCCATATTCTATTTAGTAGAAGTAAGTAATTCCATACAGCCCACACTCACTTAAGGAGAGAAATCAAGATCCAATTCTTAAAAGGAAGAGTATCAAAGAGCTTTTGTACATATTTTAAGTCACCACAATGTGTCCACCCACTTTTTACTTACCATTCCAATTATCTTGAAGGAATTCCAGACGGCACATCATTTCATCTATAAATACTTCCAAAACACTGAAACCACAGTGTTGTTCTCACAATTGAAAGAAATATTTATTATTATTTATATGTTGAATTTCTTTGCTATTCTCATAATTTTTTTACAGGTTTTTTTTTTTTTTTTGTCTTAGAAGCCAGACAAGAATCAGAATCGGATTGCATTTAACACCATCTGAAGTGGTGTTAAATCCTCCTTTGATCATCCCATTTGAAATACACTTTCAGCCAGACGGAAATACAAGATGGGGCTCTTCACAAGTGGTCCCTGAATGGTATGCACCCACTGCTTTGTTTCTACATTGCTTATTGTTCTTTTCATAAGGAATACTCGAGAAGTAAGAAAGCAGATTTTCCTAGGTTAACTTTGAACCTGGAATTTGTGTTACTGCTTTGGTTACATTACTAATAAGCTACAGGTGTACACTACAGAAGCAAGTGGAAATGGAGACAGGGATATGATGACAGTTAATTGTCCATAATCTATTTATCCCAAGGAGCACTTATACATCTGCTACATATTTAGATATTTGCTACTTGTAGTTTTTTTTCACAATTTTTGAGCAGAGAAACATCCATACCTAAAGCACCATAAAAGGAAAAAAATGCTATCAAGGGGCTTTAAAGTGGCAAAACAAAGAAAATACAGCTTTTTGGTTCTCAGAAATGAATGAGTCCATTCCTTTTGATAGGGACTTTGTTTTATATGTACTGTATTAGGTTTAGGCGCTAAATACTTGATTCCCGTTTTACAAGGAATTACTCGTTACAACAGGTATTTAAATATGTTAGGTATTTTAACCACTAAATTCTTTAATAAGTTCTTTTTTCTTGCTTTATTAAATATTTTATAGTGTTATCCTCTTTCTTTAATGTGTATATATTTTATGTGTGTATGTATATGTAAATATGCATATATTATGTATGTATACATACACACACAGAATATAGAAGTAGCTCATAAAATTTGTCCTATACCCTATTTTTATTGTATTTCTAAACTAATTATGTTTTAGATACCTATTTGTAGCAGTAATTTTTTAAAGTACCATTACAGTTAATCTTATATAAATGATATACTGAATGTAAATTGTCCAAAATAAAAAAATTAGAAGTCATGGCTTATATCATAGCTCTGTATGAAAAACTTAATCATATACTAAAATTAATATTTAAATTAATGATTTAACAATTTTTGAAATATCTTTTGAACATTCTATGCAAATTGCTATTTTTTTCATCAATGACATATTCACTTTCCATTAAACCACCAAATATTTTTAGATACTTTATTTTCATTATATGCATTTTACCTTAAATAAATAAATTTAAAAGTCACTATATTATTCATTAGTACATGAATTTGACAAGATTTCTGTAGATGATATTTTCCTGTTATTTGATAAAATAGCCAAAATATAATTACTAATAAACACACACTACTCTTCAACTTTATTTCACAAGGCACAACCATTTACACCAGAAAATGTACACAAACAAGACTCCAACTTGCAGCTGGCATTAAACTTTGAGAGCAGTTGACTTTGTTGTCTAGATCCAATTTTTAATGCTTACTGTTAAGTTTTCTTTCTCTCTTTTTTTAAAGTTCCAAACCACCAGAGGATGATTTCCTTAAGAATGTTCTCCCAGGTATGTTTAGAATATTAATTAGGCCCATCTATTTCTGTCGGGTAATAACAATGTCCGCAGGCTGAATGGACGCTGTGACCTGTGAAAGAACTATTCACATGCTTTCGTCTGCCCTAGTGCATTCTTTAACAAGTGAGCGTAGACCTTTTTCACAGTCATCTCAAATGCTTCAGCTGTGTGTTTCATGTTTGGTTCTCGCATCTCCAACCATATAGCTTTTCTGCCTCTTTTGGGAAGAGTTTCCTTGTTCTACTCATTTAAATGCTTCTGCCTTTATGACTATTTTACTGCCATACCTATGGGGCTTCTTACTGCATTTGCCTGTAACTGAAGGAGATTTTAAAGGAATTAAATTTATTCAGACTAAATCTTCTGGGGGATGCGAAGGCATCTTAAACAATTAGCAATAATTAAAAAGCACCTATTCAGACTGGATAAAAGGTAAATAGATTTCATTTAAATATAGTAGTTAGTTGGTACAGTTTTCCCATTTGCATGTTTTTTTTAAAACCTCCTGTTGGTGAATAACTTTGAAATAAAAAAGAAAGCATTCATTTTTGTCAGTTTGTATAATTCTTTACTCATGAGTGCTATTAACAAATTGCTATACTAAAATTTTTAATTATCTTTAATTTACATGGTACAACTAATTTACATGGTGCAAGTAAACTGAATCTAATAGCATGAAAATGAAGCCTCACAAACCTAGGTTTGCTTTTTAAATTTTTAATTAATGTACAACTGGCTGAAAAATGTAGGTTTATTGAACATCTGATATTTTTGTTAAATTTTATTCTGATAGTTATCTGCTTCAATGAACCATTTGCTTTGTGTATTGTAAGGGTAATATATTTAACTGTGTTCTCAAAGTTCTTAAATTATTTCAAGTTAGAGCTTGTCTTATGAATAGTTAGATAAAATAGATTATATTTTTATTCAAATATATTTATAAGCACCTGTTAGTATATGTGTAAATATAGTGGTGCCTAGAGGTATCCTTCTGTGTGTACATGTACTTTTCTATGTGTACATGTATGTATATAAGTGTATATATATATATGAGTACACATAAACACATCAATTTATACAAAACACAAATACATATAAATTCTTTTACTCAAGAAATGTATAGTTGAGTAGATTAAGCAGATACTTATGTGTTTCACAGGGCACCAAAGAGGCACCTAAAATATAATTCTTTCACTTGATAATTTAGTGTTATAGTTAATTCTTTAGAACTTTAAGTAAAACCATGTTTTAAAAAATATGTTCAGTTAACTAGTTTAAAAAATAATCCAACTGGGGAAAATGTGATGTGGAATGAAATAGACTGGGAGAAAGAAAGAGACATGAAGGACCATAAAAATACTAAATAAAAAGCATGAAAGACCGAAGATACATTTTTTCCAGAGGTTGTTCAAACAGCCAATCTATGGTGGTCAAAAATATGTGTAATGATTTTTGGAGCCAAAATAGTAGCACTAAGGACAGGGCAGGGTGCCACTAAGGCTAAGTTTACAGATTTGATCTCCTAGAAGACATACAGCCTCACTCATGTGCATCTGATTAGCTCTTTTATAAAGGCATCATAAACAAGAAATTAAAAATAAAATAGAGGAAGTAACCACCTATGGAGGGAAAAAAACTGAAGTTATATTCACTGCATAGTGATGACTGGTCATATAATATTATGTATAGAAAAGAGCACATTGTTTGAAAGTATTCTCAGGTTGTGAAAAACACTTTTATTTTTGCATCATGATAAACTACAAAAGCATAAACTACAGTCAAATAAATCTGTTTTAGAAAATATTTCTGCTAATATATTGTCTAAGGGAACTTTACCTCACCAAATATGAAATTTTCCAAGGAGGATAATAATACATTCCTTGAGGAGTAGTTATGAGGAATAAGAAATAATCTAAGTGTAATAATAAAACTAAAATAACACTAAAATGTTCATACAGTAAGTCTCATGTAATGTTGCTAGACAAGAAAATCACTATCTTCTAAATACAGAAAAATAACACATTAAGGAACATAAATATTTTACAATACAAAAAGCAAATGTGTTTAGGTGATATTTAGAAACAGAATTCTAGGGTTCCTCAACATGTAAAGTTCCTAAGTTCACTCTCATTCCTTTGGGCTGTGTTGCTTTTGTTGGCTGGCATGGAAGGTCACGGTGTGCTCTTGCTTTTATCCCGCTCTGTGATCCATTGCTTGTGCTGACTTTGCTCCTTACCTGATGATTCACAGATACACCCGCCAAGATGCATCCAGGCTTCCCAGAGAATCTCTGGTCAAGTACCATTGTTTCTTTTCAGAACACTTGGCCCCCATACTCAGTAATTTTATTTCATAGAAGCTTTATTAATAATTTTAAATCAATGCATTATTGTCAGTTAACTTTGCATTTAATAGTTTAATATTTTTAACAGCCCAAACATTTTCAAAATTTACATTAGTGGAAGAAATCATGTCCATCTAATTGTACACTGACATTCCATAAATTTTACTTGCAGATTTTAAAAATAGATTTATACCTATTCAAAAATCTCACCATACTATAATTTTAAAAGGAATAATTTTAAGATATTATTGTACCCTAATAGTACTTAAGACTCTAAAATATGAATAAAATAAATGCTAAAATTAAAATAATTTAATAATATGAAACTGAAGAATCTGACTTTGGAACTTTTTAGAAATTTACTTGTGTGTAATTTCATTGAAGGAACTAAAAAGAGTAGTCACCATATTGATGATTTTTGATTAGGTAGAGATTTTCAAACTTAAGTTTATAAATAAGATAGCAAATAAATCATTGAAATTATTAGTTCAATTATTGGTTACCAAATTTACCTCATCAAAGATGGGAAAAATCATGTGAAATAAGAAAAACTTTGGCAGCTAAGCACAGAGAAAATAACCATTAAGGAGATCCCATATTCTTATAAGCTTGTGGCTAGATAATATTAGTTTGGCTTTAGGGGATTTCTAGCATTACTGGTTATTAGCATTACTAATTGGCTATATAATTCCTGTGACTTTAGACAGGCTTACTTTCAGCTAAAATAATAAAATTTATTTTTAATCTAGAAGTTTCCTTAAAGAGAACTGTCAAAGTGTGAAAAAAGTATGGCTTTATTTATGAGCTTATAATGACTTACTTTAATCAATGGTTAACATTATTCCACATCAGCAGTAGATCTCATTTTCTTGATGTCTAGTAATATGATTTAATAGCTGTACTCTGGAATACACATATTTCAAACTATTTTTCATGTAAATTTCTAAAAATTATAAATATTTTTATAAGATAGGTACAAGCTAATTCAGATCACACTATTGAAGATGGGGTGACAAAATGAACACAGCAGCAACATTGCTTTCAAGGTTATATCAATTTTTTTAAGGTAAACAGAGAAAGTTTATTTTTTAATCATAACTTTTCCTTCTGAATTTCACAATAACAGGCTGTCCCAAATGTGAAGAGATAATGTAGTATACAAGAAAAACTTAAATCAAGGTGAAAACCCTGGTTTGCCATTTATTGATCATATGACCTTAGAAATTGTATTTAAAGTTTTAAAGTCGTATTTTTCTCTAAATAAAAATGGTTATTACACATAACAGGAGAAATAAATAGATAAGTTTAAATTCTGTGTACTTTTTAAAAATTTAAATTATATTTTATTGTTTATGCTATTACAGTTTTCCAATTTTTCTCCCTCTGCCTGTTTCTACCTAGATGCCCCACTCCCTCAGGCAATCCCCACACCATTGTCCACACCCATGAGTCATGCCTTTATGTTCTTTGACTACTATATACCCTGTGCTGTACCTTGATCCCCATGATTATTCTGTAACAACCAACTTGTACTTAATCCCTACACCTTTTTTGCCCAACCCCAGACTCCCTCCCATCTGGGGAACCAGCAATACATTCTCTGTATCTGTGATTCTGTTTATGTTCTGCTTGCTCATTTATTTTGTTTTTTTTTTAGATTCAATTATTGATAGATATATTTATTAGCATTTTAGTGTTCATATTTTTGATCTTCTTAATAAAGAAGACCTTTTAACATTTCATGTAATTATGGTTTGGAGATGATAAACTCCATTAGCTTTTTCTTGTCTGGGGAGCTCTTTATCTGCTCTTTGATTTTAAATGATAGCTTTGTGGGATACAGTTATCTTGGTTGTAGGTCCTTGGTTTTTATCACTTTGAATATTTCTTGTCAACACCTTCTAGCCTGCAAAGTTTCTTTTGAGAAATCAGCTGACAGACTTATGGTAACACATGGCTTCAGGTATTCCTCAGTATAATTCTATAAACTAAGAGGTGGGATGCTTGAAGGCGTTCAATAGATCCACAGTTTTCAAATATTTTTCTAGTAGAATGCTTTTTCAAAGCCTCTTCTTCTCTGTCTGGCTTCCAATCCCATCCCTTCCTGAAATCAAGGCTTCTTGCCTCCCTCACTCCCTATCACCCCATTGAATCCCTGATGTCCACAACCCCTTTGAGTCTTGTGGATTCCTCAGTGTGTGGCATCTTTTAAGCCAAAGGCATTTTATGTTCCACCAAGTTATGTGCATGAAGTGTAAAATATATGCTATTTATCACACAGAATTGTTATGACTATGTAATAATAAGGAAACTATAACAGTACTTGAAAAATATAAGATGTTACTAAATAAATGGTTATGTAAAAATGTTGTGATACCTATCCTTGTTGATAGAGCTCCAAGGCCAAACAAGTGTTTTGAGTAGAGAGACCTAATGTGCAAAAAAAATATTGGAGTGTTTTCAACCCAAAATATTCCCCTGAAGAGTCTCTCTGTTAGGTACCATTTTGAGATTCTCAGAACTGCTCAAGGTTCTTTCCAACTATAATTACTTCCTCTTGTATATCACTAAAGAACCTTAAAATTTGATTTTAAAATGTAATTTATTAGGAAGAATTTTGCAAATGATCTTACTCTGTACTTAGCTAAAGAGGCAGACAATTAAACATGGAAGTTTTGCCACTCTGAATGTAATCTGTGTCCTAAAGATTGGGAGATAGGTCCTGTGGACAATCAAATAAAACCAACTTAAAATTTCCTTGTGAAAAAAATATAGAGAGAAAATTTCTAATAGTGATCAATTCATATTTTGCTTTTCCTTTACATTTTATAAGAATGCAAAAACTATAAATGCAGCACTTCTGCTTCCAAATAACATTGTAATAAGCAACTTGAGCAAACCCACCCACTGAGAACAACTAGAAAGTTTAGATAAAACACTTTTCTTTTTTTCTTTTTGTAATGGTTGTTCAAGTACAGTTGTCTCCATTTTCCCACCACCGCTCACTTTCCCCTGCCTCACTGGCCTCCACCTCCAATTTGTAATCCTACTCTCAGTTGGCTTTTTCTATGGGTCCTTTATACCTGTTTTTGGATGAACTTTGCTCTTCTTTCCCTCATTAATTATCCCCCCTCCCTCTTCCCCTTTGGTTACCATCCATTTGCTATTTATTTCAATGCCTCAGGTTATATTTTGCTTGCTTGTTTGTTTGGTTGATTAGGTTCTACTTAAAAGTGAGATCATATGGTATTTGTATTTCACTGCCTGGCTTATTTCACTTAGCATAATGTTCTCCAGTTGCATCTATACTGTCTCAAACAATAGGAACTCCTTTCTTTCTGCTGCATAATATTCTATTGTGTAAATGTGTCATAGTTTTTTGATCCACTCATTTACTTACAGGCACTTAGCTCCCAGCACTTAGCTATTGTAAATTATGCTTCTATGAAAATTGGGGTGCATAGGTTCTTCTGAAATGGTATTTCAGGATTCTTAGGGTACAATCAAACTGCAGCTAATCAGAGAACTAAAAAGGCAATGAGAACTCACAATGCCACAATGGGGGAAAAGATGAATCTGCAGATCGAGATGGCACTGTTTTGGGGATGGTTATCACTTTCATACTAGAGGCATCTAGTATGAAAGGCTGAGAAACAAATAATCTGACCAAATCTTCTAACAGTCTGAAAACTACGAGGATCAATACTTGGTCCCAGTGTTTGTCAAAAGAGATTTTTTGGTAAGCATACTCATAAGCATTCTCCAAAATAGGACCACGAAAAGCTATTAGCTATGAAGTAAAGTGGAAGTATATTCTTCCTGGCAAGTGCTAAAGCTTAACTTAAAAATATCAAAAACTCTGAGTAGTTATAAATTATTTGGATGGCAAATGCCCTAGTCACCCATCATGAACAAGTATAAAGCTTGTTTAAAACCTTGATTATTACTATATTGTTTCATGTAAATGATTGACTCTCAATCAAAATTAACTGTAAACACACTAAAAGAAAACAAATGGATGAAAACCAACAGAAACAAAAGTCAGTAGAACTATATTCATAGGGTGTAAAGATAATGGAGTAGAGAGATGCATACTTTAACATATCAATAGTCATATGTTTAAGAAGATAAATGAGAAAATTGAAAATGTTGTCACAAAACTGAAAACTACACAAAAGAACAAAATAGACATTACAGAACTAAAACTCAGAATAAATAATAGAAATTTGAAGGAGGGTTTATTAGTAGCTTAAATATAACTAAAGAAAGAGTTTATAAACCAGAAGATAAATGTTCATTACAGCATTATGTATAATAGTCAAGATTTGGAAGCAGCCCAAGTGCCCATCACATGAGTGGATAAAAAAGCTGTGGTACATTTACACAATGGAATATTACTCAGCCACTAAAAAGGATGTAATCTTTTCTTTGTGATAGCAAAGATAGACCTAGAGACTATTACACTAAGTGAAATAAACCAGTCAGAGAGAGACAAGTACCATATGATTTCACTCATATGTGGAATCTAATAAAGAAAATAAGCAAACAAAATAGAAACAGACTCATTGATTCAGAGAATAGACTGACAACTCTCATAGGGGAATGGGATTGAGGGACTGGGTGAAAGTGGTGCAGGGATTAAGACATAAAAAAAGACTCATAGACATATAATAGTATGGTGATTACCAGGGATGGGGAGGTAGGAGAGAGTAAAAGAGGGATAAATGGTAATGGAAGGACACTTGGCTTGCGTGATGAACACACAGTACAATATGCAGGTGATGTAATATAGAATTGTATACCTGAAATCCATATAATTTTATCAACAAGTGTCACCCAATAAATTCAATTTAAAAAGATAAATTGTCCGTGTTTAGTTTGCCACAATTACTTTATCAAGCTATTTAAGAAACATGAATGAACTGTTTTTTGGAGGAACTTGGAAAATAAATACCCAGAATGAAATACTAAGACTTTGATTACCTTATTGTCCATTGCCAATTATTTCCATGGTCAAAGAACAAAGGAATACAATAAAAGAAGAAACATAACAAATATAATGTAATTGCTGGCCTAAATATAGGCACATACAAAGAGAAAGATGAAAATACAAATATACATGCATGTCACAGTGCTAATTTTTTAAATCTGCACTGGAGGATATGTTCACTGATTTTAGAGAGAGTAGAAGAGAGATAGGGAAGGAATGAGGAAGGAAGGGAAATGAGAAAGAGAGAGAAACATCAATAGTTTGCCACTTTCATGAACTCCTACAAGGATCAAACCCCCAACCTAGGTTTGTGCCCTGTCCAGAGATCAAACCTGCAAACTTTTGGTGTATGGGATGATGGTCCAACCAACTGAGCCACCCAGCCAGGGTCACAGTGTCTAATTTTAATAACAAATTGCTTTCATAAAGCACCTAACATGTAGTTTTACTCAGTATTTTATTATTTACAGGTGTGTAAGGATGACCTAGAATTTCTTATATACTTCAGTATTTGACATACTAGAGATTTATGTTGACCTACTGTTTGTCTATTTACTTGCTTTTACCAGCACCACAGCTAGATTACCATCTTCTTAGAGAAAAAATGCTTTCTCTGTCTTCTTTCCAGTATACTGTCTACAGTTTGCACCATCTTTAACAGATAATAGGTACTCATTTAAAGTTAATAAATGAATGTTTGAATGAATCAAATAAAATCAATTAGTCTCCAATAGGTTATTCTCTTTCTTCTGTATTTTTTCTAATTTAAAATTTGTTGCTGAGACTACTTGTCATCTTGTTTTGCCTTAACTTCTAAACAAAGAGGTAATTGTTAAGGTATTTGTTCACATACATGATATTATTTGTGTATCTGTCCCTCATGTAACTTGTCAGAACAGAAATTTTACATTTCAATTGATCTGTATTTTCCAACACATAACAGAAAAATAAATCCATATTTAATAGCAGATGCCTACCCAACATAAATTTGTACAAATCTTAATTGAAAATACTAGAATAAATTAAATCTGAAGACACTATATGGAAATGGGAAATAATTAAAAGTAAGGTATTAATAGGAACTTAAATATTAAATAGAATTATAGAAAACTTCCCGGATCATATGCCTGTGAAAGCCTAATGATCCTAATTTTACCTCCTTGTACTTTTGGACCTGAAAAGCATAGTATGTGTATATTTTTATCCATAGTAATTAAACCTCCCTCCCATTCCAAGACTCAACAAAAGATTTTGTAATGAATTCCAAATTTAAGCATAACTATCTCTATATTTGGTTTAATTCATCATTTGAAACTCAAAAAATATTTTACAAACTTCTGAGATTGTCTTTAATAAATGATAGTCCATGAATATGGCTGAAGTCTGTTTTACCCCAATGACCTTATAAAACATTGTTCTGATTTCCATAGTTATACAACAACCTAACCAAATACTTAGTTCTGTGAATCAATTGACCTCATTTGTGTGGTTTTTGCTTGCATTCTGACTGTAAACACAGTCAGATGCTACCTGGGAAAGAAGTCATCTGAAGGCTCAACATAGCTACATGTCTGGTGCCTTAGCTAAGAAGCCTGCAATGTTGTGAAGCAGGCTGACAATATCTTCATGAGGCTTCTTCATGTGGCCACTTTGGACTTGCAGTGCAGTAATCTCAGGATAGTCAGTCTTGCACGGTGGCTGGCTTCCCCAAGAGTGCTCCTTCTAAGACAGCAAGGAGGACGCTAGTAGCTACTACAAGTCTTATGAGTGGGCTTTAAAAAGGCACACGAAGTTACTTCTACTGCATTCTCTTGATTATACAGGGCATACCTAGATAAAATGCAGCAGGTGATGACACAAAGGTATTCCTATTAGGAGGTATGGATCCCTGGGGCCATCTTTGAAGAGGTCCTTTCATCTTAAGGGGTTTACAACCCCTTAAGCCAAGAAAAACACAGACATTTATAATAAAAGCATTTTTGACTTTGTTTCAATATTTTCTTATCACTTTTAAGTTTCAAACCATGGATTTAACAACATCCTCTATCATCACAGAGTATTTTCACACTAGGTACTGGGTGTGGTATGCAATAGAGACATTCTTTGTGGTCATTATTAATTTATACTTGCTGTTCTTCTGGTTTAGCACACTCATTTCTGGAAGGATTCATAGTACCTTAATTAAATGCCATATAAAACAAAGCATTGTGAGATATACTTATGAAAGCCTACCATATACTAAGTGCTAGGGACACAGCAATAAACAAAATACTGTCTTATCTTCAGAGAGCTTAGAATAACAACAGGAGAGAATGTAGTTTTAACATTTCAATTTCCCCTTGAACAAATTCTTATATAGTTTATCTAGAATTCTTTTTCTCAGACTCTCACATTTTATCTGAAGTCTCATTTATGCTGAGAAGAAAGTGTCTTTCAGGTTCAAAAAGGAGTTTAGTAAATGAAACAGAACAAGTGATAAATGTTTATTGTTATTCCTTCTTTCTTTCTCCTATATGATTTCAGGTGGGATTTATTAAGAGAAGATGTATTTCTTCTTCTGGGTCATGACAAACATTTTTTTTATCTGTGTCTTCCAAGGAAGCTCATGGTGAAATAGATAAAATGTCAGAAATAATTAAGAAAAATGCAGGGGTATCCAACAACCTAAAATTATACCTTTTGGTGATGCCTAGTTTTCATCTCCTTGGTCCCTTGACAGATAATAAACACCAACTTTATCACATCCTTTAGATGATGGTACAGTACAGTAGATGGGAAGGAGGAAAAGGAAATTTTGTTAGAAAGAAGAGGTCATGGATCTAGGAGGTCAATATACATTATTCAATAGATATAGGATGTAGAATCCATCAGAATTGTCATAAAAACCACTGTCATCAGTTTTACTAGTTTCAATCATACTCATATTTTATCACTTTTTTAACCAAAAAATTGCCTTTAAAAACTTGTTTTAGTTGTTCCCCTTACTATTCAATGTTAGGTGTTTAAATCACTATAGTAGTAAAATCAACACACCCAGAAAGAAAACTGCCTTTATCAGAAATGGGACACCTCAAAATAATAGGACTCTCCTTTTGGAGGAACTAGCGTATATTTTCCTACTTCAATTGAAATGCCCTTAATTTAGATATACAAACTAATTTTCACAAAATGCAATAAAGAATCAATTTTTACTGATTGGCCATAATAAATAGCTATGAATCATTTATTAATATTTTATTAATCATTTGCGACATATACTACTAAACTCTTTGAACAAGTAGAAAAAAATATCTCTAATTAATTTGTGAATGTAAAACTTTTAATTACTGAGCCAGTGGTAGTTATAATAAAACAGATAAAAGCTTTTAAATATACCAGTGCCAAGCAAGCTAAGGAAATTGCCCCTGGGAAGCATAAATTTAGCTCTTCTCTTCCAAGCCATACATTTCAGACAGGGCAAGGTCATCCTTAGACTAACCCTGTCCTTAGATGGGTAAATGTATTTAATTCTAGGGAATGATATTAGACATTTCATTTGCCTGCAGATATAACCACATTCTCCAATTTTAGCTATATAAATAGTAAAGGTCTCTAATTGGCCTTAGCTTTCCTTTTCTGATAAACTTGGATAAGAAAAAAGTTATTGGCTTTTAGGCTCCTAAATATGCCAACGAGGTGAAGGCCTTACCTCAAAAACTAAAAATTCCAATAAATGGTATCTAAAATAACTATATTTTAGACATTTAAAATGTCCTTTAAGTATATATTTAGTTTAAAATATAGAAAAATAGTTTTACATCTGATGGGTGCCATATAAAAACTTGAATTGAAAATTTGAAAGTGGGCATGTTAAATCCTTAATGTAGTTTTGATGATCTCAAAATGCATTTTCTAATTACAAATGTAATTTGTAATTTGTAATTTGTAATTTGTAATTTGTAATCTTTGCCATGTGGCCTAGATATGTATCCTAGACACAATGATACAGTTTTTAATTTCTCACTTATGAGAATTTTTGTGGCTTATTCAAGTAATTATAGGATATAAAAGTATATTTATAAATTAATAATGCATCTTTGATAGGTTAGATAAAAATAATATATAATTACTTTAAATTCCATTAATTGGAATTTTTAGTTACTGAGATAAGGTCTTCACATTGTTGGCACTACTCATTAATCTTTTTTAAAAAGAGCATGCCAAATTTTGTGCCATGATTTGTCATAAAAGCAACCAATACATTTTACAAATGCTAATTAAAAAATGTAGCTGTAGAAATAAATAAATAAAAGTAAGATATGACACTTTAAATAATAATTTATATTTAAACATTTTTAAAAGTTGATTTTTCATATAAATAAATATGTACACACATATAAATGTTGATCCTCCTGTTTTACATACCTAAAATTCAATATTCTGCTATTTGATATTTTGCTTTTCTGGATAATTAACAATTGTATATTTTTAAGGTGTATAATGTAATGCTTTAATATGCACACTCATTTTGAAATAATCATTAAATTCAAGCTAATTAGCATAACCATCCCGTCATATAATTACCATGATTTTTTTCTTTCTTTTTTTTGAGTGCTGAGAACACTTAAGGTCTACTTTCTTGGGAAATTTTAAGTATAAAATAAAATACTGGTAACTAGAATAACATTGTCATGCATTAGATCTCCAGACCTTATTCATCTCGCGTAACTGAATCTTTGCACCCTGTGACCAAGTTCTCCCCATTTACCCTTCCCCTCATTCCTGACCACCTCCATTTTTCTCTAGATTATTTTAGACTCTACAGATAAGTGAGATCATGCAGTATGTGCCTTTCTATAACTGGCTTATTTCACTAGCATAATATCCTCCACAATCATCTACATTGTCACAAATGGCTGCATTTCCTTCTTTTTATAGGCTGAGTGATGTTCTATGTTATACATGTATGTATGTGCCACATTTCCTTTTTGAAGTTGAATAATATTAACATATATTACATTTCCTTTATCTATTTATTCATCTGCTGTCAGACATTTAGATTGTTTCCATATCTTGGCTATTGTGAATAATGCAGGAATAAATATGGGAGTGCAGATATATCATTTGAGATACTAATTTCATTTTCTTTGGACATATGCCCAGAAGTGAAATTGCTTGATCATACCATACTTACATATTTTTTTCTGAGGAAACTCCAAACTGTTTCAAATGATGTCAGCACCAATTTACATTCCCAACAAAAGTGTACAAGGGTTCCCTTTTCTCCACATCCTTGCCAACACTCATTTCTGGTTTGTGATGATAGCCATTTTGATGATTGTGAGCTAATGTCTCATTGCAGTTTTTAATTTCAATTTCCCTGATACTTAGTGATATTGAGTATATTTTCTTGTATCTGTTGGTCATTTGAATGTCTTCTTTGGAAAAATAACTATTTGATTTCTGTGCCTATTTGTTAATCAGATCTTTGTTACATTGTTATCTAATTTCCTGATACAATTTGAATATTAATCTTTATCTGATATGATTTGAAAAAATGTTCTCAAATTCTGTAGGTTGCCTTTCATTTTTAAAATTGTTTCTTTTTTCTGTACAGAAACTTTTAAGTTTGATGTAGTTCCATTTGTTGATTATTGCTTTTGTTGTCTATACTTTTTGAGGCATATCCATAGAGTCATTACCAAGGCCAATGTAAAGGAGTTTTTTTACCTAAGTTTTAAGATATTAGGATTTATATTTAATTTTTTAATCTATTTTGAGTTAATTTTTGTACATGGCATGAGATAAGGGTTGAGTTTCATTCTTTTGCATGTGGATATCCACTTTTCCCAGGACTGTTTATTGAAGAGACTAGCCTTTACCTCTTCATGTACTCTGGGCATTCTTGTCAAAGATCAGGCGACCATACATGTGTGGAATAAATCTGGGCTCTTTATTCTGTTTCATTGGTCTTTATGTCTGTTTTTATTCTAAACCATACTATTTTGATTACCTTAGAATTGGAATATATTTTAAAATAAGTGTATGTGATGCTTTAGTCGTATTGTTTTTGCTAAAGTTTGCCTTAGCTCTTTAGGATTTTAGAATTGTTTTTACTATTTCTGTAAAAAATGACATTGGGATTTTGATAGGAGTTGTTTTGAATCTATAGATCATTTTGGGTAGTATGCATATTTTAACAATATTCTTCCAAGTAATGAACAAAGGGTGTCTTTCCATTTATTTTTCTTCTTTAATTTCTTTCATCAATGTTTTATAACTTTCAGCATGCAAGTCTTTATTCTCTTTGGTTAACTTTATTCCTAAGTATTTTATTCTTTTTATTGTTAATGTGAATAAGATTGTATTCTTAATTTCCATTTCACATAGCCCCTTTTCCCTTTATAGACTTGCAGTTAGTATGTGTAAATTGAATTCTATTTGCTAGTATTTAAACATTTTTGCTTCTATTTTTGTCAGCAGTATCAACTTGAAGTTTTTTTTTCTTTCAGTACCTTTGTCGGGTTTTGATATCAGGGTGATGCTAACCTCATAAAGTTTATAGATGCCCCTATTCTGTTTTTTGGAAAATTTAAGAAGGATTGATATTACTTATTTAAGTGTTTGGTAGAATTAACTCATGAGGCTATCAGGTTCTAGAATTTTCTTTGTTGGTAGATTTTTTGAATACAGATTTAATTTTTTGTCCGTTATTTATCTGCTTAGGCTTTCTATTACTATCTGCTTCTGTTTTGGTAGGTATAATGTTTCTAGAAAAGTATCCACTTTTTTTAGGTTATCCAATTTGCTGGAGTATAATTAATTGTTCATAATATTCCCTTCTGGTTCTTTTTATTTAAGAGATATCCATTGTAATGTCTCCTCTTTCATATATAATTTTACGTATTTGAATATTCCCTCTATACATGTTCTTGACAACTTTCCCTTCTTTCCCCCATTATTGTCTTCCCCCATCTCCTCTAGTTCTGTCAGTTTGTTCTTTATTTCAATGTCTCTGGTTTTATATATATATATATATTACATAAATATATATTTATATTTATTTTTAAAAATATAAACTATTAAATATAAAATATTAAAAATATATATGTTATATTTATTTTTATATTTATATTTAAATAATATATACTAAATAAATAAATATATTTATTTATTTATTTTGCTAGCTTGTTTGTTTTGTTGTTAAGTTCCACTTATAGGTGAGATCATATGGTATTTGTCTTTCACCTCCTGGCTTATTTCACTTAGCATAATGCTACCCAGTTCTGTCCCTGCTGTCACAAAGGGTAGTAGCTCCTTTTTTCTTTCTGCTGCATAGAATTTCATTATGTAAATGTACCATGGTTTTTTGACCCACTCATTAAGGGCACTTTGCCTGTTTCCAGCACTTGGATATTATAATTGTACTGCTATGAACATTGGGGTACACAGGCTCTTTTGAATTGGTGTTTTAAGATTCTTAGGGTTTAATCCCAGCAGAATTGCTGGGTCGAAAGGCAGTTCCATTTTTAGTTTTCTGAGGAAATTCCATACTGTTTTCCACAGTATGCATACTGGCTGTACCAGTTTGCATTTCCACCAACAGTGTACTAGGGTTCATTCTTCTCCACAACCTCACCAGCACTTATTTGTTGATTTGGTTATGATAGCCATTCAGAAGTGGTATCTGGTGTGAAGTGGTATCTCATTGTGGTTTTAATTTGCAACTCTCTGATGGCTAGTGATGCTGAGCACCCTTCATAAAGGAGGGAAGGAGTGAGGGTGGGAGGTGGAGGTAGGTGGAGCAGGTCAAAGTGGTGAAGAGAAAATGGAGACAACAGTACTTGAACAATGAAAAAAGAAAAAAATAATAAAAAAATATGCTCTCTTAGTCTAGCTAGGGATTAATAAATTTTATCTTTTTTAAATAAAACTCATAGTTTTGTTGTTTTTCTGTGTGTGTGTGTACATGTATGTGGTTATTCTCTGATTTCTTTTTTTAAAGATTTTATTTATTTATTTTTAGAGAGAGGGGAAAAAAGGGGAAAAGTGAGGGTGAGAAACATCAATTGGTTGCCTCTTCTACCCCCCCAACTGGGGACCTATCCTGCCACCCAGGCAAGTGCCCTGAAGGGGAATAAAACCCAAACCAGCAACCTCTCACTTTTCAGGACAATGCCAAAACAACTGAGCCACAGGAGACAGGGCTCTGACTTATTTCTGCTCTAATTTTTATTATATTCTCTCTTCTGGTAATTTGGGGCTTTTTTCCTCATTATTAGAGATTTAAATTTAGGTTGTTTTATTTGAGACCTTTTTAATATAGGCATTTATTGGTATAAATTTCCCTCTTAAAACCACTTTTGCAGCATCCCATAAGTTTCTGTTGTGTTTTTGTTTTTATTTTTCTTCATATATATTTTAATTTCTCTTTTGATTTTATCTTTGATGCAGTTGTTCAAAAAAGTGTGGTATTACACATGCATGTGTGAATTTTCCTGGGATTTTTTTTGCTTGTTTTGTTTTGTTTTGCTGTTATTGATTTCTTGTTCCATTTCACTGTGGCCAGAAAAGAAACTGGGAATGATTTTTGATTTTGATCTTAAGTTTGTTTTGTGACCTAGCTTGTAATTTTTCTTGGAGAATGCTCTGTATGTGCTTGAAAAGAATGTATTCTCTTCTGTTGGGTGGAAAATTCTGTATGTGTCAATTATATTTGGTTAGGTCACTTGTTTCTTTACTGATATTCTGTCTGAATGTTTTACCCATTGTTTTAAGTGGAGCATTGAAGTCACTTTTCTGTTTTCAGATATATTTATATTTGCCACATGTCAGGTGCAGTAATAACTAGTGCATACATATTTTAAATTGTCATAACTTCCTGTTGAATGGACTATTTTATTCTATATAATGACCTTCTTCACCTGTAGAGTTTTAAAATTAAAATTTATTTTGTTTGATAAAAATATAAATATTGCTCCTTGCTTTTGATTACCATTTGTATAAAGTATCTTCTTCCATCCCTTCACTTTCAGTCTATGTGTGTCTTTTATTCTAAGGTAAGTTTCTTATAAACAGCATATTATTGAGTCATGTTTTATTAGTTTAGTCACTATGCTTTTTAATTTAATCTATTTATATCCAAGGTGATTATTGATCATTGAAGACTTACTATTGTCATTGTATTCATTTTTCATTTGTTGTTTTGTTTATCTTGAGATTGTTTCATCCCACTCTTCCTCTCTTGTTATCTTCCTTTATTATTTGATGGCATTTTCTGTAGTGATTTTAGTTTTTTTCTTTTTATCTTTTGTATCTCTTTTGTGTTATGGTTATCTCGGGGCCTGCATAAAATATCTTGTGGTTATAACCTTCCAGTTTAACTTACTTACAACTTATTTTCAATTACTTACAAAATGCTAGTTTTTTACTTTTCCCCACATACACTTTGAATTTTTGTAGGGTATTGTGTATTGGTGTATTGTGCATTCACAAATTTTTATTTATTAACTTTTTGCTTGAGTTAAGAGTAATTTATATACTACCTTACCAGTGTTCCATTAATCTACATATGGCTACATATGGCTCAAAGGACTTGCACTGGCCAAAAAGTCCTTTACATTTTTTCTATAAAATAAAAGATACATTTTTCATTTTCACTAATAAAGTTATTGATTTGGGTATTTTGAGCATATCAGCTATCTCTTGGTATTGGTGTGTAGTGGCTAGAAATCAGGGGTGCTGCTAAACGTCATCCAATGTGTAAGACAGCCCCATAGCAAAGAATCATTTGGCCAAAATGTCAATAGTGCCAAGACACTTCACAAACCACTTTTCACACATTCCATCAGTCGTAGAACATTCACCACACACTGCTCAAATCTCTTTTTTTTGTTGTGTTTTTACCTTTCTTGAGATAATAAAGCACACTATGCCTAAAATGTCATGTATTTCCTTCCATCTTCAATATTAAAATGGCTGCACAAAAATTCACTAATTCTGTTAAGTATTTTTAAATGTATACTGATTTAACAACTGTCACAATACAATCTGAGAAAATTAGTTCAAATGAAGTTAGAAATCTAAGCAGTACTAGAGCCATCTTACAGAAAAAAAAAGTAATAGACTTTTTGACCTACCCAATATTTATCCTTAGTGTGAGGTCTACATTTTCATATGCTTTTGTGTTGTTTGTTTTCATTCCATTTTAAAGAATTCCCCCAGCATTTCTTCTGGGACACTTCTAGTAGTGACCAAGTACCTAAGTTTTTATTTATCTGCAGTCTTTATTTCTTCTTCATTTTAAAGGAAAATTTTGAAAGTTATAATTTGGAAGTCTTGGTTGACAGTTTTTTTTTTCCTTCAGTATTCAGTATTCTGAATGTATCACTTCACTCTCGGTCTGTAAACTTTGTATTGAGAAATCAGCTGATAACCTGATGGAATTTTCCTTTATATTATGAGTTGCTTTCCTCTTAATGCTTTTAAAGTTCTGTCTTTCTCCTTTAACAATTTGTGTCTTCATGTGTTATAATGTGTCTTCATGTAGTTTTCTTTAGTTTTAACCTATTCAACATTTTTTGTACTTCATTAATCTAGATGCTCATTTTTCTCCCCAGATTTTGGACGTCTTTAGCCATTGTTCTTTTACATAAGTTTCCTACCCTCTTTTTCTTTCTCTGCTCCTGGGAATCTCATAATACACATACTGGTTCGCTTGTTAGTTTTCAAAAAATCCTGTAGGTTTTCTTCACTCTTTTTATTCTTTTTACTTTTTTCTCTTCTGGATAAATTTAAATGAGTTGTCTTTGAGGTCACAAATTCTTCTTTCTGCTTCATTGAATCTGTTATCAAAGCTCTGTTTTATATTTTTATTTTATTTATTATAGTTCTTGCTCCAGATTTACTGTTTGAGCTTTTATATGATAAATATCTTTGTCAAATTCCTTGATTTGTTCATGTATTGCTTTCCTGATTTTTGTTGAGTTGTTTATCTGTGTTTTTTTTGTTTTGTTTTGTTTAGGGTTTTTTTTGTAGCTTTTTGAGCTTCTTAAAAACAATTATTTTGAGTTCTTTGTCAGGCAATTTTGTACATCTCCATTTTTTTTTAGCTAGTTTCAGCTACTGGAAATTATTCTGTTCCTTGGGTGGTGTCATGTTTTCTTGATATTTTGTTGTTCTCATAGCCTTGCATTGATGTCTGTACATTTGAGGGAGCCAGAGCCGTCAGCTCTTCTAAACTTTGCTGACTGTCCTTGGTGGAGAAAGACCTTTATTTAAGGGGCAGATGTGAGGGCACTGATGGATTGTGGTGGTTCAGCAGTAGATGTAGGTGTTTGTGGCAGTACAAAGGCTGCTGGGGGTCCTCCAGGTCTTTGTTTTCCCTGCAGAAGAAATCACAGCTGAGGAGATATGTCTTGGCATTTGGTTTGATATGCAGATTACATTGTTTAAGGTTCCAGTTAAATATATAAGTATTTGCCTTTCTTTGTTGCTTTTACTTTTTCCACTCCTCTGATATGAGAGGTGGGTTAGGTTGGGGAGTCCAGATATCCTAAAAGGCAGTTTCCAAAGGATCTACCACCAGAGCACATAATAAAAGAATTTGGTGTCTTGGAAACCAGAATAAAATTTTCTTTCTAACCTGACTCTTACTCAGGCAACCTTTTGGCTTAACAATTCTCAGATATACTTTGATACTAAACATCATACCTTTTATTACCAGTAAAAATGTATCAGCTGAATGGGTGTTTTCCTTATTCATGTGCTTCTTGGAATTGTAATTTTACTTTGAGTCCTTGAACCTCATACATCAAAATCTTCATTGATCCCAGATGAACAAGTTTCAATGCACTTAAGAAAATTTGATCTGTAAATCAAACTGATTTCAAAAGAAAATTTAACAGTTTTATCTATTATATTTTATTCTGACATGCTATTCATTCTTATATTTAAATCTCTTTGTCAATTTGAAGAAATTGTATAAATTCTTTGTAAAAATTTGTAAAATGTACAAAAAGTAAAAAAGAAAACAAAAATTGCCTAAAAATTCATCATTTTTACTGTTACATTTTATTTTAGACATTTTCCCACATATATTTTTGAATGGTGCTATATTTTTCTTTTTTTCACCACTTATATTTTCTTTCAAAAATCTGTTGCTTAATAGTTTAGCTTATCAGTATAATAGTTTGTAATAGCAGTGAAATACTACATTAGTAGTAATACTATTATACACATAACATATTGAATCTATTGTACTATGTTTACTTGGTGCTATTGTACTATTTTTATTTAAACTATAGTAAAATCATTGTACATAATTCTTTTTTTCTGTGTCTTTGTTTCTTTAGAATACATTATTACAAATGGAATGTTTTATCAACCAGTGAACCATTTTGCAGTTTTCCTTATATATTGCCAAATTACTATCTACATTCTAGAATAATTTTAGAGTTTGGAATGTTTTCACCAAATTTATATTCCTTCCATCAAAGTAAAAAAACACCAATATTACCTTACTTTATCCAACACTGGATTTGCAAATACAATCAGCTCTTAATGGAAATATTTTGAAATTTCTTTCTTTCTTAGTGAGATAAAACATATTTTATACCTTATTCAATATTTATAATAAGTTTTAAGAAATTATACTCAGTTCTTATCCATTTCTTTGTTAATGTGTTTTATTTTTTATCTTTCTTTTTAACATCAAACAGTTTATATTTTTAATTTGGTGGAAGTCAAATTAATTTTATCTCTTACTAGTTAGTGTCTTTCTTCATCTTTATGTTTAGACAATCCTTTCCAAATCCAAGCTTAGGAAAACAATACTCTCTATATTTTCTTCTGAGTGCTTCATAATTTTGTTACATTGAACTTATTTGTGGGATTTGTTTTAATGCCTGTATGGTAGAGAAGGCCTCAATTCAACCAAAACATTTAGTATTTCACTGAACTAACCACTAATTGTCTGAGAAAGATATCACTATCTTAACAGAAAACTGAGAGGCAGAGACATGTTATTAGAGATGGTCAAATGTTTGGTGAATGGTGTGTTTAAGTGTTATAATCCACTTTATCATGGAAAGTCTCCTTAGAAGCTTTATTGATGTAAATTAGCTTTCCACAAGAATTTCCTAGAGCGCTGCCTAATCAGACTTGATTATGGGACATCTTAATTATTTAGTTCCAGTCTTTGAATCACTCCTCCAAAATACTTCCTCTTCTTTTGATAAATGTCATGAGACGGCTGCTCTAGTATGTACTACTTTTCACTAGAGACAAGTATTACTATTTCTCTTCTGGTATCAAACACTACACTTACCTATTTCTTTTTAGCATAGAGGAAGCTTCGATTCTGGATTTCTTATAGGTTTGATGAGCAAAGATCAGAAGATAACTTTTCATGAAACTTTGATGAAAGCTTAGAAATAATAAAAAGGAAGTTCAAAATAGTGAACATTATTGTACAAGTCCAGTGTTCTCACTAGAATGTCTCCTAACTTTAAAAAGCCAGAGGCATCTCACCCCTACTAGGAGGCTCAACTTTACCACCTGAAGTGGCTGCTCACCCCCAAGACTACCACCTCTAGTAGGGCTCCTAGTATCTTTATGTTTCAGTCTGGGTCAAAGTAACTCCTGACACTAAAGGGAAGAAAAAACTTTCCTTTTAACTCAATCACTCACTCACTCACTTGTTCACTCACTCAGTTACTCACTTACTCACTCACGCTTTAATATCTTAATTCTTGATTTCTTCCCTCAGCATTCAGCTCTTCCTAGTATAATTTAAAGTGGGAAAATACCTTTCTTTCTTTGGAAACTCCATTCCTAAACACACACACACAAATACACACTACTAGTCTGATTACTCTGGTTTCATGGCACCAATAAATGGATCAAAGACAGTAATCCAATATCCCCAAAATTATGTTATTAAAAGTTAAGTAACACATAAAAATATCAGTCATCCAAATGAAGCCATGTTAAATTTGCTCAGATTTATTTTCATATGTCTCTAAACAGCTATCTAAGAGAGCTTGTGATCTATTCTTGCTCTTTCTGTGCTGAAAAAAAATCCCAAAAATTGCCCTGGCTGGTGTAACTTAGTGGATTAAGCTCGGGCCTGTGAACCAAGAGAACACAGTTCAATTCCCAGTCAGGGCACATGCCTGGGTTGCAGGCCAGTTCCCAGTAGGGAATGCACAGGAAGCAACCATACATTGATATTTCTCTCCCTCTCTCCTTCCCTCCCCCTCTAAAGATAAATAAATAAAATCTTAAAAAAATTCCAAAAATTAATTACTTAAAATATTTATTTGATCACAAGTTTGTCAATAGTTTATTCAAGCCTTGGTAGAGTCAGTGTATCTCTCCTCTGCTTGCAATGGCTTAATTGTTAGGGGCTAGAATCATCTGAAGAGTCATTCACTTACATGTCTGGCAGTTGTCGTTGTTCTCTGTTAGTTGGGATCTAGCTGGGGCTATCAGGCAGCACACCTACATATGATGTTTTGATGTTGCTTGGCATCCCTCACAATATTGTGTTTGAATTAAAGAGATGAGTTTCCAAAGAGGCAGAGAGCCAGGTAGAAGCCATATTACTGTATGACCTAGTATTGAAAGTCATGTTGCATTATTTCCACCAATGTTAAGTCAAAAGAGCCACAACATTCCATCTAGTTTCAGAGAGACCAGAAATAGACCGTAATTCTCCAAAAAGGGGTGCTAAAGCTCTGGAAAAGTTTGTGGAGACAGAAATTCTACTGCGCCTGATTTTATAAAATACAACTGACCATGCCCTCCTTGCTGGTTATAAAAATCCACATTCACCCTACATACAAAAAATTCCACCTTCTCTCTAAAGGCCCCCAAATTCTCACCCCATTATGGTTTCAGGTTCAGGTTCAAAATCTAAATTATGTTCAGTTGCATATGGGGCTTAAGGGCAGTTCTTATCAATTAATAAACCTGTGAACTGAGTAGACAACTTATCAGCTCCCAACATACCCAGCACACAATGGTAGGATATGCACAGGATAACCACTATCAACACTCATTCAAAAAGAGTGAAAGGAGAGGCTCAGATTAATCAATAGACACAGAACTCAGTAATCCTCGAAGGCACATGTTGACAGTGTCTTCACTGGTGACAACTTAATGAGGGTAAAGAGGGTTCAGAGGGATTTTTATTTATTACTTTCTTAATTTTTTAATATATAAAATGTATACAATGAGACTGCATTTATGGGTTAATTTTGAGTTATAGTAATATAAATGTGTTTTAATTTGGAGAAAAAGATTAAAAAGGAATTCATAAAACAAAAAAATGGAATTGATAATTCAAACACAAAGAATTGAAATCAAAATGATGAATACAACAAAAATTACAACTTGTTATAACCATGATATATTTAAAGACTGCTAAGTCTATAGTTTGAAAATAAATACCTATATATGTGAGAAAAGCAAATAACTATGATGGCTATGTTTTTCTTCTGTTTTGTTTTACTTTATATTCTCCTGGAATGAATAAGAAATAAATTAAAACAAAATATAGGAGTATAAGGTAAGCTATTTATAACCCTTGAGGGTTGTAAACTTCTAGATAAGCTCATTCTCAGAACACAATTAAATAAAATTGTCAACATCAAAAGGTTACTTTAATTTAAATAAAAATATTTCTAAAATATAAACAGTCTCCTGAATTTTTAAAGATAGCCTTGCTCAGTGAAGACTATTTGTTGTATTTTACTTAACATAAATAAAAATACCATCATAAAAAATAGCAATTTGCTCAGAATCTGTTGCAATATGAAGTTCAACTTTTTCCTTTAAGTATATAAAATGATGATTCTTATCCTTATTGAATGGTTAAATAAACTCAGAAAAAGACTTAACAACCTAAATGAAGATTTCTAAAGAAAACTCATGAACACAGCATATGTCACACTGTAGGGCAATTTGAACTCTGTATTTTGAAAACTAATAAATACAGATAAGAAAAAAAAACAAAGTATGATGGTCAAGATTATTTTGCTTTATTCCTTCCTTGAATAAATTCTGGGTAAAAGAAATTATAAAGATGAAAGGCTGCTATAGTTTTTGAAATTTGCTATCAGTTTTCACTAAAGTATATGGCCTGGGTGCTAGCAGCCACAGTTGTAGTTTGCTATTTCTAATTTTGACTTGCAGTCTGGATAACTAATATCAGGGCATCATGAACTAGGCAAAAATAAATCATTTCAATAAAGTTAATTAAATAAACCATCTCTGAGCAGAGGGTTTTGGGTAAGTAAAAGTCAATTTGAACTTTGCTTAATTTTTTTTGATGGGGTCTTACTTGCTATGTTTACATTTTGTAGTATGTTCCAAACAGGTGTCAGCACAAAATGGCTTGATCTACAATTCATTGTGGGCAGTCTTGCGATTACATATTTTTGTAAAATATTTGCAGTGGAGTTTTTAAAGCACACTTTTGTAGTAAAAGTAGTGGCAGTATGAAATAAATTCATATATATCTTTTGGTATTCATTTCCCCAAATGTTTAGTTCTGGAAGGGAACTGAAGCCTGCATCTTGTTTCTGAGGTTTCCAAATTCTCTTCTGAAAACTGAACATTCAAATCATACACTGGAGAGTAATGGCCAGTACCTCTCACTGCAAACATATATTACTCAACACTTCAGTTCCCACTGAACATCTTCCAGAATGGCTTCAAAGGACACCTAAGCACCAAAAAAGCCCACCTGCATGATCTTGGGAAACCTTAAAAACAACAATGGATAAGACAGTAATTTATGTACTAAATGCCCTTTTGTCCTATTCAGCACATTTTACAGAGTATCTCATTTTCTGAAGCACTTTGACAAGTCATCGTTAATGAAATCAAAGCTTTTAAGGGGAAGGACTGATGATATTACAGCCCTGATAATTCTCTCTACCAGATGGGCAGTGTTTGATGCTTAACTTAGCACAGTGTTAGCTGCAAGATGCATGAATTCCAAAATGATTCTAAGTGTTCATTTAACATGAGGCTTCCTTTGAGAAAAGGCTGCCAGTGGTGCATAATTGTGCCAAATGTGCAGTCGTTTCATAATGTGGGCTGTAATCCACTAGGAACTAAATCCTGCTATTACCCTCTTTAGGGAGACTTCTAAAATTCTGCTCTTCTTATTGTGAATAGTAACCTGGAGTAGTTAGAGGTTACTGGAAATCTCTGCACATGTGTTGAAGCTTTCTTAATGTAAGTCACAGTAATGTGTTCATCAGTTGGGCTGTCCCTAGAGACACAGATGGAGCACCTACTCTATCATTTCTTCTCTAATAAGTTACACTCTTATGTATGAATTATGCCTTTCATTATTATATGATTGAATCTTAAAACTTAAATAATCACTGCTTTTTTCAAAAACTGGAATATGTTTGTGTATACTGATAGACACTCTATTTCCATGATATTGGTGATACAGTAGGACCTGGCTGTATGAAAATGTAGATGTGTACAAAAGCACACCTTTCACATGGAGATTTCAATTTACTATTCATGTGTTTGTGCTTGTGAGTGTGTCAGTGTGTAGATGTGGATGTGTGTGTGTATGAGAGAGAGATAGTTGCAATGCTGACATTCACTCACCAAAGGAGCAAACTCAGCAACCATTTCCCAGAGTCACATTCTGTAACTCCTCAGGCAGGAAGAGAAGAGTTACTGGTCAAAATGAACCAACCAGAAGCCTTTAAAGGAAGCAAAATGTAGTTCCCCAAATTGAAATTTGGACAGGACACCGAAGTTAGTGCCTCTTCTCTTCCAGAAAGTACCAGGCAGGACTCTGGTGTTATGTCTTATCTGAAAATTGATGTCTTTAGCCAAAAGTGCCTTTCCTTCTTTTTTTCTTTTATCTTTTATTGCATTTATTTGGGTGACATTGGTAAATAGTATGCAAATTTCAGGTGTATAATTCTATAATACATCATCTGTACTCTGTGTTCATCAACACAAGTCAAGTCTCCTTCCATCACCATTTATACCCCCTATAATGAGGAGCATTATCCTAAGTGAAGTAAACCAGGCAGAGAAAGACAAGTACCAAATGATTTCACTCAGATGTAGAATCTAATAAACAACAAAAAAAGAAAAAGTGTCTTGTTTCCCATACAGTGAGGCAAGCCAGAATAGAAGCTCCCATTGAAAATAAGAAAGTAGTTGAACAAATAGTGGATTAGTATAATCAGTTCTCTTTGGGGAAGTTATTGTTTATTTCTTAAATGAGAAAAACAAGAATTATGTTTTTTTCTCAGATCAGTTTATACTGGCCTTTCTTACTTCAATGACCAACAAACGTTTACATCTGAACGTCTATGATTTATCATAAAAATTAACCCTATCACTTATCAAATTAAAAAAGGTAAATAATAATTTTATTCAGGTATTTTGTATCAAGTAATAGTACATTATAATTTCTGATATTAGCAGTTTCTGTACACCATCATATTAATAAAATATTAATAAATTTATAAGCAAGAATTAGAGTAAAGCATTTTCAAGATAATTATTCAGAATGATCAGTATTTATAGAGGTAAACTTCATGGTCAGTGTCTACAAACTGAAAAATATTTTCAAACTGTCTAGTGGAAAAGAATCATTTGACATTATTCAGCTATAATCTAAATATATCTCAACATTCAATATACTTCAGTTGAAATTTCCAAACAGTATAATTTCAGTATATGTTTCAAATAGCCTAATAAAATAGATAATAAAATCTTTTAAAAAGAAAAAAGTTTAAAGAACTTTTAATAGCATTAATTATAATAATATGATTTAGGTTTTATTAACTAAGGAAATATTAAAGAAAAGGCAATTCTGAAGTTAGTTAAAAGGAATGATAATGTTATTCAATTTATAACAGTTTTCAGTTTAAGTTTTATGTTTCAAATATCACACAGTTATCCAAGTCTCTTTACTTTTGAGTAAAATTTATTTCCTCATTTGTCTTTATATGTATAGAACTAATCCCAAAGTTACTCTTAAATGTATTGCTCAAGCTTTTCTATTTCCTTTGGGTCAAGGGGTTAGAACACTATTCTCAGGAGGTCAGGGTCATGCTCATTAGCGTTGCTCTGTTCTGAGGCCACCGATTACACCTTTCGTCCTGAGAAGCCTGGGGTGAATGGGCAGAATAGCAGACGTATCCAGAAGAATCTATCCCAGCCATAAGTGCCCCGACTAATGGCAGGTCAGGACTGCCACTTTCAGATACAAAGAACAGCATATTACTACCCTTCAACCTCTACATGCTTTTCAAATTTACTCATGAGAAAAAAAAAGTCTATCTATTTTAAATATAAGCCAAAGAAAGTTACCATATTTTAATTTAAAAAGTAATGTTCCTTTAACAATAAAAAGTTTATTTAAAACATTACATATATAAGGTAATAATTTATAAAATTGATCTAATTAAAATTTTAACAAAAAATTTAGTGGCATAAATTAACATAATTTAATTAAATTTTACACAGAACACAATATTAAATTGGATAGAAATTTTATATAATAAATATATTATAATATATAATTATATTACTATGAGTTAATTATATAATATTCTATATGCCATACTTTAGCATAATATTAATTAATAATAGCATATGCTATAATATTCCATTATTAATCAAGTATATGAAATATAATATTATAATTCTAAAATGATACTATGTAGTATAGCCTTGAAGGAAACAGTCTTTTTGAAGAGCAAATCCAACATACCAAAGGCAGCATAACCAAAGTAGAGGGTGAGAGGACAAAAAAGGAGAAAGGCAAAAGGGACGTCAGCAGTGACTGCAAATGACAAAATCTGATACCTTGGATCCAAGTGTGTCTGAAGCATATCTGATTTACTCCTAGAATTTTAATTACATGAAATTATAAATCCCCTTTTCTTCCTTAAGTTGATCTGAGTTAAATATGCAAAAGACTCCTTACTAATACATCTGACTTGCCTCAATTAGTAGGTAGTTAACTAAAATAAAAAAATGAACTTTTCAATACTCAAAATTGAAAGCATATGTGCTTATATTTGCACAATGTTTTGAGATTTCAGTGTGTATGTATGTCTTATAGGAAAAAAGTTTATTTCACTTAAGAAAAAAGAAAGATATAGTCAATATTTTTAGGATTATAACAACATGATAATTAAAATATGTTCAAGATTCATAAAAATATATAGAAAGACAACCTATGGAATTAGAAAGAATAATTTGCAAACCATATAATAGCTGATACAACATAATAGCATATAATAATAATAGTAGTGAAAGCAATAATCCAATTAAAATTTGGCTAAAGGACTTGGGTAGACATTTCTTTTTTTATTTTTTTTAATATATTTATTGATTTCAGAGAGAGAGAGAGAGACATTGATGTGAAAAAAACATTGGTTGCCTCCCACATGCACCCCAACTTGACATTGAACCCACAACTTAAGCATATGTTCTGACCAAGAATTGAACTGATGACCTTTTAGTATACAGGACAATGCTCTAACCAACTGAGCCATACCAGCCCCACATTTACAAAGATGTAAATGACCAACAAGTACAAGAACAGGTTCTCAACATCACTAAAATCAGGGAAATGCAAATCAAAATCACAATGAGGTATCACCTCAGACCTGTTAGAATGATTTTTATCAAGAAGACAAGAGATAACACATTGGCTAGGATGTGGAGGAAAGGAAACCCTTGTACACCCTTGTTGAGAATGTAAATTGGTAGAGCCACTCTGGAAAACAGTATGAGGTTCACTGAAATAATTACATATAAAACACATGATCCAGCAATTTCACTTCTGAGTATATATCCAGAAAAAATGAAATCACCATGTCAAAGGAATAGTCTTTACTGTCATGGTCACTGAAGAATTATTCATAATGGGGAAGATACAAAAACAACATCTGTCTATTGACAGATGAGAGGATAAAAAAACATGTGATATAATGTTATTCAACTATAAGAACAAAATCCTGCCATTTGTGACAATATGCATAAACTTGAATAATACATCACTAAGTGAAACAAGCCATAAACTGAAAGGCAAGTATTGTATGATTCACTTATATAAAGAATCCAAAAATAAGTGGGATCCATAGTAACAGAGAATAAAATGATAGTTACTAGAGGCTTGGATATGCAGGAAATGGGGAGATGTTGTTAAAGGGTAGAAGACTTTAGTAATAAGATGAGTAAGTTCTGGGGATTTGATGTGCACCATTGTAACTGTAGTTAATAATGAGTATTGCACACTTTCAATTTGCTAAGAGAGTAGATCTTAAGCATTGTCACCACACACATGCAAAGATAACTATGTGAGATGATGGATGTGTTATTTAACCTGATTGCAGTAATTATTTCACCACATATACATATATCCAATCATCATGTTGTATTGTATACCTTAAAGATATACAATTTTTTTGTCAATATTACCTTGGTAAAACTGGAAGGAATGCAATGGAGCCATTTTATACAGTATTGTTGTTTACTAAATATAAAGAGTTAAAAAATTATCAGTTTGTTAATAAATGTACTAAACACTTACTACGTGACAGTGTAGACATTGGAGGTACAAAGATAAATAAGAGACCTTTAACAGCACAGGAGAAGTGCATAATCTAGAGTGGTGGAGACTAAGAGGAAGGGTCAAGGGCAAGGCAGTTGTATCCTAGAGCTGACACTGACAGGCATCTTGATTGTGTGTGTGTGTGTGTGTGTAGGAGACAGATGTAGCTTGCCCATTTGATACACATATTTTAAAATGCACTGTTGTTTGCCTTTCTAGAGAGATATTCCAGTAATGGCTTTCCCCTCCCATTTCAAAGATAATTTAAAATCCAAATATACTTTACTTGGAATCTTAAATAGTCTTAAAATGCTATAACATTCCAAAGTGAGGTTCCTATGAAAACACTTTTTTTATTTCCTTCTTCTCCTTGACTGGATATGGTAAAGACCAGGAAAGGCCCCTGACGGACAAAGCATAGAGAAAGGGAAGTTTGCAAGGAGTGGGCAGATTTGGAAGTTTTCCTGAGCCATTCTTCACTGTTCTTTGCATGGAACAACTGCCACAATTCTGAAAGGCACCCGGAAATTGAAGCAGTATCCCTCTGCTCTCTGTCTGACGTGGCTCAAAACATATATTGTCTCCGGTGTAAAGGACATTGCCCTCCAGACAGTTGATTTCATTCCTCATTCCTCAGTATAAGACTATCTGAACTTACAGATCAGATAGAGATAGTCCATGATCTCTCTGCTGTCATTTTTACTTTGAAAAATATCAGCCAACATTTTGGATCAGGCTTATGTATTCCCCTTCCTTAATGATGAACACATTCAGTCATCTCTCTCTATCCCTCTTGCTGATTAGGTACCAGCAAATCATGAAAGGATATGAGTGCCTTGCTTTTCAAACTACTGAACTGGGGCCCCAGCACTTTAACTTTCAAAGCTCTGGCTGAGCTTGTAGAATTGTCTTTGTATGTTAAAGACACTTCCAGGAAAACTTCTCTAGAGGATTCGTGTAAAATTCTGTATTTAGTTCTACTTGAAGGGAAGGTAACCCAAGGAAAAATAACAGACCTTTAGAATGAGGAAACTAAAATTTAGAAATCACAGCAGAAGAAACCCCTTCCAGCTGTAAACTTTGCTATCTTAGTAAGTTTTGTAAAAAAAAAAAAAAAAGCATAATTGAATTGATAAAAAAGTTAGTGGAAAAAGGCTACGTGTGTGCTGATCCTCACATAATTAGGGATGTCCTCATTAAGAAGAGTCATACAAAATTCTAAAGATAAAACTATAAGTTAATGTGCATGTATTTATGAGAAAAAAAATCACAGCAGATTAAATTTTTCAAAAAGCTGACCAAGAAGATGATATATACCACAATAAAGGAACCTATGCAAGCATCGATAGTGTCTCAGTAAACTACTTCTGATTCCAAATGATTGTCCAAGATCATTCTAAACAACTATCCATTCTGTTACATTCTCCTTTTATTCTAACTCTTCCTCTTAAGCACATTTTATCTACTCATGTTTAAATGTGCTGAAGTCTTTGTGCTAGCTTAATTTTTAATAATGTACCTATGACCTGTATCTCCTTCCTAGTAGTACCCTAACGCTCTCAACTGAACTTGTCTAACACTGTTTCTGACCCTCTCTGACTCTAAAACACCCAGAAAATTGGCCTTTATCATCAACAAAATATCTCTTGCTAAAAACTACCTAAGGTTGACCACAGCCTTAATGTTCAAATCAATCCTTGTGTTCACCAAATTTATTGCCGTAATTCCAATGTGTTAACATTCTCTCTTTATTTAGAACACCTTTCTCTTATCTTTATAGTACCACACTTTGCTTATCTTTCTCTTTTTTTCCTCTGGATATTTATTTTCATTCTTTTTTTCTAGGTTATCTTTCTCTGCTTGATTATTATATGTGAGAATTCTTTGAAACTCAGTTTTTTTCATATTGAACTTACTGGGGTGTCATTGGTTAATAATATTATATATCAATAGGTTTCAGGTGTGCAATTCTATAATACACCATCTGCATATTTTATTGTGTTCACCACTCCAAGTCAAGTCTCCTTCCATTACCGTTTACCCTTTTCACTCTCTTCTACCTCCCTCTACCACCTTTTCACTCTTGTAATCACCATATTGTTGTCTGTGTTTTTCTTCTTTGTTTAATATCTTCATCCATTTCTCCTAGCCCTCAACCCACTTCCTCTCTGACAGCTGTCAGTGTTTTCTCTGTATCTATGAATCTGTTTTATTATTATGTGTTGTCCATAAAGTTCATTCAGTTTTTCCCAAAAGTTAGCTCTAGTAGCACCTAGTTGTCTTTAACTTCATTGGAAACTATTTTGTTAGATTGCATTGTGACAGCTGTCTTATCAGTGTGCATTAAACAAATCAAAATTGGTGAATTTTTGTGTAGCCATTTTAATGCTGAACGTGGAAGGAAATGAGCAATATTTTCAGCATAGTATGCTTTATTACTTCAAGAAAAATAAAAACACAACTGAAATGCAAAAAAAAAAAAGACTTGTGCAGTGTATGGAGAAGGTGCTGTGATTGATTGAAAGTGTCAAAAGTGGTTTGGCAGTTTCATGCTAGAGATTTCTTTCTGTATAATGCCCCATGGTCAGGCAGACCAATTGAAGTTGATAGTGATCAAATCAAGACATTAGTTGAGAACAATCAATGTTATACCACATGGGAGATAGCTGACATACACAAAATATCCAAACCAACTGGTGAAAATGAAAAATGTAACTTTTATTTTATGGAAAAAAACATACAGACATTTTGATGAACCCAATATTTTATTTTATTATTTTATTATTTTTCCCTTCCTTTCATTTCATTTTATTTTATTTTATTTATTTTATTTTTTATTTGACGTAACAGTAAATTGGATTATTTTCTTAGTTTTTCTTTCTCATAGTTTATTATTGGTGTATAAAATGCAACTGATTTCTGGATATTTATTTTATAACCTACTACTTTACTGAATTCCTTTATCAGTTCCAGTAGTTTGCTGGTGGAATCTTTCAAGTTCTACATATACAGTGTCATGGTATGTGCAAATGATGAACATTTTGCTTCTTTCTTTCCAATTTGGATGCCTTTTATTCTTTTTCTTATCTAATATCTGTGTCTTGTTTCTAATTGTAAGGGGAACACTTACAGTTTTTTCCCATTGAATATGAAGTTGGCCGTGGCTTTGTCATATATAGTCTTTATTGTGTTGGGGTGTAATACTTCTATTCTCATTTTGCTGAGACTGTTTATCATAAATTAGTATTAGACTTTATCAAATGCTTTTTCTGCATCTATCGATATGATAATGTGGTTTTTATTCTTCATTTTGTTTATGTAGTGTGTTATCTTTTTGATTTGTGGATATTATAACAACTTGCATCCCTGGGTTAAATCACACTTGATCATGGTGTGACTTTTTTTATGTATTGCTGGATCCAGTTTGCTAACATTTTGTTGAGGATTTGAGCATCTATGTTCATCAGGGATATTAGCTTATAATTTTCTTTCCTTGTAGTGTCTTTATCTGGTTTAGAATTCAGATAATTCTGGTTTTGTAAAATAAGCTTAAAAGTCATTTCCCCTTTTGAATTTTTTGGAATAGTTTGAGAAAGATAGGTGTAACTACTTCTTTGAATGTTTGGTAAAATTCACCTGGGAAGCCATCCAGTCCAGAACTTTTACTTGTTGAGAGTTTCTTGATTGCATCTTCAATTTCACTAATTATACTCTGTCTATTTAGATTATCTGACCATTCCAAGTTCACTTTGGGAAAACTGTATGTTCCTAGAAATTTATCTATTTTGTCCAGATTGAACAATTTGTTGGCATATTGTCATCCATAATATTTTCCTACAATCCTTTGTATTTCATTGGTTTCTGTTGTTATGTTAAAGGTGCTGCTTTAAGAAGCAGACAAATTTTTTAAAAAACAGGGGAACATAATTAAATGAATAAAAGAACAATAAGTATGTATCTATCAATAATCACTTTAAATGTCAATAGTTTAAACGCCCCAATAAAAAGACAAAAGTTAGTTGAATGGATAAGAAAACAAGACCCATACGTATACTATCTACAAGATATCCATGTCAGAAAGAAAGATACACACAGACAAAAAGTAAAGGGATAGAAAAAGATATTTTATGTAAATGGAAATAAAAACTGGAGTAGCAAGAGTTATATCTAACAAAATAGACTTTAAAACAAAGGCTATAGTTAGAAACAAAGAAGGATACTACATAATGATACAAGGAACAATTCAACAATAAGATATAACCCTTGTAAACATTTATGCACTCAACATAGGACCACTTAAATACATAAAGCAGTTCTTGTGGGACATAAATGGAGAGATTGTCATAAATACAGTCATAGTAAGGGATTATAACATACTATTAACATCAATGGATAGATCTTCCAGACAGAAAATTAATAAAGAAATGGTGGCCTTAAATGACACACTAGATCAAATGGATTTAATAGCATTCCATCCCAAAGCAGCAGAATATATATTCTTTTCAAGTGCACATGGAACACATTCTAGGATAAACCACATGTTGGGCCACAAAACAATTCTCAATAAATTTAAGAAGATTGAAGTCATATCAAGTATCATCTCTGATCATAATGGTATCAAACTAGAAATCAATCATAAAGGAAAAACACACAAAGACATGGAGGCTAAATAACATGTTCTTGTTATTTAGAAATGGTTAACAATGATAACAAGAAAGAAATCAGTAGATACTTTGAAACAAATGAAAATAAGAACACAACACAAAATCTACAGGACACAGTGAAGCCAGTCTTGAGAGGGAAGTTCATAGCATTACAGGCTTACCTTAGGAAGCAAGAAAAGTCTCAAATAAACCATATAATTTTATACTTAAAGAAACTGGGGGAAAAACAACAAACAAAACCCAAAGTGAGTAGTGGGAAAGAAGTAATAAAGATCAGAGCAGAGATAAACAAAATAGTGTCTAAAGAAATACAAAAACAAATCCGAGAAGTGATCCTTTGAAAAGATAAGCAAAAGTGACAAAAGTTTAACCAGACTCATCAAGAAAAAAAGAGAGAGGACTCAAATAAAATCAGAAAGACTGTCTTAAAGCCTCTTTTCTTCTAATTCTATTGTCTAAGAAATCTCATTGAATCCCATGGTTTCAATTTACACCTATAGAGAAAAGACTCACAGATTCATGTCTCTGGATCAGAAATACCTTTGGGTATGTTTGGATACCTCCACCTGGTGTTTAAAGACTTCAAACTGTGCCGTGTTCTTCCCCATCAGACCTAACCAGTGGCATCACCATCCATTCAGTTCCTTATATGAGCATTCCACTAGTCAACTGTAACACCTTCCTTTTGCTCACACTCAAGTCTAATCCATCAGGAAATACTGCCAATTATATCTCTTAAAATATCTCCAGTTCATCCATGCTTTTCATATAAACTCTATCACTTTAATCACAGTCAACATCATCCTTCAGCTAAGTACTGTAATGACCTGCTAAGGATATTTCTTTACCTACCTACTCTTTCCATCCTACAATCCAGTAACCATAGAACTGTCAGAGGAATGCTTTTAAATTATAAACTTGATAATTCACCCTCTGATTAAATAAATCAATTTCATTGATTATCTGTTAAGTTTAGCGTACAGACCTAGATCATTCTGATGGCTTATAACACCCTGCACAGTGTGGTCTCACTTGTTCAGCCATTCATCATTTGTCAAATCTGTATTCCTTCATCTCCACATTCCAGCCTTACTGGCCACCTTTCACTTGCTAAACCATTCTGTCCAAGAAAGCTAGTATGGAGGAGGATTGAGTTGTGACCTGGAGCAGATGTCTCAGGAGTTGGTATTTGCTTAGTTTTTTCAGATGCAGAGCCACAATTCCTGGTGAAGGTAAAGGCCGAGAGCTTATTCCACTCAACACTCAACAAATGTTTAATGAATAGGTTAATATCCTCCAGGAAATTTGTTAGGTGGTAGCGATGCAATGGCAGGTTCAGACCTGGTTCTTAGTTCCTCCTCTCATAAAGCTCTCAAATAAGTAGAAGATATAAATTAGCGTAATAATATGTAAATCATCCAATTAGTAATAGTGAAGGGCAGTGTGTGCAAAAGCAAGGTCTTAATCAATGCAAGCTTATGACCTGCACTTAGTGGAAATTTCTTTTTCATGGGGAATAATTGCAATCCACAATCCCCATCACAGGTAGGATTCAACAGGTTACCTACATTTGCCAGCATAGTGTAGGCACATGCTGATTCAGTCACTGTAGCGCCCATGAAGCCCCAGAAAGAGGCCTACTGTATTCCCACCACACCCGCACATCTGGTCTCATCTTTGTACTTTTGAATTCCCCTTGTTTGGAATCTTGCTTGTTTCTCATACCCTGGAGAATATCAGACAAAAATTTCTTTTGTGAAGCCTCTCTTGATTTCTGCCCCCATACCCCCATCATCACCATCATGATGTAGAATAGATTTTCTTATTTTCCACTGTAAAAGAATGACTTTACTTGCATCATTAGCATTTACTGTGGTATACACCTACATATTCCTATGCATGCTTTCCCATGGCATCCATGATATAGTCTCGCTTTTTTTGTCCCTAATTATACTGATAACAGAAATCACATATATGCATTTTATTTAACTGTAAGTGACTAAAAAGACATGTTTGAACATCCAAATGTTTATTTACCAGTATTTACCTATGCTAAATATTTTTGCCATTTATGAATGCATTGATATAAATTAGTAATTTTCAACCTTTTTCATCTCATGGTGCATATAAACTAATTATTACAATTCTGTGGCACAACAAAAAATATATTACTGATATATGTTCTTGACCTAATGAAAAAAAGTTTTAAGTTTGGTTAATTCACACATAATGATTGTGTTGGCTGTTGTAATTTTTTTAAAAGAAAAATAGTAAAGCCATCTTTATTCATAGGTAGGATCATCACTTGGTCCTCTATATAGCAAATCCTAAGGAATCCACACACATTTAAAAATTTTCTAGAACTGATAAGTTTAGTGAATTTTTAAGATACAAAATCATATACAAAACTCAATTGTATGTTTTTTATTTGACAGTCTACAAGAAAAGAGGTCAGTGCTCCTGACTCAACAGTCAGGTATTACATGTTTTAAAAATTCTTGTGGCATACTGATTGAAAATCGCTGGTATAAACAGAGGAGATATATGTGCTACTATTATAATATCCACATTTTTTCTGTTCACTTTTTCTAAAATGGTTAAACATAATCACTGTCATGTACTTCCATGGGGCACAATGTAAGGAGCTAGGCAGAATTAAGTCTTGTTTCCCCCAAGAGGAGATAACAGACTGTACAGAGAAAGAAAAAAAAATAAAATTAAGGGAATCCATATGTAAGAAGCTTTTATTTCATTGTTTCAGGATAAAACTAGCTGAAATGGAGAAAAAACAAGTACTTAAATGATCTCAAAGAGGGGGAAATGTATATGTTATGAGGGTCAGAATTCTAACTGAAGGAATAAAGTTTTCTTTTAGAGGAGATGATCAAGAAATCTCAGTTGGAAAAAGTTGAATAACATGAATTTAATTATTAAATTTGAGAAAACACTAAAGTCTAGTAAAATACAGCATAAGATATACAGCGTAGGGAGAAAGTACGTTTACCATTGTTCACACGGAGAGTGATACAATAATTAATAAATAGTAATACAAGAATAAACTCTGCATTTTGCATACTCAAAATTGCAGAACTAGACTTGTTCCATCCTATATATTATTTCTATTTCTTCAGGTCATTTGCTAAGTGTCCTGGGGGGAAAAGCATCATTGCTAACAAGATGCATATATTTTCAATATTTCCAGTACTGAAAAGTATTCTTACTTTCAACACTGTTGGATGTGACTAATGGGTCATAGGATTTTTAAATTAGGCCTCCTTGTCCTAAATTTAGCACAGTTTACATATAAAGATAGATAAGAAATTAATATGGACAAAGCCAAATGGGGTAGGTTTGAGGGTGGGAAGAGGGGATGGGTGGGATGGGGGGACATGGTGGGGTGAAAATGGAGACAACTATACTTGAACATCAATATAAATAAATAAATGTCTTGCACTAAAAAATATATTAATCAGCTAGAGTAAGAGGACACACAGTTTTGATGGCTGAAAACATGTTGTAGAAAGATGGTGGTAAGTTTTAAACATGCGTTAAGGAATTGTTTTCCAGAAATCAAGATATAGGTAAGTGTGGATGTAGGAAACAGACCATCTTGTTGATTCTCTGGGACCAAGTGAATAAATTCCTATGAAATATCAACTAGAAAAAAATAGAGTAATGTTAGACCTAAACACCAGATGTTTCTATGAAGTAGTATTTATCACATGTAATTTTAATAGGATTTCTGTTAATATGAATCAACCACAGCATAAACTCCCCAAAAATACCTATAAAAAGCTTGACTTACTCTATATACCTCACAACCCAAATCTCCAAATAGTGGGCACCACAGTATGGTAGACACTTTGTGATTCAGTACTGATAAAGTGCAGAATACAGCAGTGCTTTTCCGAAAGATCTCAGAATGGGCTATGTTGCAAGCCTTTGACATTTTAGGGAATTTTTCATAAACATTTTATTTATTTATTTTTAGAGAGAGGGGAAGGGAGGGAGAAAGAAAGGGAGAGAAACATCAATGTGTGGTTGCTTCTTGCACGCCTCCTACTGGGGTCCTGGCCTGCAACCCAAGCATGTACCTTGACTGGAAATTGAACCAGTGACCCTTTGCTTCACAGTCCTGTGCTCAATCCACTGATCCTCACCAGCCAGGGTGGGAATAATTTTTTTTAATGAGAAGATTTACAACAGAAAGTCCTGCTTTGCCAAAATCAGGACATTCAAAATAAGACTACTTTTTACTCCAGTAATTATTTCATTAAACAGGGTAAATTCACAGAATAAATTATAGTTCTGGAAACTGAATCAATTTGACTTTATGAAAAATGCATGATAGTGGTCTTATATTTCTCATTTTGTCACAGACTAGTGGAAAATCCATCAAGCACTTCCTGATTTGAGAATTACTAAGTTTGAACCATTGAAAGCATGTGTAGTGTGATGTATCCCATTCTTTCAAGGGAGAATATGTCACGTCAGTGAGCAAACAAGGGAAGGGAAGGGAACAGATCACAAGGACACATACATACCTGCATATCTTCTACAAGCAAGAGATAAGTTAGGATAATATCTAACTTTAAAATCCAACATGTTTTCTGGGGATTTTCTGTCCATTTTTCACATATACATTCAAATGTTTAATCAGGTAATTATGTAACACCTTGATAAGATCTGATGCAATAGTTAGACTTCCATTTTTATTGGGTGGGGCAGGGAAGGGTAATTTTGGATTGCTAGGGACATAACTATTGGAAGGCTGAGTCTAAATAGGTTTTAGAATCTGGGACCACATGTGCTTGCAGAAATCTGGAAGGCAGGACATAAGAAGAATTGAAACTAAGAAAAGATCAAGGAAAACACAGGGAGATAGCCAAAGCTAAACTCATGAATTCCAACCCCTTTTGTGTCTCTTCTTAAGATGTTTCCAACTCTTTTTAAAAAATAATTATCTCCATTTTTTACCAGGGCCTTAAACAGATATGTATAATATAAAATGGATATAACTAAGTTGTTCTGGTTGAAATGAGAATGAAAGAACCAACACTCTAGCTATAGAATCTGTGCCTTCAGTATTCTTGGTTGCCTACATTCAAAACCAATGGTTTTGAGAGGAAAATGAGTAAAATAGGCTGAAACTCAGAGAACAGGCATAAATAGCATTCTGAATTCATTAAATGCAAGGAGTTGTGTTCTAAAAACATGTAGGTTTGCATTTAATCTGAATTATCTTGAAAGATTGACATGTAAATTCTAAGGTGGCAGGAAGAATAAAAGAGGTTAGATAAAGACATTAAACTGAACTTATATACCATTCCCCAGCACAAAATTTTTTTAGCAGTAGGGACTGAATGCTTATTTACCCCAGAAATTCATAGATTGAAGTCTGAACCATGACGTGTTGGTATTAGGAAAGATGGGGCCCTTGAAAAGTAATTAGGTTGTGAGAGTGGAGCCTGCTGAATGGAATTAGTGCCCTAATAAAAGGTACCCTGGAAGCCCACTGGACCTTCCATCACATGAGGATGTGTCATGAAGACAGCCATCTATCTATGGACCAGAAAGCATTTTCTCACCAGACACCAAATCTGCCAGCACCTTGATCTTGGACTTCCCAGCCTCCAGAACTGTGAGAAATAAATATTTGTTGTTTATAAGTCACCAGTCTATGGTATTCTGTTATAGCAGCCTGAACTCACAAAGACACTTAAGTTCTTTAAACAGATGCAAGGTACTGAGGGGGGACAGTAATTAGAAACTATGAGACAAAAAGCAGAAAAAACAGTAGCCAAAAGTATTGATACAAGACAGCTATGGAAGTGCGAGGGGCTCAAGCTTTAAAAAATTATATTCAACACAACAGTGAGCTGGTATCAGCCCTAGTGAAGTCTCAGGTAATTAATTAGAAATAATTAATTGGAATTCAGAGCAGCCAGGTTGCTTGATCAACTTATACATGTTCCATAAAGAACTGTAAAAGAGAACAAGGAGTAGGAAATAATCAAAGAAATGAGTATTTTTCTTTGCCAAAAGAAGTCAAAGTTGAAATAACCCATATTAAAATCTTTTAATAGTTTGAAAATCTTGATTACACTATTTTCTCCAAACTATAAAATCAAAATCTACTTGCTGTTAAGAACCAAAAACAAACCTGTACAAGGAAAAACTGAACTATATTTGTATCTCCCTAGTCTTACCACTACCACCTGTTTTAACTAGTGTTAACATGATGTATTCTATGTCTTCCCTATGCTCACTTAAAAAAAAACATCTATACCTACCCATCTGAAGATTGATTTTACTAATATTTTTAACAAAAATGGGCTGACACTATGCCATATTTTTCTGTAATTTTTCATCTTTAACATAATCTGAACATCCCTGCAGATTTATTGATAGAGCAATAAGGAAGATGTTCATTCTGCCTAAAGTACAAAGTAGGCAAAAGTAGTTGTGAGTACACAAAACAGAGTTTATTATTGTACTATTATTTATTAATTATTGTATTATTTTCCATACAAAGAACTGTAGAACTACTGTTGCCCCATCCTGCATTATTTTCCATTATTTTCCTTCTTTTGTTTCTCAGTTTCTTCTCGCTATCTATCCCTTTCTATCATATCACCTTGTTTTATTTTATTTTTAGTATATAATTATTCCCTGAATTATATTATGTATTTGTCTACTTATTTGTGTTCTATCCTCACTAGTATATGAGTCATGAAACACACACTTTCCTTTAAAAATTGCTTTAATATCAACACAAAACAAAACACTAACATTGTAGGTATACATTAAATATTTCTTGAATGAATAATAAATAAATGTATTTCTTTTTTTATGGTTACACAACATTTCGCAGCATGAGTGTACCTTAACTTATTCAACCAGTCCCCTATTAACTGTTGTAGAGTTTGCTGACTTCTTATTGCTATTTATATATTACTACAACAAGCATTCTTGAACATATGGATATATATATGAGCTTTATTTCTATGTGATAGATTCTCCAAGCTGAAATAATATGGTTAAAAGATATGTGTGTATATGTGTGTATATACATTTTTAAAAATTTTAATAGATCCAACCAAATCTGTCCTAAAGTGGTTATATAATAGTATTTCATATGATACTTCTGCTAGGATGTATAAGAATCTCCATTTCCCCACATTCTAATGAGCACTGAGACTTATAAATTAAACACACACAAACATACATTTTTCCAACCTAATGGGTTTAAAAATATAATCTGCCACTGTTGTTTCTATTTTCATTTTCCTGACTACTAGTGAATTAAACATCTATCATATATTAATATATGTTTTCCGTTGGCATCTCTTTATCTGTAGCTTGCCAGTTTACATCACTGCCAACTTTATTTTTTTTTAATGTACTTATTATCAGTTTGTTATTGCTGTATATATTACAAATATTTTCCCTCAGTGTTATCTGTTCCTAGACTTTATTTATGGTATATTTTTCCATGTAGAATGTTTAAATTTCTTTGTAATTAAATCTCTTAATCTTTTCCTGAATGTTTCTTTTATTGCTCCTGAAGGTCTCTCCCACCACATGGTTATACAAATATTCTAGTTGCTTTGTAAATATTGTGTCTTTTACATTTATATCCTTAATCCACCTAGAGTTTAGTTTTATAAATGGCATACAAAATGATCTAACTACATTTATACAGATAGGTATCTAATTATGTCAAGTGTATTTTTTATATATTGTTTCCATTTATATATTTTGGAACTTTATTCAATCACATAAATCTATTTGTTTATTCTTATATCAATAGGTTTCCTAGATATATAATTTTGATTACTAAGGCTTCACTGTGTATTTTAATTTTTCTAGGGTAGGTCTTTCCTCATTAGTCATCTATTTTTTTTTAAGTGTTGGACAATTTTCTATAGAAATTTTAGTGTTTGGAGTTAGTTCTGCTCACTAACCACATTTTGAGAAGCAGTTCCTTGCATTATTATAGCCAGTTTGAGTTTAATTTTCTCTTATTTACAACCAAACGAATCCTAACTGATACACCATGCAGGAGGGGTTTTGTTGATGCTCAGAACCGAACCAGGCGGGTGAGACTGGTGGAGTAAAACTGGACCTTGGTTCATTAATACAGGTAGTTGACGTCGGTCTAACAAAGAATTGAGAATGAAGACAAACTGTAAGAAAAAGTTTATTTAGGAAATCACAGAGGTAGGAGAAATGAGCTGTAGGAGAAATGACCTCAGGAACAAGTTACAGAGGCTCCTAGAATTTAGGAAAAGAGAGAGAGACAAAGAAAACATGCGTGGAGGAGGGGGATTGGGAAAGGGCATATGTATGATTCATAGAGAAAGCCACACTGGGTCCCACGTCTTGAGGGTATTTATCTGAAGGTCCCAGAAGAAGAGCTCAGTAGTAGATTCATCAGCTCTCCAGGTGTGTCCTTTCAGGATCATCATCTCTACTGTTTGGTCAGTGTGAGGGCAGGGGAGTCATTAGTCAATGCAGCTGGTCCTGATGTCACCCCTGGTGCCCCTTGTCTGGTTTTGCTACTTTTCTGGGTGGGAAACAATAAGCATGTTTCCACCTTTTTAAAAATTATTTAATTAATTTATTTATTTTATCCTCACCCAAGGACATGCTTACTGATGTTGGGAGGGGGGCAGGGAAGAGAGAAAAAGGAAGAGAAACATCCATCTGAGAGAGAAACATTGATTGGTTGCCTCATACACACCCCAACTGGGGACCAAACCTGCAACCTAGACATGTGCCTTGGACTAGGAACCTATGCATGTGCCCTGACTAGGCATTGAACCCATGACTTTTCAGTTTATGGGACAAAACTCCAACAAACTGAGCCCCAGAGGACAGGGCAATATTCCTATCTTATGGTAGAAAATAATTGATGAGGTCAAATCTGAATAACAGCAGAAAAATGAGTTGAAACATGTACGTCAGGATTTTAAGAATAGACATTAGACAGAGAAAAATAGGATTTACAACTTCAACCCACAAATGAAGAAAAAAAGAACAAGTTGTCTTGACAGGTCAAATGAAAAGAAGAAAAATACAACAGGGCAGAAGAGATATAAAATGAAATAATATGGCATGGAAAAAATTTAGGATTAGAATTCACAGAGAAATAAATGGATTAAATTCTCTAAGCATTTAAAAAAGGTAATTACAGCTTTTTTATGATAAAAATAAAATATATATATATAGTAGCCCTGACCAGTGTGACTCAGTGGGTTGGGCATCACCCCACAAAACGAAAGGTCGCAGTAGGACACACACCTAGGTTGTAGGTTTGGTCCCCAGTCAGGGTGCAGTCAAGAGGCAACCAATCGATGTTTCTCTCGTGCATCAATGTTTCTCTCTTTCTCTTTCTTCCACCCTCACACTCTCTATAAAAATACATACATAAATAAAATAATATAGTAGACTAAAAATTAAGTGATGGTATTTAAGTACTAGGCAAATACTAACTCAAGGAAAACAGTTATACCAATATTGAGATTGGATAAAAGAGAACGCGTGGTAAAGTTCATTAAAAAGGATAAGGAGATGCCAAGATGCCAATAGTTATAGGCCCATAAATTATAGAACAGTCATAAAACTTTGCTGCACAGATTTGAAAATATATCAAGTAAAAATCATTGCAAATGGACAACTTTACTGTTATAGTGGGAGAAATCAAGCAATTCAGTGACTAAAAATTGAGAAAAATGTGATAAATCAAGGGTAGCAAGCATTTTTCTGTCAAGGGGCAGATAGGAAATATTTTAGACTGAAGGACAGGCTGTCTCTGTCACACAACTCAACTTTGCTGTTACATTGTGAAAGCATGCAGAAACAATCCCTGTGTTTTAATAAAACTTTATTTATAACTATAGGAAAAAGAAAATAATTTTGCCTCTACTCTTCTGAGTTATTGGCTGATACAACCTGTAATAAAAGACAGATCAATAAGAGAAAAACAAACAGCAGTTTATTAACATGTGTATTTCATGTTTACATGGGAGATATGTAGAAAAAGTAATTCTCAGATGTGACTTAGTGTTCAGATTAAATACCATTTTAACAAGACAAAGAGAGAGGGATATAAGCAACTTAGGTGAGAGTAAATGATTTTCAAAAAAGGTGAATGGAACTTTTGATGAACAGATGGGAGGTAGGCAGTTTGTAACAAATCTGTCTGGGTGTGATATTGATTTCTAGTCTCCTCTCCTGGGATAAAAGCAATCTTCCTTGGTTGATGAAACTCCTGGGGAGGAGATCTATGACAATGACATTTCTTTTGAAGGATTTATCCTTAGGCAAATAAAGGAAGTTCAGAGAAAGTTTCTCCCTACACTTACATTTTTTAAGTGCCTACAGTTCAAAATAATCATTATATCCAAGTGCATATTTTCCAGTGGCATGTCCTGAACTCCTGCAGTCATATTTTGGGATGGCATGCTCTCCTTATCTTCACTACTACAGGTGACAGGCAAAATTGGTCCTGTAACAATAGTTTGCCAAACTTTAATAGAGACAATGTGAATAACACAGCAAGAAAACTGATCTATAAAGACGCAAGGCACCCACTGAAGAAATGAGTCCCATAGGATACAATTAAGGAAGCAACTATTTCCACCTCAAACCACCACTCTGTGTGGCTAGTCTTTCCCTTTCCTGGGGTGAAATCTTTTTTCTTATCAGTCTCAGAAACTGAAAAGTCCTTCAGTCACTTTGAGTCATAATGACACTTAATTCAGTAACTAAATATACAGCCCTACAATAGTTGAAACCTGGTGCTTGACTTAGAGCTCTGCCTCACCTTCTTTTGTCTCCTGTCTTGATGGGAAGCCTGCCCTGGAAAAGCAGGGAGCATGGTTGACTTTTAGTGTTGTTCTAGCTTGAGATTTTACTCCTTCCCTCTCCTACTCATTGGGCTCCCCCAGTGCTGAAGCAGAGACCTAAGGGAAAGTAAGAAACAGGAAAATGCTTTCCTGACTGTTATATAACTCTGACCATGGAAGATGTTAAATCATATTCTTTTTTTCATGAATATTGTGTGGAGTCTTTTGGAAACACCCCATTACTGGTTCCCTTGATTCTATTAAAAGCCTATTTTCTTGGTGATTTCTGATTCAACCTTAGGATCTGTTATGCCTCTGGCATTTTTCTACAGAGGCCACCTTGGCCAAACCCCAGATTATTTTCCTATGATCCAGACATGGTCATTGGGTTTAAAGAGTGTGAGTTCATTAATTGTAATACCAAATTTTAATCATAGCTACAGTATCTTGTCTAAATCAATAAATGAAAATTTCTTAATTTATTTATAAAAATTTGGTAATGTGGCCATGAGTAGCAGAATGAGCCTATGTGTTAATAATATCTAGAATCAACACATTAGGATTAACACATTAGTAATTTACATGTACTCAGTCATAGCAAGGGTCTGAACAAAAACCACAATCCTGAGGGAACCAAATCTAGGAAAGGAGTTCCTTGCAACAGATGAGAAAACTCATATTGCAGCTCAAAGGTACTTTCTGCCACCGCAGGGCTCAGCTGCCCCTCTACTCTCCCAACACATGAAAAATCTGGCCAGATAAACATGAATCTCATTTTGACTGACAAGAGTCATTTACTGGATGCCATTTTCAGTGATGGCCCACACTTCTACTACCACCCCAAAATAACATTCTTGTATTCTGTGCGTTAATAAAAATATTTAATCTGGATTGATCGTGTAATATTACATTATGTATTTTTAAGTTTATCATCCCATAGGAAGTATATGTAGTTTGGATGTACATGACATTCACTCCATTGATTGTCATACATGTTTGTATAACACATGAATGTCACGGCTCAGTGTCAGTCTTAAGACCTCTCCCTCCCAATCTAGCTTTGGCATTGAGAGATGCATATCATTGGCTCTCAGTCAGTGGCAATGCTTTTACAATCCACTATAGCTCCTTAACGACAAAAGGAGCTTCACACAATATTCATTCTTTAAATTTCTCAGGAGTGTGTCTGATATTCTAGGGGACCCATATCAAGCTGTCTGGGTGGTCTCAGTCAAGTTACTTCCACTTGAGACTTTAGTTAAATTTGAAACGTTCCTTATCCTTCCACCAAGGAGTGGGTGGTACTCAACAGGCACAAACAATTCAGTCCAGAAAAAGCTCTCACTCTCCCTTTATTAATCTATCTCTGGCTGAAGTCTGAGTCTGCAGTTTATGTGAGCTGCAGGTGGTTGATAGGCAAGGATGGCAAAGCTGATTTCAGCCCTTCCTTCCCAACTTACATAACATGATGGAGCCACATGCAGAAAAATGTGAGTATGTGACACTGAGTTTTTGTGACCTCAGCCAAACCTGATGTAGAAAGAGTTCCAGTATAACATTATGTTACATAGAAATTTTTCAGTATTCATGAAAGTTTAATTTGAAAAGACCATGTAATCTTCTACACAAGGAATATCTCAAGCAGGGTCCAAAATCCGAAATCACTCAGGCTATATTTTGCAATAAAAGTGTGAGTGAAAGACAAATATCTACTTAGATATTAAGAAGAATTCTTGGTAACCCTTGGGTTAACTTGAGAGAACAAAGTTAAAATTAAATTCTAATTAGAAATGAGCAATGAGAATACTACCAAGCTCCTTATGTGAATGTGAATGAAATGCCACACAGAGGATAATACACAGCCCTTAAATAATTTATAAGAAAAAATATGGTTAAAAATAAGTGTGAAGGTGCTCTGGGAAAGAAAGTAAGAGACAGGTATGGCTGTAGCAATGTGCCGTCAGGTTACACCTGCAAGGTCGGTTGTCATAGTAACAGCTGAGGAAAAAAAGGTTGACTAAGGGGATGTGAGATTGGATACAAAAGGAATTCAGACATTATTTCTCAGTAATCAAGATTATGAAGAAACTCTAATCTTCTTAAACATCTGATGTGATAAAATGCCAAAGGAGCTATTATATTTGTCCAACATTTTCTAATATTTCCTACTTGAAGTCATTCTATCATCAAAAATAAAACAAAATAGCTAGAACATACAAAAGCAAGCTTGTACTTATATAAAATGGAATAGGTTTCAGTAAAGGGCCAAATGTATTGCAGTTAAATAAAATGTTGGTATCTAAAGTTAAGTAATCTCATCCTAATTCACTCTGTTGTAATAAAACATTTAAGCATACACATTATGGATATAAGGTCACCCACTGTTCTGGGTCTCCCAAAAAGAAGCTCATAGCTAAGTTATAAATTAATTTAAAAGGTTTTGTAAAATTGTAAATGTTTTGCTGAGGCTTTAGAAATGCTTCCATGGGAAATTACTAAGAATGCAATAAAAATATTTTTAACAGGCTTAAACTGGCAATTTAAACTTTTCTAACATGAAAAATGATTATTTTTCAAAATCAGCTCAGCTTTACCTTTTTTTTAGGTTTGAATCCATTTAAAGAAGTAAAACAATTTTTCAAAATACTTTGTCTTCTATTTTACTCTTAGAAAATTTTAAATGAATTCAGGAAAACAAAACCAATATATATTCTTTTGAGGTTAAGGTAAAGCCAATTTTTGAGTTTTTAAAAGATGTTTAGGTCTATTTTATGCTATTTTAATTGTGCCTTATTCATGAGTTTAAAATATGCAGTCAGACTATTCAGTTTTTGATTACTGCTTTTATGAATTTCTTCTAGATCTAACATTGATTATTACAATAATGCAATGCAGAGAAATGAGTCTTATCCTGCCAATGAATAAAAATATAAATATATTTTAGAAGTATATGTAAATGTAATAAATAACCTATTAATTAATAATAAGTTTGGATTTATTCTCTCTTTTCCTTGTCCCAGATTGGAAGTTCAAGGGAAGGAGAAATAACTTTAGTAAGGAAAAGGAGATTCAGAAAGACCACTATGCAATGCATAATGCTGGAAATGAATCTTGAGTGATGTGATGGTGTTTACTAGGTAGGCAATAAGACTATATGGACATCTGCCCTTTCTCACTAGCGCAACTCCCTCAAGTTCTTTACCTTCCTTTTTAGGGAAGATTAGAATTATGGAAACTGAAAAGCTATGTAGCATGTGGAGTAAATTACTTTGGGCATATCTTCTGATCTCCCAGACATGACCCTTATGTTGAGTGTAGTAGCATCACATGAGGGAAGAGTTTCACTAGAGTGTTTTAAATGCTGGTTCATGCCAATAGATTCTGCTGGCATTGTATTTGTAGTAGGACAGTTATTTACTCATTACTGTAATTGTTACCATACCACATCCATTGAAATTAGTGGTCAATTAACAATGCTTTTAACCTTGTCAGGAAAGAGTAAATGACATCACACTAATAACAGTTTTGAAAGCAATGCTGCAGTAGAAAGGGGGATGGAACCTTAAAAAACCAAAATAAAATACTAAGAGGTGTCACAAAGCAAAAAGAGAATATTTATCTGAAAATTTAATGAAATACAGGCTATCCACCCCAAAGTAGACTCTGAATAATTTATTACGTTAAAGGTTATTCCTCTAAATTTACCACACATTATTTTTATAAAGGATGCTTAATTAAAATTATCATTTGGCCAAAGAAATTTATTTTCATGATTACCAAGAATTCTAATAAAAAGCTTATGAATACTTTTATGCTGTGTGACTTTACCCACATTTACCCTTGCAAATTTCCTTCTTGGATATAACTGTGGTCAGTCTGGGTTTTGTTTTGATATTTTATTTTTAAAATCTACATTTCTTTCTCTTTTTAAGAAATAACCTGACATCAAAGCATTTTTACTCATATTGAAAACCCTCATCAACTGCTGTTTGTTTCTCTTCAGTAACATCGCCAATCCCCCTGGCCCTAGGCGACCTTAGCAGGATATATTCCTTTCCCATGTTCTCCTATTCTATTTCCTGCAGCGTCTGATGTAAAACAGACTTTAAAGTTCATCATAAAACAGAGGTCAACATGAAAGACTCTAGGATCCTGGCCTTTGGTTTTGCTTCTGGTCTTTATTATTACAACAAATAGTTAGTTGAACTATTATTTTCCATGTCATATAAAGACATTGGAATGACAGCTCTTTCTTTTTAATCATAGACCAAGATTTTCAAAGGAATCCCAAATATCTAAGAGCAGGTATAAGGGAAATAAATATAACAATAGCACAAAATAATCAAAATGAACTATAACATTTGTACTGTTTCTAAAATCTAGGAAATACCAAATACACCATCGAAGTCCATGCCCTTCTCCTTCTTTCCTGTTTTGATCCAGAATGTGTCTTTAAACAGTATAAGGTCAATCACTCCACCCATGTTGTGGGTTCTCTTCCCTGCCAGTTCATTTAGGACACATATACTGAGTATTTTCTTCTTTTCTCTCCTATGTAGTCAAATTAAATCCTTTCCAGCTTTGGAACATGCACCAACCTCATTCCATTTTAAAACATCACGAGTGCTGTTCCATTTCCACAGCACCTAGAACTTCTGCTTAACTGTCCTCTCTCCTACACAGCCATTCTTTTCCAGTGGGGGACCTCTTCTACTCACTTCATTGTCTCACCTTCCTCTTCCTCCTTAACCTACTCCAGTTTGCTTCTATTAGCAGTACATTACCAAAATAAGTTTACCAAAGTCACCACATCTAAAGGTTACTATTTAATGCTCCTCTTATCAAGAACCTGAAAAGAACCCACTTTCCTTCTTGAAATAGTCCCATGTTGGGCATCAAATTCCTACATGAGGGGACAAAAAATTTTAATTTTATACACTTCCTACAGGTATCTCTCTCCTACCTGCTCCCAGGTCCTTCTTCTCCATTCTCATTGTCCTCTACCCAATCTGAGAAATCTAGCTTCTTCTATTATATTATCCTTTGGGATTTTTAGAAGTATAGTATGTAGAAAGAGGAGAAAAATGATAGAAAAAGTGAAAAAATAGAGAGAATATTACAGGGGAGAGAAGAGGTATTTCTATAATGAAGTATTGGGTGGGCAGATAAGAATGAGAAGATAAAAGGTCAAATACAGTCTTTGTGAACAAAAGTTGCATTTGTTATTTCAAGTTTTTCTTTTCTGAGTGGAAGAGAAAAAATATTGTTTAAAAAAACATTGGAGTAGGTAGAATCTGATGGAGATGAAGCAAGCTTAGAAAGAAATGTAATTTAATATTTAATAATTCACCAGATATGTGTGTACCTTCAACATTGTTGATATACCTGCAAGCAAGGGATGTAGATATTTTGAAAATATTCTTGTGAACTTGACTCTCTCTTCAGATAAACTCATCCATTCCGACATCAATACAGATTGGCTGTATGCACATTACTTCTAAATATGCATTGTCAACCTAGATACTATCTCGAATGATAGACTCAGATATGTACTTCCTACTTGATTGATACATAAACAGCATTACTAAGTCAAAAATGGAACTAATGATCTCTCTTGCACATCTTCTCACTTCTCTTCCCAAAACATATTTTCTTTGAGTGTCACTTATAACCCTGAATGCTGTTCCTGTATACTGAGTTGCTGCATAAGCCTTGGACTCATCCAAGATGAATTATTAAAAGAAAAATAATACAATATGTAATCCAGTGCCAGTTAGAATGTTTATAGCTACAAATAACAGGATATCTGGCCAAAGTGGCTAAACAAAGGATATATTATTTCATATAAAAAGAAATAAGAAAGTAGCAGTTTCAAGGATGGCTAATCCAAAGATATGAAAATATCATCAGTACACTAGTGATTTACCTAGCTCAGCATTTAGCAGTGCGTTCCATTTAAAGCTCAAGGTGGTTGATATAGATAATTCTAAACATGTGTGTGATCACAATGACAATCTACCAAGTCACACAGAAAATTTTAAAAATGGAAAAAGAGATACCAGGAGCATCCTATTCAAAAGAAATGTAATGTAGCAATGTTAATATCAAGTACATTGGCACTGATTCTGTAACAAAATTTCTTGGATTTCAATTATAAACCTACTAGCTGTTAGCTGTGTCAGCGTGAACTGCTAAACATGCCACAACTTCACCTCCACTCTCCAACTCTACTATATGGAGGAAGTTTTCTGAACTGAAAAAAGAATGTGGCCATAATCTGGAGAAGAGCTAAAAGAGATGAAGAGAAAGAAGAGCCTAGGTAACTTTGTAAAAGTTCTACCTTCCCATTTAGATGAGCCACAGTTCATTCTTTTTGGGTTCAGCTGGATTAAAATAGATTTCATTTCCTCACATAGAATAATATCATTTACTTCTAAATCTCAGAGCACTAGCTGATTGGAAAGTATAGTTTTTAGCCTCTAATTGACATAGTAGTTAAATTGTTCCATCAGTGTGTGAGCCTTCAAAAACTCTTCTCCAAACTTGGAATGGCAACTGAAACTCAAGAGGCATGGGCTAAGGAGTTGAACTACTTTGTAATTAAACCACACTGCAATCAGTCATGAGCATTATCCTTGAACACAAAATCACATTAACCAATTAGTGTTGTGCTTTGAAAGTAGCACATGTTCAATAAAGATTTGTTTCCTCTCATAAAAAATGATAACGATAGTATATGTATACAGATATATTATCATCATTAGTCTCTATTTCATTTCGATACTTCAATATTTGAGTTTGATAATAGGAAAAATGGACTTTTTTCTGGTCTTTGAAAATTGAAGAAATTATTAAATTTTTTCTTCATAATTTGATAATTTGTCAGTGTATGTATCTAGCTTGAGTATCATGTTACTACTTTTCCACTACAAAAATTTTACTGTTTCCTTACACCCGCCTTTTAACAATTATTTTGAATCTTGTTGCAAGGCCTCATGAACTTTGAGTGATCTGTAGAATGTATTATACTTCCTACTATAGTGACATATATTTTAAAATTGTTATAGATATCCTAGATGGAGGGGCAGGAAGAGAGAAAATAATTTAAAATAAATACAAAATTGAGTTATTTGAAAACACAATATTTATTTGAAAGTGCATAGTAGAAAATGTTCCATGAACACATTCCTCATAAACTAACCACTCTGTCCTCACCCCAAGCAACACTGATATCTCCAAGACAACCCAAGATAAAAAGTGGACTGGGAATCAGGAATTATATGATTTTACTCTTTAATCTGACATTCGCTAGTAGGATAAAAGACTTCGGATGAATCATATGCCAGACTTTGTTCATCTGATTTGGGCAACCATTGTCCTTATAGTTTAAAAAATATATATGAATTCAGTGATTCTCATCAAAGCAAAAGCCATGTGTCTTGCAACCATTCAAGGTCTGACAGGTTCATGAGATTCGAGCAGATGGAAGAATATTCACGGGCTGTTGGGGTGTCTAACATCCCTTTATTCAAGGGTGGGTGATCCATGCATGCCGCAAGCTGCATGTCCCCCTGCATGTCACCCAGCGTGGCATATATTTCGGCACCTAGCATGGGACCCTTTTGGGAGCCCCTCCCCCCTTAACTATTAGAGACAAACATTTATGGCAGGATCCCAACAAATCTGATACAACAGAGTTTCATACTATGCATGCGAGCCCACTCAAGGTGGTAGGAACACTTTACCAGACCCAGTCTCAAGGCTATGAGAACACCGCTTATCAGGCCCATTCTCAAGGTTATGGGAAACTGCTTCTCTTAGTTGCCCACACACCTAGGTGAGGAAGCCAGACTGCCTCCATTTACCCTACACCATTCAAAGATGTTAAGTGAAGCATTTTTTTGTGTGTGTCTTTCCAATTTCCTTGTGAGTACTCCTCTTCCACCAGGTGGATTTTCTTATCCTCTCTTCATTCAGGTTAGCCTTTGGTAGGGACACAATAATGGCAGGTCTTTTTGTAACTTCCATGCTGCATTGCTTACGCCCTCCATTCTTTGCTTACACTGAGCTGCTCATTGTAGGTTCTACCCATTGAAGGTAAGATATTTCCTTTGGCAGTATTCCATGATTTAAACATCTCTTTTTCACTTCTTCTATTAACTCAGTGTTAGATTATTTTATTTTTTCATGTGGAATTTTTGCCTGTATCAGGTAGTAATAACAAAAACAGTCTTGTAGTCATCACCCTTCCAAAGAATATTTTCATTTAGATAGGACTGTCTTCCCATCATTTAAAGGAATTAGTATCTAACTCTGGAACTTGGAGCCCTACCATAAGGAGACTTCAGGTTAGTTTGGAATATTTGGAAAACATGAAAAGAACAAGAATAATTTAAATTTATCCATCCAATTACAATCAAACCTGAATTTTTAGTCAATGACAAATCATTATGAAACTTAAAATCTTGATTGAGCATTTCATTAATATCCGCAGCCTATTAACTTTTCCATCAATTTAATTGTTATTTTATAAGCTGGGATTTGCACTTGTTTTGAATTGTCTTCCCGCTCCTTTCTTGGTGAGGGAAAGTCGAGGAAAGGTTATGGTTCCAGCAGGCATGACTGGATTTCAGGGTTGTTTCTATAACTGGAGGGGGAACATGCTTGCAGGTATCCCAGGCTGTAGCTCTCTGAAAGATCCTCTCACATGGCTTGCTTAGGTTTTACTTTCATTTTGTATTAAACAAAAAGTCTTTTGAGGGCTATTTAATGCTCTGGTTTGTGTTTTCCAACACTAGATAAAAGTTAAACAGATGAACCATTTGGGGGGTAAGGACTGGGAAATCCACGGCTGCTAAAATGCTTTAAAGTTTCAAAATGGTTTTGTTTTTTTAAACCCATTTTCCATGTTCCAGCAGCTGTGGATTTTCCCAGGGCTCCCCCTGTGGCTCAAAAGGGAGCTGCTTAATGCTTAACAGATGAGCCAATTGAGTTTTTAAATGCAAAATTAAACTTAAAGTGCACAAAGAGCACAGGGGAATCCACAGCCAAGTATAGACTGAAGAAGGAGAGTGAGCCTGAGCACTGGGCTATGGGAAGAGAGCCTCTTCTACAGCAACCAGCAGCAAATGGGGAGAGGGTACAGGCACCTTCATCTTTTCATTAACCCTCAAACTGGCTGTAATCACACTCCATGTCGCCAAAAGTTTTTCATAACTATTTTCTTTAGACTTGTTTATGTACGTCTATTTTTATTTGAGAACAGAAGAAAGAAAAGAAATAGATGGATAGATTCTATGAAATACAAGGAAAACTATGTTTTGAACTCCATCAGGTCTGTTCTCTTCGGTGATGGTAAGATACTCTGGTCCTTAGGCATTGTTTTTTCCTCAGATCTCTGGCACTTTGCTTCCTGTGCTCCAGACACTCCGCAGGTCGTCCAGGTTCTCAGACTACTCCGCCTTGAATGTGAGGAGCCAGGACAAGAGTGGACTTTGGTTGGGACGCAGTTCTCCAAGTCACCAGATAAACTGTTTTATTATTCATCTAAGTATTTGAACATAAGAAAGCATTGGATTTTGGTACCTAAAAGTAAGACTCAGCAAAAACTTTTTACCAACTCTGATAGTCTTCTCTAATTCAAGAAAAATCATCCTGACACCCTTATTTAGACTTCCAATTTACTTTTGTAAGTGCTTTTACTTAAGGGGTTCCCACCATGATTAAGACTACAATTTCATCAGGGTACCTTCTTTTACTGAAAGTGATAAAATTAACAGTTGGATTCCAAACTGTGGAAATCTTTTGGGGAGTCAACCTCATAATTTTAACAAGTTTTTCATAGCAATAAATTCATTGACATTCCAGAATGAGATACAGCTCCAGTGAGGTTTATCGGACCATATAACCATCCAGATATCTAGCCAATGAATACTGGAAGCATGATTTCTGTAGTATTTGGACAAGGTATGTCCCTCATTGTCTAATGCATTTCAATTGCACCTAGGAATATTTAGGATAATCTGGAAAAGTGCTTTTGAGAAATGACAAAACCATTGAAAAACTCTTGCTGCACAAATCTTATATCCATACTCAGCTTTTAAACTAGGAAAGTATTGAAAATCCTTTATTAGGTCATTTTTGGAAAAATCATTTTAACGGATAATAACCAAAAAATGTTATCATGCCAGCAGACTTCACATTAAGATACAAAGAAGAGGATGCTACAGAACTTCAAGTTTACATTCACTATATCACCAAGCTCAGCAATGACTAGTGAAGTCACAGGTTTAAATAAGCCTAGAAAAGTGCACATATATGTATCTATATGTGTACACACATGCACACATACACCCCTACCTTTCTAACCTTATCTAAAATTGCCTTTTTAACTGCAAATTACATTCCTTAGGAATGTTTATATTTTTTAAAATATTTATATATATATTTAAAGATTTTATTTATTTATTTTTAGAGAGGGGAGAAAGGAGGGAGAGATGGAGAGAAACATCAATGTGTGGTTGTCTTTTACATGCCTCCCACTAGGAACTTGGCCCTCAACCCAGGCATGTGCCCTGATTGGGCATTGAACTGGCAACCCTTTGGTTCACAGGCTGGCACTCAATCCACTGAGCCACACCAGCCAGGGCATAAATATTTTATTTATTTATTTTTAGAGAAAGGGAAAGAGAGAGAAAAACATCGATGTGTGAGAGAAACACTGATCAGTTTCCTCTTGCACACCCCCAACTAGGAACCTGGTCTACAACCCAGGCATGTGCCCTGACTGGGAACCTTTTGGTTTGCAGGATGACACTCTCTCCACTGAGCCACACCAGTCAGGGCAGCATTTTTATCTATTTCAAACTTTAAAGTAAGTCTAATTATTTTAGGTTTTGAAATTTGCCCCACCCCTGCCAAAAAGAACAAAACAAACACACACCACCTTCCCCTGCAAAAAATCCTAACTAACTATAAAAATGATCTTTATCATTTTGTCTCTTTCTTGTAATACTCGTCAACCCTTAACTGTTTAATGGAACAATTATTTTAACTTAATCATTTAAATGTAAAATGTTGATTGTAATAGACAACTTCTAAAAAATAGATTGAGGATGAGTATTCCTACTCTTCATTTGGGACTGTATTCAGAGAGTTGTGCCTCTCAGGCAATCAAATGCACTTAAGTCATTGACTACAACTAGCCTTGTCAGTCAGCCTCAAGGAAAGATAGTGGTGAGGTTGTGCTCCTGCAAAAGCAATTATATGGTTAATTGCTTTAGTGTGAACCTAGCCATTGTGATTAAAGCCTTCATTTGGTATTTAGGTAGAGCATGCTTCAAGGCACTGCTTGGCAGATCTAGTACTCTCCAGGCCTTGAGAAATTGTGCTGAGGAATCAGCATATTTCTTTGAGGAGCTGCAGTGTTTGGGGGGGCATTCATTAATTAGACCATATTCAAAAAAACTGGGTTAATTTGAATATATAATCACTGGATCACATATTCATTATTTGCAACCTTTTTGCAAGGGTGACAAACAGAATGTGAATTTAAATAAACAAGAACATACACAAAATTTGACATATTCTGTGCCTGAATTTAATGGCAATTTGTACTCACCCCCAAAGTATCTTATACCTCTCATCTAATGACTACATGCCTGTGTAATGCTACTGGTACACTTTTCAGGACATAAATGAAAAAGACAATCCACTCTACTCTAATAAAATGCTATGGCTTATCTTTTCAGAATCCCAAGTTTAGTTATTTATCATAGAATTTGATTAGCAAGAGTTAGCCACATGATTTATACACATATCCACAATGACATTCACACATGTACATATGAATGTATGAATGTGTACATAGATTAACTTTGATACACATAATATTTTAATACTTTTATTTAATGTTTTCTATTTTTGTAAAATTCTACAGAATCACAATCATTCCTTCTTCCCTCTCCAGTGAAATGTTGGCTTCAGAGTTCACTTTTTACAAAGGAATTCTAAATCATTAAATAAGTAGAATATTATCCTTTTTTGTTTTTTTCTTAAATTACCCAACATACTTTTTGATTTGATCCTTTCACAAGTGGAAGCTAACATGCATTGATGGATTAAAAAGTAGCTATCCATGTTCTGGTAATTCAGATGCAACACCATTTGAATAGATTTTTTAAATACTCATGAGAATCACACAAGAGTAATTGATGATGACTACAAATTACTTGCATCTTATTTATGTTAAAATCTATCCTGTAATCTGTTACCATATGATGGGCAATCATATCATTCTGTCAATTGTTAAAACAATTGATTTTTATTAATTTAACTGTATTTATTGCTCTTCTATAACCTCATAAAACTAACCCCAGTGTATATAAGGCATTTTAGAAACACTACTTGCTCCTAAATAGATGCAGTTATTAAAATTTACCTTTTAAGAAATTAACAAAAAATGGGGAACATATTATGGTATAGTCCTCATCATTTTGCATTGTTCTCCTACAGTTGCCTTCATTTCAGGGTGGATCTGTGAATGTTAATAGCAGATGCATCACGTGCAGAAGCTGGAAGCAAGCACGCTATGTTTGGCATATAGATTCTTTGTAGGAACAAATGTTACACAAAGCATGGTGCATCAAGTGCTCGTTTTATTTCAAAAATGGAATCTTTCTCTTGGACCGCTTTGACTCAATATTTCCTACCACTGTAAAAATTTGCTCATAAAAGAGTGACATACTAAAATTGAATGGGAAGTAATAGAAAAACATAACCTCTATTCCCCGATGCAAAAATCAAATATGCAAATATGAAAATGAGAGGACTCGATTTCTTCCCTTTATACAACTGATTAAATTGTCACTGCTGGAGATTACATGGGGTTTTATTCCCTTTACAGCCATATTCAATTGGACAGACAGAAAAATATATTGTCACAGACGAGACCCACCACCTGGGTACACTGTGCTGCCAGTTGCATGTAGAGGTCTTGTCCAAAACTTTGCGGCTACCCCTTAAAAAAAAGAAAAATATTAGATGTGATTGTTTATTACAGATTATATGATCCCTAAAGTCCTTTCCAACTTGGACCCTCCAGTAAAACAAAACCTCCTCCTCTCATTGCCAGATATTAGCCTGCATTTACTTCCTACATAAAAAACCTTCATTAGTATACCCCCTTGTTATATTGATCCTAAAACATTATTGTTATAGCATGAGAATTTCATTCAAAAAATGTCAGAGGCTATTCTTTTTCTACATTTGCATTTTATTTCCTCAAGAATTTGATGAATTTATTTGCTGACTTATCAGTTTTGGCACTGAATGTCCCCCTCCCCCACTTTTGCCCAATTGTCCCGCCAGAAGGAAATATTTGTTTCTTGCAAAAATTGGATATAGAAACAGAAAGATTACCTTTGCTTCTCTTATGTCTTGCCACGGTTCCGAAATCGATACCACAGTCTGCCTGGATGTAACAGAAGTTAGTGTTCAGTTACGGTGTCGCCTGCCTGTGTCACTCTCCACGGCGGTTGAGCAGAGAGCTGCCTCCAGCTGCAAGCCAGGGGCCTCAGTGTTAAGGACACACAGATCTACTTTGTTAAAGAGATCTTTTCTCTGGTGCACAGAGATGTAGCCACAGGACAGGGAGATTTAACAACTGAAAAAGGTGTCAGGCTGATGTTTTTCAATTGGAACATTCAGAAAAGAAATAACAGCAGCAAAAAAAAAAAACAAAATAGTGAGCAGATGCTTCATTGCAAGGACAAGTGCACAGGAACAAGTCTATTTGCCTTTAGATTTGTAGTACATATACACATGTTACTTTGCTATAGAAGGGAAGGAATCGATCCCCAAAGAATTTTTAGGTGGCTTGAAGTATGACTGAAAATATTTCTGTTGCTCTTGTTGTTTTATACATTCAGCAAAATGACACTTATGGATATTTTTTAACTAGATGGGATCTCTATCTGTTGTTATAGCTGTAATTTGAAATTTTATCTTCTCAGATTGCATGAAGAAGTAAACAATCAAGTTTCTCCTTTCTATATCATGTAGTTGGGTGAGAGTGCAATGAAATGAAGTGATTTCTCGATGTCAAAACCCCCAAATCCCATGTACATTTTAAAACACAGAAACATATCTCATGCTTAAATATAGCATTCTACTTTAACTTGAGAATTTTTAAAAAAATATTGCTTCTTAACCTTATGTATGCCATTTTCACATAATAAATCTGCTCAATTCAGATATCTTTTTTGCTGTCAAATTAAAAGCAGAATTATATGTGCTCTGCTGGCTTAAACCTGTGTACTCATATGCCTGAGCCCTTTATTTTCTGTTTGTTTTTATTTCTCTTTCCCATGGTTCTTTGTGTTTCTTTTGTTTTCTTTTCAAGACTTCCCAGGGTTTTTGTTTTATCATACTGTTTTCTTTCCATTGGTCAAATGCTTTTGGACAAACCTTCCATATTTAACATAATTTTCTTGGTTTTGTTTAATTTTTCCATAGTTTTATATTGTTGCTTTTCCCCCCTTTGTTTCTCTTTTTTTTCTGGGGCTTTGTGATTATTTGTGAAAACACAATCCAAAAGTCAGAATAGTATTATATGGACAAGTTTTCTACTGAGTGTCCTTATCTTTTAATGTTTTGTTTTTTGACATGTTTATTCCCTCTCCCAGTACTCACCATTTTAAATCATCTTTTCATCAATTGCATAGTCTTTTCTGTTACTAATAGCCCTTCTTCATTCTTCTCTTGATATCCTGATTTCCCAGGCATCTAGTCATTACTAAAATTGACCACCATTTATTCAACACTTAGTAGAAGCTCTGTGTTTAATGCTTCATACATATTCCCTTCAACTCTAAGCTACAGCCCTGGAATAGAGGCATTCTCATCTCTGTTTGATACCAGGGAAACCAGAGGCCCAATGATTAAGGTACTGTTTTAAAGCCACACAATTACTGCGATAGCAGATATTTGTTACTATACTATCACACACCAATTTACCCTCTCTTTCAACAAAATTACATTGAAGCAAAAATCAAAAGTATGTTTTAAAATTGTTAGGTAAGACAGGAGAAGATATGCTCACTTGTTAAACTTCACAAGTACATATTCACCTCATTATTTATGCCCTCATAACTGAAACAATAAAACAGAAATTACTTTATGTTTTCCTTTTGATAACATGTACCAACTTTACTTTTATTTGTGATCCAAGAAAAAAAGCTTTAAACTCAAATTGCTATCTTCAAAACAAAATAAACAAAAATTCATAAACCAAAATTTTAACAAGAGCTATGTCCAAGTTTTTCTTTGTATATATAAAAATTTACTAACATATTATTTTAAATGTAAACATTCCATAGCAGTAAGTTCCTGCTAGTAAAATAAACAAGAAATGACAATTCTAGAAGCATTAAGAGATTGTGTTGTCTCTGCATACACATAGCATCATATTGGCCTTTCCAGGAATGACATCAGTGATCAGATATGTTTTCACAGTTGTCAAAGTCAAGGGGAAAACATGCCATACTAACCTCCTTGCACCTGCTTTTCCCCATCCTTCCTTCCCTGTATTATATTGGCCTTTGGGAGAATTAAAGCATTAAGTATTTCTTTATGCTCCTCATTTAGATTTAGAAAGTCTCATACTTCTTGCTAGAATGATAACATGCAGGTGTCATTCTCTAAAAAGGTCAGTTTGCAAGTTCCATAATCCCACCATTTAATCATTGCCACCCCTTTCATGTTATTCTTGTAATGATATTATATATACTATTAAAAATAAGTATATATATATGTAAATGTTAAGAAATGGACACATATTTTATATTCCATTAGAAGTCTCTAAAATTGCAGCAGCTATTGCCATGAAAAAGCTCCATTTCTCAACTTGGGAAAGAACTTAACAAAATTTTATTTGATGAATTTTAGTTCTGAAAGCTGTTATTATATTAAGATGTAATTAATGTTTGTGCCCAACAGTCTCCTAAGAAATTGCAGAAAGAACAAAGTTAGCAACTAGCAGACCCAAAATAACTGGAGAGCTTTGACCACAAGGATAAGAATAACAGTGCTGCAATGATTAAGAAAAGAAACGGGGAATTTGACTTTAAATTTCAGTTCTACCATTTTCCACCTTTCTGACTTAAGCAATTTATCTCATTCTCTAAACCTCCATTGCTTTATCTGCAAAGTAGGAATAGCAATGTTCACCTCCAAGGAATATGGGAGAATTGAATCAAGCAATGATATAGAGCATTCAGGACAACACTGGGTATTCAGTAAATCCAGTAGAAAGGACAGCTGTCATCATTATCATCATTATCACTTTTATTACCACTATGCATCAACTAAATGTTGATATTCTTTTCTCATTTTGGCACTATGTACTGAGCCAGAGAGTCCTTTATCCAGCTTATGAATGGCATTTAAGGTCTCAGTATTTTCTTCTTGATGTTGTCCCCACACTGTAATAACTTTCTATATAATTTCTATAACAATTTTAAGATCAAGATTAAATCTGTACTAAATAAAGCATGAGTATCTCTTCTGTATATATTACAGTACTTGCAATTTAAGTCTACTGTCAAGTATTAAGAGTGCAATCCATATAATGGATTGCCTTGCTATATCAACTTTTATTGGCAGTTTATTTACCTAATAAAAATCTCTAAGATGAGGCCCAATGTCTGACACATGGAAAATGCTCAATAAATTACTATTAAAATAAGCTAAGGTGAACCTATATGTCATATCTGCCTAATGTAAATCATAAGTGTATTTAGAGTGTGTTTTATTCATTCATAGTAATGTATGTGAAGTCAGTCATTGAGTAGGCACTTGTTATATGTCTACATATGATAGGCACTGTCTCCTAAATAATCTACCCAAGGTCAGGGCCTTCACATACACCTGTATATGACTGTATCCTCCATATTTAGTGCAATGACTGGTGTGTAATAGATCCTCAAGAAATATTTGTTAAATCAATCAATTAAATTATATTTTTGGATGGATTGCTTTTCAGGATACACAGGAACAGCCTGGAAAACTGCATGATGAAAACAAAAACACCAAACAATCTGATGGTGATAAGATCCATCTTTCATGATTACTTGTTAAGCTGAGTATAATCAGAACTCAAAAGCTTGCTTCAAAGTTTTACTACTAGGAGCCAGTATATTTTCAACTGGGTCTGTCAGTTTTCCTAAGAACAGATTTCCCCTGAAATAAAAAGAAAGAATAAATAGTAGGTGAAAAAATAATGATAATCATAAGCAACACTATTAAATACACAACTCTGGGAATTACATAAAGATCTGGAAATCTAATTATTGAAAGTAGGAGAGGTGCAGCTATATCAGCTTTACTGCGAGTTGCTTCTATAAGAAGTAGTATATTTGGTAAGAATAATAGATTTTTTTTTGCTTAGAGACCATAGAAATTAGACTATCACTCTAATATTTACAGATAAAAAAGAAGACCCAAAAGAGATTCAGAGACTAACCCAAGGTCATTTGGATCCAGAACCAGGGCTCTGCTCTCTGGTATCTAAGAAAATAAACAATCTCACCACTGTATCACAAGACCTATTAAATATAAGTGCTAATGTGTATAATTCCATGAATAGTGACATTTAAAATTATCTGTAAAACATCAAAAATATTTGTAAAAGCATAAAATGTGAAAGAAAATATTCAACATGCCATTGGTGTTATTTTCTAGAAAAAAAGGTTTTAAAATAATAGAAACTTCAGTTGTTCAAGCATAATGTACTTCTGTTCAATTGAGCCCCTAAATCCAGATTAAGACCAGAGGAAATTCCAATGGGCATGCTTTCCTCCACTCCCCAGACATTCATATTGAATTTTAAATTCATGTTAGCAAATGCCTATACAATCAAGAAAGGGGAAAAAAAGAGGGAGTAAGGTTAGAGGGTGGTGCTGAGCAAATTTCTGAATGTGAATTTGCAATTTAATCATGGAAGATGAGACTTCTGAAGGGTTCTTATATCTAAAACATACAGAGTTGTTTGAAAATAGCAAGTTGGAAATATTTCTTAAAATTCAAAATTTAGAAATTGCAACCAACCCTTTACAAATAATCATTTAAACAGTAACAGAAGACAGTGATCAATTCTGTAGTAAATTTATCTGTAAGTGAAAGGTACAGATTGGTGGGGGTATGTATTTATAATATTGCTATATGAAAGAATCAAGGGATAGTGTGTTAATTTCACAGAAAGTTACTACTTTGGAACAGGTTATAATTAAACATTCATTCCAAACTATATTGACTTCACACTGCTGTTTAACTAGGTGGCATAAATATTCTTGAGAAATGAATTTATCTGTACAATCTTCTATAGTCATAAAAGTGAAGGGTGACCCAGGATCAAAACTTTAAAATGAATGAATGCATTTCTTTCAGATTTATAACAACATTGTTGCTGTTAACAAATATAAATGTAACATTTACTAGGAAATAAGAGACTGCAGACGGAAATAAACAAACCTAGGATGTAGTTCATCTAAGTAAACACTGAGGTTGTAAACCTTCAAACTCAAATATCAAGAGCCCTGCAAATTAATGCTACACACAATAGGCCCTTTGGAAGCCAACTTAATCCACCCCCCTGAATCTACATGAGGGCCATGCATAACAATGCAGAAGCTGGGTTTCCATTAAGAGTTTCCTCTGCAGGCTGTCAGCTGTTTGAAGAAATAACAATTTCCTAGGCATGAAAGCTTTTTCAGAAGGTTCCCACTGATGTGTAATAAAAGTGACTTTCCCTTTTTTTTCTTCTACTTCTTCCTATCTCCCCCGCCCCACCCCGTACCATGTAACTTTGTAGGGAGAAAAAGGGTGGACTAAGGCCATAGGCCCCCTACTAGTTTACCTTACGTGCATTATCAGTGCAGGTGTTAATATAATTGAAGGTGTGGTAGCAGATACAACCCCCTAATAGCATTTCCTATATGGAGATTACCTAGGTAGAGAATGCCACAGTACCTGAAGAATAGGCAAGCGATTACCTTATTAACATATCACCATTCAGCAGCAGCTGCATATCTGGAAGAAGAAGAGGGGAAAAAGAACCTTTAAAGAGCCTATTCATCGATGTTAATGGGCCCATTGCACAGCACATTGTGTGAGAAATTAAGTCTCTAGCTGTGAACTTCCTGTGCTGTGCAAGCTGCCTGGACTCTTTTTTATTGCCTCAGTGTTATTATCTCCTCCTGGAAATAAAAACAATCATGTTCTCACATTTGAGAAGCCAAAACATTCTGAGATAACAAAGTGGAGATGCGGGCTGAAAGTTTCTTTTGTCTCCCTTATTAAGTGAAAAAATATGTTTTGAAATTAAAACAACCCCTAAATTTACATCAAAGCACATCAAATCAACTGAGGTGCCCTGTGAACAACAAAGATTTTTCCCTTTTCTTATAAAATACTCAATTAAATTTGTTTTTCTAGTTATCATTCCTTTTTCAGAATTAATTTTTGACAACCTAATTTATTCAAATCAGACATCAATTTTTTAAAAATGTACAACTGGCAAAAATCCTTTTACTCCCAGAAGATAATTATAATAGACAATAAAAAATGGTATTAATACTCAGGAAACAATTTCAATTCAGGAAAGGCTTGGCTAACATTTAAAACATGAAAATAGAACAGGTCATTTAGGATTAAATTCCTCCTTTTAGATCAGTTGAAAGCGCAGAATGCTTGCTCCTTCCTTCTCTTGGTTGTTGCAAGGCCATCATGCAAACCTATATACATTTGGCATAAAAATAAGTCCTCTTCAGATTAAAACAACACATTTCCATCACTTTGTGTGCACATTACATCATCATGACCACCACCCTTATCACTAACATCCTCATCATAAAATAAAGGGCTAATGATCAATACTAACTGATCACAGCTCAATTAACAGGAAATATCCCAGTGCAATTTTAAAAGAACCCACTTTCCTTCAGACTTGAAGTATTTTCAAGTTCACCTATTATGTTTTACAGGTTTAAAGAGTATCAGAGACAACAGCAAGAATACTGTAATTCAATCTGCTGCTTTACTCTGTTAACGTACATCCTTCCTTCACTGGTAAAATCTGTCTGCACAGACTATAACAAATCATCAATGATTGAACATAAAGTCAGATACATCCAGGATGGATGTATGGACACCAGAGTTTGTTAAGGAAATTCTTGGCAAATTAAAGATTTTAGATTGTTCATTGGGTTCTATAAAAAATAAATAAATAAAAATTTGTAAAGCAGGAAATAGGCAAACAGATCATTTTCTGTGAATGAAATAATGGTAAGGTTGATACCTTAATTTCGTTAGCAGTGAAATGGCACCAGAACATTACCAGTGGTTGGACCTCAGTTCAGCATCCTCAGTACTTGAGTCTGGCTAAGAAAAAATTCAGAGCCAAGATTCAAATACAAGGAACATTTATTTAGAAATTCGCAGAGATACAAAAAGGTAAACCAGCTAAGCCGCATGGACTCAGGAAACAAGTGACAGAGACAAAAGAAAGGCCCCTGGAGCTTAGGGAAAAGAAAGGCAGAGAGAACTAGTCAGTGGGAAAGAGATGAGGAGGAAGGCCTTCTCCAGAGAGAGGGAAAAGTCATGTGAGCATGCTGGGTCCTCCATCCTGAGGATTTTTATCTGGAGGTCTCAGGGAAAGATCGCAACAAGAAATTTATTAGCTTTCCAGGTGTGTCCTTTGAGGGTCATGGTCACTACTGATTCGTTGGTGCCAGAGTAGGAGATCATTAGTCATTGGAGCTGGTCCTGCTGTCAGCCATGGAGTTGCTTATCTGGTTTTGCTGCTTTTCTGGGCCTGGATCTGAAACACAACTGAGGCCTAAATGTCATCTCCAGTTTGACCAAAACTCTGACTCTGTTGTTAGTAGACCCAAAGCTTTGTTCCTAAGATTATTGGATGGTGGCCAGAACCTCTTTGTCTTAAGGGCTTAATGCTTAAGGGAACGATTATGCCAGGGCTTGTACAGGAGTTGTATGAGGCTTTTCTCCAGCCCCCTGGTTTATCCTTGAAGGCAGTCTAACACCATGTGACTAAGACATGTCAGGAGAGGGTTCCAGCCACATGACCAGCGATATGGAAGGTCAGGGCATCTAAACCATATGACCAACAATATGCTAAGGGAGGTCACCCTAGAGGCAAAGTCGCCCACCCCACAATTGCCTGTTGCTAGGTATCCAGGGCTTGTGACCTTCCATACCTGGCCTATCATCCTCACTCTGCTTGTGTCTAACTGCCTACTACAATTTGTATAGTAAAATCAGTTATTTGAAATAATGCATAATATCAAGCTTTTTCCTCAGGGAAGGATAGGCAAATATTCTAAATTCTACTTAGTAATACTTCTGTTATTTATTTATTTATCAACATATTTATGTGAAGATTTGAATGAGATGACTCTATTTGCTCTGGAGTCAGCTATTTTAATTCCAATGGGATGTCCATAAGTGGCACATTTTGATATGTTTTGGGAGAGATTGCTGACTTTCTACTGGCTTCTTAAACAGAAGATATTAACGTACAGTAGATATAAACTTTGACTATCCATTCTTTGCTTAACTACTTTATATTTCACATTGCTTCATGTAGGCCACTAGATAAACATGGGTTTTCTAGATTAAATTGCTCCCTTTGATTTTGTTATTTCAACAATTCTTCTGTAAAAGAGGAGCCTTTCATAACAGAAACATTTTTTTGACAAAATTCCCTCTATTGTGGGGGTTTAACATTTTATGGAGTTACAATTCTTTATAACTGGGGGTTACTAAAAAAAAAAAGAGCCGAACACTACTGTTTTCAACATCAAGGAAGCCGTTGGTATTTTAGAAATTATGGAGACAAATAATTTAAAGAAGAGTAAAAAAAAAAGAAAAGAAATTTGAACTAGTTCCCTTAAGACAATTCAGGTTAATGGGCCATTCACAGACCTATTAACACATAACAACTGTATGTACCACGCAATCAGCGTGATATTGTTGCCTGCACAAAAGTGACATCAGAACTTGTCTTCATGGGCATCAGCAGTGCCAGCCCTATCACCTCTGACTGCTCTGGCCCACATCTATTAACCTTATTGATTTGGAGTCCTGCTATGCCTCCCTGGAAAACTGCTCCCTGCTGAAAAGCTCAAGTGGATCAACCCTGAACCATGAACAAGAATTGAAAAAGACAACACAGTTAGGACCTTTAAGCATTAAGTATTCCTTAAAATAAATCAAATTAAGGACCTAGTCATAATGAAGCTCTTTGAAGATTTTGAGATGTCAATAGATTCTAAGTCCCCAAAAGAAAATTTTTGTCTAGAAGAAGCATCAGGCTGTTACAGGACACAACTGTTCATCTGTGGTGAAATAATTAAATATGATAAGGAGGGTGGGGTCAATGTAATTAAAATGGCTGGCATGAGTAAATAAGTGGTTTTAAAGTTAAACCTTAAAATGTTATTATTTTCATAAGAAAATTGAACTTTATGGAGATGTGGAGTAAAAAATATATCCTAATAGAAAAAATTTTTCCAGTGGCTACAAAAACAAATTAATTTTACTTTTTTGTTTGCCATAACATGCTGCTGAATTTTCTAAAATTTTTAGTAAATTTACAAACCCTCTCTAATTCATAGTTAATAGAGAAGATAATGGAGTTGTTTAGAGCTTCATATCTCTGTACAAAGGCAGAAATGATCTACCTATGTAACTGCTACAAACCCATTCATATTTAAATCCCTTAGAAACTCAGTTGCTACCTTTCTGATAGCCTGTTCTTTGGTTTTTGTTTCTGCTCAAGACCTTGATTTAAACTTCAAAAAAAAAAACAAACCAAACCCCAAAACCTCATTCCCTGAGAACCAAGAAATGATTTCTCAGTTGAAAAATATGAGGATCTTACAATACCTATCCTTAACTTCTATATTCACAATAAAGGATATAGATATAATAGATAGAAAGAATATTTTAATTTATATTTTATATAAATACATATTTACATTATGTGTTATATATACACACACCTATATGTGTATATATGTAATATGTTTCTTTAGTTATGAATATTTCTACTTTCTAATTATATTTAAAAAATGACTTGCTGTTTTTACATTTTCTATGTAATATTAGTGAGTGACTATACCCAGACATTTTAAATAGAACAGTTTTACATTTAAAAATGCAGAGATACAGTCTGTGCTTTCAAAAATATCAGTTGACATTTTTTTTCCAAAACATTTTCTGTACATCTAAGAAAATTTAGTGTTACAATTTTTTTCTTTACTGGAAAATATATAGTACAATGTATTATTCATTAAAAGAAGACCCAGTCAATTAGTTAATATGGTGAAATTCACAGTGTTGCTAGAATAATGGAAATTCATGTTTGCTTGCTATGATTGGTGTTTATCTTTGATCGATAATGCACAATAGCCCATGTGAAACATCTAGCATAGAGTATATCACGTGTTATCTCTACTTAGCACCTCTAGGCAAGAATATTGTATAGGGAAAAAACCAAAATTACTGTTTTTCTTTATTGCCGGCTCTCTAAGGAATACATTGGAATGAGTTCTGTCTGCTAACTAATTGATAATTATTTAATTAGCAATTTATAATGACAATGGGATTTTACCCCCCACCAGTCCATCTCTTCTTTAAGACCAAAGTAGACAACCTTATGCATTTTTACACTAACTTCTGGGAGCTAACACCAGCCAAAGTGTGCCCTCACTGAGATTTCCCAAGTTAAACTCCAAAAGCAGCATGTGCCCCCACCTCCTTTAAATCGCAGCTTTTCCTTTTCCCATTACCGGGGGGTGACTGGCACTTTAACAATGCCTGTGGGTGTACAGCCTTGTTGTGTCACTGTGGACAGTTCTAACAGCAGCTTCATTAGTTCTTTTTACAACAAAAGATAGGGTTTTTCCCCTTGCCTTTTTCTTTCTTTCCCTTAGTTGGGACCCCCTGCTTGACTTTTTTTATTCCAGAACTTCTTTAGAAGGGTGCAGCTATTCGAACACTAGGAATTGTAACTGATAGACTGTTTGCAGGGGAACTCATGAAAGTTCTCTTTGTTCTCCCTTCTTTAACCAGGTTTACCAGCCCCTCCCTCCCACCAACCAAAAAAGGAAAAGGAAATCCACTTTTAATTATACATTGATGGAAATCACTGTGTAGGAAGGGAGCATTCAATGTAGAATGCCTATTTTATACTTTATTACAAGAAAAAGAGGTGCTTGCACCAGAACGGCAATTCTCAATCCTGAACAAAAACTTCAGTTAAAATATATCTTTCACCATAACCCTAGTGTTCAGTTTAAGATTTCTCTACTAATGAAAAAGTTCTTGTTAAGAAATAAAAGAGGGCAGTTGCTTTTGTGTATTGAAATATACATGAAATAAAATATATTTTATTATATATTAAAATACATAAGAAATAAAACTTTATTATACATTAAAATCTATTTCATTTTATTCATATGAAATAAGATGGCATTGGCTTTAAATATATATGTACATATATATATAATGTGTAATCTTCAATTAACTATATAAAGGGACTTTGTATAGATAAAAAGAACAAGATTAAGCCTATAAGCACATCTCTAAAAATTTAAAATAGCTATTTATCTGACTGAAGATTTTGACAATTTATTCTCTTGGCATAGAATTAAAAATGTTTGAAATGAAAGGAGGTGGAGTTCAGGAACCCAGTTGGGGATAATAGGGAGAAGATATATTTTAATGTTAATTAGTGACTAATAAGAAAAATTCAATATTTTCCTAGGAATGAAAAGAAGGAAAAATTAAAGGATCAAGAAATAAGCATACTCTGGAAAGAAAACTTTAACTGCTATTTGCTACTGCTTTTTTTTGTTTATGTTTTTTACTTTTAAGGCATGCATTTGTCTTGAAATTAGAAAATGATTTCTTTCTTTTATTTTTTTTAAAATCTCTTGAGGGTTCATTTACAAGGAAGAAGGGTAGAAAAATCGTGTGTGTGCTAGAGTCAAGCACTTGCTTCCTAGGACCAACAACAGGCCACGTTAATGTCATACTTTGAATTTTGACCCAGGCCTTTTAGCACCAGATTCTTACTACAGCTGTGTGACTCAAGCAGGACAACTTAAAGGCAAAGCAACTAAGGCTTAAGAGAATAACTAATTGGCCTTACTAAATAGGGTCATAAAGAAAACAGCCACTGCAAGTACTTTGGAAATAAGGAGTTTACTATAGAAATAAGATCTTTTATGAACCTGGAGGGAGCTTTTTAAGTGCAGGTCTGGGAGGGAATAGTTAATATCAGGGATACAATTAATAACCAAGTCCAAATGACAGCCCAGAAGTACAAGTGAGAACCTGCAGGAAAATTTGAGAAGTTGTGTTCATTTGGTAGATAAAGGTGTACTATGATTGAGAGCTTGTGGAAGTATCTGTGGAAACAATCCCCTCTGGGGAACATGTGCTTTTTTAATGTCACAGTTAGCAGGTCATGATGGGCTTAGGACCATGGTAGGTTAGTAGGGTTCACAGTGAAAAAGAATAGCTGGACTTGGAGAAGGAGGAGCACAATGACAAGCTGGGGCCCACTGGGGACCTTGTATGTGTCCCCTATAGTACCTGACTGATATGGCCTTCCAATAGTAAGAGCTTCTTTTTCAATTCAACCTTCCATACCTTATGCAAATTCCTTTCTTGGTCAACTCCAACTCAGAACTGTATAGGGAAAGGACCTCTGGATATGTAATTCCCATCTTTAAATGACAGTGGTAGTTCCAAATTGACAACATACAATCCAACACGTGGTCTAAGTCCATGTATCCAGAAAGTGGCAAAGCCAAAACTAGAGTTAAGTTTTTGACTCTGAGAGCAATGGGGCTTTCATCCAGTCAGCCAATGCTGCACTATCCTTTCCAATGAGATACTTTGCCATGAAGGAGGGAAGGCATCAATCTATATGTTATGGTCAGTTGCAAGTGACAGAAATCCAACTGTAAGTGGCTTAAGTCAAAAGGGGTATTTAATGTCAAATAGGAATTAGTTGTCAAAAGAAAATTTATTGCTTTATTAAAATATTTTGATTTCAGGAATGACTAGATCCTGGAATTCAATTGGTATTGTCAGAACTCTTTTTTGTCTTTTCCTACCTTGACTCTGCATTGGATATATTCTTGTCTGCTAAGAATAGTAATGTAAAAATATTTTAAAAAATAAAACAAAAATCCTTAGATTTTGAAGGCAGAAATTCTTCCATGGAAGAAACAGTTTTAGACCTATATCCCACCAGCTTCAATTCCAAAATAAGAGAATACTTTTCTATTCTCATATTTTGATGAAAATATTGTGATTGAACGTTGTTGGACTAGTTTAGGCCATATACCCATTGCTGTATCAATAACTGAGACTGAGTGATTATTGTGCCTGCTTTGAATCTGTGTTCTTCTAGGAATCAGGTAGGAGGAGAGATGATCATCCAAACGAGGGTGTGAGAGGTCACTGTCCTGTGTTTAGGAATGTGAAATGCACAATAAATATCCACCTCATTGATTACAGCACCTTTTCTTTATTTTTTAAAGAAGATTATGCTATTACAGTTGTCCCAATTTTTCCCTCTTTGCCCCCCTCTACCTGGTAACTCCATTCTCTCCAGAAATCACCCCCTTAGTCCATGCCCATGAGTCATGCAAGTTCTCTGGCTACTCCATTTCCTATAGTATTCTTAACATTCCCCTGTCTATTTTGTACCTACCAATTTGTATTTTTCAATCCCTACATCTTTCCCCCATACTCCTGTTCCCCCTCCCTGTTTATAACTCTCTAAATTATCTCCAAATCTATGATTCTATTCCTGTTCTACTTGTTTTTTTAGTTTGATTTTTAAATTTAATTATTGATAGTTGTGAATTTATTGCCATTTTAATGTTCATAGTTTTGATCTTCTTTTTCTTATATAATTTCCTTTAACATTTCATATAATTAAAGGGCTTGGTGATGATGAACTCCTTTAACTTGACATTATCTGGGAAGCACTTTATCTGCCCTTCCATTCTAAATGATGGCTTTGCTGGATAGGTTGTAGGTCCTTGTTTTTCATCACTTTGAATACTTGGCAGTCCCTTCTAACCTGCAAAGTTTCTTTTGAGAATAAGCTGACAGTCTTATGGGAACTTTTTGTAGGTAATATCTGTTTTTTCTTGTTCCCTTTAAGATTGTCTCCTATCTTTAATCTTTGGCATTTTAATTAAGATGTTTCTTGGTGTGTTCCTCCTTGGGTCCATCTTGTTTGGGACTCTGAGCTTCCTGGACTTGCATGTATATTTCCATCACCAAATTACGGAAGTTTTCTTTCATTATTTTTTCAAATAAGTTTTCAATTTCTTGTTCCTCTTCTTCTCCTTCTGTCACCCCTATGATTCAGATGTTGGTATGTTTGAAGATGTCCCAGAGGCCTTTTATCCTATCCTCATTTTTTTAAATTCTTTTTTCTTCTTGCTGTTCTGATTGAATGCTTTTTTCTTCCAATACAAATAGTTGATTTGGTTATGTGCTTCATCCCCTTCATGTTTGCTCCCTGTTGATTTTTCTTTATTCTACTTAATGTAACCTTTCTTTCTGCCTGGGTCTTATTTATGTTATTAAAGTGCCCAATGAGTTCCTGGAGCATCCTGATAATCAATGTTTTGAACTATGCATGTGATACGTTGCTTATCTCCATTTTATTTAGTTCATTTACTGGAGTTTTGTTCTGATCTTTCATTTGGGCCATAGTTCTTTGTCTCCTCATTTTGGTAGCCTCCCTGTTGTTTATGTGTATTAGTTAGAGCTGCTTTGACTCCCTATCATAGTTATGCAGCCTATTTTAGAAAAGTGCACCTGTAAGTTGTTTGGGATGGAGCTTATGTAATTGCAAAGGTGGTGCAAACCATGTCACTGCTCTGTGGTTCTCTGTGGGGAGAGCTCAGAGAGGGAAAACTGCTGCTGCTTGGCCTCTAGAGTTTTGCCTAGAAGGCAGATGTCTCCTAGCACTCTCACTGTTGCCAGTCATTTCAATTTCTCCCTGTATGCCACTGATACCCTTCCATCTGTAGCCCTGGTACTGATTTCCAGAGAGGGTGAGTCTGCATAAGTCCTAAGTCCATTGGGGGTCTTTTAAGAGGAGTCTCCTGAGATTCTCACAGGTTCTTCCACTGCCCCAACCCCCACTGGTTTTTATAGCCAGAAGTTATGGGGACTTATCTCCCTGGTGCTAGAACACTAGGCTTGGAGGTCTGGTCTGGGGCTGGAGTCTTTAGCTCCTGAGGTATCCCTCCTGATTTTCATCCACCACTGATTCCACATTTCCATGCCTTTTCATACCCTTCCACCTGTCTGCACCTCTTCATGCCTATCTGCACATCCCTGCATCTCCACCTCTCCTGCCTGTTTGGATGAATGTGACTTCTTTAAATCCTTGCTTGTTGGACTTCTATGCAGCTTGATTTTCTGATACTTCTGGGCGATATTTGTTTTGTAGTCTAGTTGTAACTTTTTCTGTAGTTGTGTGAGGAGGTGAGGCATGTTTTCACAGCTCTTTTTTGCAATGAACTTTGTTTTTGCATAAAGAAAGTATTGAAAGGATGGTTAATCAACTTTAGGAATCTAAGCCTTCATGAAGCAAAACTGTAATGGAAAAAACAATCAACATTTTTTGATTAATTGACAAATTTTGGGGGGTCTAGCACTATTCTTGGCATTAAAGTGAATATAAAAGTATAATTTGCAGTTTTTATCTTTCTTAACAATATATGCATTTGCATTGAGGAAATTTTATGTATGCAACAATTAGCAAACAATTGAAGGATGCAGTTATAGGAAACTTTATGTGATATGGGTCAAAAAAAGTATCAGACAATTCTGTAGAAAATATATAGAAAAGAGTTGGTACTTTGGCTCATCTTTGAATTGATGAAGATAGGGAAATACATAGCAAAAATTAGTGATTATACCATTAATTTTTCAGGGTTGCTTTTCAGAACTTTTCACCTCAGAATGTCAGTTGCAAATATACAAATAATTGGAAAAACCATATCTTTCAGTAGAAAAGGAATTTGTTTTCATACTTTTGGGCTGATTTACAAAAATTACTCAATATTATTATTTATAATATAGGCCTACCCTCATTCATAATATAAGTAGATTATTCTTGTGAATCAAAAACCTGTCATGAGACCTACAAAAGTAAACTATCATTTCTCTGGTTTTATGATTTTTGTCAATTGACACAATGTTTCAAGTTATTAGAAGACATTCAATATCCTTTGTGAAACCCATGGAGATATGTGTTCTACTACAGTTGTCCTTGTGAACTTTTATGTAATGAGTATTTAAATATTTTAACCAAGGGTATTAGTAAAATATTCCATTTAGCTTGATTCACTTGGACTTGGTTTTCTTGAGCAGTAATCAAACCTCACTAAAAATATACCCACTTGATACATATATTTGGTATAAATTTCAAAACCTTGATCAAGCTTTCTAAATTTTAATTCTCAGTGAACTGCTTTAACCCAAAGGCACTTAGGAATATGCAAAGTATATCTAAGCCAGTATATTTGTTATCTGTTTCTTCTTGTCCCTTTCCACTTAGAGAACAAATGGGAAACAGAAAGAAAGCAGAAAAATAGGAATATGATTGGCTGGTTTATTCTGCCTCCTAAGTTCTGTATAATTTTTTTTTTCTGTGGAGGAAGGTATATTTAGGATGAGGGACAGGTTCAGGATGTTTTGCAATGGTGGACATGTCAGCCAGGAGTAAAGTTGCCACTTATACAATTATAAGTTAAAAACTGTCAGTTTTTGGATTCCTGGGTGTGACATAAGAAAATATAGCTCTCGAACTTACACCAGAGAGGCATTTACTGTGAATGAGACTCATCCCAGTCCCTGACTTGAAAGACCTTTTATTCTTAGTATTAAAAGTAAATTTGCTAGATATGCTTTCAATCCCTCAAATTAGTCTTTAAGCTCTTTTCTAAAACACTCTCCCACATTTTAGTTAATCCACAGAAAGAACAAGAAAAATATATGTAAATGTATTTTAACATAATAAAATTCAAGTTTTGTTCTCTGAACAAATGATAGTTCCTATTGATAAGAATACTTCTATGCCATTCTTGAAGCAAAGCTGAAGTTCCCTTTAATGTACCATGGGTAGTAAAGGAAGAAGCTTCTGATAAGTGAACATTTCTCCCAAATATCCTACAACACTAATATGGAAAACAAAAATCAAGATCCACAAAGTATAATAACAATTTTATTTCCTAAATTAAAAAAATTTATCTAAGTTTTTATTGTAGTATTCATTACCACTTCTAGGAGATCATTTTAGAGAGAAGCTACTCCAGAAAAATTAACCTAAGAGTTATTTAGTTTCATCATAATCAGTTAGAATTGACTGGTTTAAAATGTTCCAGTGCCAAAATAGCTTTGAAAGCAAGCCAGCAAGGAAATATACCACATGACAAGAAGTGTGGCCTTCATTTGATTAGCAAAGAGGGGAAACAGGGTTTATTTATCATTAAAGTGAAATGATGAAATTAATGGATTTAGAAAATAACTACTCTGACTTCAGCACAGAAATAGACTAAATTGAACAAGAGAGAGGTAAAGAATCCAATTAGAACCTTGATGTTAATGTAGAGACCTAAGAGTAGACCAAGGAGGAATTTGGAAGGAGAAGGAAGAAAGAAGTTAAGAATAAAGACCTGGTGTCTGACAGCATCTTCAGGATATATGGTGATAGGAATTACTGAATAGTTACACAAGTGAAAGAGCAGTTTCATAAGTAGTAAAGATAAATTTGTTTTCGGTTCTCTTGAGAGTGAGACACCTGTGGACCATGAAGTACAATAGCCACTTGAATCTCAGGAGATACAAAAGGCTACTGGGGTGACCAGTTTTCTTATTTCCCTGAACTTTGGGGTTTCTTGTTGGCTTTCGGAACTAAAGTCAGAAAAACTGGCCTGAGCTGGTCACCCTACAGATATGAATTTGAGTACTATCAGCATACAGAAGCTGAGTAGGTGCCAGATTACCCTCACGTCACTCTCATCACTACTGGGGTGTATTTTGTTCTAGCACACAGGGGCAGTGTAAGTTGCAAGTTACTAGTAACTTGCAATTTACGTCACCACTAACATTTTGTATATATCGAATCTTACATGTAAGATTTGATGTCTCCCCAATACAAATTTAAGTGCCATGACAATAAGGATTATGCCAGTGTTTTTTTTCAATGTCTCCAAATTTAGATATTGAAATTAACATTTAGTAAACAGAATTGTTTAACTGACATAGAAAGTTAAACCCTAAAAAGCACTTATTTGAGAAAGAAATAGGTGAATGAGAGAACAGCACCATAATGATATACATCAACTTCTTCAGAAGTTTACCAATTTTTGAGCAAAGGCTTTTGTACTGACTGCAAGTGTTAAGAATACATAGAATGAGATATTTCAAATTATGAACATTAAAACACTTTCCACATTCTGTTTTAATTAGCCATTGAGAGTTGATTAAGGGTTATGTTTAGTATTTCTCTGAAAATACAGATAAAAACAAAGCTGTGAAAAAGAGTGAGGATTAAGTAATTTGCTAACTATTAAGAGTGGAAAGATGTACCATTATAATTTTTGGGAAACATTGCAATGCTAATTCTGATTAACTTAATGAAACTCTATTTCAAATACAAGATCTGTCTGGAAAAAGTCCAGCCATTGTTAATATAAAAAGAAAAGTTTGCATGACATCAATGTAACCTGACAGCCAAGGAGAATGGATTGGAATGCACATGCATGAACAATGATGACTTCACTGTACTAGTCAGTGGGGGTGGTAGATGCCATTGAGTGAGCATGTGTACTGTGTGGCCATTGCATTCAAAATGACTGAGTGAGTAAAGCAATTAATCTGCATCAAATTTGCATTAAGCTTATATATTCCTCTCCAGAAACTATATGGATGATTCAGAAGACCACAGCTATGAGCAACTGGTGATCATGACAGTGAGCCTGCTCATGCATCATGCCTTCTACAAAGTACTTTGGCAAAACATCGAGTCACCCAGGTGACTCACCCCTGCTAGAGCCCAGTTGTGGTACCTTGTGACTTCTGTTTTTCCCCAAGCTAAAATCACCTTTGAAAGGGAAGAGATTTCAGACCTTGGATAAGATTCAGGAAAATATGACAAAGCAGCTGATGGAAATTCAGAGAACTGTGTGAGGTCCCAAGGTGCCTACTTTGAAGGGAACTGAGGCACCATTGTCCTATGTACAATGTTTCTCATGTCTTGTATCTTCTTCAGTAAATGTCTCTATTTTTCATATTACATGGCTGGATACCTTCTGGACAGACCTTGTATTTCAGTCCCTATAATTAAACCCTGCATGTGTAGGTATTATCTATAGCTGTATAATACACATTTTTTAACCTTTAATCTTGAATGAAACAATTATGTCTCTGAGTCTATAAGAGTGAGATTAAAAGTCATTCCTTGCAGACAGCACAGTGTTTTGTTGTTGTTTTTGTCTTAATAAAACAAATCTAACTAGGATTTGGTATTGATATTTTACATTTATACTAACATCACCATTTATAAGGCAATAATATAATCTTCATTAAAAACTCATGACCTAGGTATCATCTCCATTATACAGAAGATAAATTTAGGCAGCATTTGAAATAATGAAAACATAACAACAGTGACAACTACCATTTATTGAGAATCTATCTACACCAAGCACTGTGCTAAATTTGAGACACATCCATCTCACTATAATCCCATAAGGTAAATGCCATCTTCTTCATGTTACAATGAGGGAACTCAGGCTTGGAGAAGTTAAATACTTCATCTGAGGTAACATACGTAGAGTGAATAATATTGACAAGAGTTGAAATGTCTCACTCCAATACTTATTTATACTGTTACTATATGTAAAGTCCCTCCTTCAAAGTATTTGGTAAAATGAATATACACAGTGCACATTACACATACACACACAATTATAGTGATTTTCATGGAATAGAGCTTAACTATAACTGCACAGATGTCCTCTCTCCTGTGACATATGATCTCCTGAGACTGTCCTTTAGATCCCATGTGTGCCCTAATCAAGGATTTTGCTTCTGCAATTATACTCTCCTGCATCATTAACTGCTCCTGGACCTTCCTAGCAGAAAGCATACATATTGTCTGAAACCTCTCCAGCTACCATTTCATTCTCTGTTGTCTTTTAAAGCAAAACTACACACAAAAAATTGTGTGAGCTCAAATTATCCTCTTCTTCACTTCCAGTTTCTCTCAAAAGGTTCCACATGGGCTTCCATTGGCACCACTCCATAAAATGGCTTTGGTCAAGGTCATCAATGGCCTCTATCTTGCCGGATAAGATGACAGCATCTTAAAAAATCTCTCAGCAGTATTCAGCAGAGTTGAATCTTCCTTTCTGTAATACTTCCATAACCTGGATTCTATTTAACTAATGTTTATTGAGTGCTTGTGTTCTAGGGGGAAAAAAACACCACAAAAGTCCTGCCTTCATAGGGAATGCATGCAACATTATTGTAAATAAATGGAAATAATTTATATCGCATCAAATACTGCTACAAACTATGAAAAAGTGGAGCAGGGAAGGAAATTAGGGAGAGTTAGAAGGGGTGTTTGTCTTTTTAAACAGGGTGTTCAAAGACAGGCTCACTATAAGGATGCTATTTGAACAAAGAACCTAAAAGATATATGTAAACATGATACATGGGGGAAGAGCATTCAAGGCAGAGGGAACAGCCAGTGCAAAACCCTGGATTGGGAGAGGGCGAGCTGTGCTTGGGAAATAGTGGTTAGGCCAGCGTGGCACAGGGTAAGAGGAAGAGAGAGGATCCAAAAGATAATGGTGCAGATTATGAAAGGCCTGCATAAAAATGAGGCCTGCACTGTCTCCAGTGGAGATGAGGACACAGCACAGGCTTTTGACAGAGGAATGACCTCTGGAGTCAGACCAGTTTTCAGGATCATCAGGCTTCTTGAGGAAAAAGAGTGGAAACAGGAAGTTATTCTGGCAATTCAGGGAAGAGATGGAGGAGCCTTGCACAAAAGTAAAAGCAATAGATACACTGAGAAGTGGTGAGTTTGGATCTATTTTGAAAAGATAGGTACAGACCTGGTTAATATTAAAATGTTTTCATTTTTCTTTTGCATAACTGGCTATTCTTTCTCAATCTCCTTTGCTTGTCTATATTATTTTTAGTCTCTAAGTGTCCTCATGTTCAAGTTTCCATCTTAGTCCTTAGTCTATTTCTCATCTATGTCCCCATTCTAGGTGATTTCATTTTGTTCAACAGTTTTAAATAATACCCACCTGCTGATGACCACCCTACCACCACACCTTGATGTTTTCCCAAACTCTATACTCTTATAGTTACCCAAATGATACCTCCTACATGGATGTCCAATACAAATTTTAAACCTAACGTATCCAAACAGAAGTGTCAGTTCTTGCCCTTTGTCCCCACTCTTAGTCTTTTGATCCTTCTATAGGAATAATTCATTCAGTTACTTAGTCTAGAAATCTGAGTATGATGTAATCGTAATTCTTTTTTCTCACATCATTACATTTTATACATAAATAAGGTAGGGTTCTACCTTTAAGTTATATATATATATATATATATAAACATCTCATCTCACAACTCTCTCTCCCTCTCTTCATCTCCATTCCCACTATTGACTGAATTAATTCTTCTCTCACCTGAAATACCACCATAACCCCCAGCTTGTCTCCATGATTCTATTACTGCTGGCTCAGTCTTATCTCACACAACATTCAGTAGGACATGTTTTTGCTCCCCTGCTTGAAATCCTTCCATGGTGTCCATTTTCTTATAATATAGACTTAAGGTCCTACATGATTTTCTGAGATCCAAAATCTATTTATTAATTGCCAAAAGGCAGTTTTTATTTTGTGATTTTCTGTTGTTATTTTAGTTGGTTTTGTTTTTTAATCCAGTGAAGTAACATGTTTTTGAATAAATAAAACACACTAATTTTTTTCTTGTTGGTTGAGAAGTACTTTAAATGTGAAAACAGTTTGCAAACTGTAGATTCCAGGTCAGTAATTATTAAGTGAGTATGCAACTTATCCAACCCTTTAAATTTGACAAACTACTTTACTTCTCTTCACCTCTTGCAATGCTGACTGTCACTCTGGGGAAAGCTTGCAGCTCAATCATTTTTTCCTGTTTTTCATTTGTTGCAAACTCTGAACACCAATGCTTTTGAAACAATATAGTAACTGTCCAACCCCCACAGTTTCTGTGACGGTTTTGTCTGATCAAGGACAAACTCAACCTTTGAATTTAAAATTTGATTTGGATAATAAGATCAAAAGTAAGACTATCATCTGTAGTATATGTTGTTAAAAGCTCAGTTTTTGGAATAGAACAGATCTGAGTTTGAATCACAATTTCACCAATATTAAAGCAGTATGATCTTGAAGAATATACTTCTCTAAACATATTTCAGATCATGGCACTGTCCTGTTTAAAACTTTTCAAAAGTTTCTTATTCCACTGAGAATATGATGCAGAGTCTCCTGAAGTGTTCATGGGTTTCACACAGTCTGGTGCTTGGCTGTCTCTGTGACCATCCTCTTCATGTTCCTTACCTATAGAGGTATTGCTCAGGGTACCTGCACATGTTCTTCCACTTTCCCTCCTTTCCAATATCCATCTGATCCATATACATACAATTATACCCTGGTTCCTAAGTACTTATTTGATTTTCTAGTAACATATGAATAAAGCATCAGGTGTATACAGACCCTGACATTACATTTTAAAGTAATGAATTCTAGGCTGGGATATTCCCAACAGCATACTGTGAACAAAGAAGAATGTGTCTGCAATGCTCCTTATCTTGTACTCTCAATAGTACCACCCCTTAGGCTGATCAGTTTGATATAATGATAAATTTAGGAATTGATTTGAAATAATGAAAATGTCATTGGGGTCTGTCTGCTATGCATCAGCTTAAATCAAATTAGTTATAAATACACAGAAAATCTTGTTAAAACAATTAAAACATTTTTACATAGGTATGCACTATTATATCAAGAAACTCATTAATTCATCAATGTTTGAAATGTTATTAAAAATAAAAGTAACTATAGTAGTTAACTGATAATCATGAAGAAAATAAAACAAGATTTCCAGATACAGCATCCTTGACATTATTGAACCCTTAAACCAATACCAGTAATTACCCATCTACAAACTTTCCCCTGTGTGAAAAAAAATCAACCTCTATTTCTCTATACCTTTGTAAATTTTGTTTGCCGTTATATGCATGTAATTCCTAGTTGATATAATTGGTAACTCAATTTCATCAAAGCAACAAAATCCATCACAGACAATTCAGGCTGAAAACTTCAGTGTTTATTGATTTTATAGTTTGGATCATATTTGATTTGTAGATTAGTTTTTTAAGTGTTTTACAAGAACCAAAAGGGTGCGAAATTTGTACTTTGTTGCTACAAAGAAAGCTGTGCATTACTCAAAAACACGGAATGAGAAACTCTGAACTGAAGTGAATATTTGTAGAGTAAATAAGTAGAACACTGGACTCAGGAATCAAAAAAATTTCCAAAAGCACTCCAGGATCAGATGCTTCACAGCAGAATTCTACCAAATATTTAAAGAAGAGTTAACACCAAACCTCCTCAAACTCTTCCATAATATTGACGTGTAGGGAGCACTGCCAAACTCATTCTGTGAAGTCAGCCTTGCTTTGACACTAAAAGCAGATAAGGATATCACAAGAAAAGAAAGCTATAAACTAATATCCTTGATGAATGGAGATGAAAAGTTTCTCAGAAAAACACACAGAAATCCATTGCATTACTTTACACCAATGAAGCACCTGAAAAAAGAAAATTATTCCATTTACAATCATACATTAAAACAATAAAATACTTAAGGATAAATTTAGATAAGCATGTGAAAGATATGTACAATGAAAACTATAAGATCTGACTAAAACAAATTAAAGAATATACAAGCAAATGGAAATACATCTCAAATAAATGGATCAGAAGAATCAAAATTAAAATGTCAATACTACCCACAGCTATTTAGAAACTCAGTATAATCCCCATCAAAACACCATAGTCATTTTTCACAGTAATTGAAGGAACAATTCTAAAATTTGTGTGGAACCACAAAAGACTGTTAATAGCCAAAGCAATCCTGAGAAAAAATAACGAAGCAAGAGATATCATGCTGCTGGATTTCAAATGATACTACAAAACCATGATAATAAAAGCAATATGGGACCAGCAGATAGACAAGCCAATAAAACAGAAGAGAGAATCCAAGTTAAAACCTAGTGTAGAGAGTCGACTAATATTTTGACAAGGGAAGCAAGAATACTCAGTGAAGAAAGGATGGTCTCTTCAGCAAATGGTGCTGGGACCATGGAGAAACACATGCAGAACAATGAAAGCAGGCCTCTATCTCATACCACTCACAAAAATTAACTAAAAATGTGTCAAAGATTTAAGCATAATACCTGATATCATAAAACTCCTAGGAAAAACATGGAGAAGAAGCTCATCAAAACTGGTCCCAGCAATGATTGTTTTGGCACCAACATGATGCCAAAAGCACAAATGACACAAGTAAAACTCAACAAATGGGACTGCATCAAACTCAAAAGCTTCTACACAGCAAAAAAAAAAAAAAAAAAAAAAGCAATTAAATGAAAAGGCACCCTACATAGTGGAAGAAACATGTTTCAAAACATCAGTTGGATTAGGGGTTAATACCCAAAATATAAAGACCTAAATCAACATAAAAACAACACAAAATTTTATAAAAATTAAGAAGAACTAAATAGACATTTTTCTAAATAGTACATCAAAATGCCCAACAGACATGAAAAGATCCTCAACATCACTAATCATCAAGGAAATGCAAATCAAAACCACAATGAAATGTCACCTCACATGTGTCTAAATGACTATCATGAGGAAAGAGACAACAAGTGCTGGCGAAAGTGTGGTGGGAAGGGAACTCTTACACATGGTTAGTGGGGATACATGTTGGTCCAACACTATGCAAAATAATATGGAGGTCTTCAAAAAATTAAAAATAGAACTACCATATGATCCAGCAATTCTACTTATGGTTATACCCAAAGGAAATGAAAACAGGATTTTGGCTAGAATATGCACTTACATGTTTATCACAACATTATTTACAATAAAATAGCCAACATATGGAATCAACCTGATGTCTATCAATGGATGAATAAATAAAATAAGATGTGCTACATACACACTGTTAAATATTATTCAGCCATAGGAAAGGAAGATGTCCTTCCATTTGTAAAAACATGGCTGTACCTTGAGCACATTATACTAAGTGAGATAAGTCAGATAGAAAAAAACAATTACTGTATGGTATCATTTATATGTGGAAGCCAAAAGAGTTAAAGCTATAAAAAACAAACAGTAAAATGAGTGGAAGAGGATAAGTGTCATGGTGCTTAAGGATCCAAAATTGTAATGAATATAAAATAAGCCATTGATATTTAATGCACGGTATAATATATAGACAATAATATTGTACTATAAGTATGTGATGTAATAAATACCACTACATTGGCAATCATACAATATATAAATGTATTAAAATAACACATTGTACACTTTAAACGTATACAATATCACACGTCACATTTAATCAATTTAAAAAAATTTGTATAAAATTGATTTGCTCTAAAAAAAGGGATTGCTTCTACTCTAAAAATGTCACATTATAGCCAGAGACTAGTGTGTGTGTGTGTGTGTGTGTGTGTGTGTGTGTGTGTAGACCATATCAGGCCCCAGAATGTCCCAGATCACATTTAGACTCCTGATATTAGCAAAATTCCAAAGAAATATAAACAAAATGAATCTAAGATATATACTAAAATGCTTGGGGAGAGATGCACAGACTGTATTTTTTACATTAAATAGATCACAATATTTTGACTCCTACCCTGTAGGGAACCAAGCTGCCTGGCAATGGCAATTGTAGTTCAGCCCTATTGAAAAGCCCAATAGGTGCACTGTGGCATGCAGAAGCGAAACCCACGGATTGGTTCTCCCGTGGGAAACCAGGACTGCATTATAACTAGGCTGCTTCATGACTTGCTCTTCCTAAAACTCCCTCACACCGAGTTGAGGCAGCAAATGCTTACTGCATATCTTTAAAGTAACTTCCTGAAGTCTGCATTAATTCTTCCAAGGACTAAAGTGTAACCTGACCTGTTACTCTTATTGTTCATTCCCTTGCATTGGCAATATTTTTTCCTTGTTAATCTGTAAGAAGTAATCAATAATATCCCAACCTTTGCTATCTGTAAAAAGCAATTACTTAAAGCAAACCTAAGCATAATGAATGAAAACCCTCTTTGATATATGCTATTAGAAAGCCAATAAAGGCTTGTCAAGGCTAGGGTTGGGGCACTCTCCACTAGAGAGAGTGGCCGTGTCATCCCTTTTCCTCCACAGGACTCGGTAGTCCCTGTGAATTTGTCTCCTATCTCATCCACAATGCTGCGAACACTGCAGGCTGGTGTCTGCATCACTAGCCCAGCATTTCTTTACTTTTTACCCTTTTGGGAGCCTTGGAACATAGAAGGAACCTAGTCTCTATTAAACTTTGACAGATTTTATGGGTATATTTGTTATATATTAAATACACTATGCTTGATTTTCTACACTTTGATTCAGAAATTGTATTTTTTCCAGAGTTCACAAACTCACCAGAGAAATGAATTCTGTGTTTGTTTTTTTAAAGTTTTTCCCCTTTCTTGGGCCTAGTAAAAAGAGTTAAGGGACCAATGAAAAAGTAGAAAAAGAGTTAGTTGGAGAGAGTGGTAGAGAATTGACATCATTGAAGATTACTCAGCAAATGATCCCCAGTCTGGGTGCATGCAATCCCTGGTTGAGGTGTGAACGGGAGGCAGCCAATCAGTGCTTCTGTCTCATATTAGTGTTTCTCTCCCTCCTCCTCTCTCATTTCCTCTCTCTCTAGAAGCAATGAAAAAACGTCCTGGGGTGAAGATAAATAAATAAATAAATACTAAATAAATAAATAAATAAATAAACTGCCCTTCAAGTTCCAAAAATGAAACATTTTTATAAACCTTGAGAAATGCATGAAATTTATAGATTAATGTGTGGCAAATAGACATTTCCCACAACACTGAATCCTTCTATCCAGAAAGAGTATTCCACTGAATTTATTTAGGTCCACTTTAATGTCCTCAGCAAAGTTGTATAATTGATTTCATATCGTTATTGTGTTGTCCTGAAGAAGAATATCAGATGTAAAAACTGTTAATGGTTAAAAGTATGATATAGCAATCCATGTACTGTGTCACTTGAACTAATAATGCTGTACACAGGATTTACCCAGTTGTTTCAGTTAGTTTCACTATGAAATTATCCATGACACTGTCATTCTTTCATTGTCATCATTCAGTTATTCAAGAAATATTTATGTGTGACCTGATATACAGCCTCACTGAGACCTGAAATATAAAGAAAAATAAAATATGACCTCTACCCTCAAGAGGGTTACAAATCTGATAGTAAGGAACAGAAAAAATAACAGATCCAAATAGTTAGTATAAAAATTTATGAAAAAGATACAGAAGGAAGGAAAGAAGAAAGAAGAAAAGGGAAACAAAGACTGCATAATATGCATCAACAAGTAACTTCTAGATTATTTTCTCAATCTACATCAATGTAATATAATGTATAATTCATTAAGTTCTATACAATAAATTTAAATATGTAGATAAAAGTAATTCTAATAGCAAGTGCATGCTTAAAATATTGTGATGAACTCAGGAAGAACAAATCCTAAACTTTATTTTTAAACTAAAAAACACTTAACTATAAATATTTTTAGGTAATCAAATTATTGATTTTTGTTTTAATATACTTGATTGTGCATTTTTTTGTGGTTAGTTCACTGGCTTACCCTTTAAAAATGAAATATCTAGCAAGCATTTGATTTACTAGGTTGATTAAAATCAACCCTGAAATGAAACTTTTTACTGACATTTTAAAATGGCTTATTGCTAAGATGCTGTGAAGGACTTTTATGAATCAAACTGTGCAAAAATCAGCTTGAAGTAGGTCAACAAAAATAATTTACATTGGATGAAAACATTTTTAAATTTAATAACTAGGGCAAACTACTTGAAAATCTAAATTTATACTGCTTTCCTATTGAGCACAAAAAGAGATTATAATGAAAAAATTCTCAAATATTAATACACTGTAACTTTCTTACTCACACTTCCACTGTTATCTCATCCTATCAGGTGATATTTAGGTCTGTGTTGATCATTAGGGTCCATTGATCTCAGTTAGAAAATATGAGTCACTCTTGCTGATCACTGTGTGCTATTGCCAAAGTTGTCTTCTTTGCTAGCAAAGTATGATTCTATTGAAGTCTGTCCCAAATAATCATCTGTGTAAACAATAATATGTGATTTTAAACTTCAAGCACATTTTCTAACCAGCTGAACTAACTATTTTATTTAACTTTTATTTAAGAAAAATGTTACATGCTGTGACCCTTTTTTAATGGAAAAAATGTTTTCAAATGGAATATAGTGATGGTTTATTTGATCAGATGCTGGTTGTTCATCACAGAGACAGAAATTTTTCCTTAAGTTTTATTATCACATTCAAAAATCTATCTTATTGGGATCCTTTTAACATGTTTTGAATGAGGCTTAATCAAAATAATAAGTTCCTCATTCACTTAACAAAACTTTATTGAACATGTATCCTAAACCAACCAGGCAACCTTAATGAATTCTGGGAATTAAAAACACACACAAATTGTGGTCCTTGCCTTACATATATCTTGAATATCTTGGAGGTGATCTATGTGAAAATAATTAAATCATAGTGAATTAAGTGCCAACAGCATTTAGTACAAATTAAATTTTTGAAATAATATAATTGGGGAGACTATAGAGGTAGAAATATGAGTGGGAAGCTGTTGGTGAAATGTTGTTTAAGCTGTTGTTTGAAGGAGTGTGTCAGGCACTGAATTTATGAAATGAAGGTGTTAGACTCAGGATGAACCAAGTTCACTTCTGAGCTTCTACATTCTAGCTGTGTGACTTTACCTATGTTTTTTAACTCATCAGTAAAACCAGATTAATAATATCTACCATATCAGATTTTGTGAGAAATAAATTCAATAATGAAGGGAAAGTGATTGGCATAGTGGATGGCAAAGTAAATGTTCGTAAGTAGTAAGCTAAAATTATTATTATTCCCAAGATAGGGAACAGAGTGTACGCAGGTATAAAATACGTTTGCAGGAGCTCAGGCTCTAAATGAATGAATGGTGGAGGATATAAGAAGTCACATGTGTTGTGATATGAGGCTACTCAATTAATCTAGCTCAGAACTACTTGGTATCTGTAACTTTAGCTAATGTCCATGTTGTTTAAGATATGTTTAGATTGTTTTATTATGTATAAAGTATTCCAACAGACTTAACACTACTTGTGACATGTGACTCTTTGTTACATCAGGAACCGGGAGGGGTGGGGACCAAAGTCATAAAAAAATGGAAAATGGTGAGTCCTAAATGACCCCGAGTGGCCAGGGTAGGGAGAAGAGCAGAATCCTCTCAACAGGGGGAGAAAAGGGCCAGATCATCCACTGTTTGCAACTTACTTTCTGCATTTTATGAATAGTTTACAGTTTGGAAGGATTCCTATTATAATCAGAGCACATACACATGTGTGTTATTTCTTTAAAACAACTCTCTTATTTTCTATGTGTTTCATAAAAATAATCAGACAAACTTCCAAATATTCAAGCCAATTAACTTTCCCCCTTGGTCTAATTTTCTTTTAATTCTGAAACTTTCACCAAAACTTCTCTTTATTCCACCTGTTCATGTAAGCCTAAAATCTCTTACATGAGTGATAAATTGCCATGGCAAGTATTTTTTTGGTACACTACTGTAATCTGAAAAATGGATAAAAAATTAAACTAAAAAATGTGTTATGTTGCTATTTAGGGACTAGGTACTTGAGTTCCCTTTCATTAGCATGCAGTTTGCTTTTTGAAGTTCCATGTCTCTAAGGCTTACATTTTAGTTAAATGCAATTGATGGTGCAAAACATAATCTATCTGGTGTCTACCTGAAAAAAGAAACTGACTTTGGGCTTTTTTAAATAGTAGGCACATATCCTCTCAGAGAAAAATGTGATAATTCGAAATTCTCTAATAGCATTCTACTAAAAACTTTAATATTATTCTTTTTGAGAAATAAGATTTTAAGATCAACACATTTAATAAATACATTTTAGTATAATATTTTGACTTGGGTCAATGGATAATAAAAATACAAAAGTTTACAAATAAAAAGTTGCTATATAAATAGTATAATAATAACAAATAATAATAGTTAAAGTTTTTGGAATGCTAGCTGTACCACAAAAATTCAATAGAATAAGAAATGTAATTATCTATTTTTTAAAGGTAAGGAATTAGAATTGAAGCAGTGTTTGCCCAAGTTACATGGTCATTCAGTCATGTTTAAGGTGTTCTCTTTCTCACACTCCTTCCCTTCAACCTCCAGGGATTTCCTCCAACCAAAACCCTTCACCTCTAATGCTTAATACAGGCCTCTTTTTTTGTGAATACCACATTTCTTATTTAAAAAAAAACTTGTATCTGTGGGTTTCCTGAACAAACATTGAAATTATAATCAAAGGTTATGTCTAAATGTTTATATATTATTATATGGCCAGATACTTCCATATATCGTAAAACTGTAGAGTCACACACAGAAAAATAGTGTACCCTTGGCAAGTTGTAAAGCATACTGAATTGACTTACTTTATATATTTACATTTGCTTAGAGAAGAATCTAATAAAATACTTATAAATCACATACTGACACTTATTTAGTATTTATTTGAAGGAATTATTTATATATATTTAAAATATATATTAATATATATTAATACACAGGCTTTGAAATCAAGCCAACTTTCTCTTCTTCACCAGCTGTGTGGCCTGGAGCCTCCTCACCTATTAAATAGAGATTATGTAAAGAAAGAAAAGTGTTGACAGTAAGGGCAGCTACAGTGATGGGATGCAATAATCATCAATTTTCAAAATTTGTCAGAAACTGAAAATATTCTTAGTGGTTGTTTTAATTATTTTTATTAAATAACTAAAAAATATGAAGTATCCTCTAAATAATCTATGTACTTTTCTTATATCTTCCATGTATATGGCATTTATTATTCTCAAAATTAAAAATTTTTTAAATGTAGCCCAAAAACAAATTGAAAGAGTAGGTGATAAAATATATTGGTTTTTTTGGCAGTATTTGCTGAGGAAAAAAAAGTTTTAGCTAGTAGTATTTTGCAGTAATGAGAAACCTTACCTCTATTACAAAGTAGTATTTTGCTGTAATGAGAAACCTTACCTCTATTACAAATAAGGAGCTATCCATATTAAAATTATGTGTTTTTTAAAATTAGTAAGTAAATCAACAATGATTGATTGATTGCATTTTAGGAATGAGATACATGCTAAATGCTATGGAGCACTACATAATTTTTTTTTAATGTTGCACTTTGTAGGTTACTCTACGGAGTGCCTCAGGTGAGGCAGGAGAGACAGAAAGACCTTATTGATCCTATTTTATGGGTAAGTCAAACTGTAAGAGATAGGTGACTTTTCTACAGTCTCAAAGCTGAACAACAGCAGAACCTGGAACTTGAGCATTCAATATAATAGGTTCCTCTTTAGCATGCTACTTGTTAAGTTTTAACTCAGCATAATGAAGTAATTTTAGGAAAAAAATGTAATCCCTTTCAAACTTAGCACTTTATAGACTGTTCTTATAGAAATATAGTAACAAATCAAAATACAGAGATTTGAGCTTCATTATCTGATGACAACAGCCAATTTTTTTCATGGATATTAAAAGTTCTTGCTTTAGAATGGCATAGCTGGAAGTGGGAAGGTGTGTGTGTTCATAGGGGTGGGAGTGGGAGGGGGCTCAGTGATGTTCCTTGCAGGCAGGCAGGCAGGGATCTACTCTCCTCGGTTTAACATCCAAAGCATCTAGAGCTTGATTAGCTTTTGCCCAGAATGAGATCTCTTATCTCACTGGTTTTGTTTGTGAAACTCTGCAGTGTGAAAATTAATAACTTTTTAAAAACATTACTGTGAGTGACTCAAATGTTTCTTAGAAGCCTCCTATATGATCTCACAGGCTTTCTATCACATCTCCAAAAATTGAATCCAAATATAATTTTTTTCTTACATTTCACATTTAATAATTTCAGTTTCAGCACTGAATTCACTATGGAATCTTCTTCACTTTCATTCCCAATGCTTCTTTCAAAGAGAAAGGAAATAAGTAAAAGTAAAGAGTCTGATATGGTATCACTGCAAGGAAGAATGGAAAGCGGATCCTTGCCCAGGGCACCAATTCAGGCTGGCCCCATGCAAAGGGAGGGTACACCCAGCCTTTCTAATCTAGAGATCTGTCTGGCACTCGCCAGGCTGTGTTACTTGATCACAGCTGGATGAAAATGCACACCCAGGGCAAATCTGTAAACACCAGCTTAATCTGCATCGGAAGACTCACTGTCATCTCTTTTGACAGAAAAAGCCCCCAGGACACATTCCAGCAGTGACAGTCACCTTAGTGTCTTAAAAATCTTGTTGGATTTATCGGGGAATCATTAGAAATGCTAGAGAGGTGCATTGTGTAGTGGAATGAGTATTTTGTTAGACTTCTATTTGTTTGAAGGTAAATTATTTTACATTGTGATTAAAATAAAAATACTTGTAATCTCTGGAAGCTGCAGTGCCTTTAACTTTGTTACATAACAGCATCATTTTTATATACTCTCACATCTTCAATCAATCTGACTACGTGCATTTTAGCATCATCTACCTAACAGAATAGGTTAAAGATGATCACCCCAATATTTAATTAACACATGTTGGTACAAAAAAACCTCACAAAATATTTAGGGAAATATTTAGGTAATATTTAGGGAAAAGCAAGGGCAGACTTAGACATACTTGACAAAGAATCCTGAAATTTATATAATCTTATTAACCAAGTCACCCCTATAAGTTCAATTAAAAAAATTCTCAGAGGTTGGTACAAATTTAGCATCACTAAGCAATAAAGTATAATTAGCCTACAACATAAAATTTTCTTTAAATGCTGTAAATATTGCATGTGAATCTTCATAATACTAAATGAAATACTACATTTGTCTTGTAATGAAAGACAAATAACCACCCATTACCCTACCATCACCCAGCACAGGAAATATAGACAATCCTGACTTTTGAAGTTTTACTTCTGTGTAAAATGTGAATTCTTACCATTAGAGGTGGTGGTAATGGAGTAGTCAGGAACACTTTTGAGAATTTAATGAATGTTACGAACTTTCTTTTCAGAAAAATAATCATACACAGAACATTTGGTATACAGTTTCAGGGAATTCACCAACCCCCTAAAATCCTACTACCCAGAGTTAAGAGCACCTAATGTACACATTCAAGTGAATGATCGGCTCTGAACATGGCCGAAGCACTATGGAGGGATGAGCAATCCCCAAAGTCATTCTGAGCTGTCATCACAGCTGGAAAATGTGGACTTTAAATTTCCTCTTAATGTCCTGCCTGAGTTCACCTGAGAATTGCTTAACTTTTGGCTTTACTTTCATTTAGTTCAACATCCTGGCTAATTCTTGAGCAAACATATATTTGGATATATATATATGGAGAGAAACATATTGAAAACATTAAATATAAAAAAAGGCCCACATTAGTTACTTCCATATATGTTCATTTGAATAAGGTGAAGCATCAAGAAAACTAGTTACCAGGAGCCTTATTTATCCAAGATGAATACCAAGAGATGTTCCTTAGTATTAGTGTCAGTGTTTGCAAGAAAAAATTATCCCATTAAACTAGCCCTCATGAATAATTCAGAGAGTTCAATTTAATGGAGAAAGGGGGAGACAGAAACAGGTTATCAGATTTGCTGGAAACCCATGTTGCTGCACAGCAAATTTTTTATGAGTAGGCATCGTGTAGCGTTATTCTTTGTTTTCTCTCTACACGAAGCAGTATATCTCAATGTTTATATTTGTTACCTTTAATTTTCTGCTTATAGCAGTTATAAACACATTTTTTTCACATGAAATGTTATAAAAAATATGTTCTGAGCTATAGGATTCCTGATATCATTCTTTTTTGTTGTTGATAAGACATGTTTGTCAGTGTTGAAATAGTACGTCTCATAGGAAATGGACATGGCACAGCAAACTTTCTGTGTGGTAAATGAGGTACAGACAATCGCTAAGGTGATTGCAGTGGACACTGGTTGTTTACTACCTGGGTTGACCAGGGTACAGTCAAAAAACATAAGCCACTCCAGGAATTCCTCAAATGAAGAGTTTAGCACAGAGAATTAAGCTAACACAACATTTGGGAGAACTGTGGGAGCAATGGATGGAAAAGGGAGACAGATGGATTAAGGAGAAAGAAGGACAGAGACAGGATTGAGTAGCTTACCAAGTACGAGTTTCTCTTCTTCGTAACATTTTGCACACCACTGCTCCACTTGTGAATAAGCTTGATATGTAGGTTGTTTCAGGTCTGAAACTTAATCATCGAAGAGTTTTGAGTTTTAACTGTTAATTAACAAGTGCCTTTGCTACTTTGTGGATACCATACTATTGTTTATTTTGGAAAAAATGAAAAAATATATCACATACAGTATTCTCTGCTCTTCTATGTTTTGAGCACCTACTATGTAACCATATTAATCATCTTCCATATATATTTAAAGACAAACTGTAAATGATAATAATTATGGATCAAATAGCCACTGAGTTGTGCACTGATGATTATTTTAATTACTATCATGGTCATCAATATCATCATCAACATCATAAGAGAGGCACTGAAACTTCAGGATGAGAGAAAAGGCTGTACACTGAAGTGGGAAAATGAGCTTTGTTGGCGGAAAGGCACTGTACCCAGTGCTTGTAGGGAGGTATTTAGGCAGCATATGTGGGAACAGTGAAAGTGGCAGTTTTTAGGAGGAGCAGAAATGATAAGCATTGCAAGTTAGGTTCCCTAGGAAGCAGAACCTGAGGGGATCTGTATGCCAGGCATTTTCCACGGATGACTTTGGAAGTGAAGAGGAAAAAGCAAGAGTGGGCAGACAGAGAAGGGAGGCTGAGAGGTAATGCTGTCTCACAGGAAGCTTTGGCTCTCCCAGTGAGGTGCCCTAAAGGTGAAACAACCCTTCCTAGTTGTCCCAAGCTGAGGCTAGGAAGTTAATTACATTATTTTTAGCCTCACTCTCATTATTGGCTCTGGGTTGCCTGGGAAGGGAAATGGCTTTGGGTAAGTTTTTTCTTTTCAGCTGTGGCAAACCCTCACGGTGGCAAAGATCTAAAAAGGCTGTCTACCAGCCACACTCAGCCTCTGGGAGAATAAGCCTTAGATCCCCAAAGGAAATCACTGGAGAGATGGAATGATCAAGTATTAGAATATGTCAGGTAGAAAGAAAAGTACATGAGGGCAGATGCAGAAGTAGGAAAGAGTGGCACAGTAAAAGAAAATCCTGTATGTAAACAAGATATTTGCAGGTACAATTTGGTCAAGTGTAGTTGTGCCGAGTTATGAAAAGGATTAAAAGTCAGGATAAATATACACAGGAGGTTCTATCAGGCTTTGAAAGGAAAAGTCATGCATGAAGACAGTAAGACTGGAAACATGCTTTGGAGGCATCAGAAAGAAAAAGTCTTAAGTCAAGTAAGATGAGAAAGAAACTGGTAGTTGCCTCTTCAATGTCTAATATCTTTATAAATAGAGGTTTTCCATGGAAAGATAGGTAATTTATGAAATATAAATATAAGTCAAGTTGGACTTAAGGAAAATTCTTTCAAACATGACTTTTGTCTCCCCTTCTTCCTTATGCTTGGAGCTCAGACATGATGATAGATCTTCAGAACCCATCTTATACCACAAGGAAAAGACCAGAAAGAATTCCAGGGACTTTAGCGAGGACATTCTTAGGTCACTGAACCAATGCCAGCTCTCAACTCCTTCTAGATTTCTCATTACATTAAAACAAACAAACAAAAAAAACACCTTTATGCATCAAAGTTACCATAGTTGGATATCTGATACATGCAGCTAAATGCAATTTTTGCTGATAATAAGTGGTTTGACAATAGCCAGGACCCGTGATTAACCTATGCCACTAGAAGGGAGTAAAGAGAACATCTTTGCCCTCAGGGGACTATTACCAAATAGGGAAGATACAATTTACAACTTCTACCCTGAAGTAATAAATATGTAAAATAAACAATTAAGTACACATTTATTTTCACACTACAAAGAGAAGAAACTAGTGAGGACTTGGTCTTCAGAGAAAGCTTTACTGTGAAAGGAAGACATGAACTAAACCAAAATAAGTGGGTAGTTTGCACAGAAAAAGATGGCAGGAGATTTAGAGAGGTCAAAACCATCAATCGGAGAATGACAATGCTTTGCGTTGTGGAGCTCAGTCTGACTGATAAATGAGAGTCAGAAATATAACTGTGTAGTTAGTGTATTAACAGAGAAATGGTAGGAAGCTGGCAAGTCACACAGGGAAAGGTCAATTTAATGTGCAAGAAAGTAGGGAGTGACTGAAAATGTATGCAATTGCAAGTCACTTTGAAGAGCTTGGGTGCAGCCTGGAATTAACCCGAGAGAATCCTGGACATGAAGATATCCTCCAAGAGACTATAATAGTAAACCCGTCGGCTAAGTGATTAAGAGTCCAAGTCACACTGTGTCCAAGAGGAGGGATGGCATGGTACAGATTCAAGAGATGTTTTCATCATTAATTGATGAGTAATTTTTACTCACATGCTTGAAAAAGAAACAGAAAGAAAACCAAGACAGGAAACATTGTGAGCAACATCCTCACACAAACTTGGCACTGCTGTGGGTAAAAGGCTGCCATAGCTCACTCTCTCCTGAGTCTTGAGGACAGAGTAAGCATTTCCTAGAAAGCACACCTAAGAAAACTGCTGTGTAGATTTCTAATTGCTTAAATTTTCTTTAGGTCTACCAATAAAATTTTATAGCTTTGTTGATATATAATTATAATTTCCTTGTTAAATGTATTACTAGTTTTGTTATTCTTGTTTTTACTACATTGTTGTGAAGAGTGGGCTCCAAAAGTGGACCACTTGAGTTTGAACTCTGTTTTTTCCAAATCCCAGCTCCATGACCTTGAATGAAATGCTTAAACTCTGCATGCCTCAGTTTTCTCACATAGAAACTAAGAATATTATCTTCCTTTGAGTAAGTATTTTGAAGTTAGCTGATTTTCATTTGCTTCAGTTGGGGGATGTAACATATTATTTAATAAATAATGCTAATATGACATGCTATCTATCTGGGAGAAATTATTGTTTAAAATAAGAAAAAGAAAGGGAAAAGACAAACTCTTCCTCCAAGTTTTAAAACAGCTCCCCTCCATAAGTTCAACTTCTCTATGTTTCTGGACACTGGGCCCTCAGAGTCCTTTCTGCATCTCAGTTTTGGTTCACCACCTGACAGCCTCAGAGCAGCTCACCCGCCACTGGACAAAGGTTCAGGTTTCCATCACTGAGACACTGAGACAGTGAGAGGAGGACGTTTCCCAACACTCCCTCTCGATCTGTTTTCAAGTCACTTATTTTTTCTCAGTCTTGACTTGCCTTTTGTAAAATGTGGGTCTAAGTTTATGCTGAATCTACCCCACTTAATTTCAAGAAGTTCAAAGAACGTATATAATTAAAAGTGTTATCAATCTAAACTACTGTTTAAATAGATTTTATTTTCATCATCAACACATTCTCCATTGTCCACCCTTCACGACTAGCCTAGTTAACTTACAATCAATCGCTTTCACTTTAGGAATTTTTCTAATAAAAACAATTTGGGGGAGTGAGAGATAGGTGATACATGGGCTAGAAAGACTTTCCTGTCTGGATCCTCTCTCATGCACAGCTGTCTGCACTCTGAGCCATTTCTGGGAAGTCTGCCCCTGTCCTTCCCCATGCGGTGCTTCTCTACCATTACTGGCCTTTGGTTAGAATCAGATCCACTTCCCATTTCATTTTCAGAGAAATTAAACCCCTCCCTCAATTGTATGGATGAAAGTTTCTAGTGATTCTGAAATACCTTGTGCCAGTATTTCATTTTGAGCTAGGTCAAAAGACTGCAGATGAGAAACAGACTTTTGTCCTTGCTGGGTCTCCGAAAATGTCCCAGGGGTTCTCATTGGCCAGTTGTCTGGAGGCCAGTTTGTTTCGTGGAGTTTCTAGTCCCTGTGGTGCTTGGCCCACTAATTCTCCAGCAGACTTAGCTGCTGACATTTTCTCAACGCCATTCTGCTCTATGCTCCCGGACCTGGTAGCCTCCTTCTTCTGAGGCCTGTGAAATCTCAAATCCACTCTGAACAACTCTACTTCCTGAGACATTTCCTTCACCTCCAAACTTAAGTCAGTTGTTCCTGTCTGTACAGGACACTAGTCCCATCCTCCTTTGTGAGTGAACAACTGAGGTTGGCTCACTTCTACGTATGGATAGGCTCCTATTGGTTTCTACTATGGGGAATACTTTGCAACACATTACAGGGTTCGTGCCCTACTTTTTTGTTTGTTTCAATGTGGTGGTGCTGTTTATTTCCTCTCAGCTGCAAAATCCAACATCCAATTGTACCTCAGACACGAGGGGAAAAAATGTAATGATAACAGTATGGGAAGGAGAACAAAAACATCAAAGTTTTAAGTTTCCAGGCCAAATGTCAATGAAAAGTCAGTATATCAGAAAGCACTATGCTGTACTGATACTTGATAAAGTGTTTTCTCATGTATTGTTTCATTTATAAATTTAAAACTGTGAAGAGAAAAGACAGCTCTTAATTATTGTTATTTTTTCAAAAAGGAAATTGTGACTCTGAGTGGCAAGTGGCATGCCCGAGTTTACCTGGTGAGAAGTAAGCCCCTGGTAGCCCTCAGCTGTCTGCTCCTTGTTCAGTACCTCTTTGTACAGCTATAGGATTACCCAGTAGCTGGATAATATCACTTTTTATCATCTGTATGTCACATGTATATGGCATTTTTAATGCATGTAATTTTATCTTATAATTAATTCATTATTTGTACTTTAAAAACAAGGCTTTGCACTGACTCCCTTTCTAATCTTACACTTAAATGAAATGACCCTCTAAGAACTGTTTTCCGCACAGCACAACCCTCTGAGCTGTCAAGCCCAGATGCTCGTTTCCCATTTAATGGAAAGGGCTTGCATGGGTGAAATGGTTTTATCCGAACCTAAACCCTCACCATCAATAAGCGACTGGCCTGAAGGCTTGAAGTGACAGAGTAATACTTTCACAATTAATTTCTGTAACTGAAGTTGTTGGTCTTCAGAGATTGGTCTCCTCTATGGGATGTTGCTTCAGAAGGAATAGTGAATATTTTTCAGTATACACTGTTGCTAGCATTCTTTAATCCCATGGGGTGAAGTAAGTCTGTGTCAGTTTTGCAGCTGGGTGACTGATTCAGCACAGCCTCAGAGAAGCCTGTTCTTCACCACATCTAAAGAAAAAAAATTAGAACAGCAGACCGAATCACCTATCGGGAGAAGAAAAGACTAAGAAAACTCAAGGTTTTTTTTGAGGACCTGTGGACATTATTTCATCTTAATCTTCACAGTAGCCTTTTGAAGCTAGCTGTTTTATTTTTAATTTTAGATTAAGATATTGAGGCTTAAGATTAAGGAACTTGAACAGGACTATTGAAATTTAAGAAAAATGATAGAATTCTTTTAAATCTGAATGTCAGGTTGCATAGTTTCATGAAAACTCTGTATGGGAGTGTCTTCTCCAGAGCCATCATGTACCATGTTCTCTGAATACTATAACATTAACCCAAATTCCTAATTTTAGGCAGCTTTACAATTTAAACTAACTGCAGATCAGTCATGGATTTCATGTGGGTTAAAAAGTGTTCTATCTTGTCAAGAATCACCACTCACTTTCTCTTTCTTTCTTTTTTATTTATCCTTTTTTAGAAGGTACTCTGTAAACTAATTCTAATTTAGAAAAGAAAGTCTGCCTAGAATTGATACTTGTAACCCCTTTCTGTTGTAACATTACTGACAGTGTCACTTAATTTGCCTAGTTGCCTATGGTCTAAATGTAGGTAATTTACAAACCTTTAACAATTTTCAGCTTTGCTAAATGGTACGGAGGGCTGCAATTACATTTAAAATGCATTGGTGCTCTATATGTCAGTAAAAAGCACCTACAAAGACATAATTACAATGTAATTGCCCACAAGTTCGTGGAGTAAACATACATTATTAGAAGGCACTCGTCTGTTCAATTTAAGTAACATTACAGCTAACATATTGCATAAATAGGGAGCCATTTTGTGACGAGTTACTGTAATAACAGGAGTTTAAATTAAAATGCGGTGCTTAAGTATATAGGTCTTTAATATCATTTCAGCAATGTTATTCAATATCCAGTGGCTTGATTTTAACCTTTAAATATTGAATTTTAAATATTATATTCATTTTTGAAAATATTTACAATCAACGTATAATGTCATATCTGACTGAAAATTGGTTTTATGAAAAAAGCTTTTCAAAAGATTTTAACCCTGGGGAAAGACACATAAATTCATATTCACCACAGTTTTAGAAATATGATGCATATATAATAGGATGGCCAATTAAGATCTAATGCTGTACAGAACACACAAAGCAGTAGCCTGAAACCACTTTAAAACATTTTTACACTGTATTGTTATACATATATCATCCTAGGCTTTATATTTTCTTTTATCACATCAAATGTGAATAAATTATGCCAAAGAATTTGAGTTGCACATTTTGGAGAAAAAGAATAGCATGAACAGAGGTGCTAGAAATCAGCTTTGGGTCAAAATCTTTTCATGACTCCCAGAAAATGATTGGCTGGGGTTTTCTGTTTGTTTTCTTTTGTTCGTTTCAAATCCTGTGGAGAGAGTGAGTGGTAGAGGTGGGAGAAAGAGAAAGGAGGAGATCACAAACCCCAAGCTTATATCACCATAATATGTTAGTAATATATTTGTAACACAACATCTTTTGTCCGGAAGCTTACCAAAACACTTAGCAAACTGTTTCAATAGCATTTTCACATATATCTGGCCTTGGGTTGAAGCATAATAAGAAAACAGACAAGAATGCAAGATGTTCTATCCAGGTGTAGAGGTAGCCAGATTTTAGCCAGAATACAGGAAAATAAACAAAACAAACCTTTGGCAAGGCATTCAATTAGCAATTTTTAAATAAGCAGGATCTATAGTATTGCAAAGTAGAAACCTTTTTTCTTGTTTATTCTTCTCCATTTTCATTTTCCCAAAGATGTCAATTAAAAAGTAAATTTGAGCCAGTAGAATTGGAAAGGAATTTTTAAAAATTCCTATAAAGAATACAATAAAATCATTTTTTAAATTTTTTTTGTGAAGAAGTTGTGAAACTTGTTTCCTGGTCCAAATTAAGGATGCAAATATTGAGCACTTTCTCTTTCCTCTATTAATAAAAATGTGGGCAAAACCAGCATTAAAAGTTTGCTTTCAATTTTTGTACTTTCTCAGTAGTGTATGGTTTTAAGGGAAAACTGTTGGTAAAAATGCAGACTGGTACAGCCACTGTGGAAACAGTATGGAATTTCCCCCAAACTTAAAGATGTAACTGCCCTTTGATCCAGCAATTCCACTGCTGGCATTATACCCTAAGAATCCTGAATCACTAACTCAAAAGAACCTATACACCCCAATGTTCATAGCAGCACAATTTACAATAGCCAAGTGTTGGAAATAGCTTAAGTGCCCATCAGTAAATGAGTGGATCAAAAAACTATGTTACATTTACACAATAGAATTCTAAGCAGCAGAAAGAAAGAATTTCTACCTTTTGAGGCCGCATGGATGGAACTGGAGAGTATTATGCTAAGTGAAATAAGCCAGGTGGTGAAAGAAAAATACCATATGATCACCTATAAGTGGAACCTAATCAACAAAACAAATGAGCAAAATAGAACCAGAAAAATGGAAATGAACAACACACTGACAGTGACCAGAAGGAAGAGGAGGGGGATAATGGAGAAAGAAGGGAAGGGGCAAGACAAGGAACATGAATAGAGAACTTATGGGCATGGACAAAGTGGGTGGGATGGACTGTGGAAGTAAAGGGGGCAGGGCATGGGACAGTGATGGGTAAAAAGGCAGGACAAATGTAACTGAACAACAATAAAACAAAACCTTCAAAGAAGAAGAAAACTTAAAACACAGAGTAACTTTATAATCCTCTATTTCCCTTCACATTTCACCAGGACTCTTTTTCTCTGTAATTTGCCTTCCCCTAGAGTCGACACTTTCTAAAGATTCATTCCCAGATGCAGCATTGCATATTTATATGTGGAAAAGGACAGTGAGTAGGCTGTGACACCCCATCTTGATTAAGTCCTCCATGGATTTTCTGACTTCTGACCAGCCACCTGGATCCCGACCAGAGTCTTGATCAATATCCACCAGATGGCTCTGAAAACAGCTTCTACTTTTGTTCCAGGCTACTTGGGGAATTTAAGTCATAGTCAAGTTATAATCCCATTAGTCAGAGAGCACATCCTTTGCTTGTGCATTAGAGTTATGCTTCTGTGGGGGACACCTCTTCTCTGCAGAAACTCTTCCCTGAAGAAGCTTGCCACTATTTTGGTGGATGCTAAAGAAAAGATGTTTCCTACCAGCCAAGTATCCACTGGGGAAGGAGAAGGAAGAGAGCAGAGTTTCCAGTCCTCTAAGGCAATGAAGACATCCCTTTTTTCTAGTTTGAAAAGCTTGGTGAGGTGAGGGGATCAAGAAAGACAAATGGACAGTTACAGAATGGGGCTGTAAAGTACAGTATAGGAGATGGAGTAGCCAAAAGAACCGATGAGCCTGACCCATGGACATGAACAACAGTGTGGGGATGGCCTGAGGGAGTGGGGGTTGCTAGGTGGAGGGCGGCAAAGGGGAAAATATTGGGACAACTGTAATAGAATAATCAATAAAATATAATAAAAGAAAGAATATCTTGGGAGAAACATTATAGCTAAAGTATACTGCCACTGCCTTTGTGGAATGATTTACAGGTTTCTGGGAAGAATTTGTATCTCTCTGAATACCTCACATGTATGCATGTATAAAACGCTCATTCTCACTTAAAAAGACCTAAAATTCTATGACAGAGATTACTTTGAATGCTTGAAGGAGTGATTGCTTTTAAGGTACAAATGATAAGAGATAGTAAGTTTAATTAGTATCACAGGGTTCAAAGTTGAAGTTTCAACTTCAAAGCCAAAATGCCATATTAGATTTTAAACTAGGCATGAGAAGAATGCCTATAATGAAGATTTTACAAGAGAACACTTGCTTTGTAAATGCCAGGGATGCATGAAAAATTTTCTTACTCCAAATCAAGTACTACAGATAAAGATGTTGTTTTGGGTGCTATTCAAAATGAGGACCTAAGAATTGCAGCATGAAGGTGAAGGCAAAATTAATCCTAGCCCTTGCAGAATGAATTGCAGTGAAAGACTTAGTATAAAGTTCACGTGGTGTCAGAAGACTTCCACAAGCATGATCCCACTGACAGGAATCTCCAAAGAACCTTTAAATCCCCACCAGGGTTCACTTTTACCTCCCGCCAGACCCAAAAAAAGAAAAGTCACTCAGCTTTATCAGAAAAGACCTGTCCCTCACCTTTCCTCCTTTACTTCTTTTTGAACTTGAAATGGCCTAACACAGTAGCTATCAAGTGAAGAAGAAGGTAAATGGGAAAACGGGGAGGAAACTGAACCCTAATCTTTCTGTGATAATGCAGGCAACCACTAACTAGCTTGTGGAAAGGAAAAGAAAAGGTTAACTTGGGAAGAAAACTGAAGTTTTAATTATCATCTACTAGATACTGTCTAATTACAGAACCAAGACTCTATCTAAGAATGATGACAGTATCCATTAGACCTCCCCAAGTTTCTATCTAGGGAGAGAAACATTTGTCTTGATGAACAAATTTTAAGCCAATGATGAGATACAAAGGTAAAGTTACATTTTGATTAGTCACAAACTGTGTTTGTCCAACATATGTTCTATCACAACTCTTTATGCCTTTCTGAGAGCAGGTATCCCCCAAACATCCCCAGACAGGGTTGTTGTAAGTAGTGGAGAAGAGTGGGAGTGGAGTGAGTAGGGGAAGAAAAATTAAGAAGAGTGAGGCAATAGTGAAGGGCAAATGGTGGGCAGGAGGAGATGCAGGAAGAGTAAAGCCAGCAAAGTAAAGTGAGAATTGCAAGAGTTTACTGAGGAAATAAAAGAATGGCAGTGTGAATAGAAAAAACAAGCGTAATGAATAAATAACTAGTAATCCTCCAGGAGGTTAACTTTAAATTTTCTAAATAGCATATAAAAGTCACAGTACTCTGATAAAAATTGCTTTCTACTGGAAAGACTTATAAAACTAAAAAACAAACTATTTCCTTGATTTAAACCCACTATGATGTCATATTTGATTCTGTGGTAAATTCCCAACTGGCTAATTCTTATACCTGATGTGAAATTAATGGGAGATGAGCCTTAAAAACCTGCACCAACTGGAGAAAGGTCAGAATCTGCCTCAGGGCATTACTTCATAGACAGCATGTGGGTACATGTTTATTTTCTTAGAAGGCCAACCATGTTTGCATTAGGTACACCAAACAAATAAGAGGCTTAGGAGACTGTGTACATAAGTAAAAGAAAAGGGGTTTGTATCTGTCAAACTGACATTTTTTAAAAATTTTCCCTTAATAAATTCAATAGTATCTAATTTAAATGTCTTTGCCCAAAAACCATTGCAGAGCTATGTAATGTCTCTCCAAAAGATGTAAGATTGAAAGTTCCTTGACAGTAAAGACCATCTTTCCTTTTTGCTTCTCTTTTAACTGCTTATTGAAGTATAATAGACATAAAATAAACTGTGTGTGCTTAAAATGCATTCTTTGATATATTTTTATGTATATACCCATGAAACTGGCATTGCAATCAAGATAATCAATTTATTCATCATCCCCCAAAACTCCTCTTGCCCCTTTGTAATTTCTCCTTTCTGTCCTTCTAGGCTCCACCACCCACAAGCAACCGCCGATTGGCTTCCTGTCGCTATAGGTCAGTTTGCACTCCATAAAATTTCATTTAAATGGAATCATACAGTATGTCATCTCTTTAATTATTCTGAGATTCACCCACATTGTGTGAGAGCAATAATTCCTTTTTATTGCCAAGTCATATTCTACTACATGGATAAATCGCAATTTGTTTATCCACTCACTTGTTGATTGAAATCTCCATTTTAGAGTGTTTCAGATAAATCTGATATGCAAGATGTGCAAGTCTCTGTAGGGATATATGCTTTCATTTTTGGGGATATGTCTAGGAGCGCAATGACTGAGTCTATGGTGGGTGTGTGTTTAACTTCCAAGAAATTGTCAAGGTGTTTTCCAATGTGTATTTCCATTTTATACTACTACCAGCAGTAAATGAAAGCTTTAGCGGTTTCACATTCACACCAATACTTGATGTAATTTTTTTCAGTTATCACCATTCTGGTGGGCATACAGTGTTATTTCATTAATACAAATTTTCCTAATGAATAATAATGCTGAGCATATTTTTATATGGTTATTTACCATCTGCATATCTTGTTTGGTTTAGTGTCTGTTAAAATATTTTGACCATTTTTATAATTGGGTTGTTTGTTTTTTTCTTGTTAAGTTTTGAGATTTATTTATATATCTACATATAAGTCCATTATCAAACATATGATTTATAAACACTTTCTCCCAGTGCGTGGTTTGCCTTTACCCTTTCAGTCATGTATTTTGCAGAGTACATGTTGTTATTTATATAATTCAGTTTTTTTTATATTTTATGGATATTGATTTTGGTATTTTAGCTGAGAAATATTTTATCTTATGTACTCTTCTAGAATTTGTACAATTTTCCATTACACATTAAGGTCTGTTACTCATTTTAAATTAAGCATTGTATATGGTATAAAATTTGACATCAAATTTTTTGTTGTTGTCGTTATAGAAGTCCAGTTATTGCAGCTTAATTTGTTAAAAAGTGTATTCTTTCTTCACTGAATTACTTTGCACTGCATCAAAAATCAATTGGCTACAGATGTGTGAGGCTATCTCTGGACTCTCTCTCCTGTTCCATTAATCCATTTGCCTATTTTTATGTAAATATAGAAATTTGATTTCTGTAGCTTTAAAACAATCCTTGAAACCAGGTAGTGTTAGTACTACAACTTTGTTATTTTTTAAAGTTATTTTGTCTTTTCTGAATTCTCTCCATTTCTCTATGAATTCTAAAATTAGTTTGTTCTTGGCTGGTGAGGCTCAGTTGGTTGGATTGTCACCCCATGCACCAAGGGGTTTCAGTTTCTGGTCAGGGCACATGCCCATGTTGCAGGTTCAATCCCCTATTGGGGAGTGTGGGAGGCAGCCAAAGGGTGTTTCTTTCTCTTGTTCCCCTCTCTCTCTTGCTCTCCCTTCTGCTCTCTAAATATCAATGGACATAAATCCTCAGGTGAGGATTAAAAAAATAAAAGTAAAATATTAGTTTAAGTTTTACCAAATAACCATGCTGAGATTTTTGAGATTTCATTAAATCTAAAAGTTAATTTGAGAAGATTGCTATCTTAATAACCATTGAGTTTTCTGATCCGTGAGCACATTGCATCTTTTCACCTCTTTAGATCTTTAATTACTCTCAGTCACATGTTGTAGTTGTCATATACCTAGGTCTTATACACCTTTGTCAGAATTATTCCTATATATTTTTGTTGCTGTTTTAGATGACATTATTTTTAAAATATCATTTTGATTGTTGTCTGTAAAAACACAATGTAATGTTATATTGATTTTGTGTTTTCCACCTTGTTATACTTATTACTTCCAGCAGCTTTTATTATAGATTCCATCATATTTTCTACTTAGATGATCACATACTATGTGAATAAAGACTTGCTTTTTTCCTTCAGATTCGAATGTTTCTTATTTCTTTTTCTTTATTTCGTTGCACTGCATTTGACATTAAATGCAGTAGTGAGTAAAGGGGGTAAAAGTGGACATTCATGACTAATTCTTGATTTTTAGGAGAAAAAAGTGTTTAGTGTTTCACCATTAAGCATGATATTAACTGTAGGTTTTTTGTGGATGTTATTTAACAGGTTGAGGAAGTTTCTTTCAGTCTTAGTTTGCTAAGAGTCATTTTGAAATCAAGAGTGGAGGGGGTAGGGGAGCTGGAAGATAAAAGGTGAAGGGATTCACCAAAGAACACCCATGCACGACCCACTGAAACCCACAGCAGTGCGGTGTTGGCTGGAGTGGGAGGGACTGGGGATTGGGCATAGGTAGGAAAAGAGGGGAAAAGTGAGGACAACTGTAATGGCATACATAATACAAAATAAAGAAAAAATGAATGCTGTGTTACATCAAATACTTTATCTATTGAGATGATCATATATATTTTTTCTTATTTTGTCTATTAATGTGGTAATCCATACTGAGTGAATTCTGAATGTTAAGTATTGTTCCTTAGATAAACCGCCCTAGGTCATGACATAGTAAACCTTTTATTAATTGTTGGATTCCATTGCTAAAATTGTGTGAGATTTTGAAAAATCTATATTCATGGAAAATATTAGTATGTCGTTTTTCCCCCTTATAATGTCTTTTTCTAGTTTTAGTGTGAAAGAAATATTGGTCTCATAAAATGAGTTGGGAAATATTCCCTTATCTTCAATTTTCAATAAGAGTTTGTGTAAAATTGATGTTTCCTCCTTAAATGTTTTATAGAATTTTGCAGGGAAGCTATCTGGGCCTGGAATTTTGTGTGTGTGTGTGTGTGTGTGTAAGGAGTATTTACCTTAGATACAATATTTTTACTTTCTTTAATAATGATAGATATATCAGGTTGTTTACTTTTTTTTTTTTCAGCTAAGAAGAGATGATTTATTGTACACATTCAGCCACAAATGATAACAAAACCAGACCGGAATGTCACAGGTCCAGGGCAAAGGACCAAAAGGGACTGTTGTCATACGAGCAGCGTGGGTCTCTCAAAAGGTGGTCGCGGAGATCAGACTGTTTGTTCTACATCCATCGACAAGTTCTCGATAGCAGGTGTGCAGTCGAACAATCTGTACCAGTGTCCCTGGCCTCTGGCTTCCCTTATTTCTGCTCCTGTGGCTTCCGTGGGTACACACGCTAGCAGTTTACTCGGACCTCTGCCTCATCTTTCTTCTTTCCTGCTTCAGCCTGCACATTCGCTTCTTCCCTCGCTTGGTTCTCCTGGCGCAGAGGTTTCTAAGAAGATGGCGTTAAGGCCGAGAGCTCGGGTTGTTTACTTTATATGTGATCTCTGGTAGTTCATCTCTTTGAAGGAATGTAGTTATTTAATCTTCTTTGTCAAATTTATTGGCAAAAGTTGTTCATGATATTTTCCTGTTATCATTTTAATCTTTAGAGTCTTTAATATCTTCACTTTATTCCTGAGATTGCTAATTTGGATCTTCTCTCTTACTTTTTTGATCACTGTGACTAGAAACTTATAATTGTAATGACCTCAGAGAAGCAGCTATTGGTTTTGTTTTTTTCTGTGTTAATTTTCTTTTATCTACATATTTCATTGATTTCCTCTTTGAACTATATCATTTTCTTTCTTGTGACTTCTTTGGGTTTCATTTTTTTAAAGTTGTATTTATTGATTTTAGAGTGAGAGGAGGGGAGAAAGAGAGTCATTGATTTCTTGTTCCACTTATTTATGCATTCATTCGTTGATTCTTTTTAAAAAAGATTTCATTTATTTATTTTTAGAGAGAGGAGAAGGAAGGAGAGAAAGAGAGGGAGAGAAACATCAATGCTTGGTTGCCTCTTGCACACTCCCTACTGGGGACCTGGTCTGCAACCCAGGCATGTGCTCTGACTGGGAATTGAACTGGTGACCTTTGGTTTGCAGTCCAACGCTCAGTCCACTGAGCTACCCCAGCCAGGGTTCATTGTTTGATTCTTATATGTGCCCTGACCAAGGGTCGAACCAACAACCTTGACATATTGGGGTGACACTCTATCCAACTGAGCTACCTGGCCAGGTCATTTTTTTTTGTCTATTTTGTAAGGTAGACACTGTGGTTACTTATTTAAGACCTTTCTTTTTTAATACAGGAGTTTGTCTGTTTTCAGCTCCATCTCATAAATGTTGATATGTTTCATTTTCCATCAGTTGAAATGTTTTACAGTGCCCTTTTTTGACCTATGAATTATTTAGAAGTATGTAATTTTGTTTCCAAATATTTGGGGATTTCCCAGCTGTCTCCTTATTATAGATTTATATTTTAGTTTCATTGTAATCAGAGAACATCTATTGAGAATTGTTCTTTTTGACCTGCTACATGATTTATATTGGAAAATGTTTTATTTGCATTTGGAAAACATATTAGTCCATTGAGTGCTCAACAGTAGTGGCTTTAGGATTTATAGTAGACATCTTTAAATTATTAGAGTGTGCTTCCAAGTGATACACCACTTCATGTAAAATATGGAACCTCAACAGTGTTTCTCCGTTTCTCCCCTCCTGTATTTGTGCTATTGTTGTCATAAACATTGCTTCTATGTGTGCTATAAACCCAATAATACTTTAGGTTTCACTTAAAAGACTTATATTTTTAAACATTTATATAATAGTAAAAAGTATTTATATTGTAGTTACTATTTTTGGTGCTCTTTGTTTAGACTCTGATTTTCTTCTGTCTAAAGAACTTTCTTTAATATCTCTTGCACATTTTCTGGTGCTATATCCTTTCAGCTTTTGTATGTTTTTATCTTAAATTTGGAGATTTTATTTTATTATTTTATTTTACTTTATTTTATTTTATGTTATTTATTTTTGTGTGTGGTATGGTACTTATTTACCAGGGATTGTTTTAAGCACCTTTTAGGTTTTCTTTAAATTTATTGTTTAAAACAATTAATTTTTTTAAATGTATTGGTTTTAGAGAGAGAGCAGGAAGAGAGAGTGAGAGAGAAGCATCAATTTGTTGTTCCACTTATTGATACATTTATTAATTGATTCTTGTATGTAACCTGACTGGGGATTGCACCTGCAATCTTGGTGTATTTGGATGACACTCTAACCAACTAAGCTAACCTGCTAGGGATAAAAACACATTTTATTATGGTAATATACACAACATAAAATTTGCCATTTAAATCATTTTAAAGCTAACATTGAACTGATTAAATTGACTGTGTTGCACAACTTCCACCACTGTCTATTTCCAAAACTTTTCATCACCTCAAACAGAAACTGTTTTCCCATTAAGCAATATTTCCCATTCCCTATCCTTTCATGCTCTGGTAACTTCAAGTCTACTTCTGTCTCTATGAATTTGCTTATTTTAGATATTTTATATGAGTGAAACCATCTAATATTTGTCTTTTTTTGTGACTGACATTTTATTTAGCAAAATGTTTTGAAGATTCATTCATATAACATATATCAGAACTTTATTCACTTTTATGAAAGAATAATATGCCATCGTATATTTTGTATATATTTCATATATGTATACAGCACATTTTCTTTTGGGAGCCGCCCTGCCTGGTTTCAGGAGCTATAACCCCCCATGGCTAAGGCTGAGTGAGAGAACTTTGGACCCACTGTAAGCCACTAAGGAGACAAAGCTTATCTCCTTGGCAGGAGTGCCCCTTCTGCTACATTTACTTCATCCATAACTGGACCCCAATGTTTGATCAGTTAGCCAATGACAGGTAAGATTCCCCAAGAGGAGCACAACCTAAGACAGGCATGATCACGTGGAGGCCCCAGGGAAGGACTTGGGGCACTATGGATAAAGCGGGTGATCGACCCTCGCCCCTCGGCTTTGACAAAGCCTGAGTCCTCATTCTGCCTGCGAGAAGTCTCCTAATCTCTTGGCTGCCTTACTTCCCCTTCCTGACTTAATCCTGAAAAAATGACAGAGGGCAGTACAGCCCTGTACTAGAAAGGGCGGGCTCCCTGAATAGTCAGGCCTAAGAAAGAATACATAAACTCCTGTGAAACCTGCTTTGCTAAGAATGCGCTCAGTTAAATGATGAGGGTGCGACCAGAAAATGAGTTTGTTTCCCAAAGTTTTGTAGCCCTTTAGCTAACAGACCCTGACTAAGAATAAGCCCTAGTAGTTCTTTGTGTGCTATCCATTGTTTGATCCTTACTGCCTGACAATGATTAATGAGCTTTACCTGTATTCCTGTGCAAACGAACCCAATAAAAACCTATCAAGGCAAGATCGAGGCGTTCTCCTCTTGAAAGAGTGGCCAGGTTGCTCTGAGGCACCCTCCCCTTGAGACATTAGCCATACTGTCCCTTTTTCTCCACCGGACTCGGTAGTCCATGTGAATGTCTCATTTCATCCATAACACTGAGGACACTGCCAGCCAGTGTCTGTGTCAGTTTTCTTTATTCACTGATCTGTTGATGGACTTTGTTTTCAAAACCTACTTTAGGGATGGAGTCTAGGTTTTCCTTTTCATATTATTTCTCTTATTACATTAAAGATGCTGCTTCACCATCTTCTGACTTGCATTATTTCCAAGTTAAAATCTGCTGTCATATTTATTTTTGTTCCTATAAATACAATATTTTTTTATTCTCATTGCTTTTAAGCTTATCTCCTTATTTCTAGTTTAAGCAATTTTGTGATGTGCTTTGGTGTGATTTTTTTTCTTGTTACTTGTGCCTAGGTACATTTGGCTTTTTGAATATACCATTTATAGTTTTATACTAATTTAGAACATTTTTCCATTATTTTTCAAATATTTATTTTTTATTCTTCTTTCTCTCCTTTTCTTTAAGCACTCTAATTATATATATATATTTTAGGACTCTTACTGTCTTTTTATTTCTCACTGACACACTGTTGTAGTTTTGTTATTTTTCTCTGTGCTTCATTTTGAGTAGTTTCTATTGCTATGTTTTCAGGTTCAATAATATTTTTTCTGCAATATCTAATCTACTATTAATTCTATCTGGAATATATTTAATCTCATATATTTTAGTTTTATCCTTAGAAATTCAATTGATTCTTCTTTATATCTTCTATGTCTTCACATAACAAATTAAATATTTTGTCAAGCTTCTTAAATATAAGAAATTCACTTTTCAAAATCAATTTAATGTCCTGATTGCTAATTCTGTCATCTGTGTAATTTATGTGTCTATCTCAATTTATTGCTTTTTATCTTTGTAATGGGTCATATTTACCTGCTTCTTGCATGCTCAATAATTTATTTTAGTCCTCACCCAAGGAAATGTTTATTAATTTTGGAGAGCAAGGTCGGGGAGGAGAGAGAGAGACAGAGATAGACAGGGAGGGAAACACCCATGTGAGAGAGAAACATCAATTGGTTGCCTCCCATTTGTGCTCCCACTGGGGATCAAACCTGCATCCTAGGTATGTGCTCTGACTGGGATCCAACCCACAGCCCTGTGATATGCATGACAACGATCAAACCAATTGAGCCAGGATGCATGCCTGATAAATTTCATTGAATACCAGGCATTGTGAACATTATCCTGCTTTTAAAGTTTATTCTGAGAAGTTAATTGGTTTAATTCTTATAGGTTCTGCTTTTAAATTTATTAGGCAGGATTAGAACATGTTTCAGTTTAATGCCAATCTTGTCCCACCATTGAAACCAAATACTTCTGAGTTATCTATCTAATATCCCATGAATTATGAGGGACAGACTATTTCCAGTCCTTCAGGACCTCTATAAATTATTTCCTCTAATCCTTTTGGTAGCTCTTTCTGTCAACTCAAGTCATTTTTTTACACACATGTGCTAATCAGGACTCAGTCAGATCGTAAAGGGGGACCCTCTGCAGATCCCCGGAGTTCTGCAGACCCCCGAAAGCTTTCACTTCCCCTGTACTCTTTTCTCCCCTAAGGTGGCTGTGAACTTCCTAGATTTCAGCAATTTCTTGTGAACCCAGAGAGTCTGACAACTTTAGCTTCCTGTGTTCCTATCTCTATGCTGCAACCTGGAAAAAAAATTCAGATAATAAGCTGGGGCAGTTATAATGCTTATCTCATTTGTTTCCCATTTCTTAGAAAGGGACCACTGTCCTTTGCTCTCATGTCCAATGTTTTGAGAAATGTTGTTTCATATATTTGTCCAATTTTTTATTGTTATTTTAGTTGGGATTATAAATCCAGTCTCTGTTACCCCAATTTGGCTAGAAACAGAAATAAGTCCCCTTACTTCTTTTCTCTTTTTGAAGCTTACTAAAATTATCTCTTGAATGGTTATAGAGGAGAAAGGGCACATGCAGTTAGAATGCTTTGATAAATCTACAATGTAAATGGAATCTAAAATTTTAATACTTGCTAAAAATCAAAAATGGTTTAGATAATACAAGTACATCAAATAATGAACTTGATATAAATTGAGAGTATTAATTCCATTATGTACTCTTAAGTCTAAAATTTACTCTAAAATTTCTTTTCCATGTCAACAGATTTCTATGTCAACTCTCCATGCATAACTCATTACTTTGGAGGTTAAGCAATTTATTATTGGGTGAGCTTTAATCATATGTCTCTTTTGCAACAACTACTTATGGAGTGTCTAGAATTTTGCAGGCAACATCCTAGGCTATGTCTACACAAACATAAACAGAATATACTTTACTCTCTTGAGAAGCTCACGTTGAAATCCCACAGCCAGACATGTAAACAAATAATAGCAACACAACTATTAATTTCCAAGGCATGTTGCAAATAATATATTTTCTCTAAAAGAACAGAGGCCTAAACACTGTGGGGAAATGAATGCATTATAACTGGTTTGATTAAGCTTTCATACAAGGGTTAAGTTGAAGAAAAGCATAAGATGAGGTTCAAAATGAAAAGTCAAATAAAGAAGGATCTTGACTATCATTCTAAAGAATCTAGGTCTTAATTATGGATAAAGAAATAATTCTTAAAAGCTGTTAAGTAGAAATGTGCTATGATCAAACTTTTACCTTACACCAATCTCCCTGAAAAAGAGAAATCAAACAGGTTAGCAAGTGTCAGCAAATCATAGTCCAAGGGCCAATCCAGCCCACCTTGCTTTTGGTAAGTAAGGTGTCATCAGAGCACAGCCACACATTTTTGTTTACATATAATGCTACAATTATAGACTCAAGTAGTTACAACTTGAGTAGACCATATGTCCTGTAAAGCGGAAAGTATTTACAATTAAAGACTTTACAGAAAAAGTTTGTAGGCCCATGGGTTAGTGTGAGTCAAGAATGATTTCAGAAACTAATTAGAAAGGTTTTGGTAATAATTCTAATGGGGCACTATAAGAGCCTGACATTTAACAGGGGTTCTCAAATGTTTAGTATTATAGGACCACAATTTTTACCATTTCCTTCAGCATTAAATCAAAATCAGGAGGCATTTTGTTAACCAACAACTGGTGTCTGCGAATAAAGCAGTATGTGGGCAAAGCAGTGTGGAGATTGGCAGCACTGCTTTATTCATTAAGTGATGCCTCTCTCCATGCACCGTGGCTGTGCTCCCTTGGAAATGAGCCTTAAGCACCTTCTTCAATCTATATCATGGCTCATAAAAACCTATCTTTTTTTGTAGTTTACGTGTTCAGAAGTGAATATAATATTAAGTTATTGAGTATATATCTTTCCCTGCACATATATTAAGAATGGATTCCCACTCTGGAGTTTCATCCAACTATAACTCAAAATCTCTTCACCACTACCCACTATAGTATTTCTCTGCTCTTTCTGATTGTGTGCTATTGATATACAAAGCCAAATGGTATCATTTGATAGAGGAATTTTGCCAACAGTTTGCCTTGTTTTCTTCTCAGCATAATATTTGTCACTTTGCAGATGGTTTTGTGTGTTTCTTGGCAATGTGTGACTTGCAAATGGTTTTACTATAAAAGAAAGAATAAATTTTGATCATTTTTGATTTTAGCAGAAAAACCAACAATTCAATGCTAAAAAGCACAATTTTGTGATTGTTCTGGAGAAATCTGATTGTTTTATGAGGTTATTTTGCTTTTAAAATGGCATAAACAACTTCATGGCTTTAGGTTGTTATTTGACTATATTTTACAAGACAATAGCCTGAGGATTAAAATGGTCTCTAGTTGGTTGAATAAAACTCAGTTTTCAGTTATTACATGTCACAAGTTTGATTTCCAATTTTCTATCATTTTATTCCTTTTTTTAAAAAAAGATTTTCTTTATTTATTTCTAGAGATAGGGAGGGTAGAGAGAAAGAGAAAGATCAATGTGAGAAAGAAACATTGGTCAGTTGCCTCTCGTATATCAGCCAACCAGATACCAAATGCACAAGCCAGGCATACACCCTGACCAGGAATTGAACTGGAGACTTTTTGCTTTATGGAATGACACCAAACCAACTGAACCATACTGGTCAGGGCTCTTTATAATATTCTTTAAAGACATCATGATATGTTCTCTTACTCCTACACACACCGATTTACTCTTTTTAATTTCACCAGACCATTGTTCAATATTTAAAATTATGGCATTGTTCTGAGTATTGTTATTTGATTGTCAAGACCTTGGCCTTCAATGAAAAACTTTTGAGCCATTTATAATATTTAAAAAGTGGGGACTTAACACAATCTATTAAAATTTTAAAACACAGTTTTTAATATATGCAAGATTTACAATGATATGTAAAAGTTAACTAATATGAACTCTCTTGATAAAGGCAGCTGAGGTAAACTGATAAACACATATTTTCAAGCAACTTGCCAGCTTTTAATAAAGATGAGTAAGCATGTGCTAAGATTTTGATGATAATCTTAATCAACTTTCTTTTTCAAATTCTTAAAAAGTGAAAAAATGTGCACAATAATTTTTTTCCAAAACACCACACTCTCTGTGCATCCTTGATCAATTGACCATTTCTGAGAACCATGATTATAGCAAAACAGAATTATAAAAATCATACTTATAATTGTTAGGCTCATTCTTGAAAATTCAGTTGTATTAAATAATCTCTCAATCAAAAATTATTTAGTTCAAGTAACAAATTTATATCCAGAACTCAAGAATTACCTGGGTTTTTTTGGCCATTTCTGTTTCATCATCACATTTAAGTACAAAATTAACAAAACACCCAGGAAGTATAACATATAGTGCTCCAGGTGAAAGCCAGTATGAGGAGTACTCACTGACATCCAGAAGTTAATCATTTGGTTGATGTGAGATCATACAGGTACTTAACAAATGATAATAAAGTAGAAATCATTGAGTAGATGGACTCGATAATCATTTAATACCTAAGTTAGAGGTGTCACTGACTTATTCTATCAGAAGCTAAAACCAATGGATGCAATAAAATGTCTATTTCTCTCCCTGTTTAAAAGACTCCTGTGTTAAAACAGAAATTATGAAGCTTTGGAGCTGAAAGGGCATGTATGGATGTAGGCAAAACTCTTATCCAGAGAGTCACACAGAATTAAGATATTTAGAAGTCCCAGCACACAATCCTTTACTAGTAACACATCCCTTAAAGCTTCTGAAAATATCTCTTATCTATATACCTGTCAGCTGTATAAATAACTTGTAACTTTGAGAAGATGCATTAGAACATTAATAATTAAACAAGTACAACATTAAATTAAGGGCATCCCCTAATACACCTCCATAGTTGCGTTGTCTTTTTTCCTATTAAGAACAAGAAGCAGTATATTAGTAATAGGTAAATATTATAGTAAATACAATTTATACTTGAAGATTATCACTCCCCAGGGAATAGATACTTAAATTGTGTTCATAATAATAACAACCTAATGAACTTCACATCTTTCAGGAGAGCTTAATAAACTTCAAAGAAGACAAAACAAGAATGTATGAGTGAAAGTACATCCTTAGCCTTTCATTAGGCAAAATGAACATGAGTCCTGGCCCAGCATGGCTTCCAAAGTTAGCACTCCCAACTACAAAGCAAATGTATGCAGAGAAATGTACAACAAAAGACATAGCTTTTAAAGCTCTAGTTGAATTTCCACAAATGTTACTTACAAAAGCCACCATTCTCTGTGTTAACAAAAAGTTGTGGATCCGTTCTTCACTAAATCCTCTTTTCTTGCATAATCCACCTTGTGCACTTTAGCTTGAGTGTGTTTTATCTGACCTAATCCTGGGCTCATTCACTCTCAAATAGAAGCAACAGGATTATTTTACACTTAAACGAGATCCAATCTTTATGAGAATCGTAAGAGGACACCTGGCTGATACAGAATTTAAGTGAAAGATTAACCAGGTGCTTAAGGGACATAATTATTTCAAATATAATACAGTTTATAATAAAAAGAATTACTATCAGACCATATCAAAGATGCATTTTAAAATGCACACATTAAATTCTAGTTTATGGAAGTCTATTATGTAGATATTTTATGCGTGTAATGTTTACACACCTACACACATAGAATATTAGTTTCAAGAAAAGAATCTATAATCTGTTAGTACTTTTATGATCCAAAGAGAGTGCTCATAGTTTTATTTATGTCTTTCTTTCATTTTCAGCACCTCCACGGATTAAATGAGTTGAGTAGAGCTAGGCTTTTGTGGCTTAGCAAATTAGTCCCTGGTTTTTTCTTTGAATGCAATGGACAAAAAAGCACAATAGAAAGTAATCTAAGCCCCCATGAAGCTAGAAAGCATGGATTAGTATGAAGTAAGTCTAGCTTCCTTGGCTTAGCTTTATAGGACCATTACATTAAAAATGTGTGTGTGTACTTTCATGGGTGTTGTATGCATATATATTTTACATTTGTTGAGTATGCACACACATGTCTTCTTTGGATCTTAGATTCTAGCTTACCATTACTAATGTGTTGGAGCTCATATTTACTTTAAATACAGCTTTCTTATTCCAGTGCCTGTCAATGTCTCAACTATAAAGTAAATCAAGTTAAAGCCAGTCATAGCTATAGAAATACTCTTTTGACTATAAAATCTACATAAAAATCTATACAATTGATATATTGTTCCTTTTTGAAATTTGTACCGGTATTTTTAAAAGGAAGAAAGTATCATAGATGCTTAAGGAAAATGGAGAATAATAACACAATGATGTACATCTTGTACAGTATATTTTGGTTTTTACCATTAGGAAAATGGAGTGTGACTAATATGTAAGAGAGATTGGAAAGTACAACAATAATAATGTTTTTCTGGATATATCAAGACATCAGAGTTTGTTAAAGTTAATCATCAAAAGAAACAAAATCCAATTACATGTGGAAATAATGGAGATCAAAATGCTATCTCTTTAAGCATTACCCACCTCAAGTCATATCTCAAGTGATTAAAATTTTCTCATTCCCCTGAGGCTTAGTTTCTTCACCTGTAAAATGAGGGAGTTGTAACAATTCTAAATTTCCTTTTTAGTCAACCTTACTCTCAAGTAAATAAAAATCCATACATTCTATTCATGGAAATATACATTCCAGATAATTATATTTCTAGTAATTTAGAGTCATACATCAATTAATGAATCTCCTGGGAACTAGTAAATTTCATAGCAGAGTTAACAGAGCTATTGAAGTAACAATAAATTCTGAGGAGCTATGTTTCTGTCATCGTTCATTGCAGAAGTGGTTCCCACCAAGCTGCATGTGAGTGTACATGTACAGAACATAAGCAATGGTAACAAAACCTTCCAGAATAATGTTCAAGTGCAGTTACCTTACCAGGGTATACAAAATTATATTATGTGATTTGAAGTGCATACTATATTACCTATACTAAATTTATAAATTTTATGTTCAAAGCTAATAAATATTTATGAGAAAAGTAAAAAATAAAAGTTAAGTTTATGATGCCAATATTTAGTTAGCTTAACCATTTCAGTGAAAAAGAAGTGACTAATCTTTTTCTTCAGCAATATATTGGCAAAATAATGAAATTACCTTAATTTTAAAATAATGTGTCATGTTGACTCAAGAAAAAGATATATATATATAATATGTATATTAAAAACATATATATGAAGAGAAATTCTGGGAATTCATTCTCTGTTGGCTCATTCAATAATGGAGTAGGAAAAAAAAAACACTTCAAGGTATGTATATTTCACTGTTACACATTACTTCCAACTTCTTAGATGAATGCATCCTATCAAGCTTATACTGTAAACAAAACACTTTAGAAGAAGGTTTGAATTTGGCTGAGATGTTCAACTGTTGGTAATTTGTTCCTATTGAATAGGTATCTATTCTGATTGGTTAGTGGTCATGCTACCCTGTTAAATGTTTCTAGTGTCACACTTGGAGGGAAGTAACCATAGGGGCCATGGCTTCCATAAGGCTATATTCTCAGCCATTAACTAAACAGTCCTTAGTCACAATTAGGTCAGTGCCTATCGCTGCATGCCTAACATTTACCTAGGGTTCAATGAGGATTTAGAAAAACATGGAAAGAAAATATTAGAAAATTAAAATATATATATTCATATACATGTATATATTTAAATTGTACATATTTATGTACATACATTAAAAGGCACAAAATATACATATATAAATGCATAACTAAACATATGTTCTACCTCATCTTCTAAAGAATATCGTTGCTTTCACAGATGACAAAAATAAGCACAAATAAAAATATATAGAAATTGAAAATGAATTTGCAAAGACACTTTAATGCACTTGTATTAGCATTAATAAAATGTAGTATAGAAAAGGAGAATCCCATATTTTGTCAGCATAGAGAGTCCAGTACTCCCAAGACAAACTTAATTAAGAAGGCTTTAAACTGCTGGGTTGTTATATGAGCAAACTGTAGAGACTAGATCCTTTACTTTTAAATACAATTTAGTAATCCTACCCTGCTGTTACTTACAGTTATGATAATTTATATACCAGGAACCTACAATTTATAGTTTTTATTTATGTGTTAGATGATAGTGCATTTTAATTATGTCAATTTCTTTCTTCTGAACCAGAAATATCCCACTGACATTTATTTTATTTTTATATTTATGTTTTTATCCCCACCTGAGGACATTTTTTCACTGTTTTAAGAGAGAGAAGGAAAGCGAGAGTGAGCAAGAGAGTGTGCAAGAGTGAGAAACATCTATGTAAGAGAGAAACATCAATCTGTTCCCTCTCATAAGCATGCTGACCGAGGATCAAACCTGCAACTAGGGCATGTGCCCTTACCAGGAATCAAACCCACCACCCTTTGGGACAATGCTCCAAACAACTGAGCCACAACAGCCAAGACTCCACTGACATTTGTTTATTGAGGATCAATATGTAGATTTGTAAATATTTTCTTACAATTAAAAAATGGGTTTTTTTGGTAGAAAATTTGACAAATTCAAAAATCTTTAAATCTGAATGATATCACCAGCCAGAGAGATAAGTTATAATATTTGTGTATCTTCATTGGCTTATGTAGATGCATACATATATTTTTGTATGTATTTATACAAACACTATTTTGATAGTTGCAAAATTTTTCTTTTGTTAAATTTGAGAGAGGACCGAAGGCTTTACCTTTGGGGACGTATAAATCTTTCATTTGGTAAAACTCTCAATAAACCCTTAATTATTCAAAGATAAAGATCTGACTGTGGCATGGAAAGTTTGAGATTAAAAGAAGCTATGATTTTCTAGTTGATAGTATAGAAATTATTTCTCCTGGGATCCCTGATTGAACCTCTGTGTATATAACAGAAAGGGGGTCCAGAGGCTTGAGCTGAAGATAAAACACCTCAATTCTGTCCTCTCTTTCACAGAGAATTGTTAACTCTGAACACTTGTCTTTTCCCTTTTCATTAAAATAAATTTATATTTATTCAGGGAGGCACATGGCCCTGCAGCTACATGGTCTATTTGAATAAGTTTTGGCAAATGAGTTGTAACCAGCCATGTTGTGTGACCTTATTAAAAGAAATCTACATCCACAAGAATAAGCAGGCCCTCTTTCCTCCTTCATTCTGAGTAGAGTAAGAAAGTGAACACTGAAGTTCAAATCTCCAACTTGGAAACATGGGCAGGGGCACACATTATGACAGAGAGAAAAAATATGGTCATGGTCACCCACTGCAGACTTGTGCAACCTCCTCCTGAATTCTTTTACAGTGCTATTTGGGGGTTTACTCGTAGAGAAGAATTCATTTTATAACTGATAAATTTTCACTGGGATGGAGAAAACTGGAGGGAAGTTATTCAGAGGCTGAAGGATTTGGTTAGGGAGAGGGAGACTTACTACTGACCATGACATAGATAAAGGAGACAGATGTGATCTTCTGAACATTTTAAGTTCCTTTTCTTATCACCAAGACTTCAGTGAAGTACAGGGACATGGTTATGTTCTGGTATTAGCTATATTTTAGGAAAGTGAGAAATACACCTATTTACACTTAGAACATGGAGAAGCAGTTGTAAAGAAATGAGTGATTTTGTACAGTAATTACAAGAGTGATCCAAAGTGAGCTGAGGACTGATTTAACCAGGGGCACTGGAGATGGATTTGCAGAACATTTAAGCATTCCTCTGGTTTTCTCAGAAATACCTGTTGAGGAAATCCCACTAAAATTTTGGACTTTGAAACATGGGATGATTTGTTTTCCAGTGGATTGATGATAGAAAATGACAACCCTGAAGATGAAAGAGTGGAGATGTGGGGTTATTAATACAAAAGCATACAATAACTTTGACATGTTATGATTATTTTTATTGGGTTGACCAAAAAGTCCATTTTGCTTTTTCCATAATATAAAAGCCATGTTTTTCAGTTTCACCAAAAACTTTATTGATTTAAATATTTTGAGTATGTTGGTTATTTCCTGTGGTATAACATTGATTGCTCTCAATTAATGCCTCGATTTGATTGCTATCAACTTCAACTGGTCTACTCAACAGTGAAGCATGATCCAGCAAGAAAGCTCCAGCATGAAACTGCGCAAACCACTTTTGACATGTCCGATCAGTCAGAGCACCTTCTCCACACACTGCACAAATCTTTTCTTTATTTTGCCTTTCAGTTGCATATTTACCTTTCTTGACATAATAAAGCATAATATGCCAAAATGTTGCATATTTTCTTACATCTTCAATATTAAAATGGCTGCACAAAATTCAGCAATTTTGATAAATTTTTTAAGCATGTTAATGTGACAGCTGTCATAATACAATCTAACAAAATTGTTTCAAATGAAGTTAAAGACAACTAAGTGCTGATAGAATCATCTTAGAGAAAACAAATGAACTGTTTGGCCAACCAAATGTTATTAAAATGTAAGTTTTAAATATTTATATTTGTTTTTAAAGAGGAAATAATTTCTGCTAAACTCTTATTTGTAGAATAAACATCTACACTCCTCTTCTATGTATTTTTTCAAGAAGTGTGTTGATTTTTTGAGCTACGCATAATGATACTGAAATAGGAAAATTATACAATCTTAAGACTAGCAGCAAATGAAAATAGCATATATATAAGCTAAGGACAAGTAGAGTAATGCTAACAATTCCATGGTGGGTTTCAAATGCAGTGGAAAATAATTAGTGGGCTCATAATGCCTGAAAGTGTGATCAGTTGATAACAGAGAATCTGTGAGGAAATTAGAAATTGTGTTAAGTAAAGACTGAGGTAAAAATATATGTTAAGAAATCACTTGAGAAGATAGAAAAACATTTTAATTCATAAAGCCTTTAGAACAAAATTATATACTTTTTTCAGACTCCCAAAATCAGAATTTGATAAAGTTAAAACATGTTTTGAAGAATTTTGTATAGTGAAAAAGTATTGCAAGGCATTACTTCTTATTTTATTTTGTTAACACTGCTTTAATTGTTCATAAGCTTTTCTTTATCAAATAATTTACTTAAAATGCTTATTTTGTGTCTTTAAGTAACTGGATATTATTTATACTATTTCTAACACTTTATTTTTAGTGTTCAACATTTCAGGCTAAACAAAAAATTGTCAATTTTTGAATTTTTAAAAATTTATTATTATTTTTTCAGGTACACAATTTTACAATACATCATCTGTATTATTTATTATTTTTAAGACAAATATCTTTTCAAAACAGTTATATATTAAAGAGAAGCAAAGGTAATTTGTCTCTTGTGAATCTAATCTGTTTAAAATTTGTTGAGCTTTTTCCATGGTAGAAGGGAGAGAGAGGGAGAGAGAGGGGAGGAAGAGGAAGAAAGGAAGGGGGAAGGGAGGGGGAGGAGAAGGAGGAAAGAGAAGAAAAGGATAAAAGGAAGAGGAGAAAGGAAGGGCAGAAGAAAATAAAGAAACTTGTTTTTATTATTCCAAGACTTGGGAACAAGAATGGATACACAGAAGAAATGTTTAACTCTTTTAAGACAAATATCTAGGGCCAAGGGATCCCCTTGCAACATAATGGGTCCCTGGACAATGCTTGTAGGCTTTTTCAGGGTAGGGGGAAGAATATTTATCTTATATAGAGAGCTTTTTAAAAATAAGGTACCTTTAGGCCCCAGCTAACATGGTTCAGTTGATTGGAGTGCTGTCCTATAAACAAAAAGTTGTGAGTATGATTCCCATTCAGGGCATATAACTATTTTGAGGTTCAATCCCCAGTCCAGATGTATATGCAGTCCCCAGTGCAGGAGTATATGAGAGATATCCTTCCATTTTATATCCACCACATGTGGGTTTGAGACCAGCCCATTCTGCATCTTTGTGTCTCTACCTCTTCAGCCCTCTTACCTGTCTGGATGAATGTAGTTTCTTTAATTCCTTAGTTGTCGGACTTCCATATATCTTGACTTTCTGAAGATTTGTGTGATATTTGTTCTGCAGTTAGCTGTGATTTTGCTATGGTTGTGCAAGTAGGTGAGCCATGTTTACCTATGCCTCCATCTTGACCAGAAGTTTCTCTGATCAGTCTATGGTACTTTCCCTTGATATATTTCTGTTGTATATTTTATGTGAATTTACTTTATCTTTATTTTTTGTTTTATCCTCTTTCATTTAAGAATTTACAAAATACTTTTTCAGAACAACACCTTTTATCATCAGTAAAGTCAAAATTATTCAAGACATAAGGAGAAGAGTTTGTATTTAGGAATTGTGTCCAGTGCTGTTATGTATTCCCTATCTTGCGTGGTACAAATGAAACTTAATAGAGTTCAAACACTACACGATAGCTTTTAGACAATGAAAAGTAGTTTGGGGACAAAAGATAAATAGTTTTAGAGATGTTTTCATCCTAGGCATAAGGAATTTACTGATTACAAGTCAAGTACATGTCTATATACAAAAGAATATGTTGGTGAGTACAGTGGACAGAAGGCTTCTTTTTTCAAAAATATCATTATAATAGGAGGCTATTTACATTGCTTTAGTTGTAACACATAGAGTTTTTTTTTCATCTTTAATTTTAGAATGAGACTTGGCACAGACAGCTTGCTAACTTCAAAGAGTTGACCATTGGTATAAACTGAAATACATATACACAAAATAAAAATTTTTATTAGAATCCATATAATAACATGGTATGCATTAAATACAGGAGAATAGTTGCTTATGAAATAAAGGGGGTTAGAAGTGGGGAAGTAAATAAGGAGAATAAGCACAAATAAAACAATAAAATATGGCCTCATATGAACAAAAAAGGATATGTCATGAACTGGCATGTATTATTATTTTATATTCTGCCTTTGAAGTCCTACCCATAACAAAATATTTATGGAAAGAATGTGTATTAATTATATAAAAATATAAAAAGTGTAAGAAATATAAGGAAATTTAAATAATCTGTAATTCTGTTTAGATATAACTACTGAGAACATATTGGAATATTTTTTCTTGTCCTGTGTGTGTATATGTGTATGTGTATATATTATGATATTCATAGTCATGGCTGTTGTATTTACAGGAGAGCCCACAATTCTAATCACTATTATACAGCTCATGTCTTCTCACCTGATGTCACTTTATTTCTGCATTTTCTATTTCATGTTTATCACTGTTGTTTTGTGTCATAAGTAATTTTCTTAATGACTTTTAACTTATTTTGAAACAGTATGCAGTAGTTTTCATTTTTTTCAGTGTGTCATTGTAACACACTTTCATTGTCTTTAGAAATGCTATGCTACTTTCTCATTTTTCTTACTTTGACTTTGTATAGTATTTTACCTTGATACAATTCTTTTGCTTATTTTTATTTGAATTTACTGTAGCTGTATTTTTAGAATGATACTTGGTATAGATAGCTTGCTAAGTTTAAAGAGCTCTCCATTGATTTAAACTAAAAATACTTTTTGAAGTATGCTTTCAAAATCATGATAATAGTAATCATATAGACATTTATTACATGGTAGCACAATTTTTAACATTTGTTTTTTAAAACTTATATTATGAAAACTAGTGATTGACTCAAATTTTTGCTACAATGTATGAGTCTATGATTAGCATTATTATACATAGATTTGGTCTATGTATAAGAATAATTAATTAGTTCTTCCAAATACATTCCTGGAAACTGAATTATAGATCCTAGATCATATAATTCCATAATGCTACTCAGAAGGGTATAAACATTTATAAAACATTAACAGGATATATGAGTGTTCATTTCACCATTGTCATTAATAATTTGGTAATTTGGTAAGTTAAAAATTGTATCTTTAGTATATTTCTTTAAGAGTAAAGTTGAACTCAATCATATTTTATTAGTCCTTTGAATTTCCTTTGTTATTAATTATCTATTGTGTAAATTATTTTCTACCAGTACCACACCTAAAATTTCTGTCAGTCTTCTTTTCTCACTGCTTGACCCCTCCAACCACCCTGGATGTGTGAATGAATTCATGACTGTTCCTTGTGGCCTACTCTCCATTACCATTTACATTCAATCTTTTTCCAAGTTCTCTAGATTATACCTGAAAAACAGAAAATCTAAAACTCTGCCCCACTTTTCTCCAATTCCACTGCTAACATTCTAATTTAAGCTGCCTGTTTTCTGAGCTTCTATTTCCCCTTTATCCATTCTCCAACTACAGCTATAGGGATTGTCACGTATGGTTCTCTCTATTCCTTTATACACAGAAAGACTTTCACAAACATAAAATGTTTATCAGTTCTTTTATGACATTCTTATTTTCATTTGATTTTAATACATTGTGGTTTCTTCATTATTTGCTTCTAGAAATCCAGAAATTTGGGGTTGTATTTTTTCTTTGAGTTGGAAGGGGAGGTGGAAGGGGATAATGGGGGGAAGGGTTTTCAGGAACAACTATAAAGGACACATGGACAAAACCAATGGGGGGTGGAAGCAAAGGAGGGAGGTAGATTTGGCTGGGGTTGGGGGAGTGGTGAGGGGTAAATGCAGACAACTGTAATTGAACAACAATACAATAATTTTGAAAAAAATTAATAAATATAAAAAAGAAATTAACTTATTTTAAGTTTCCTGATGGAGGGGTTTTTTCTTTGTTACTACTAATTGAGGATTTATTTCATCATGGCCTAATGATGATGTTGTTCATATTTTTATTTTATTATTTGTAAGCTAGTGTGTAGCTAATTTCAGCAGATGTTTATGTACACTTAAAAACTAAGTATATTCTATGCTATAAAAATAAAGTACTTATTATATAGCTATAGACTTCATCTTATGTTTTTCAGGTCTCCTGTGTTCTAACATTTTGTCCCCTTGATCTGTTTAGATCTGAGCATGGTGTGCTAAAGTTTCCTATTTTTATTATGTGTCTGTTTCACCTTTTATCTCCTATCATTTCTGTTCTATAAAAGCTGTACTGATATTTGGTGAATAGATATTAATATCTTCACCATGAATGGTAGCTTTTAGCATTATATGATGTCCTACTTTGTATTGTTTAATTCTTCTTGGCCTGAATTCTACCTGTTTTAGATCAAGATCATGGCCCCCACTTTCTTCTTGCCTGCCTTTACTTGTTATATTTTTGTGCATGCTTTTATCTTTAGCCTTTTCAATTCATTTTATTTTAGGTATCTTTTACATACAGTATAAAGTTGAATTTTACTTTTTTAGTTCAATCTGAACAACTTTTTTATATTATGTAAGTTAAGTGTATTAACGTATTGATACAACTAATATGTTTGGTGTCTATAACAGAGTATTATGTTTTAAAATTATATATGGATATACTTATATATGAAACATATATGTATTCATGTTTCATGTATTCCATTATGTTAGCTGTTTTCTTTGCTTTTCTTCTTCTTAGTTTTTCCTTTGCTCTTTGGGAATATTTGAACTTTTTCTAATGGTTAACTTTGTACTAATACCTTTCTATAATACTTTTCACCATGACTTTATTGTGGAAGTATTACGGTTTTTAATATTATCTATGTTAATGCCATCAAGTAATTGCTGTTTTTCCCTCTTCCTCAGTATAATCTTAGTGTTGATGTTTGTTGAGCAAAATATACTTAAGCTTCAAGTTCTTCACTGATCTGTTTTAAAAGGTATCTTTTCACTACTAATACCAATGTGTCAATCAGGAAGTTTATTCTACTTTCCACTCACTCTATCTCTTTTTTCTCCCATTTTTAAATTGGTTGCATTATTTATCCCACATAAGACTATATAGTATATTCATACTGCATTTTGTAATTTTTATTGCCATATTTCAGTCTATAAATGCTTTCTGCCATTTCTTCAAGACCTCATAAAGAAGCTTCTCCAGATATTATGTTTTTTTGAAGTTCTTTCTTTAGTACATTACTCAGGGAAAGTTTATTAGAATAATATTTTTTCAAGTACTGCATGTTCATAACTCTTTGTAAATTTTGTACCAAAAGGATATCTGGCTGGGTATAAAATCCTCAGCTCAAATTTTCTCTTCTTGAATACTTTAAAAACATTATTTCACTGTTCTGAAGCTTAAGATGTTGCTGCTGAGAAATTTGATACTACTTTCACTTTTTCCCCTTATTTGTTAATTGATTAATATTTGTAGGTTGGTAGTAGTGGTAGGCACTGTTTGAGTTTCCAAAGGCATTTTTACTGTTAATATTTAATCATTTTTCTAGACTGTATCTTAGTGTTGACTGTTCTGGTTCCATGTACACAGAGAGTATGGACTGTTTATAGAATCAATTTTTGTTTAACTAAAAAGTCATGCTGAACTGCGGTTTTCTTTCCGAAAACTTTTCTTTTTCCAGTTAATTTTGGTTTTTGTCAATCCTTCTTACACATACTACTATCATATAGCCATATAATTTCTCACATTTTGAATTTCCTAATTTTGCTGTTCTTTCAAAACATCTAATTTTAAGTGTTATATTGAAGTTCCCATCTGTTTGGGGCCAGATCTTTTTTTCTTATAGTGTTCTCATTATCTATTGGAATGAATTACTTTTTTTGCAATAACTTTTTATTACATTCAAATTGTATTTTTTCCCACATTTGTAAATGAGATGGATTTTCTCAAGCTATTGAAAAGAGGCTCTATAGGAGGGGAGTGTAGGCAACAGTGTAGCCATTCCAATATTATGGTGCTATGGTCTAAACATTTGTGCTCCGTCCACTTTATAGACATTGAAATCCAAACTTCCAAAAACGATGATTTGGGGAGGTGAAGTCATGAATGGGATTAGTGCTCTTATAAAAGAGGCTCCAGAGGGACTTCTAGCCCCTTCCACCATGTGAGGACACCGTGATAAGATGCTGGCTAGAAACAGTGAGAGGGCCTCACCTAACCATGCTGGTACCCTGCTCCTGGACTTCCAGCCTCCAGAACTGTGAGAAATCAATTTGTATTGTTTCTAAGCTCCCCAGTCTGAGGTATCTTGTCATGGTAGCTCAACTGGACTAAGATATATGACTTAAAGTTTTGATGTTTTGTTGTTACCAAAAGGGCATAAAAAAAGTCTATATGTATAGATTTAAGTCTGTCAAGGAAGGTTTTGGGCCTCCAAGTTCTAGAGGCCTCACCTGCAGGAATGGTGCTTTCAGGTTTAGACATTAGATTTTCTGCTGTTAAAATATAGTTTGGAACTATTTCCTCATTTCTACTCCTTTCCACTCTTTTATACTTTGACCTCTATTTCTCCCAGTTATTTCAGCCCTCAATTTTATTTCTGTCATTAGGTATATTTGATTTGTACAGTTTTCTCAGAGTGAGCCTCTGTCTTTGTGAAAATAAGAGGAAGTTGAGGAGGGAGCTACTGAATGCTTTGCCAATTCTCAAGGCCTAAGCTTGCCAGCACTCTGCTCTTTTCCCAGGTTCACACACATTTTTTTCCACCCCCCTTCACCTTAAAGTCAATGAGAACTTTGCCCACTGTACACTGTCATTCTCATGTCTATCTACTCAGGTTTCAACTCAGAGTAAGCTGCCTCTCCCCTTGGAAATATAATATGTGTTACTTATGTTCTTTTTCCCTCTGTTTGTAGATGGTGCTATAATACATTTTTCTCTCAGCTTCCCCTACAGCTGTTGATGGTCACTGGTCTTCCTAGTGATTTTACCACACCTACCTATATTCTATACTTCCTTTACATTAACAATTTATAAATTTATAAAATATAGTAACTTTAGAGTTGAAAGGGTTTCTAGGTAATCCATGGAGTAAATAATTATTTTTTCAGATAAAAAACCCTCAGGTTTTCTTACGCTTACCATGCTTGTAACTATGACCACATGTTGTAATATTTAATCACCACAACAATATACCATACCTCAACTCTCCAAATAGATGATAAGTTTCTCAAATTCTAGGACAATGCATCATTCATCTTTGAAATCTTCTATAAGCATATGAGATGAAGTTAGGGGTGTAGGGGGGAATTGAAAAGGTACTTAGGTAAAGTTAGATTAATGCATTTGTTCATTTAATAAATATTTATTGAGTACTTACTATGTTAGGCACTGTTCAAGGTACTTGGTAATTATCAGGTGAGAAAGACTTTTTTTAATTCTTTGTTTTGCTGGAGCTTAAAATTTAGCAGGGGTAGACAGACAATGAAAAATAAATATAAGAAACATGTAAATTACATAGAATATTAAGTGATTAAAAGCATGTTGGGGAAAAGGGAACACAAGAAGAGAGATTGGGAATAGAAGAGAGTATAACTTCTAACAGTATGATCATCATAAAGATAGTGACATTTGAGGCAAAACTTGAAGGAAGTGAAAGAGTTAATCATGGAGCTACTTGGGAGTGTTACAAGCAAAAAGAACAGCCAGTGCAAAAGCTCTAAGACAGCAGCCTGTGTGCAGCAAAGAGAAACAGCAAGAAAATTAATGTGATGAGAGCACAATGGACAAGGGAAAGAATTGTAAGAGTTGAAGCAAAGGATAGACTTGGAGTGTGTGCTTATAGTGCTGGAGTTGGAGTTAAATCAGGTGTGTTTTGTATATCACTGTGGAGATTTTGGCTTGTATTCTCAAATGGGAAGAGAGTACAGTATTGGAGGAATAAGGAATGTATGGTCTCGCTTATATTAAAAAGACCACTCTGACAATTTTGCTGAGTGTGCCTGCTAGGAAAAGAGGAAGTAGAAGTAGGAGGACCAATTAGGGGACTGCTTCAGTAACCCAGGTGATAGGCGATGGGGGCTTGACGAGGTGGTAGAAGTGGAAGTGGTGCAAACTTGTTAGTTTATATGTAGAACTAACATGATTTTATAACATATTAGATATGCAATGTGACAGAAAGAGTCAAGGATGGCCTTAATGTTTTTGGCTTGAGTATCCGGCAGGGTGACCAATTTATGCTGGTTTGCTAATGACTTTCCCACTTCTAACAATGAAAGTCTTTCATCTGGAGAACTTCCTCAGTTCCTGGCAAACTGGGATGTTTAGTCACCGCAGCAGCAGAAAGAAACGCATTGTTACCCCCTGCAGCTGTCAGTGGAGTAGATTTTTGTAGGAAGACAAGAAGCCCAGTTTTGAACATGTTAAGTCTGAGTTACCTGTTAGACCTCCAAGTGGAGATGCTGAACGGGTGGTTGTATTCACATCCCTGAGGTTCAGAAGAGTAGTTGGGCTGGAGATAGAAATTTGGGAGTTCTTGACTTGCAAAGTTTAGAGTCCTAAGTCTGGATGAGGTCATCAATAGATTAAGTTGGGATATGAAAAACATTCCAATATTAACAAGTTCAGAGAGGAGAGTAGTTGAGCAGGTTAAGAAGATTAAGAAGGAATGAGAATTGAGGTAGATGAAAACCAATGTAGTGTGGTATTCTTCTGAAAGTCAAGGAAAGAAAATGTACCAAGAAGTGGGGATGAATCAGTTCTGTAAAGTCCAATGAAGGATCTAGTAAGAAGAGGACTGAGAGCTTGACTCTGAAAAGTTAGGGCTGGGTGATGTGGTGGGCACAAGGGGAAGGCTAACAAGGAATGAAAGGGGAGGAACTGAAGGAAACACATATGTACCATTATTTAAAGGAGTTTCATAGGACAGTTTCAGAGAAATGGAGTGGCAGCTGGAAGGGAGTTGAGTTTAAAAACATTTTAAAATGAGAGAAATGACAGCCTGTTTTATATTACAGGGAATAACCCAGGAGAGAGAGAAAAAATGATTGCTTAAAGGAGAGAAAGGAACTGTTGGAGGGGTTTTCTTAAATATGCAAAAGAGCATAGATTCCACAGCAGAACCCCTTACAAGACAAATGCAGGGTTAGATGGTATACACTAGACTCTTACAAAAAAATCAAGTGGCAGCAAACAGGCAGGAGTTTATCCAAAACAATAACAACCGGAGTTTATGCTTTAGTCCCTCTCTGTGAAGTTTTAATCTATTTATATGTCTGCACAGTGCTAAATTGCTCAGTGTACAGAAGGACCCAAGTATATTGCATAATCTTCAATGTCCAGAAAATATTTGTGTGGTATTTACTAAGGTTGAAGAAGCACTAAATTTGTATTTTAGAAAGCTTTCTAATCGATAAGTATTGAAACAAAAATCAATTTCAGAGTAATTTTTTATCAATAAATAAGAAAATTCCACTAAATATCTTCTTTCTGAGAATATATTACACTTCCATTTCCAATTAAGCAACCTACAATATTTTCTGCATTGAATTGGGATGCATCTACAGGTATACTCTTCAGATCCTATTTTGAACAACCAGGTTCACAGTCTACTTATAAATGTGTATAAATACTGGTGCATTATCTTTTTCTAGTTTATAGTTTCTATTGTCAAATTACTCTTCTGAAACAATATTTAAAATAGTTGCAACAGTATATAAATTTATACTGGGGTTGTCTTTAATGATTTTTATTAAGCATAATAAGGAGCTCAAATAAAAGTCCCTAAAAAATGGATAGGTAAAATATACAACAGGAAAATATGAAAAATAAAAGAAGGTGCACAATATCAGTATCAAAAAATATTCAACGTTAAAACATTAGTTTGAAATGGGACTTTTTTTATTCATATAGGCCATATAAAATTCAATGTAATCCACATGATTAAAAGAAAAAAGTTCTAACTGTAAAAATTAATTATAGTTTGAGATGATTGATCTCAGAAAGTAGCATAATTTCAAAAAGGGAGAGAATTTTATTTTTGTTCAGAAAAATGGTGATTGTCCAGCATCTCTCATAACTTATCCAGTAAGAACACTGTAGGATAAAACTCAGCATGTGCAAACCCAGTGAGTGTTTATTTGTTTTAAAAGTTGTAATCAACTTTATGTTTTATAGTTGTAATCAACCAATGTACTATTCAATGTTTTAAAAATAACAAGGGGAAAATCTTTTAAAATGGTTGACAACAAAATGTGTACACACTGCATCATTAAGAGCAAAAGAGCAGGTTGTGCAAATAACTTAAGGCAGATCATCTCCCAAACTATTTTTGACGGATGCATAACAAAAATATTAGTAGTTTTCTCTGGGTAGAAGGGAAAAGGATAATTTTCATTTTTTCTTAATAATTTTCTGAAAACTTTCATTGAGCATGATTTTTTTCTTATAATTAGAAAAGGTAAGCCCTGGCTGGTGTGGCTTAGTGGATTGAGTGCTGGCCTGTGAACCAAAGGGTCACTGGTTCAATACCTAGTCAGGGCACATGCCTGGGTTGCAGGTCAGGTCCCTGGTGGGGGGAGCATGAGAGGCAACCACGAGAGGGAGATGATGTTCCTCTCTCTCTTTCTCTCTACCAACCTTTCTGTCTATAAATAAATAAATAAAAACCTTTAAAAAAAGTAAATTAAAAAAGAAAAGGTGATGCTTGTTCATTAAAATAGTTTCATGTAACTAAATCATTTGTGCTTTAATGAATCCTTTTATGTATTGAAATATATACATCAATTATTTTTCTTGTGTCTATGAAAGTTTTCAATTTCCAGTGACTATTATTTTGTGTACTTGAAACTTTCAAAAAAATCACTTTACTCATGTTTAGATAATTTTATTTCAAACCATATAGGTCACTTGGGAGTCATTAAAATACTGAAATGAATGGTTGAAATTAGAAAATAAGACATGAATTGGCCATAATTGGCTCATTTTTAATTTCCCCACTCTGTCCTTAATGAATATCATGCCCCTTTTTCATTCTGTATTTCAGCACACCCAGTGATCACCTATGAACCAAGGATAAGAGAAATTCCCTTCCCCCACTGAGCTAAGCAAAGTATATATGTGTTTGTTTCTCATTGTATTGTAATTAACTTGCTAAAGTTTCACAGGGTATTAATTCACCCTTTTATTTTTATAGTTCATTAAGCACATTATTATGTGTTTGTTCATATTTTACATTCACAGCATTCCTTAAACTATTTTATTATCTATTTTTCACACATTGTTATTCAATTATGAAATATAACCCAACAAAAAGGAAACAGTCAAAAATATAGTTATCTTTTATTCTAACTTTGGAGAATCTGATATAATAGTTGAAGCCATGGGAGGTCCATTTTCTTACCAGAACTCTTCCCAACAGTTCTGAGTCACTTTAATAAAACATAGAATGATGAGAAAATGACTGATTTTACCATTTAGTTTTACCAAACTATAACTGTATTCCCAAGTCTAGATATCAATTTAGTTTCTATATAGCCTGCAACTGTTAACCCTGACATTATCCAAGTGAACTAAATTTTTGTTAGTTCTTAAAAGAAGTTCCTTTGTCAATTGATAGCTTTTCATTTTTCTACCAATGTGGTGTGTTTTTCTAAATTAATATATTTTTATTTAACATTCACAGAAGGCATGGATTGGATATGTGTTATTCTCTTTAATTACATGTAAAGTAGAAAACTCAGTTGTTACTGCTGCCACTCAAGTGAAGGCAAACAAACAACATGGAAGTCCTCCTTATACTTCCTTTTCTCAGTAGATCTTCAAGGTCTATGAATCTTTCTTTTTAAATAAATGTGAGACTTTGGTTTTCTTATCATTACTCTTTTCAGCACCTGAACATTTTCAGTAGCCTCCCTGTTGGTCTTACTTTCTCTAGTCATTTTTATATAATCCCACCAGACTGATCTTTCTAAATTCATGTCTGAACATGTCACTTGGACCTTTAAAAGCCTCAGTAGCTCTTCCCTTCTGCCTAGCAAGAGTACAGGCATACCTTAGCCTGGTATAGTACATTCTTCATCATGGGGCCTCTTGTTTAATTCCTCAACCTCATCATCCACCATTCAGCTGCACACATCTCTGGGTTTACACAGATATTTGCCACTTCCTAGGATGCCCTCTTCCACCATCCTCAATCCACCTAGTAAAATTTTGTTTCCTATTTAAAATTATTGAACTTCCAAGTGTATGAGCATCATTTGAAGGACTCCTTCAAAGTGCACCCTGAGACCCGGCCCTGAGACCCGGCCAACCTAGGCATTTCTGATACAAATAATAGGAATTGCACCTGCGATTTTCAGACAAGGGTCACAGTACAATAACCTTGGATCTTGGAGGAGAGTTCAAAGGCACTCCCAAGATATTTGCACACTGTTGTGATTTAAGTACCTCCTCAGTAATTATTTTCTTATATTCAGCAAGATTTGAGAATCACTGCACTAGATATTGAGAAACACTACTTTAGAAACCGTGTTTAGGTAACAACTCTTCTGTGAAGAGGTTCTTGATCCTTGAGACAGAATAAATCACTCATTCCTATAGGATGGATTCCCTGCTGCAACAAAAACCCAGAAAACAGCTCTGCCATGTCTGCCTTTGCAAACCTAGACACCTAAGTTGAATTTTCTTTTGTGTCTCTTTGTTTCTGTGTCTTTTTCTTACTTGATCCCTCTTGTTTTGGGTACTTTTGGGAAAAACTCTCTGGAGCTAAGGTAATATCGCATTCTTTGCTAGATGAGCCAAACAGTCAGAAACTCTCCTATAAAAAATTAACTGATCAGTAGAAACTATTTTGTTCACTGAACACCTATTCTCTAAAATAAAAATATATAAATGGCCAAAAAATGTCACTATCCTTTGAGAGTATGAACATTCTTTTCTTGGCCAAGAAACAATCTTCACAGTATGTATTGCATTCCGCCATCTCTTAAATGCTGCATTAGCCACACTCTCATCCTTCAGCCCTATCCTTTCCTCAGAAGCATCTGAGTGGAAGATTGCACATATTTTATTTGGCAAAGGTCTCTGTCATTTCTTTTCTCTGAGAAACCTCCTTGAACATTAATAGTTTTATTCCATTTTTATTTATCATTAAATGATAATCTAAAATTTAGAATTTAGAACCTACTCTCTTCACAACCATTAAGTCATGTTTCCCAGCCCATGAAGAAATAAAGCCATGTCTATTTGAGCCACGTAGGGGCTGTAATCTCAGCATTTCCTGTATACTACTCTGTCTGCTACAATAGCCACTTAAAGGACTGGCTCTGCTCTCAGCCCATTGGGTGGGAGCCATTGAGTTTAAATGGGAGAGAAGTACACACAAGACAATCCTTACAAAAGTTTTTTTTTTAAAGGAACAAAAACAAGTAGAGCAAAAGCGAGGAGAAAAAGTGGCACAGGGAGGGACTGGGCAGAAGTAACAAAAAAACAAAAGATAAAAATTGCTTATAGCCCTGAGGAACATAAGAAGGTCCCAGAGAGGTTGATACAAAGGTGAGGGAAACGGGCCCAATATAGAGAAGATTTTATTTGTGAAAAGATAAAGTAAGACCTAGAAAATATTTTGAGGGACCTAAATCATAAAAGGAATATTGGAGTAATCAAAAATGCATATGAGTATTCTAATATAAATCCATTCACAGCCATAAAAAAGAAAACATCAAGATAAATGTTTTCTAATTCTACTAAATATCTTCATTAAGCAATTACATGCTTGCCTGAACCTTGAGCACATGCTGTTAGTTGCATGAATTTTTTTTAACCTCACATACTTGGTCCAAAGGAGAAAAAAGCAGATAAAATTGAGTTAGGTCCTCAAATATTCCATTAAAATGTATTCATACTCTGGAAAGCAGAAATGTGGATAATATTTTTCATTTGTCAAATGTAACAATAGACTTTACTTTAGACTCAAACTCCTTGCATTCTCATTATTATTTACATTACACTTATTTATATATATTTGTTATTGTATAGTATTTGTATATATTTACGCTATTTTATTTATATTATTACTTATATTCTTCTTATATGACTCTGAATTCTTCCATATTCATTTGGAAGAAGCTGCCTAAGTTTGGAGAGAATATCCAAGTAGCCATTACCTAGAGAAAGTTAAGACTGTGTTAATGGGGAGTTCATTCTGATGCAATTATGTCAATATAGGATCTCTGTACTGAGCTCTCTAAAAGTGAATTAGAAATTTCAGCAGTCCCAAAGCTTTGTGAATTGAAACCTTTGAATTTCCATTGGCTTGATCCAGACTCTATGGCAACTGAAAGATTAAAATTTTGTTAAAATAGCCCTGAATTGGTAACTTAGGCTTTCTCTACTGAAATGGAATATAATGCTATTTAAAGGAAGTTAAAAATATTTGCTAAGTGAGACAAGTCAGCACAGAGTAACCTGACTTCAGCACAGAAATCCTGACTTCTTTTTTGCATTATTTCAATACTGGCCAGCCACTTAACTTCCTGATTTTTCTTATCCCGCCTCTCAGATCCCAAATTGGAACCAGGATAATAGTAAAACCTTTATAAGGTAAAAGCACAGTAGTGAGTCTTTGTTTAAGAGTTCATAGAGTAGGTATCTGTCATTTGTGGCTGTCTCTAAGTTTCTGAACCTCATTCTCACATGTTCGTAGTCCGTTGCATGGTGAAATTACAAGGCAGAATTTTAAAAATCTACACATTTCTCTTTTGTGTTAGGTGTTTTTTCCACTAATCAGATGTACTTGTGTGGGATTTCATTTGTAAGCAAGCTTTGTCAGAAAAGAACCAGGACACAGATGTGAAGTGGCAGAGGGAGAGTATCTGAGATTGCCAGAAAACACGGCAGTTTCCTTTTCATGGAGTCAAGTGTAATTTTTGACTTGACAACAGAAAAATTCTGGTTTCAGTAAAGTTCTGTGGTACTGATGTGGGCAGTAGCAGTTCTACAGTGTGATGATTGGGATTATTACACTACGTTCAACCTAAAATTTGTTCCTTCAGAACCTCCAAACTTAAAGGTATTTTTATGTTTAATAAAGGTATTGGGGTGACATTGGTTAATAAAATTATATAGGTTTCAAGTGTATAATTCTATAATATACCATCTGCATTGTGTGTTTATCACCCAAAGTCAAATTTCCTTGTATCTCCATATATTTGATTCCCTTTACTTTTTACTACTCCTCCTCTCACCCCTGTTCCCTCTGGTAACACCATACTGTTTTCTGTGTCTATGAGTTTTTATTTGTTTGTTCATTTGTTGTTTTCAGGTTTATAACTCACATGTGAGTGAAATAATGTGGTTCTTGACTTTTTCCATCTAACTTATTTCACTTAGCATTGTTGCAAATGGCAGTATTTCTTCTTTTCTTACGGTTCAGTAGTTCTTATGGTTGAGTTATAGTCGTGTGTGTGTGTGGGTATCATATCTTTATCCAATCATCTATCAAAGGACACTTTGGTTGTTTTCATATGTTGACCATCATGAATAATGTTGTAATAAACATATGGGTACATATATCTTTATGTATAAACAGTTTCAATTTGTGTATCTAACATTCCTTAATAATCACCTACTACTTTAACTGAACTAGATTCTGTTACCTGCAACCAAGTTTATGTGTTGGAATAGAGAATTAAAATTTAAAAGTAATACATCTAGTAGCCCTTATTTTATTTTCCAGAATAAAGTGATTGGAGATTTCTCCTTCCATGGGATAATATCTTTCCATGGACAAACAATACTGCTTGACTGACACTGTGTATTAAAGACATCATTAAGCATTAAGAATAAGTGTTAATATAATCAGACAAGTCATTCTCCTCATGTAACATATCTGAAATGATTTTAAGTAATGAAATGTTTTAAAGTAAGCTCATTTGTTGCAAATTAGAAAATTGGAAGGATATGCTATCTGTTGGTGCTTCCCCTTAAAGACATTGAGCAACATTTATCACCTGACTTTTCATATTCTTATTTTGTAAAAAATTCTCTGCAATTATCTTTCTTTTCTAAACCTCTGAACACAATATCTAATGGTTCAATGGATGACTCATAGAGAATTTAAAGAGAGAGCTAATTTTCAAGTAATCAAAAAAATTAAAAAGACAAGAGTACCAATTTCTTTTTTTAAAAAATCTTAGCACACTTGGTAGGACCACAAACATAGATTCCAGCCTTCACACTTTCACCATCAGATAAAAATATTTGGTTGGTATATGAGTTGCTTTAAAAAACATTCATAGAATCCTAAAATTTCATAGGAATGAGAAATTACATAATCTAGTTTAACACCCTAATTTACATGTAATTGACTCACCTACACTGTGGGAAGAAAAATGTATATTTATGTATTTACTCATGCCTATGTGGCATTGCCACTCCTCAAACACATGAAAAAATGCCACTTCCAACTTTTCTATATTCAGTAAGACACCCACCATGTGCACATGTGTATATATATACACACATATGTCTACCCATATGCATGTGTGTGTATACACACACACATATACATACGTGTATATACACACATATATTACTGTGAAAACTGCATCTTTTATTTTTCTTTCTGTGACATCTATCACATTACACAATTTGCTTCTGGAATAATACACATAAATCTGTATATTTATACACACCCAAATATAGTCATCATGGTAAAATCAGCTGAAATAAGACTTCAAGGTCTTTTACTTAGAATCAACCTGCATCCGGTGATGATTTATAGGGAACACAGAGAATAGAATGCTATGTAATGTTAATTGTACACTACAAGTCAGTAGCGATGTTAAAGTACATATTTAGGAATCTAGTCTCAGCTCCAAACACAAAACTCCATTCCTTCCTCCTCCTCAATACAAAATTATCTTGGGAGAACAGGAAGAGAACTCACAGAAATACAGCAAAGTACATATAGCAACAGGGAAGACATAAACAGTCCTTAGTGAGTCAGACTTCAACTTTATAGTCGTTTTTTCTTTAGTCTGCATTTCAATGGCCTTACTATTTTTGTTAAACATAAGTTAAGGGAAAGGTTTTATTAGAGGTTTGTGGACTAGCTGCTGACTCTGATATGCCTTAAATGGTGCATTGAGATCTTTCACTGTCAGGAAATATTCTGAGATTTGCAATGATGGTGTTCCAGAACTCTCAGAAATGCATAGTTTGAACTAAATATATTTGCTTGGTCTGTCAACTAAATGCTGATCTTTCCCCAGAAATAATACAGAATTTCAGAGTCTGTAAGTGTATTTCTTTGTAGAACAAGATGGTCAATGAAGCAGTCACTGTAAAAACCTCATGAGAACAATTAATCTCAGCAATTAACTTGATGACTAAATTTGGCAAGAGAAAACATTAATGACATACTTTCTTTAGCCCTTTCTATAACAGCTCCCTTTTTCGCCCTCAAATTCCTTAATCAAAATGAATAGGCACAAATGACTAAAGATATCTTACCAGTGCCTAGAACTGGGACTTTGCAAATATGACTACAAGAAGCTGAAAAACATTTTCAGAAAGTGAAAGGTTCAAGTTCTTTTCTTTCTTTGTAAAAATATTTTAAAACAATCAAAATGTATTTCCATAAAGATCTTTTTCTTTAATGATTAGCTTGAAAAAAGCATGTTAAACAAACTCCAGGGCTTCTTGCCATACCATCTTGGTTACGTTTTTACAGTATTTTATACAAAGAAGAGAAACAATGTGTTATTTGTACTCAGTACTTGAACTCTAAAAACAAGGGTTGAAAGAGATTAGGAGAGGAAGGAAGAAACACAGATAGATAAGCTTAAGTATAAAAGTGAGCTTTTTAGGTTGAGTCAACTTCAAAATGTTCTTGATATATCTAAGTTGCCTATAGAAGAGTTAATCCGAAATAGTGTTTTCCTTTATTGAATAATGATGCAAATGATCGTCATTCATTTGTTCACTTAAGAAAATGTGAGTACCTACAAAATAGCAGGGGTTTTGCTAGGTCCTGAGTTACAGAGCACATGCTCTATCTTTAAGTACAGTTAGTTTACTAAGGAGTCACCTGCATATTTTAAAGTGTTTATATGAGTACTATGATAGAAATGTGCAGCGTATTCTGAGAACATGAAGAGACACCTCTTCTAGAATGGAGCTCCTAGGACTACTAAGACTTTCTGGAGAATTGGACTACTTAACTCTCACTTTAAAAAATGTACCTGTGCCAGCCTGGATAGAAGACAGGGAAGAACATGCTGGACCAAGGAAGTATAAGGTGCATGCAAAAAATCCTGTAGGTAGTTTATTGGTTGAGCTAAATATATATACACAGAGATGGGGTTGTATGATTAGAATGTGTTTCATGTTGCAAGCTTGAATTTACTTTGAGGAATACAGGAGCCAACTTTAAATAGATGCTGTGATAATATTGTCATTTTCAAACCTCTACATGGCTGAGTTTCCTTTCTTAAAAATGAGGTAAATTCTTTAGAGTGTTTGGTTCGATCAGGAAGTTCTGGAGATTTTGGCTTTCCTTCAAGCAAATTATCCTCTGCAATGGACTTTCTATATTTGGTCTACATTTTCCCCTGAAATAGTTGAAGCCTCTAGACTTTCCACAAAAGTAGGATTTCTCAACCTCGCCACTGTTGACATTTTGGAATGGCAAATTCTTTGTTGGAGTAGGAAGCTGTCCTCTGCATTGTAGAATATTTTGAAGTTTCCCTGGTTTTTATTCACTAAATGCCAGTGGAAAACTCACTGTCCTCCCACAGCTGAGACATCAAAATATCTCCAGACATCATTACATAACTTTGGGAGGACAACATCACTGCTGGTTGAAAACCACTCACTAACGTAAGCTATTTCAACTTAATTATACTGCACCAGTTTGAATAGGGATCCACTGTCTTTCTTTTAGTAATAATATAGTATTAAATTAAAAGATTATTGGGTGACTTGTACGGGAGGCATCCAGCCACCAAATGCCAAACCACTCATGGTAAAAGTCAAGAATACCAGATAGCCACATGTTCATAAAGGTCCTATACCAGTGCCAGTAGCAGTATCCCTGTTGGTGACATTGTTCTCTCTTCCCTGGGCACACAAGGCTACCCAGATGCTCCATGGCCTATAAGAAACGTGGAATGACTATAGTTCCTTCTTGCCTGGAGTGATGCTACCCTTCTTCCCATGATTCTCAACCTCAGCTGCCCTTCGGAACCTTCTAAGGAGATCCAAATAACACTGAATTTTTATTACTGTGCAATGTCTTAATTTAATTTTAAGATATTGATACCTCACTAACATTTAGAGGTTATAATTTAATTGGATATATCTCATCTTGGGTGAAGCCTAGGTATTAGAAGCTTTCAAAAACTCCCTGAGAATCTAATGTGCCACCAAGATTTAAAAGCACTACTCTTTCCCTTACCTTGGGTTACAAATCACTTTTTCTAAATCTCTATTTTGTTTAGAGATGTTGAGAGGTAGTTAAATCTTAATTCAGTTATATATGCATAATTAGTCCTTATAAAGGTCATAAATTTAGTGTTTTTTTAGGTGTAAGTTTTCAGTCTTTTTAACTAAGAATTTATCTCTAGAAAGAGAAATTTATGTTTAAAACTAGAGATTTATTTTAAAGTTAGAAATTTATCTTTAGCTCCAGGAATTCAGTCTTTGGAACTAGGGATTTATCTTTAAACTAAAAATTATCCTTATATCTAGGAATTCAGTTTTTGGAACAAGCAATTCATCTTTAGAAGAAGGAATTTCACTTGAGATCTAAGAATTCAGCATGTGGGAATAAAAACTTATCTAGAGAACTAGGAATTTATCTCTAGAACTAAGAATCTGTACACCTGAAAAATGTAATATTGTATAAAAACTGTAATTAAAAAATAAAAAATTCTTTGGTGTCAAAAAGTAACTAAAATTTTAATTTTAGAACTAAGATTTTACCTCTAGATCTAGAAATGCAGTCTCTGAAACTAGAAATTTATCTTTAGAAATAGGAATTCATTCTTTGGAACTTGGAATTTATATTTAGAACTAGGAATTTATTGTAAGATTTAGAAATTCAGGCTTTGGAATTAGGAATTTATCTATAAATCTAGAAATTTGCTCTTACGAAATAGAAATTTATCTTTAGAAAGGAATTTACTTTTAGATCTATGAATTTAGTCTTTGGAACTAGTAAATTATATTTAGAACTAAAGATTTATCTATAGAACTAGAATTTTATCTTTGGATCTAGTAATTCAGTTTTTGGAACTTGGGATTTACCCTGAGATCTAGAAATTTAGCCTTTGGGGCTAAGTATTTATCTGTAGAGATAGAAATTCATTTTTTGGAAACTAGGTGTTTGTCCTTAGAATTAGGAATTTATGTTTAGAAATAGGGAATTATATTTAGGTCTAGGAATTCACTCTTTGGAAGCAGAAATTCAGTCTTTGGAACCAAGAATTTATTTCTACAACTAGGGATATATTTTTAGAACTAGTAATTTATATTTAAAATTAGAAATTTATCTTTGGTTCTAGAACTTCAGTTCTGGAACTAAAAATTTAACTTTAGAACTAGGAATTCATATTTAAAACTAAGAATTTACTATTATATCTAGGAACTGATCTAAGATTTCAGACTTTGGAAATCAAAATTTATTTGCAGAGCTAGGAATTTATCTTTAGATCTCAGAACTTAGTCTCTGGAAGTAGGTTTTTATTTTGACATCTAAAGTCTTTGGAGCTAGAAATGTATAGTTTTAGACATATGAATTTATTTTTTCAACATATAAATTTATTTTCAGAAATAGAAATTTATCTTTAAAACTAGAAATTCATTCTGTGGAACTAGAAATCTATATTTTAGAATTAGAAATTTATCTTTAAATCTAGGAATTCAGTCTTTGAAACTAGAAATTTATCTTTAGAACTAGGAATTTATCTTTAAAACCAGGAACACAGTTATTGTAACTAGGAATGTGTCTGTAGATCTAAAATTTTATTGTACATCTAAGAATTCAGTCTTTGGGACTAGGAACTTATTTTTATAACCAGGAATTTATATTTGGATCTATTCTTTAATTTTTAGATGTAAGAATTTATTTTTTAAATTAGGAATTTAGATTTAGATTTAGATGTTTAGATCAATGTATTTAGTTTGACACTATGATTTTATCTTTAGAACTAGGAATTTATCTTTAAAATTAGAAATTTACCTTTAGAAGGAGAATTTATTTTTAGATCTAGAAATTCAGTTTTAAGGACAAGGAATGTATTATAGAACTACAAATTCATCGTCGAATTAAGATTTTTTACACCTGAAACAATATAATATTGCATGTCAACTATATGTAAAAAAGAAAAAATAAAATTAAAAAAGTTATAATTTAACTTCATATCTAGCAATTTATCTTTAAAATAAGGAATTTATCCTTAGACATAGCAATTCAGTTTTTGGGATTAGGAATTTATCTGTAGAATTAAGAATGTATCTTTAGTACTAGAAATTTATCTTTAGATCTAAGAATTTATCTTTAGAAGTACAATAGAAATTTATTTTTAGATCTAAGAATTCATTCTTTGACACTATGAAAGTATCTATGAACTAGGAATTTATTTTTAGAACTAATAATTTGTACACCTGAAACAAATAAAATATTGGATGTCCACTGTAATTGACAAATAAAAATTATTTAAAGTAGAAAAGAAGAAGTATTAATTTTACATCTAAAATTTATCTTTATAATGAGGGATTTATCCTTAAATCTAAGAATTCAGTCTTTGGAACTAGAAATTTATCTTTATATCCCAGTATTCAGTTTTGGAGCTAGGAAGTTATCTTTAGGACTTATAATTTAACTTTAGATATAGAAATTTATCTTTGGATCTGGGAATTCATTCTTTGGAACTAGAAATTCAGCCTCTGGAATTAAAAATTCAGCCTTTGGAACTAGGAATTTATCTTTAGAACTAAGAATTCATTCTCTGGAACTGGGAATTTATCTTTGGAAATAAAAATTTAGCCTTTAAGCCACTATTGCTGAACTGCTTGGCATTTTATAATCACCTAATTTCTGTTTTTTAAATCCTGGCCACACCTGAGACCGACGAAATCACAACCTCTGGTGGTGCTACACCACATCGGTTATTTGTGAAGTACTTCGAGTCATTTCAATGAGCACACTTGTTTGAAAAGCTCTGCTTTAACCCCATTTGCAAAAGGACCTAATTGCTTTGAGCCCAATAAATAGAAGTCATTGGGTTTTGTTTTTAGCTGCAGATTAGGATCACCTGGGGAGCTTTTAAAACTCTAGGAACCCAAGTTGCACCTTAAACTATTAAATCAGTATTGCTTGGGTAGGAGCCAGTAACCAGTAGTTCTGAAAGTTTCATAGGTGATTCCAATACGCAGTCAAGCAGTGGCTCTCAAACTTCAGCACACATCAGAACAATCTGCCCGGCTCAGTAAAAGAGATTCTTGTAATCCAAACCCAGTTTCTAATTTATTACATCGTGTGTGTATGTATGTGTGTGTGTGTGCACTTCAGAATTGCGTTTTTAACAATTTCTTCACTGATAGTTGGTCCAGGGACCACACTTTGAAATTGAAAACACTGGTTTAGATAATCAGCTTAATAAAATGAAAGATAAAAAGTGAGACATGGAGAATTAGGTTTAACTTCCAGGAAATTTTTCAGTGCTTCCTATTTTACATGTACATTTTAGCTGATGTAATATGATTATTTAAAATCTCCACAGAGATGCTAATTATAACCATTTTAATATTTTCTTCTGTTTCCAGAATTAACTTTTATTCAGATTAGTTTTTCCCATTTAATGTCTTGGTGCATTTTTTAAAATATTTTATTTATTTATTTTTAGACAGAGGGGAAGGGAGGGAGACAGAGAGGGAGAGAAGCATTAATGTGTAGTTGACTCTTGAGCACCCCTTACTGGGGACAGGGCCCGCAACCCAGGCATGTGCCTTGGCTGGGAATTGAGCCAGCGAACCTTTGGTCAGCAATCTGGTGCTCAAGCCACTGAGCCACACCAGGGCTAATGTCTTGGTGCTTTTTAAAATTCTCTCTTACTTGTAGGTGCAGATGACTTGTGGATCAACAGGAATGAACTCTAAATTTATCTCAGGTCAAATGAGAGTACCTATGCACCTGGCCGTAAACAGATCATGTACTAATGGAACCCTGACCACAGAAGTTGTGGCGGCACAGAGGGATACAAGCAGCTATAGCAGGGCAGACTCTCTGTGAAGGGATGCAGACTGTGTGTCCACCAAGTGCTAATGGACTTACTCTCTCATAGAAGCTCTGCCTTATAATGAATCTTTACTTTTCCCTGGCCCCAGGACTCAGTATGGGAATCTCAGATGTCTAATTTAGAAAGCTATATCAAGGAAGGCACTGGCATTGCCATTCCACAGCCAATCATTTTCTTTTACTATACAAATCTGCAAAATGATATTCCTCTCCTAATCATGCCCTCCAGAAAAAAAAAAGAAGAAAAGGATTGAACAATTTACACAGCAACAAATAAAAGAATTTGGGAGGGAGATCAAACTTCACAGAAGTAATCTTCACAATAAAAAAAAAACAGCAATTAAACAATGAGAGAGAGAGAGAGAAGGGGAGGGGGAGGGGAGGAGACGAGAGAAAAGGGGAGGGGAGAGGTGGGGTGCATGGAGACAGTGTTAGTCTTTTCTTTCCTGGACTGCTGAATGTTCATCTTCCTTTACATACTTCATAATTATATTGTCTGATTTAGAATGTGATTGTATTCATGCAAGATCACTTTGCTTGAAATTAAACAAGTGGGTAATTCCAGAATTGACCGTGCCATAATATTTTCACTGAATTAATGCTAGTTTCCCTACACAGGTTCACCTACCCTCTCTAGTTGCCTGTTGCCACTTGAAATATACAAGCATTCATTATGGTGCCAAGTGGTAACATGGGAATGTTTCATTCAACAGAGATACATAATCTAGGGCAGCTGAAGTCACACTTGAAAGAAGCCATAAGCGAGCTTGGTTGCAGCTTGCTCTGTTTCTTCAGTTATCTTTGTTGTCTGATTTTAGCTTTGATAAACGACTGAAGCTAGAAGTCATGGCTGTGCACCACTGAGAGCACAAAGGCGAGTCAGACTACTTAAATCATCCTAAGAGTTGTGACCAGAGCAGTATATTTTTCTCCTTTAAACAAAATCTATTTCTGTTCTATGTTTACCATATAAAGCATTTTTAAACAAACAAATCAAAAGTTTCCGTCCACACAGGCCGTGCATATGACAGAGCAGAGCTCTTGGAGACCGTCATGGAACTCAGCCTACCACACGAACTCAAATTTTGTAGATGTGGATATGGATATAGATATGAATATACATATGCAGGTGTATCTTCTATAAGCTCTGTTTCTCTGGAGCATTCTAACGTAGAACCCCAACTAATACATGGATAAACCTTGAGCACATTATGCTAAGCAAAGTAAGCCAGTCACAAAAAGACAAATGCTGTATGATTTTACTTAAATGAGGTATGTAGAGTATTCAAATTTATATAAACATAATGTAGGTGGAGAGAAAAGTGGGGAATTGTTTAATGGGTATAGAGTTTCAGTTTTGTGAAATGAAAAAGTTTTAGAGATTGATGGCACGGTAATGTGAATATTTCACACTACTGAACTACACACTTAGAAATTGTTAAGATGGTAAACTTTAAATCATGTTTCTTACCACAATTAAAACAAAATGAAAGAAAATAAAAAGCAAAAACAAGCTGCCAGTACCTGCATGGTTCTATTAGTTCCAAAACAAACTACAGAGTTAAAATGGGGAAATGTTTGGTATGGCTTCAGTGACAAAGAGAAGACACATATGAGTTCTGTCGGGAAAAGTCCAGCCATTGTTAATATAATGAGAACAAAAATGGTTTGCACGAAATTGATGCAACCTGGCAGCCAAGGAGAGTGGACTGGAATGCACATGTGTGAACAATGAGGACTTCACTGTACTAGTCAGTGGGGGCAGTAGATGCTGTTGAGTGAGCATTTGTCCTGTGTGATCGTCACATTCAAAATGACTGAGTAAGGAGAGCAACACATCTACATCAGATTTTGCATTAAGCTTGAACACTCCTCCATGGAAACTATTGGGATGATTCAGAAGGCTGCAGGTATGGGCAGCTGGTGACTGGCAACTTCATTACGACAACATGTCCACACGTGCATCACATCTTGTGCAGTGTTTTGGTGAAATATCAAATCACAGAGATGACTCGCCCACACCCCCTGCTCAGATTCGGTGCCCTATAACGTTTGGCTTTTTCCAAAACTAAAATCATCTTTAAAAGGGAAGAGATTTCAGAATTTTGATGAGATACAATGGGGCAGCTGATGGAAATTGAGAGAACTATGTGAGGTACCAAGGTGCCTACTTCAAAGGGGACTGAGGAGTCATTGTCCTATGTACAAGGTTTCTTGCATCTTGTATCTTCTTCAACAGATGTCTCTGTTTTTCACATTACAGAGCTGGATACCTTCTGGACAGATCTTATAAGTCAGAATGGATAACCAAAATGAACTTGAATCAATAATTTCTAGGTGGTATAATAAATAGCACCAAGTAAATAACACTAAACAAATGAGATATTCTGCTATGTACAATATACAAAAATGCATGAAGCATAAGACCAGAACTAATGTTTCTATCCTATTTTCAGTGACAATTTCCTCATGGAACCTTGAATTTATTTAAGTTAACAAGGATATGTGGGAAAATTGAAGTGTGTTCAGAAGAAAAAACTTTATAAGAACTAAAAGTATATATTACAGGAACATTAAACAAATGTAGAAGTTAAATTTTACATATAATCCAGATTTATTGATGTCTAGACTAGAGAGCTAGGGAAAAGTTAATAAGTTATTACAAGGAGGGAATTTTCTAACAATTAGTCATTTCCTTAGAACACAGAATTGAGGACATGAACTTCAATCTGGTAAGACATTTTCCTGGGAGTAAGAGCAATAAACGCTGGCAGAGAATGGCAGTCTATCTGCATTGGTTGTGTAACAAATAAGTTAGTACGCCACACTTAGTAGTTTCAAACAACACATGTTATTTATTATTACACTGTTTCTGTGGATCTGGAGTCTGAGCCTGGTTTAGCTGGCTCCTTCGCTCAGGATCTCACAAGACTTACATCAAAGTGTTGGCTGAAGATGCGATCATGTTATCTTGGAGTCCTCTTCCAAGTTCACCGGTTGTTAACAGATTTCAGTTATTCACAGCTGTGAGGACTGAGGCCCATTTGCTGCCACGCGCCCTCTCTACACCCCAGCGGTCGGCTTCTTCAAGGCAAACAGGAGAGAGTCTTGCTGCTGCTTCTCTCTTACTGGTACACCCTCTGTGAAAAGGCTCCCCTGATTAGTTCAGTCCCATCAAGAAAAAATATCCCTTTTGATTAAATGAGTATTAACTATTCAAGGACCTTAGTCCATCTGCAATATAACTTTACTTTTGCTATATATTGGAAAAGAATCATGGGAGTAATATCCCAAGATATTCACAGAATATATATATTCACATATATATGGCATATCTCACCCCAAACTATAAAACTTTTTGTGTAACTACTGAGTATTCACCCTAAATATGGGCCAAATGAAAATCCCATTTCTTTCTATCAAAAACACTTACAGGACATTTTCTCAAGAGAAAGTCTTGTGGATGGGCCAGCCTGGTGTGGAGGTAGAATAGTCAGCACGTATTGTGGTCAAAGGGATGTCTTCCCAGAATGGCTTACGATGAAACCTGATCCCAGCTTCAGTAGAGTATCTTTCTCTATGGCTTATCTCCAGAAATATACCCAGTTAATAGCAGGTCACTGAGTTGGCTAGGATGGGCCAGAGAGTGGTGATTCAAAATCAGTGTTGATGATACTCTTACAGGAAAACCTCAGCACTTCTGGACTGACATTACAAGTACCCATACATGCGTGTTCCCTGAAGTAATATTCATTAAAGAATCACACTAACTTTTATGTTGACTTCAAAACCAACATATCACTATAATCTTACCTTTGCCAAATCAGGTACTATAGTATTTCCCTTCATGTTATCCCCATATTTCTTAATTACCAATGCAGATTGTAATAATGAGAATTGCGCTATTTCCTTTAGGGGCCAACTTTTTTGTTTGCTTCAAATACAGCAGTGGAGTTATGTTACATTTTCTTTTCCCCAGGGGATATTCCTTAACTTTGTATAATAAATGAGGTGTCATTATTCATAAATCTCAGAAATTCATAATTTATTATATTACTTTAGCTTAGTTATATTGTTTTCACCTCTGTAATAAAGAGCATTGTGTGTTATTGACTAAAACATGGCATTTATTAATTTTACATATTTTCATATTTATATGGTTATGGAGTATAGCATGATCCAGAGCACATGTGATGTTCTCTTTAGGAAAGAAAAAGCACATTTATATAAGTTATTACTTTCAAGATATGTAACAAGTTCAAAAAATTGTTGATTCAATGTCCTAGCTGATTGTGTGCGTGTCTTACATGCTATTTAAAAAAAACAACAACATTGTATAGACTTTTATCGTAGTGTCTGTTAAAGTAATAACACAGGAAGCATGTTTTTATAACCTACAGGGATCATAAATACTAACCTATAGCATTTTATTACCAACTTATATCAAAGGCAATCTGGAACTCTTTTACACTTAATATTCTCCCATTAGTAAGCAGTTTTATATTACAGACATAAAATATTTGTAAGCATTTTAACTTGGCCAGGCCACTGCAGCTGTGTCACATTTGTTTTTCCTTATTTTAATATGAGCTTATTTAAATGAAATTGGAATTGCCTTCCTCTCCTCTGGATGACAGATCTGGTTTAATGCCAGGCCACTGAGTGAGGTCCATCTCACACAGTAGCATAATTTGAAAATCACAAGACCGCTAACTCTTAACACATGTCAATATGCCCAGTTAGTTCAAAGTCTAGCCTTTTACAGGTGATTTTATATTCCATTTGTAAAAGTGTTCTTTATTGACTCAATTGCCAACTATTTTAACATTTTTCACATCCTTATGAGACATATAGCTACATATTACAACTAAACAAATGAACTAAAAAGAAGAAATCAAACTTTTAGTTAACCACTGTGTTGCATCAACTTGCACTTGAAAAATCTACTAACTAAATTAGGGGATGAGATTTTTCTAATTGTGACTTCCTTCCCCACATTTCCTTATCATCATCTCCCCCAGGCTACACTGTTACTATTCAGTGATGTGGGTCCTCTTTAAAATCTCGGTAAACTCCTGCCACCCAACGTATTTCCACTGCTATTAAATGATAGCATAAGGGAGTCTGCCATAGGTGTCCTTTCTCAGTCTCCTCTCAAAAGCTGAAAGGTGAAACTACCTCAGAAAGCATAATCAAATCCTCAGACTACATACTCTAGCATTAGTGAACAACAACATGGTTTTAAGCAATACTTTCCTGTCATGATTAATATGAAAGCTGCATCCATCTACTGGGTATAACACCCCCTCAACTCTGAATAATTTAATAACAACTTCCCTGCACATCTGTTTACAGCAGGAGAGAGCTTCACTACCCTGAAAGGCCCCAGGGGAAAATAAAATCCCGCTAAATTTTTCTGCTTTGCACTCTAATCTCTGCATGACTGTTCTGGGTCTTATCTATTGGCTCAGCTCCTACCTCACCTTATTCCCAAATGCTCTGTAGCCTCAATTTCAGTCGATAAGTTTCATATGCAGATATATTGAATTATTTTCCAAATTTTATGAATAATCATTAATCATCAATGCTGATCTGTATTAGTGGTTTTAGACTGTAAAATCTGTTAGGGCTAGAACTATACCTAGATGAAAAACAAACATAGCATTTTAGGGCCCTGTTAGCTACCATCCAGGTTAATAAATTCAGCAAGAATAATCACCAGTGAATGATGAAAATAAAGATTAAATGCATTAGAGCAATCCATAAAGTAACCCCAGTAGGAAAAAAAAGCTACATACAAAGTGTAGCTAAGTCAGTAATAGAGTAATAATAATACATTTCCACCATAAATTTCTAGTGAACAGGGCAAGCAGAGTGTGAGTAAAACAAAGGAATTAAAAACTGCAAAAGGATATGGCCAACAGCCCCAAAGAGCAAAATACTTATAATTACTATCTGTTATAAAGTCTTAATGCAAGCTAAGATTTAGAAATACATGGAAAGGTCTGGAGAAGTCTCATTTAATAGTAGGTAACTACACAAAAAAAATTGAGTGTGTTATGAAGACTGTTACATTTATTATTTGAGTTTTAGATTCAGCTTCAAACATTACTGAAAAAGATTATTTAAAGCAGAGAATGAGTCTTTAGATTGAATTTAACATTGTTAGTTGTTTTCTCTCCTTCCTTCCTTTAATTACCTCTTTTAAAAAATATATATTTAGCAATTTGAGTGCAGAGTCAGTTTCACAAAATTCTACAATTAAATCACAAATAGCTAGTGATGGGTTTCAATGTTGTGAAAATATTCTAAAGAAAGATTTACATGATTTGAAGCAAAACCTTACTGTTATTTTATCATTAAAAAACAAAAACAACAAAAGATAAAATTTTACATTTATATAACTACCAAAAATATTGGTTTCAATGCCAATGAAAACAAAAATGGAGTCAGGTTACTTACTTTGCAGTGTGTTAGGATCCTTAACCAATAAAGTTTGTTCTTTTTTTCCTCTTAAAACAAAACCAAGTAAAGTGTGGACCTTTAACGGTAAAGGAATGAAATAATAAGACACTTTTTGTTTCAGCACATAACCAACATTTCCAGATTTCATCTTTCATTAATTCTATTTGTCATTCTTTTAAAACTTGTTTTTTAAATAATAATAAAGACAAACTATTTTTAGAACTGTGTATACTAGGTTTTCATTTTCTTTGATGACTTCTAAACAAATTTTGATGTTGACTCCAAAATAGGCATCTTAGTCCTTAGAAAAATGTTTTAAAACAGCATACCTTAAGAATTGTAAAATTGGATATTCTCAGCTGCAATTCTGAAAAAAATATAGGTTGAGAGATGAAGCCTTAAAGTAAAACTTTAGAAGCTGGATAACGAGGAGATTTAGTGTCAGAGGCGAATCAGCTGGCCAGAGAGTACAGAGGTCTTGTCGGAGCAGGAGAGCATGAAGCCAGTTGAGTTATTTGGGAGCTGGAGACAGAGGCCCACATGACCAGCACACGGATGGCGAGCACATGGCACCTTCCCCACTGTGCCTGTCCACTCGGCTCTGCCAAGTGTGGGCTCATGATTCAAACTGACAAGAACCTTGCTCCCTCTCTGATCCAGAAAGAAAGAGCCTTGTCAACTTGAATATCCTGCTTGCTACACAGGAGCACGGTTGCCAGGAACAATGGGGGGAACTCTAAATGTGCTCTCAATCAGCAAGAGGCCTCGGGCCCTGGCGTGGCTGCTCATGGGGCAGTGAGAAGTGTAATTGAAGCTTAAATGTCACTGCATTCATTTTAGAAGGAATGCTGTTTGTTTTTGTCATTGTGCTTGTTTTTTCTTTTTTGTTTGTTTCCTTCTGGACTTTGAAAATAACTTTGTAATGTAAAATACCTAGCTTTTCTTAAGGAAAATAAAGTGACTACTAAACAAAAATTTTCCCTAAAAACGTATTCAGTCTAACCTGGAAGTGCATGCATCACACTCCATTTATGCCAGGCAGAGGAGGCCTGCTGGCAGTGTGGGTGTAAAGATAAATATAGTCTTTGGCCAGGAGGAGAGTAACTCAGCCTACAAGGAGTGACACAGCACGTTTATTTAGAAGATGTGTGAAGACCGTGACATTTGAAGGTGGGGCCTCCTTCACATGGGCATTTCCTCTACTTGCTGTGCCATCTCCAGCCAGTCATTTGACTTCTGCTGAACCCTAATTATTTATCTGTAAAATAGAGTTGTAATAACTAACTCACAGGTAAGATGAGAATTTTAAAAAATGCATTTGGAATGTGTGACATAATAAAAGACATTAGTTATAATTGGGCAGGAGGCAGGCAGGCAGATCTCATGGTTTCTAGCTTGCGTTACTAACTTGACCTCACTCCATATTTTCAGAGATGAGTTCCCCTTCAGTGCTCAGAGTCTACCTTTCAACAGAATATACCTCAAGAAAGTATTAAATATAATAGATATGAAGAAGTGCCAAAATAAATAAATAAGCAAAACCCTGAGGAATAAAGGATCAAATCCAACTGGGGTAATAGCAGAAGGCTTCTCAATTAGAGCTAAAATGTCCCTAAAGAAAATGGCACAGATTCATACAAAGGGATGCTTTATATGGGTATAAATGCCTAAAAACCAATGGTGGCTGTTTCCTAGAACTTCCACTAACAATGCCAATTTACTGGGTGAACATTTCAGAGACTGGTCATTAAGAGTGATGCAGTAGCATGTCATGCACTGGCCCCTGGCTTTGTTTTTCCCTTCTTTGCATAACACAAAAGAAAGAAGGAGATCTTTACTTAGAAGTTGTACTTTCCACCAAACATTTCTTCCTGTTGCTTAAAGTGAAAATATTTCCAAAAGATAATTACTTCTATAAACATGAATAAAAATTTATTGTAAAATAGTGAGGAAAGGGTGAATAAGGTTGTGGCTAGATGGAATGGAATTTCTATAAATCAAACAGGTTAATGTTGATGTTTGTGCAGAAAGGGCTAGGTCTGTGATCCCACAGCCTTAGAAATACCCAATCACTGTTAAAAAGAAAGCTGCTGAAGCAATAGCTCCAGTTAGAGATTGGAGCCTGGAACTCTGCATTCAAAAAGAAACTCAGACTAAATGAGATCTATAAAGTTCCCCTCTTGAGAAAAATTTTGAATGTATTTAAGAACTTGTATCAGCATCTGAGATTCCCATTAAACTGTATAGCACTTGCTTTCCATGAGAAAGAATCACTGAATAGACAAGTTCCAGGGACCCTGGAATATCTGCAAATCACAAGCAATGAGGAAATCCCCTTCCCTCAGTATATGCTAAATCATACAGCATCCAGACTGTGACACTTAGCGTATTTCACTGCACTGATCTAACTATGTGTTTCTTTCTACATCCTTTGACTCAAAGATCTCAGAGAAGGACCTGGATGGGTAGGTCAGTTGGTTAGAGTATTGTCCTGATAAACCAAGGTTGCAGGTTTGATCCTCAGTTAGGGCACATACAAGAATTAATCAATAAATGAATAAAAAATTGAACAACAAATTGATGTGTCTCTCTCTTCCTTCCTCTCTCTAAAATCAATAAATACACATTTTTAAAAAGATCTTCAAAGATAAACCAGTCTTTATTTTTATATCTAATGTCTGAAAAATTGCAGATGCTCAATCAATGCTTATGAAATAGAACTAAAACTTGGATGCTGAGAAACTTGCCCAGCCATGAAACTTACAGGACAGCCAATCCCAAAGAAGAAGCCCCAGTTGGCAGCCATTGAGTGACCCACGGGAGATGACAAATGGTTGCTTTGGCAGGCATGCAGAGTTAGGGCAAGAAACAAAACAAGACATCACTATATTTATTGTAGACTCTGATTCAAAGAAAACACAGAGGAAGAGAATAAAAACAACTTAAAAGAGTCAAGCATTCAGTAAACATTCACTATGTGCCAGGTACTCTGCTAGATTCTGGGGATGCAGCAAAAAACTGAAAAGGTATGCCTGCCCTTACAGAGCTAATAATTACACACATAGTGAGGTGCCATGAGGAAATGTAGAAAAGGTTATGAGAATGTGTGATATAAGAAGACATGTGTGTATGTGTAGCTGTGGCTTCAGGATGAGGACTAGGGAGGAGAGTCATAAGGAAGTTTTTTTGGAAAAAAATGATATATGACGTGGACAAAACTAGGTTCGCAATTGTGAGTATGCTAAACACAGAGTTAATAAAGCTACTGTAATAATCATAACCTTCATGCCTTTTTCCATACAAACAACTATAAACCTACTTTTCCCCACAGCTTATAAGCAAAATCGTGGGAGGTTAAGTAGTCATTAGGCAAGAGAAAACCATACTTGGCAGATATAAAACAGCATATCCAAAACACCTGAAGTGGCAGAAGGCCTGTCACTTCAGAGGTAATTTAAAATATTTTAGGTAAGTCATTACAACAGTTAACTGTTAATGTTATTGGATCCAAAACAGTTCACAATTATTTCCTGTAGGTGGCTGTTTATACAATCCACCTTCCCTTATCCACCAGAAAACCAGAAGCTCCAGGATGGTTTTCCAGCCCTAGGCTACTCGCCACATTGTTTTGTAGTGGTGACATCTATAACCACATTTGTCACTCTATTGGATCATCCATGGACTAAAGATGGAAAAGTAGAAGGATTGTTGAGTATTCTCAATTAATCAAAATAGTGCATTTTACAAAATAAGTTGTTTGGATTTGGGAGAGATTTCTGTAGCCAAATTGTATTTTTCTCCCAAAAGTAATGACTTATACAGCAGGTCCATAAAAATTGATCACTTATACTTGAGAGAGGTCATTTTGCACTTCGATGTCACCAGTGATGGAATACCAGCAGCCAGAACTGTATGTCTTTGCATCTTTTTTTGCTACCTTCATTTTTTGCCACAGTTATTAAATCAGTCATGCCCCTTAATATTATCTAAGAAAACTAACTTTCTGTTCTGAATGAAAATTCTAGCAGAATTTCATTTTTCTTATGGTTACTCAAAATCTCTTCAAGGTTGTTTTATCCTGCCCTGACTGGCGTAGCTCAGTGGATTGAGCATGGGCTGCAAACTAAAGCATTGCAGGTTCAATTCCCAGTCAGGGCACATGCCTGGGTTGCAGGCCAGGTCCCCAGTGGGGGCCATGTGAGAGGCAACCACACATTGATGTTTCTCTCTCTCTCTTTCTCCCTCCCCTGCCCTCTCTAAAAATAAATAAATTAAAAAAATAAAATCTTAAAAAAGATTGTTTTATCCTGTTGTTTCCCAAAATTCTGATTGTCATCAAGAAGCTACAGTTCTTACATAGCTTCCTTCTCATTCTGTAAAAAAAAATATTGTATGCACTGTTTGCTCTTTGCTTAAAAAGGACCACTGCACTCTTATTTTGATATATGTGCTGTAAGTAATGTTTACCCAGTAGCTGTTTCAGCCTACAGAGAATTTTCATGACCAATGAAGACATTTTAAGGCATATTTATAATGTAAATACTAATATACCATTATTTATACTTCAGTTCAGTGGGAAACATTGGTTCTGTGATAAATAAACTCCTTATCCAATCGTTAGTCTATTGTAGCCACACTGACAAGTCATGCCACAGGCAAAACAATATCACTAATGAAATGAATTAATTTATCTTTTTCAAAGGGACATTGGGGAATTGAAGATGTATGTTTTATAGCAGCACTCCAAATAGAAAATATATCTAATAATTCAATATCTTAGATATTTTTAAGCTATCAAGTTTATTTTATTCAGCAAATATTTATGTTCCAGATACTTTTCCAGGTGATGAGAATATATTCTTGTTTGGGAGAAAGAAGAAAAACAAGAAAGGAAAAAAAAGACTAGGCATATTCTGAAAATTATTATGAATAGAGAAGGAAAAACAAACAAACAAAAAAAACTCAGTTTGATAAGAATAAAGAATCACTAGGTATCTCTATTTCTCAAGGAGACCACAGGATATTTTACATTGTTTCAAGGCCTTTTCTACTATAAAAACCATGGTGCTAAATTTATGCTGGACTACAACAAATTGTTTATAATTAACATTTTTGCCTATAAAAATAGCAGTTTCATATGGTTTAACCTAAAGGCTGATAACCTGACAACTAGTAACAGATAGAATTTGAATAGCTAGGATTTTGATATTAAAGTTTTATTTCAAATATATAATTGCTCTAAGCCTGAATTATCTAATAATCAGCATTTTTTAACAGACTCCTATCTAGAAAGGAGATGCAAATCCTATTACTCTACAGGTCAGAGAGATGCCTCAGCAGCATTTGCAGTCCATAAACAGACTTCTAAGGACAGGGTGTCTGAAGATAAGGCTTCCAAGACTGGGATGGGCCCCAAGGAGCTTCTGTAAGCAGCAGAGTCCCAGCTAGAGGGCTGTAGTCAGAGTGCTAGCTGGAGGGCTTCTCAGCTCCAGTGGGAATGGTGTCCTTGGAGGCAGAGCTCCTTCAGACTCAGCTCTTCTAGCTGCGTGATATGCAACACATCATTTGACCTCTCGTAGCCCCAGTATTTTTTAATCTTTGAAATGAGAATAATTACCATACTTCATAGGGTTGTTGCAGGCACTGTAGATATGGTTTAATGACATCATATGTCATTCAATTCTTGGTAAAGCACATTCAGCTTTACACACTTGGTTCTCAGGAGTTGGGTGGCAAAAAGAAGAGAAATAACACTTTTAAAAGACAGGAGAGTCCACCTACTTCAATATTCAAAGAACATGCCCAGTGTGCATGAGCATTGCCTGAGAGGTGTGAATCTATGCTTCTTTCTGTGGATCTCAGATCTTTTGCATCTCTTGTCGTGTAAGCATCTTGCCATCTTGAGTTATTTTTACAGTGTTGAAGGTAATTATTTCTTTTAATGTACAAGTTAACTATGTAATCTGTGAATCAAAGCAGGATAAAATGATCCATCCCAAAGCTGATGGAAAAACTGGTTCTGAATTTATTAAGAGATTAAATTTTTGTTTCCACAGTGATGTGGTTGTAAAAGAATTCCAGGAATAATTTTGATATTAATGAATCTGGTAAGGTAACTTTAGAACCTAAACCCACAGAAGATGCAGCTCTAAGGTAAGGTATGTGAAGTGCTCCCAGCGGTGTCTGGCAAACTGTTGATGATCAACATGGTTATTTTCTCCTTGGGGAAAAAATAATGAGCTACTTATTGAGGTAGGGGACCCTGAGCTGTAGTGTCTGGCATCCACAATTTAATTTCCCATGGACAGTGTACTTTCTTGGTGCAATTTTGCACTTTCTAAGCTTATTCTTGTATGTCATGGTATCCTGACCAGCACAGTAACTTGTAAATAATATCTCATACACTGGGAGAATTAGAACAAATTCATTTACCCAGCAAACATTTTTTAGTTGCATTACTTTAAAATTTACATCTTTTCAAAAGCTTTTTAGTTACATTGAAGGCCCAAATTTATAACCAAGCATTTTGTCCTATAGAGAGTAGATAGAAAGACAAAACTGTCAAGCATGTGTTTCTTTCTTTGATTATTTTCTTGACAAAACCTCCCACCACATAAGTTATAACAAATGGCAATTATCAGGGACATATCAGAGCAGGTATCACAATTATTATAAAGAACAATTTCAATCATTGGTACCCTTTCTGTTTGATTGGTTTCCATGTCCTTAAGATTTAGTACGTATTGAAATATCATTCATGGCAGTAAAAAGAAGAAATTACCATTATTGTAAATAAGTTTTTAATTAGAAAACAAAATAATATTTATTCAATTATGGCCGACATTTAACATTATATTTGTTTCAGGTTTTTAGCAGAGGTTAGAGATTTACATAACTTACAAAGTGGTCTCCCTGTAATTCTTATATAGGACTGGTGCCACAGTTATTACAATATTACCGACTATATTTCCTATGTTGTACTTTACTTCACCGTGACTATTTTGTAACTGCCAATTTGTATTTCTTTAGCTCTTCACTTTTATCCCCGGGCCTCTCAATACCCCTCCCATCTGACAATCATAACTGTTCTGTGTATCTGAGTTTGTTTCTATTTTGAATGTTCATTTTTTTAAGATACCACATATAAGTGAAACCATATGGTATTTGTCTTTCTAGCATAATACCCTCTAGGTCCATCCATGATATTGCAAATTGTAAAATTTCATTCAGTTTTATGGCTAAGTAATATTTTATTGTAAATATGTATCATGTTTTCTTTTACTAATTGTCCCTTGATGGACACATAAGGTGTTTTCATATCTTAGCTATTGTACATAAAATGTCCTTCTTTATATCTTATTAAAGCCTTTTTTAATTTTAATTTAATTTTTTATGTTTTTATTGTTTTTCAAGTACAGTTGTCTCTATTTTCCTGCAACCACTTTCCCCCATCCCACCCTCAATAGCTTTAGCTTTGTCTATGGCTCCTTTATACATGTTCCTTGATGACCCTTGTCCTTTTTCCCCCCATTATCCCCTCCCCCCTCCTCTCAGGTTACTATCAGTTTATTCTTTATTTCAGTGTCTCTGAAATATTTTTATATTTTGCTTGCTTGTTTGTATTGTTGATTGGGTTCCACTTCTAGGTGAGATCATATGGTATTTGTCTTTCACCACCTGGCTTATTTCACTTAGCATAATGCTTTGCCTGTCTATTTTGTCTAGTATATGTATTGTTACTCTAGATTTTTTTACATTTGTATAGAGTTGTTTTTCATCATTTTATGTCTGTGTCTTTCCATTTTAAGTGGGTTTCTTGTAGAAAGCATATGTATGGGTATTTTTTTAGCCATTCAGCCACCTGTGTCTTTTAATTGGAGTGCTTAATCCATATATATTCAAGGTCATTATTGGTAGTTATGCAGTTTTTGGCATTTTATTATTCATGGTTTTTATCTTTTTTTCTTCTTATTCTTCTTAAAGAAATCTTTTTTAAACATTTCGTGTAATGTTGGTTTGGTGGTGATGAATTCCTTTACCTTTTTCTTGTCTGGGTAGCTCTTCACCTGTGCTTTCATTCTAAATGAAAGTAATCTTTCATTTAGAGTAATCTTGGTTATAAATCCTCATTTTTCATTACTTTGAATATTTCATGCCAACCCATTCTGGCCTGCAAAGTTGCTGTTGAGAAATCAGCTGCAAGTTATCTGGAAGCTCCCTTGAAGGTAACTAACAGCTTTTCTCTTGCTGCTTTTAGGATTCGTTTTGTTTAACTTTTGACATTTTTATTATGATGTATGTGTCTTGGTGTGATCCTCTTTGGCTTCATCTTGTTTGGCTTCATCTATGGCTTCAAGTTCTTTGTGCTTCCTGGACTAGTATGTCTCTATTCTTCACCATATTAGAGAAGTTTTCAGTCATTATTTCTTCAAATAAATTTTCAATCCCTTGCTCTCTCTCCTCCCTTTTTGGTACCTCTATGCTGAGAGTGCTAGTACGCTTGAAGTTTAAGCTATCATCACTTAATTTTTTTTGCTCTTCTGATTGGGTGTTTTCTACTACCTTGTTTTCCAAATCACTGATTAATTCAATGCATCATATAATCTGCTGTTGATTTCATCTTATGCAGGGGCCTCCAACTCCTGGCCTATGGCCTGTTAGGAATCGAGCCACAGAACAAGAGGTAAGCAGCAGATGAGCAAGCAAAGCTTCATCTGTATTTACAGGTACTCCCCATTGCTTGCATTACCACCTGAGCTCTGCCTCCTGTCAGATCAGTGGAGGCATTAGATTCTCATAGGAGTGCCAACCCTACTGTGAACTGCAGATGCAAGAGATCTGGGTTGCATGCTCCTTATGAGAATCTAATGCCTGATAATCTGAGGTGGAACTGAGGCGGTGATGCTACTGCTGAGGAGTGGCTGCAAATACAGATTATCATTAGCAGAGAGGCTTGACTGCACAGAGAACATAATAAATCAATTGCTTGCAGACTCATATCAAGACCCTATCAGTGAGTGGCAAGTGACAATTAAACTGTATCTAGTGACAGGCTTTATAGTGGCAGGTGGGTCGATGTACTTCAATTGTACAGCTGCATCTGGTGGCAGGTTTTAAGTCAAAATCTGACACTTATTTTACTCCACACATAGCCCACCAATATTTCATTTACCACTTCTGTCCACGACTCTTTCCTGCAATGTACACTTATCTCAATCACAGTTTTGGTGAAGCCCACAAGCTAACTGTAGCCAAAATGAGTGAAAATCAAACATTGCTGGAAAGCTTCTTTGAAAAGGGGAAAAGGCCCAATGATAAGACAGCAGAATATGCTAAGACTGCCAACAAGAAAGCTTCATTTAAAAGAAAATACCAAGAGTCCTACTTAAATTATGGGTTCATTGCAACAGGTGATTCACACTCTCCAAGCCAGCTTTGCATAATATGTGGTAACCAGCTAGCCAATGAAGCTATGAAACCTTCAAAACAGCATCACCACCTGGAGACCAAGCATCCTGCATTAAAAGATAAGCCTTTGGAATTTTTCAAAGAAAAAAATCATGAACATGAAGAACAGAAGCAATTATTGAAGGCCACCACTCATCAAATGTGTTTGCACTGACAGCATCATTCTTAGTGGCTGACCACATTGCTAAAGTTAAGGAGTCCTTTACTATTGGTGAAAAGTTGATCCTTCCTGCTGCTAATGACATTTGTCATGAACTTTTAGGAAAGGCTGCAGTTTGAAAGGTGGCACGTGTTCCTTTTTTTGGCTAGCACCATAACTAGATGAACTGATGAAATAGCAGAGGATATTAAGGCACAATTATTAGAGAGGATTAATGAGGTACAGTGGTACACAATCCAGGTTGAGGAGTTTACCGATATTGACAGCAAGGCAACAATACTTGATTTTGTGTGATATATTTTTCAGAAGGATGTGCATAAGGTTGTGTTATGTGCAGTTAAATGACCAACCAACACCACAGCTGTATAACTATGCAAGTCTTTGAATGATTACATATCAGGAAAACTGAAATGGTCATATTGTGTCAGTATATGCACAGAGTGGATGTTGTGACTGGGCAGCTTTCTGATTTTGGGTCCAAGAGGTCACTTCTGAATGTGAGTCTATGCATTGTGTCATCCATAGAGAAATGCTGGCTAGCTGAAAAATGTTACCTGAACTTAAGAACATTTTGCAGGATGTAATTAAGGTTATCAACCACATTAAAGTACATGTCTTTAACTCTGTGAGGAGACGGACTCAGAGCACACATGTCTTCTCTTACACACAGAAGTAAGATGGCTTTCTAAAGGTAGATCACTGTTCAGAGTTTCTGAGTTACAAGGGATGCTCCAGAGATTTGTTTTAGAAAAAGAGTCACTACAGGCAGCACATTTCAGTGACACAGAATGGATCACAAAACTTGCTTACCTGTGTGGCACATTCAAAGTTCTCAATGAACTCAATCTGTCACTTCAGTGGTAATTAAACTGTGTTCAAGTCAGCAGATAAAGTGGCTGCGTTAGAAGCCAAACTGAAATTATGGAGGCAGTGAGTGAACATTGGGATGTTTGGCATGTTTCAAACATTAGCAGAGATTTTGAAAGAGACTGAGCCAGGGCTATCTTTCTCCAAACTGGTGAAGGATGACCTAACTCAGCTTTCAAAAGAGTTTGAGCATTACTTCCAGACCACAAAAGACCCCTGAACTTGGAAGGAATGGATCTGTGACCCATTTGTGAATAAGCCAGGTAAATTGATTTTGGCTGTGCTAGAAGAGGATCAACTTCTTGAGATTGTAAATGATGGTGGCCTTGAAAGTATGCTTGAGACAACTTCAAATCTTCATACGTTCTGGATTAAAATCAAGCAGAATATTGTGAGATTGCTACAGACGCACTGAAAAACCTACTTCAATTTCCAATATCCTATCTTTGTGAAGCAGGGTTTTCTGCAGTGAAAGCCACCAGAATGAAATCACAGAGTAGACTGAACATAAGCAAGAAACTTTGAGTGTCATTGTCTCCCACCACCCCCAGATAGGACTGTCTAGTTTCAGGAAAAACAAGCTCAGGGTTCCCACTGATTCTACATTATGGTGAGTGGTATAATTATTTCATTATATATACAATGTAAGAATAATAGAAATAAAGTGCACAGTAAATTTAATGAGCTTGAATCATTCTGAAATCATCCCCTCCCCAGTCCATGGGAAATTTGTCTTCCATGAAATCAGTCGCTGGTGCCAAAAAGGTTGGGGACCACTGATCTAATATATGCTTCATTTTAGTTATTGTATTCTTCATTTCTGACTGGTTCTTTTTATGTTTACAATCTCCCTGAAAACATAAAAAAGTTCATCTATTCTTTCCTTAGGTTCATTGGACAACCTTATAACCAGTGTTTTGAACTCTGTATCTGGTAGATTGTTTGCCTCAATTTTGTTTAGTTCTGTTTTTGAATTTTTGTCCTGTTCTTTTATTTGGGACATGTTTCTTTGTTTACTCATCTTGGCTGTCTCCATATGTTTATTTCTATGTATTAGGTAGATCTATGTCTCCTAATCTTTGCAGAGTGGCCTTATTATTTGTCCTCTGGGTCCCAATGGTGAAGACTCCCTTGTCACCTGAGCCAGGTGCTCCAGAGAATAAGTTTTGAAGCTTTTTAAAATGTATTAAACATGTAGAAAAGGATGTAAGAAAGATTAGAAAAAGCAAGGCAGGGATTGAATTACCAGACAGTTAACAAGATTTTGTGCTCTCTTAATGATTGATGCTCTTTTGAATATATTAATTCTGGTATTTCAAAGGTGTGTTAACCTATATGCTCAATAACAATGAACAGGGCTGGCTTAAAACCTTTCACTAAAAAATTTAAAGGTTTGAGGAATCACTACCTACCATGACCTGCTCAGTTAGGAATTTATGATAAGAACATGCTCTGAGGTTGTTTTCTATAACCACCCCCCGTTTTTTAATCCACAATTCTCAGTGGCAGTTGTTTTATAATTTAGTTGTAATTTTAATGTGGTTGTGGAAGGGGGTGACCATGACATTTACCTACCTCCCTATTTAGAAGTATAGTAAAAAGTTAGTAAGTTATTTTTTCAACTCACTTTAAAAGCTATTCTGTGCATTGTTAGGAAATAAATAGCTTCTTGGTTGTTATAAGGAAGACACATATTTCAAAGACTGAACATTAAAATTGTTGAGAGGTATAACTATTCACATTTCTATAGTTTTCATTATTTAAAGGTTATAAATGTTAATTTAGCTGATAAACTGAAATGTAGAAAGAATCATAACAAAATCTATGTTATATTTTTTAGGTCTATATATATGGTTCACAAATTAGGTGGTAACGTTAGAGTAATGGCAGTGTGAGAAATGCCCCTTGGTCTCTCCCTTTGAAGTTTTAACAGTTTGAACAGCTATAATTCAGCAAAGGATTCCTTGCTCAACACAAAACACACCTGAGAGATCCGAACACTGAAACATCTAAAGGTGAGCAAGTGGGAGCTAAACAAGGAGATGAGAGGGATAAATCCTGAGTTTTGCAACAGACACAACCCTGAAGCTGGGAGGTCATGACAGGGTATAGCCTAGAGAGGGGACGAATCATGTTGTGGCTGGTACTCCCTTCAGCCAGGAGGACCATAAATATTTGGTGGGCATTCCTGCAGAAGTGAGCAGTATGAGCTGCAGCTAAGCCCGGTGGCTTGGGCAGGGAAATAGCATAGAGGTACAGTCATGGTTGTATGATTATCAGCATTACAGAGAGGAAAACAAAGCTACAGAACCTGGCTGCACGTTAACCTCCTAGAGCTCACCTCTATTTTCCCTTGGTGTTGGATTGTGGAGCACATTACCTGCAACCCCAAGACCTGGTACTATAGAATCACATTTTCCCTGAGCAAAGGGTGTACTCTGTGAATGGTCCCAGGGTTGGGACACAGGGATGATCACATGGAGGTCTGAGGTCACCATTACCAAGACGGCAAAGCAACTTAGAAGGATGCCAGATTACCCCAGCCCACATCACCCCCACACATCATAGATTCACTGAAGGCAGAGTTTAGTTGAGGGGGACAGAACTGAGATTTCCCAGATTTGAAGCCTCATCACCCACTGTGTTTCCTTGTATGGTTGGTCCCTTGGGACTTGGGCAACCAAATTACAAAGGCGATAGACCTTCCATTTTCTGCCACCCCATAGAAATCTGAAAAACCAGAACAGTCATTGCCACTTACTGAAAAATAATAGAAAGACTTTTTTGTATCAACCTATTGTACTAGAAAAGTGCCACTTATACATAGATGTTTAGACATAGAAGGAATCCATCAAACACCATGAATAACCAAAGCAGTGAGGCAGCTAAGAAAGAAAATGAAAATCTCTAGACAACAAAAAAGACAGGGAAATATGTAATATAAATGACAGAGAATTCATGATTGCAGCTCTGAAAAATTTCAATAAGATGCAAGAAAATAGGGAGAGGAAGTTTAATGAGCTCAGAAAACAAGTCAATGAACAAAATAAGTAGTTTACAAAAGAGATCGAAACATTAAAAAAGAAGCAAGCAGAAATTCTGGAGATAAAGGACACAATAAAAGAAATCAAGAATGACCTAACAAGCATAGGAAACAGAGCTGACCAGATGGAGGAAAGAATTAATGATAATGAAGATAGAAATTCAGAAATGACGAAGAGTGAAGACAGAGACTTGAACATAAAAAATATGAGAGAACTCTATGAGAAAAAATATGAGAACTCTCTCGGTAACAGTAATATTAAATAATAGGCATACCATAAGAAGAGAGGGCAAAGTTTACAGAGAACCTATTCAAACAAATAGTTGATGAGAACTACCCAAACCTATAGAAAGGGTTAGATCCTTGAATCCAAGAAGCAAACAGAACACCTAATTACCTCAATCCAAAAAGACCTTCTCCAAGGCACATTATATGAAACTACCAGATTAATGACAAAGGACTAATTCTTATGGCGTTCAGGGAAAAAATAACTTATAAGGAAAAGCCCATGAGGTTATCTTCAAACTTCTCAGCAGAAATAATCAGGAACAAATATAAAGGACAGATGGACAAAAACTAGGGGGGTTGGAATTGGGAGGGAGGAGGGCAGGGATGGGTGGGTTGGCTGGAATGGGAGTAAAGGATAGAAACGTTTCTTGAATAATGATTAAAAATAAATTTATAAAAAGAAATAATCTAAAAGGAGGTGGAACCAAATATTCAAACTACTGGGAGTTAATACCTGCTAAGAATAATAATGTGTAATTATTTTATATCAAAAAGAAATAAAAGGTGAGATCAAAAGATATATAGAGACAAATGAGAGTGGCAATATGACATATCAAAATGTCTGAGATGCAGTTAAAACAGTAATACAAGGGAAGTTTATATCATTGCAGCCTTATCTCAAGAAACAAGAGAAATCCCAAGTAAACAACCTAACATTACATCTTAAAGAACTAGAAAAAGAAGAACAAGATCAACCCAAAGTCAGAAGTAGGAAAAATATCATAAAAATAAGAGCAGAATTGAATGAAATAGAAAACCAAAAGACTTTACAAAAAAATTAATACAACAAAGAGTTGGTTTTTCGAAAAGTTTAGTAAGTTTGAAAAAACCCTGACTTAACTCAGTCAGGAAAGAAAAAACTTAAATAAACAAAATCAGAAATGAAAGAGGAGAAGTTACTACAGACATCACAGATATACAAATGACCATACTAGAATACTATGAAAGACTATATGCCACCAAATTTAAAAACTTAGAAGAAATGGATACATTCCTAGAGATATATGACTTTTCTAGATTGAATCATGAAAAATTGGAAAACCTAAATGGACCAATTAACAGTAAGGAAAATGAAACAACCATCAAAACCCTCCCCAAAAATAAAATTCCAGGACCAGATGGCTTCACTAATGAAATCTATACTTCTCAAACTCTTCCAAAAAATTGAAGGAGGCAGTGTTTCCTAATACATTTTATGAGGCCAACGTAAACATGGCAAGAATAACACACACACAAAAAGAAAATTACAGACCAATATCTCTGATGAATACAGGTACAAAAATCCTAAATAAAATACTAACATATTTAATATTAAAATACATCAAAAATAATATTTCATGATCAAGTGGGGATCATTCCAGGGGCACAAGGATGGTTCAACCTATGCAAATAGATCAATGTAATATACCATGTTAACAAAACAAAGGATAGAAATCATAATCTTATGAGTAGATGTAGAAAGAACATTTGATAAGAGAAAACATCCATTTATGGCTGAAACACTCAATAAAATGGGTATAGAAGGAAAGAACCTCAACATAAGGCAGACCATATATGACAAATAGCTAATATACTCAATGATGAAAAACTGAAAGCTTTTTCTCTAAGATCAGGAACAAGAAAAGGATGCCTGCTATCGCCACTCTTATTCAACACAGTTCTAGAAGTCCTAGCCAGGCACCCAAAACGGGAATGAAGTAAAAGTGTCACTTTGTGCAGATGACATGATTCTGTATATAGAAAACCCTAAAGACTCTATTAAAAGACTCTTAGGAACAATAAATAAATACACTACAATTGCAGGATACAAAATCACTGCACAAAATGCACTGTTTTCCTTTGTACTAACAATGAAACTTCAGGAAAATAAATGAAAATAACAATTTCTTTTGCAATTTCAACAGAAAAAATAAAATGCCTAAGAATAAACTTAACAAAGGATGTGAAGTACTATTAAAACAGACTGAAAAAGACACAATAAAATGGAAAGGTAGTCCCATTTCATGGACTGGAAGAATCAAAATAGTGAAAATAGCCACATTACCCAAAACAATATACAGATTTAAGGCAATCCCATCTAAGTCCCAATGTCATTTTTCAAAAAATAGAACAAAAAAACCCATAAGATTTGTATAGAACCCAAAAGACCCCGAATAGCCAAAACAATCTAGAGAAAAAAGAGCACAAAGCCAAAGGTGTCACACTACCTGCCTTCAAGTTATACTAGAGCTACAATAATCAAAACATCATGGTACTGGCAGAAAAACACACACATAGAACTGTGGGACAGAATTGAGAGCCCAGAAACAAAGCTACATTACTCATACATGAGGAAATAATTTTTGACCAAAGAGTCAAAAACACACAATGGAGATACACCTCTTCAATAAACGGTACTGGGAACATTGGAAAGCCACATGCAAAAGAATGAAACGAGACTACAGTTTGTTACCATATACAAAAATTAACTCAAAATGGACCAGAGACCTAAATGTAAGATCTGAAACAATAAATTACATATCAGAAAACATAGGTATAAAACTTATGGACCTTGCTCTTAGAGATTTTATGAATTTGACCCCAAAGACAAGGGAAGTATGGCCAAAATAAATGCATAGGCCTATATAAAACTAAAATGTTTCTGCACAGCATAAGAAGCCAGCAACATAACAAAAAGGCAAACAGCAAAATGGGAAAAATATTGCAAACAACAGCTCTGACTAGGGGTTAATATTCAAAACATATAAAGAACTCATGCAACTCAACACAAAAGAAGCAAACAATCCAATTTAAAAATTGACAGAGGACCTGAACAGACACTTGCCCAAGAAGACATATAAATAATCCAACAGATCCATGAAAGATGCTCAAGTTCACTAGTTATTAGGAAAATGAAAATCAAAACTACAATGAGAAACTACCTCATACCTGTTAGTATGACTATTATCAACTAGACAAGTAATAACAAGTGTTGGAGAGGTTGTAGAGAAAAAGGAATCCTCATTCACTGCTGGTGGGAACTTAAACTGGAACAGCCACTATGGAAAATAGTATGGTGGTTCCTCAAAATATTAAGAATAGAGTTTCATATGACCCAGCAACCTTCTTCTGTTATCTACTGGAAAATTTGGAAACATTTATTTCCAAAGAAATATGCACCCCTACATTCATTGAAGCATTATTCACAGTGGCCAATACATGGAAACAATTGAAGTGTCCTTTGATAGATGATTGGATAAAGAAGATGTGGTACATATACACAATTGAATACTACTTAGCCATAAAAAGATGAAATATTACCATTTGCAACATTGATGAACCTTGAGACTCTCATGCTAAGCATAATAAGTCAGTGAGAAAAAGAACCATATGATTTTACTCATGTAAGATATAAAACTGAAACTCATAGACACAGACAACACTATGGTCATTACCAGAGGGAAGGCAGTGGGGTGTAGTAAAGGGTAAAGAGGGCCAAATATATGGTGGTAAAAGAAGATTTGACTTTGGGCGGTGGGCACACAATGTAATATATGGACCATGTATCATAGAAATGTACACTTGAAACCTACATGGTAACCAATGTCACATCAATAAATTTAATTAAAATAAGTAAATAAGTAAATAAATAAGTAAGTAAGTAAGTAAATAAATAAATAAATAAATAAATAAGGTTCACACTCCCGGTGTCAGGAGCTAGAGAAAAGGGGAGAAGTTTTATGTTTGAAGTAAGCCTTGAGAAATAGATGAACTTCATAAAATAGGTATCTTAGATAACAAAGCTCTTATTCACATAAGTTTTCCAAACAATATTTAAACAACCTTGAGGATAGGAACTATATGCTGAGCACATATACTGAGCAATTTGAGAAAACCTTTCCCACATATTATGTTTATAGCATTTGGCACAAATAGCTTCCATTTGGAATATTCATTTTTTTCCTATTTCTCAAAAATTATAGTATCCAATTTTTAAAGTTAGAGAAATCTGTGGTCCAAACTATTTGTTTGTGTAGTTTGTTTTATTTTGTTTGTTGTTATTTTGTCATCCCAAATGTATTGACAAAAAGCAGTTTAGATAGAATCACGACTTCATCAATACATATACTGAAAGAATGAATTGGTTGTGTACAAATCTGATGGGCTCTAGGACATTGGGAGAGTTCCTGGTGAGCTCTACCAAGAGCTTTTAACCCTGCTAACTCTGAGGACCATAAGCAGAGGGTATCCCAGACCAGCCACACAGTGCTGAGGACCACAAAAAGCCATCAAGTAGACAGTGGTGTCACAGACATATTTCCCAATCCCCACAAGTCTCTAGGAAGCACTATGCAAAGTTTGTTACCTTCGGTGGAGGTACACAGAGGTCAAAGGTATAGAGAATTGATGAGGGCAGGAAGAATCCCCAGCCTGCTCTATTAGAAGACAAGAAGTATTACTGGCCTCATAAGTGTCACAGCTAAGCTGGACTGGTGGTCTTGACCTGTCACATTCATATACCGAGAGTATCAGACACACTTTTGGATTATGCCAATTCAGACTAACACTGGCCACACATGTGAACAGCAGGTAAAGGAATTTCCTGCAGATCAACATGGAGAATAGAGCACGGGGGCGGGGGGTGGATTATGTGCTTCTTCACTACAGTACCTTGACACATTCCTTTGTTCATTTTGAAATGAATATCAGAGATACTTTAAAAATAAGTCATTGGCTTATAAATGCAAGCTTTAAAAGGAGAATTTATTTAAACAAATTGTTTAAACACTTCACCAACACACAGTGATTAAAAAGAGAGTTAAACTTAGAGATAGAGGGGGTTCTAATATTACGGAAAGGATGTATTCCTGAAGGCCTCACATAATTCAAGGCACATAGTTTAAGATGTATTTTCCCATAAGAATAAATGTAAAGGTTATGGTGTTGATGTGCATAAATCTCCAGCCAATATATCTCAGGGGCAAATGACCTTGTTTTTTATCTTATGATGTCATGTCACACATTTTTTTCTTTTTTAAAAAATTATCTTTCCCCTGTTATATGGAATATCTGAGTCAAAAAAGCATCTTATTTTTCTTAACAGCTCCTCTAAAATTACTCTGCGTGCTTCCTCCTAAATATAACACTGCGTATTATAGGCGTTCTGGATCCTTTTCAAAGTGTTTTTATCACATCTAAACAAATTTACAAATTTTTTCACAATTTCATTTTTTAAAATATTTATTTATTTATTTATTTATTTTTTAATGAGAGAGGAAGGGAGGAGAGAAACATTGATCTGCCTCTCGCATGTGCCCCAACTGGATGAACCCACAAACCCAGGCATGTTCCCTGACAAGGAAACACACCTATGACCCTTTGCTTTGCGAGACAAAACCCAACCAACTGAGCCATGCTCGCCAGGGCCTTTTCAGATTTTTAGCAAAAGTGTTAAAACAATAACTTACTCAAGCAACATTGTTATGGGAATAAGAAATAAATTTTAATACTGATCATTTAAAAATGAGTAAGACAATCATTACCAAAGTCATTCAGAGAACTTCTGATACACATAACGCATGACCACTGATGTTGCATATTTTGTATATATTTGTCAGAAAGTGATGTCGCCAAATGACAATACACAAATACAATTTCCAGCTAACTCTACTTGCCCCTTAAAATTACACAATTCTTGACCACTTTTTAAATTTGGTACCCAAAATGAGACTAATATTTTTCACATTTTTTGCAATTTACTTATTTCAAAATACACATAAACTAAAATAAAATTATTCACTGGCAAACACTATGCATCAGGAACTGTGTTGATTGATCATCATCATTGATTATTCCCATTTTAAAGATAAAAGTGATTTGAGGCTCAGCTGGATTAAGTAATTCATGAAGGTTTTAACCTAAGTTTTTGTACATTCTACAGCTTGCCTCTATTCTGCCAATATCTCTAAATGTAGTTCCCTTTTGAGAAGGATTTAATGGTGATGAAAGGACTGGGAGCTGTTAAAGCTAGACTGTGGGAGCTGAGAAGAAGGAGGTGCTGAGGACACAAAGGCAGTCAGGATCACCCTCCACGTGGAGCCCTTTGGCATCAAACGGTTGAGGGAAACAACATAGTGATTACAGGAAGACTTGGATTGAAGTAGAAGCTTCAAAAAAATTTTTTTACTTTACGATAGAGATCTTTGTATATAGGCATATTCTCTTACACAAAGAAGAAAACATTTCTCTCAAGTTAACAGAGACACAGAAATCTACAATTTGAATGTAGAAACTGAATGAACTACAGAAAAGATTAAGCATTAGGAAGACTGTCCTTTTTTCATTTTTTAAAATTTTATTGTTGTTCAAGTACAGTTGTCTTCCTTTTCCAGAATGTTTTTTTCTTAAAATCCTTTCCTTTCTATCCTTTTATTCTTCTAGAGCTATCTCCCTAATATAAATAACAATAATAATTATAACAACTGCACAGTAAAATAATTCAATTCAATATTTGTAAAACTCTAAATCATTTTTAAGTCCTTTACATAAATTAACTAATTTAATTTTCACAATACTTAAAATAGGAGACTATCATAATACCATTTTATAAATGAAAAAATCATAGCACAGAGTGGTCAAGTAACTTTCCTAAAAATACTTGCCTCCCAGGATTCTTTATTTTCTATTTTTATTTTTATAATTATTTTATTGCTGTTTAAGTATGGTTGTCTGCATTTACCTCCTACCACTCATCCCCACCCCAGCCATCCCCACCTCCCTCCCCTAATTCCAACCCCCTTGGTTTTGTCCTTGTGTCCTTTATAGTTGTTCCTGAAAACCCATTCCCCCTTCCCCCCATTATCCCCTCCCAACTCCTCTCTGGTTACTGTCAGATTGTTTTTAATTTCAATGTCTCTGGTAATATTTTGCTTGTGTGTTTGTTATGTTGATTAGGTTCCACTTAAAGGTGAGATCATATGGTATTTGTCCCTCACCACCTGGCTTATTTTGCTTAGCATAATGCTCTCCAGGTCCATCCATGATGTTGCAAAGGGTAGGAGCTCCTTCTTTTTATGCTGCATAGAATTCCATTGTGTAGTTGTACCATAGTTTTTTGATCCATTCATTTACTGATGAGCACCAAGGTTACTTCCAGCACTTGGCTATTGTAAATTGTGCTGATATGAACATTCAGGTGCATAGGTTCCCTTAGATTGGTGTTTCAGAGGTCTTAGGATATCATCCCAGCAGTGGAATTGCTGGGTCAAAAGGTAATTCCACTTTTAGTTTTCTGAGGAAGTTCCATACTGTTTTCCACAGTGGCTGCACCAGTCTGCAATCCCACCAACAGTGCACTAGGGTTCCCTTTTCTGCACATCATCTCCAGCACTTGTTTGTTAATTTGTTTATGATGGCCATCCTCACTGGTATGAAGTGATGTCTCATTGTGGTTTTAATTTGCATCTCTCTGATGGCTAGAGAAGCTAAGCATCTTGCCATATGTCTCTAGGCCCTCTGTATGTCCTCCTTGGAAAAGTGTTTGTTCAAGTCTTTTGCCCATTTTTTATTAAGATTCTCACTCATTCGTAGCATGGCTCTTTTCTCTCTCTTTTCACCTTTATTAAAGTGTATATTTCCTGTTTCCCAAGAATATATCCAACAATGTATTTAATTGGCTGAGTAGATTCATGCCAACTCATTTAGATTAAGGTGTTGTTTCCAAGATACATTTTAGTATCAAATAAAAAATAAGGGAATACTTGTTTTTTTTCTATCAAAAATCACCAATACACAGAAATAAAAATTGTTTCATATACCACAAACAAAAGTTTATTTGTCTAACACCAACATTATGTTACATAATTAGAGCACAATTTATTTTAGGTTTGTTTTTAATTAAAAAGTAAGGAAATATAAACTGACAACAGGTACTATAATAATGTGTTTTAAAATAAAAAATATATCCTAACATTTAGGTGATATGTCATTTCCATATAACGATGATTTAAGGAAACAAAGAGAAAATAAAGTGTAGACATCAATAAAGACAAAAATGGAGACACAGAGAGAAAAAGAAGAAAAACCCAATTTCTTATTTGCTTCAGAAAACAACTCTTCCTCTAGCCTACCACCTCTCTAAAAGGCCCTAAGTCTCTCATGAGTGGTACAGATTTCATGTTCCAAGTCTCTCTACCACTAACCTTTTTCCAGCAGTATTATTAGCCATTCCTCATTCTTTGCTAAGACTGATAAGAGGAAGAACAATGTGTCTTGGAAGAACAAGAGAGTCAAAAAGCCAGATTTGAGCCTGAACCTCACTTTTCTTAGCTTGATGCACTTGGCAAATAGTTTGTCTTTCCTTGGTAGGCAGAATAATGCTCCTCTCTCCCAAAGATGTTTATATCTCAATCCTTGAAATTTATGTATATATTAAGACACATGGCAAAGAAAATTTAAGTTTTCAAATAGAATTAATTTTGCTGATCAGATGACTTTAAAATAGGAAGATTATCCTGGATTATCTAGGTGGGTACAAAGGGTCTTTTAAAGACGGAAACTGAGAGATGGCAGCCTGAGAAAGATCTTACTCAGTGCTGCTGGTATTGAAGATGGAGAAAAAGACAATGAGGTAAAGAAGGTAGGTAGTCTCTAGAAGCTGGGAAAAACAAGGAAATGGATTCTCCCCTAACCCATCCAGGGAAGAATGCTGCCCTGCTGATACCTTGATTTTAGTCCAATGACAACCATTTTGGATTTCTGAACTACAGAACTGTAAATTGTGTTGTCACAATATCTGTGCTGATTTGTTACAGTAACCATACAAAAAATAATACACTCCCTAAGCCTCCATATTTTTTCCTTCTGTGAAACAATGATATAAAAAGTAATTGTAACCCCCTCAGAATTATTGTGAAGACCATAAGTATAAAGAGAGCACTGTAAATTAAAACCACCATGTAAGTTTTAAATATTATAATTTATAGACATATTAACACCTCTTGCCCTCAAAATTTCTTTAAAGATTTGCAATTGAATTGATTGCACTCTCAGTTTTGTATTGGTTTGGCCAAAATGTTTGTTTGTTTGTTTGTTTGTTTGTTTTTCCATAAAATGGCTCTGGTAGCGCTTAGTTGTCTTTAACTTCATTCAAAACAATTCTGTTAGGTGCTATAGTGACAGCTGTCATATCAGCATTAATTTTAAAAAACATCAAAATTAGTGAATTTTTGTATGGCCATTTTAATGTTCAAGATGGAGGAAAATACACAAAAATTTTGATATATTGTGCTTAATTACTTCAAGAAAGCTAAAAACACAACTGAAACACAAAATAAAGATTTGTGTGCTGTATGGCGAATGTGCTGTGATTAATTGAATACGTCAAAAGTGGTTTGTGAATTTTCATGCTGCAGATTTCTCCCTGGATGCTGCTTCATGGTTAGGTAGACCAGTTGAAGTTGATAGTGATCAAATCAAGGCATTAATCAAGAATAATCAATGCTATACCACATGGGAGAGAGCCAACATGTACAAAATATCTAAATCAATAAAGTTATTTGTGGAAATGAAAATGTGTCTTTCATTTTATGATAAAAAACATACAAACTTTTTGACCAAATATTTGGCACTAATGATGCTATCCTGTATTTTATAAAGAAGTCATGAGCTGGCATTTTTTATATTCCATGATGTATAACTTGAGTCTAGAACAAAGCATAAACCAAAGCACTATGAGGTAAAACTCATGGATTTTACTGGTAAGTATGCCAAACTGTTTTCTGCTTGAGATGATCAAGATGAGCCCACATGTGATTTTTAAAAATTTATCATCCATGGTTCAAAAAGATAGAAGGCAGAAAACTCCAAAAGTCAATAAAAATGTGAGATTTTCAAAACTTAAATTTTTATTGGGTTATTAGTAACTCTTTGTTCTTATATATGTATAAGAATTTATAGTTGTGAAAAACTTTTACTTTTATTATTACATCTAATCCTTATACCCAGTCTATAAAGAAAAAAATGGCAAGTATTTTAGATATGGAAATACTGACATTTTTCTCATAGAAGCAAAGGGCAGCTTCACTAGATCTATGTAAATGATTGTTATTATTATATACTCATTGTTCTCCAAGGGTCTTCTGGGGCCTTTGCATCCCTGCCACCCTTTTAAGGAGTTTGTTAGGTCAAAACTATTTTCAAAGCAATACTGTTTAACAGCAATATTATTCAATTTTTCAATTGCATTGTCTTGCATACATACAGTTTCCATGTCTAATGTGGTGAATATTAATAGATAAAACCCACATAAACAAAAGTTCTTTGAGAGTTTTAATACACTTTTTAAGAGTGAAACTTGGTTGTGAGTTATACTGATAAGTCAGTTCTCTAGATAAATTGCTCTCGATAACCAGAAGTAGGGAAATGTGAAAGCTACAATATATTTTCACAGGAAACAGAAATACAGTTGAAAGATCAATTAAGATTGTTCTTTAAGGGTACATTATCATGAGGAAGACTTGTGTGAGAAATGGGGGTGGAGTGTGGGAGAGTAGCAGTTTACTCAATAGGACGCTGATGGCTCTAAAGATACAAACTTCCCATAGTGCCTGATTCACTCTGGGGGAGCAGTTCACACCTCATTATGGGCCCTAATTGCAAATAAATGCACAATAATAAAAGCAATAATAATATTGCAAAAATATGCCAGGATAGCAACAGGAAAACAAATTTGCGCACAAAATTATCCCTAACCATAGGACAACCTTTGCTAATTACTAATATCCCATATTAACTATTTAGTCTAACCACTGGAATTTTTTTTAAAAATTACACTTGACTCATTCACTGATGATTACAGAATGAATAATCTTTGATGTAGTCTCTTTTTTATTTCATTGCAATTCTCCATCTCTTGTCAGTGATAGGGCCCCATTGATTTCTTGAATGAAATATCTTGCAGCAGTCAATCACTCTTTATTTTCAGTTTAGATACTCAGGATCTCCCTACCAGGCTACTCTGACATGTGCTTTTCCAATTTCATATAAATGTGTTAAAAGGCTTTAAATGTTTCATATTTTCATTCATTCAATTAAACTTACTATCCACCTATTACATTTGTAGGTATTACATTATTAGTGTTTATCTTTATAGTAAGCACCATACCTTAAGTTCTTTAGAGACCAGTACATCAATGGGCAATATCTGAGAAATAAACACTTGCTGATTAATGATGAACATTACTGAATGTAAAATTCTGTTCTTTCATATGTTATACCACTTAGCTTTTGACACAATTCTCTTGCACTGCTATTTATCTTTCAGGCTTCAGCTCAAATGTGCCTTCTCAGGAATGCCCTCTCTTACCACTCACATATATGTTCCCACCACTCGTGACTAGTCACTCTCTGTCTTATTTCAGTGACACATTATTCTTCATAGCATGTATCCCTACTCTGATGCCATCTTATTTACCTGTTTATTTGCTTATTATCTGGTTTGCTCATTAAAAGTTCATATCATGAGAGCAGAACTTGTCTACTTTGCTGGCTCCTGGACTCCAGCTCTCAGACCAGCATCATATTTTGTGTCAGGTACTGTCACAGATGCTAGGGATAAGGAAATAAAACAAGAAAACTTATTGCCTTTATAAAGTTTATATTCCAGTGAGAATATTAATCAATAATAAAAATGATGAGTAAGTAAAATATGTAGACTATTAGTGGTGTTAAGAAGAATAAAAAATCAAGCAAGGCAAGGCCGATAGGATCAGTTCACTTTTTGGGAGTGGGGGGGGGGTGCTGCAGTCTTGGAATGGACAAGGAAGTCCTCAATGAGAAGGTGGTATTTGAGTCAAAACCTGAAAAAAGTGGGAGTATGGATCTTACAGATAGCTGGGAAGAGCTTTCTTAGCAGAGGAAATAGCCAAAGAAAATATCCTGCAGCAGACGTGTACCTGAAGCTCTCTGGGACTGGCCCGGTTTGCTAAGGAGCAAGAACAGTATAATATGGGGGAAAGAGTTGGGAGATATAGTCAGAGAGGCAAAGTGGGGGTAGAGGATGGGAACAGGACAGTAGGGTCTTTGGGGCTAGCAAGAAGACTTCGGCTTTTAGTCTTAATGAAATAGAAAATACTGAGAGATTTTGCAGAAAAAAAGCCATAAGATGACTTATTCTTCAGCCGGGTCTTTCTGGCTGCTCTTTGACAATAAGAAAACAAGAACATGTGTAGAGTTCTATTCTAAGACTACTGCAATGACCAAGGTGAGAGATGATAATAGCTCGTGATGAAAGAGGAACAGTGGAATAAGGAGAATGAATGACTTCTGGTCCTTGATAAATATTTGTTAAACTAATGAGTAGTAAAATATTCTCACTTGATAGCAATGGTTTACATTTTACTTAAATGTGAAGTGTGCCCAGAAGGTATTCAGCCATGTAAATAGAAAAATATGAAAAATAGAGATATTTATTGAAGATACAAGATATAAGAAACATTGCGCCTAGGAAAATGATGCCTCAGTCCACTTCAAAGTAGGCGCATGCATTTGGAACATCACACAGTTCTCCCAGCCGCCATCAGCTGTCCTGTTATATTTTCCTGAATCTCATCAACAGTTTGAAATCTCTTCCCTTTCAAAGGTGATTTTAGTTTTGGGAAAAGCCAGAAGTCACAGGGTGCCAAATCTGGGCTGTAAGGAGGCTGAGTCACCTCGGTGATTTGATGATTCCCCAAAAAGTGCTGCATGAGAGGTAATACATGAATGGTTGTATTGTTGTGAGGAAGTTGCCCATCACCAGCTGCCCATACCTGTGGCTTTCTAAATCATCCAGATTGTTTCCACAGAGGAATGTTCAAACTTAATGCAAAATTTGATGCAGGTTTGCTACTCTACTCACTCAATCATTTTGAATGTGATAGCCACACGGTACACATGATCACTCAATGGCATCTACCACCACCACTGACTAGTACAATGAAGTCGTCATTGTGCATATATGTGGATTTCAGTTCACTCTCTTTAGCTGCCAGGTTACATCGATGTCATGCAAACCATTCTCGTTATATTAACAATGGCTTAGACTTCCAGCCAAGATGGAGGAGTTGATAGGCACATTTTGCCTCCTCACACAACCATAAGAAGGACAACAGCCAATGTAAAAACAAAAAAGCACCAAAACTGCCAGGAAATCTAACTATAGAAGACCAATAATCAAGGAATTAAAGAAGAAATATTCACCCAGACAGGAAGGTGGAGCAGAGACAGGCAGCTGGGGTGGAGAGGACACATGGTAACATGACAGCAGTGGCAGTGGTGGAACAGGTGGTCACACATTTATGTGCAGTGGATCAAAACTGGGAAGGACAAGTGGGGAGGGAGCAATCCAAGCTCCAGGCCAGACCGTGCAGCCCAGGGCTCCAGTGTCAGAAAAATAAGGTCTCATAACCTCTTGCTGTAAAAAACAGTGGGGGTTGTGGTGGTGGAATAAACTGCTGGTCTCTCAAGAGAGTCTATTTAAAGGGCCCACAGGATCCTAGAACATACACAAACCCACCCACTCAAAGAATCAGCACCAGGACAACAGCTCGAAGGGCATGAGTTGCTTATGGGAAGTGGGGGAAGTGACTGAAAATGGGGTATGATGTGCGTAAGCAACACTGTTCCCACTCTGACCCCTTCCCCACATACTATGCCCCAAAGCAGCAAAACGAGTTGCCCCTCCCTGGCCCATACTTAAGGCTCTGCCCCTTACAACATAGCAGATGCTTGGACATGGAGAGTCAAAGCAGCTCTACCTAACATACAGAAACACAGTGAAGGTGCCAAATTTAAGAAACAAAGAAATATGGCCCAAATGAAAGAGCATATCAAAATTTCAGAAAAGTAACTAAGCAACATGGAGATAGCCAACTTATCAGATGCAAAGTTTGAAACAGTGGTGATCAGGATGCTCAGAGAAATGATTGAGTATGGCCAAAAAATAAAGGAATAACTGAAGGCTATACAAAATGAGAAAAGAAAAACATACAAGGAACCAACAGTGAAAGGAAGGAAGCTGTTATTCAAACCAATGATTTGGAGCAAAGGGAAGAAATGAATATTCACCCAGTACAGAAAGAAAAAACAATAATTTAAAAAAAAATTAGGAAAGGCTTAGGAACCTCTGGGACAATGTGAAACATACCAACATCCAAGTCATAGGGGTGCCAAAAGAAGAAGAGGAAGAGCAAGAAATTGAAAACTTATTTAAACAAGTAATGAAAGAAAACTTCCCTAATTTGGCAAAGGAAATAGACATACAAGCCAGAGAGTCCCAAACAAGTTGGACCCAAGGAGGGCCACACCGAGACACATTATAATAAAAATGCCAAAGGTTAAACATAAAGAGAGAATCTTAAAAGCAGCAAGAGAAGAGAATTACAAGGAGTTCCTATAAGTCTATCAGCTGATTTCTCAAAAGAAACCTTGTGGGCAAGAAGGGATTGGCAAGAAGTATTCAAAGTGATGAAAAGCAAGGACCTACATCTAAGATTACTGTATTCAGCATAGCTAACATTTACAATGGAAGGGCAGATAAGGTGCTTCCCAAAAAGGTAAAGCTAAAGGACTTCATCATCACTAAACCATTATTACATGAAATGTTAAAGGAACTTACTTAAGAAAAAGAGGATCAAAAACTATGAACAGTAAAATGGCAACAAATTCACACCTATCAACAACTGAACCTACAACCAAAAAACAAAAACAAAACAAACAACTAAAATGGGAACAGAATTATAAAAATGGAGATCACATAGAGGGTAATCGGTGGGGAGAGGAAGAGAGGAGGATGGGGGAAAGATACAGGGAATAAGAAGCATAATTCGTAGGTACAAAATAGATAGGGGAAGGTTAAGAATAGTATAGGAAATGAAGAAGCTAAAGAATTTATATGTATAACCCATGAACATGAACTAAGGGGGGTATTTCTGGAGGGAATAGGGGTACCAGGAAGGAGGAAGAGGGGAAAAATGGGACAAATGTAATAGCATAATCAATAAAATATAGTTAATTAAAAAAATGGCCGGACTTTTTCCAAACGGATTCATCACATATAATATAGCCCATTCATAAACTGAACAAAGGATGTGTACAAAGATTGCTTAAATTAGATAGGTTGAGTCTTTAAGAATGCCCATGGTATATATTTTTACTTTTGTTAATAAAAATTCATCAAATACATATTTATAGCCAGGTTATATTTATTGTTAGATGATAACCAAATGGATAATTCATCTGGTCTGTTTGTTCTTAAAGCATACATTTACCATTGATAGTAATTTTAACAAGATGGCAGCATTTGTAGAAAATTCAAGAAGAATATCATTGTTTGGAGAGAAAAACAAATTTTTAAAAAGCTTGAGATCTGCCACTATTAGGTATGCTTTGAACATAACAGAGATATTAATTCTATCATTTAAAATCCTATATTAATAGTTTCATAAAAATGAAAATCCTTTTCCTGTCTGTAGTACAGATTTGCCTGAATGGATTTTTATAAACTTTTTTTTTAGTGTTTTAATGTAACACTTTCTAAGTACCTTTTTTAGATGAAAAATTAATACATTTTCACAATGCTACCTGGCTAGATGTCATATTTTAGATACAGATAGTTGAGTTTTGCTCTATGTTTATCAATATAACTGTTTTCAACTGATTCTGCAAATAAAGTATGTTTGTAAACCATCCTCCAAAAAAATTCAGAGCATGTGAATTTTTTATAGAAATTAATTAGTTTCTTGAAATTGCCTTATGTGCCTCTTTGAGTTGGTTTATATTCAAACTGTTGTTTTCAAAACAGAAAAATCTGTGATTATCTGGAGTTAAAAATCTAAACAAGAGATCCCCAAGCTTCAAATCATGCAAATGATAATATTCGTGACAGTTTACAACTTCTTTTCCCCCCGATGGGAATATTGTGTGTGGTTTATTGCAAGCCATCAAGGGCAGAGCTCTCAAAAATTGCAATATGGTGTCTCAGTAGCTGTCACAAAACTGAGCTCAATCTGATACGTTGCAAAAAAGCCCAAGACAAACAAAAGAAAATGCACTTAATATTTTGAAAATACATTGGTGTGCACAAATCAGTCATATTCTTTAGGTTCAGTGCTTATGTCCTGCTTTAGGGGCAGCTTTAGAAATGCTTCAGGATATTGTACACATTGTAGCACATTTCTCAGCCTCCAGAAATGCATTGGCTTTTGATATTGGTACACCAATCACATTCTCTTTGGAGCACAGAGGCTGTCCTGTTTACATTTCTAACAGACCTTTGGTTACATTCTGGCAGTAAGGGTGCTATTATGAATAGAACAGAGAAAGGTGGTCTGTGCTTGTCTCTGCATTTCTGTGGAAGATATTAGATTGCCATCCCCAGCACAGTTCATAAACAGGCAGAGAACATCAAAGGTTATTGAATTACAACCTGCGGAGCCCAGATTACACACCTTAAAAGTAAATGTTACCTCAGTGAAAACTCTTCTGAACTTTCAAATAAAATAAAATTCAAGTGTCCAAATATTTCCTTTAGAACTCAGACATTTTGTGTGAGAATGCTTTTTGACAGTGATTTTACAATGATTGGATGATTAACCCTATATTTATTCAATTATGTGCAATCCTTACATTGTTTGGTGCAATTTTGCTCATTCTCATTTGTTCCTCACACATATAATCCTACCACATATGCTCTGGACTTGCTTATCGAAATACTGGATATGCTATAAAAATGTCCCTTTTTTTACCTTCAGCATGTACTGTGTATGTTAGAATTTAGGTTTATTGTTCTGTATTATGAGATTCAAAGATCATAGCACTGGACACTTACAAGCACATTTGTTAGCCCTGATGAAGTCTTATTTCTAATCATTCCCAACTAAGTCTGTGTTATTGATATACACCTGCTTATGCAGACACACACATGTATGCACTAACTAAATGACCCACTTCAAAACAAGGCAGAAAGATTCTGACATGAAATCCTGCTCATTATGTTTACTCATGCCCCTCAAAAACTAATTCCAAAGCATGCTTGTCCTGCCCAGTTTTGTATTTCCCCCATGAAAACACATCTGTAAGAATGAGAATCTCTTCCATTGGAAATGTACCAAATCATGTCACATAGTATCCTCAAGTTTATATATCCAGTGCAGTTATTTGGGAAGGTTTCCAAAAATCTGAAGAATTTGAGAGAAAACATCTCTCCATTCTCAAACTTCTGGTTGTTTAAAGTGACCCTAACTGGACCCAGCAGCCTGTTTCCATCACTCTCCACTGCTAACCTTGGCTGCCAGTGAGTCTTCCGTCTCAGGCCATGCACACACATAGTCGTATGCCATCCCCTCACTAGCCTGTTCCCTCAAACTGAATGCATCGCTCCCTCACCTGCGACCTCATGGCACCGTTCACACACCCCATTGTGACATCTACCCGACTATTTTACAATTACACATGGTGTGTCTGTTTCCTCAGAGAGCACAGAGTTAGAGCAAGGCCATATTTCTCGTCTTTTATCTTGAGTCCCTAGCAGAATGCCTGATACATACCCAGTAGCTGATATCAGTAAACTTTGATTAAATGATTGAATCTTTGCCCAAATCTTCTTTCTTAGTATCTCAGTGGAAAACTATTATTGTCTAAAATTTCATGGTCTTGACCAATGGTATATTTTCAAAATATGATTTCCAAATGGAGAAGATAAAATATGCTTATGTTTACATTACAGTTTTTGAAAGTAGTAATTTGTGTAGAACCTCTAAAGTTTGTGGTAAACATATTTAAAATCATATTCAGTAATGAAATTATGCTATACATCTATTAGCATGCCTAACACAAATAACTCTGACAATACCTATTGGAACTCCCAAATATCATTGATTCAAATGCAAAATGGTACAGCCACTTTAGAAGACAGTTTGCCAGTTTCTCACAAGGTTTAATATATACTTATCATGTGACCCAGAAATTCTACTCCTAGATAGCTACACAAGAGAAATGAAAACTTATTTTTACACAAAACTTATATACTCATGATTAGAGCATCCTCTCTTCAATCTCCAAAAACTAGAAACAACCCAAATGGTTTTCAAGTGGTGAATAAGTTAGCAAATCATGGCCCACTCCTTAAATGGAATACTACTCAGTGATCCATAAAACAATATGAATGTTTTTGCATTATGTTGCATTATATAAAATAATGCATAATTTTGAATGAAATAAGCCAGTCCCAAAGGCCACATACTCTATGATTTTATTTGTATGACTATTAGTTTTCTGATACTATCTAAGAGATTACCACAAAATCAGCAGCTTAAAGCAACATTCATTTATTAGCTCTTTCTTCTGTATGTCAGAAGTCCTGGGCAGATTCAGTTGAGTTCTCTGCTTAAGATCTTACAAGGACAAAGCAAGGTGTCATCTGGGATGGGTTCTTACCTAAACATTCTGGGGAAGAAAGAACCTCCAAAATCATTTAGGTTGTTGGCAGAATTCAGTTCCTATGGTTGATTGTAGGACTCAGGTGTTCAGTTCCCTGCTGCCTTCAGTGGAGAATTGCACTGTGCTCCTGGAGGCTACTTTCAGGTCCTTCGATGGGACCTCCTTCAAAAGCTGGGCAGCAAAGTTACCGTGAGTCAACTTTCTTCTTGCTTCTCATCTCAGATTCCCTGTTCTGTCATGAAGCAGAAATTCTCTGCTTTTAAAGAACTTGTATGATTAAGCCCACCATACAATGTAGCATGATCGTTGGGAGTTTTCATGACCAGGGGTGAATGCCATTTTAAAATTGTGCCCTGAACAACTTTCTGAAAAAGGGAAATCTATATGGAAAGAATGCAGTTGTGTGGTTGCTAATGGTTAGTTGTGGGGAAGGGCTGACTACAAAGGGACAAAAGGGACAGTGACAGAAAATTTGGGACGGTGGATGGAAATGTTCCATATGTTGACTTTGGTGGTAACCAGGTGACTACCTGAATTTCTCAATACTCTTAGAACTGTACACCAAAAACAGTAAATTCTACTGTTTGTTAATTAAAAATAAGTTAAAAAAATAGAGCAAATTCCAAGAAGTTTCTTTCTTCTGAATTACCTTAAATATCATTCTAAGTGAATCTAAACCTCAGTTCTTTTTATCCTTGGTTATCTTGGGTACTATCTAAAAGACAAAAATAAATAAAGGCAGACTAATCTAAAACAACATATATTCATTAGAAAACCTAGGTGAAAATAAGAGAGTCCTTTAATCATACATTACATCTTCATTCTGTCTCATTTTTACCAAGAATTCTTGTTCAACTTTCAAAGCTTTAATAAAAGATTTTTTTTTCATTATTCCAACACTTGATTGCTCTCTCTTGTGAACATCAAAAACAATGCTTGATTTTTTGCCATCAGTTATTTCTTGTATGACGACTTCTTTTTTTTCTCTATTTCGGATAATTGCCCCTTCAGGATGTAAACCCTGAAATCATGACTATCTCCCTTTCTAATATCTCTATCCAATATATATTCCAGTCTTATCTCCTGGACCACAGAAATACCTCCCATGTTCACTTCGCTCTTCTCTTCCCACCGTATTCATTCAGAAAGTCATTGTTTCTTGATTAAATCATTGTTCAAATCCATCTTTAGTTTCTATTTTTCATTTTCAAGCATTCTATTTATTTTACTATTACTGCTACCAATTTAACCAATCTTCATAACAGACCCAATTATTTAATTTTCTTCCTCAAATTTTAACACCATTTCTCACACACTTTCTTAATTGAGTAAAGTTTAATCTTTCTAATCATGGCAGTTATGACCACCCTCAAGTCTGACTGAAGCCTTCCTTTTTAGTTTTATTCTCTTTTATATGTTATATATAACAAGATTTCACAAAAACCATGGCTGCAATATTTTCACTATAATCCCATTGTTCCCTCAATTGGGCATACAAGTCTCCTATTATAATATCCTACCATATTTAAGGCTCCAATGGAAAGGAATTCCTTCTAAGTCCTTGGTGTCTCATCCCTCTCAACCAAAAGTAAATGTCTTTCCTCTCAATATTCACATTTATTTTGGTAGAAGTGAGCCGTAGAAATGATGGGCTCAGGAAACAAGTTATAGAGGCAAAATAAAGGCCCCTGGAGTTTAGGAGGAAGAGTGAAGCCAGGAAAATGGGCCTAAGAGAAAAGAGTGGGGAAAGACAAAGTGTATTCTATAGAGAGAAACAGTCCAGAATTTTTTCTTTAGTATCTTAATCATAGTCAATAGATTATAATCACATTAAATTTTTGTGATTGTCTTATTTCTCCCTATTCACCTTGAAGTTCCAAATACTCTTCAGAAATAAAATTGGGAAAGGAAATTGAATGGGCTGTCTTGCCCAGTCTAAAGTGCAACACCAAGTGCGGTTGATTGTCATTGGCATTTCTACGTGATTCCTTTGCTTTTGGCAACCCTGACATTAGAACCTAGGGAGTCATGGCTGTGGGCAACACCACTCTGGAGGCACCTACCATCTCCCCCAGCAAGTGGTCCCCCCTACAGAGGAAGGCAGAATGCACCTCCACTTGGATGGCTCTCTGCTCTCCACACACACCACTACTCCAACCAAGGGGTCCTTGTGGGTTGCAGGCTATGACCTGTGCAGTGCCTATGATTGCACACAGTACCACCTATGGAGAAAACCCTTGTGCAAACTAACAATGAGATAACTCTTCTGGGTGCTGCTGAAGAGTAGCTCCATGTTCTGGCTTGACTGCAAAATGTTTTGGAGATGTGAGAACTGGTGTCATAGATGAAGATTAGAGAGGAAGTCTTGGTATTGTACTGTTTAATTTTGGCAAAGACAAGTTAGAAGGATAGCACATAAATTATTGTGGATATCCTGTCCTTCCTATGGTTATAAAACAAGACATGTTGAGAGCTGTGAAACCTGTGAAAATGTACACTCTGCAACTGGCCACTACATATGTCTTACACCCAGACTTCAGTATTAATGCTAATAATGTTCAGATTGACAAAACCAATCCTCTGTGGCACAACAATTTTCTATGTGAATTTAAAGGAATTCAGGAACATTTTGGTCTTAGTAACCCAAACTGGAATGAAATGCTTGATGGACACAACCATCCCTCCCAGTCCTGGCCTCTCCAGTTCCAGTGCTTTGGTATGTGGTGCTGGCTTGGTTGGTCATGCTCACAGTTTGGGAATGAACCTATCCAAAGTGGATCTTGCAGAAATCTGTGCCAAGAGTAAATGTTATATTTGCAATGAAGGAGGAGAGATGAACCAGCCCATATAATGTCTTACATGAGAAAGGAACTGCACAGCTGATAGAATTAAGTTCTCTGACAGCAACTGATGTGAAATTCCCAAGTGAAGTAGTGTTTGATTGCTCATATTTGTATGGAAATGAATAAGGCAGCAACTTCTGATTTTAACATCAAAGTGCTGGAGTGTCTGCTGACTGCAAAGCCCTTGATTAAGAACAAAAACCTGCAATGGGATAAAGTACTGTGGCTACAGGAGGTGCAGGCAACTTAAGGGGCATTCTGGAAGAAATACTCTTGATCAGAGAGGATGCTCTTCACCCTGAATCCCCTGTCCCCAAGGAAGTTTGCAGGTGTCTAGGAATTACCCTACAGGGACTCCAAACACTAATCTCAAGTCCAGACACTCAATATGTGCTCACCTTCAAACTCTACCAGTGAGCAAAGCATGTACACAGTGAGAAAGTGAGTTCCCCAATTTAAGAAGCTTTGTGAAGAGGCACCTGACAACATAGTCCAGCTGTGGGGGAGTTAATGAACCAGAGCCATGTGAGCTGCCAGGACATAGATGAAAGTAGCTTCCCTGAGCTGGACCAGCTGGTGGACATCTGTCAGAAATTTGGGGCTCAAAAGTCCTGACTTACTGGAACAGGATGGGAGGCTGCACAGTATCATAGTACCTGTTGTCAAGTTGCCCAGCTTCCTAGCAAATGTGCATGAACCTTATTACCAGAGGAGCGACTAAAGCCCAGTACATGAGAAACAGAGGTTATTTGCTACCAAACCTGGACACAGGCTTTGTTTTTCCTTGAGGTCTAAACAATGTAAAAAAAAATCTCAGAAACTATGTAGGGCATTCAGGGACTGGCAGGACTTCTTATGCCACAATAAACTAATCCTTTCTGTTTTGTAATATGGTAAGCAGTTGCTATTATAAGATGTGTTTCCAAATAAACTGTCAAGATATCTCTATGCTTCATAATAATTATTTCCCATTTTAAAATATTAGAGCCAAAATCATAGTTGGACAGGTCTCTTAAGAATGATTTACTAGGATTTATGGATTTAAATATTTTAAAAGATTAATTTTAAAGTGTACTCAATACAGATCTTATGGGTGGACTTAAGAGAAATGTCCTGCTACAATTAAATGGAAAAAATAAAATTAAATGAAAGAATTATTGGTTGGAATAATTAAATTATAAATTTACAGTAATGAATGATTTTACAGCTAATATGCCTAAATTCAAGCAGAAAGGATAACAAAACAATTTCCACAGCTGACTAAATTGTCAAGATCTGACTGAAAGGAAAGGAGAGACATCACTGCTGTCTCACAGTAAATGGCTTAGTCAGAGATTAAGACCATACAGCAGAGATGCTGCTGAATATTGCAAGTGCACTCTTAGGGTACACACAACGCAAGCCCTCTGACTGAGTGGAGAACAAACACACAAATTCAGGTCTGGAGGGTCATCTGGTCTTTGTCTCTGAACTTATGTGAAATTAGGTAGAGAACAAATAATGAGGTTTAACATTGGCTTAATTGAGGTAAGTATTCATCTGCAAATATGAATAAATAGAGAAGCAGTAATAAATGGAGATTCTGTACATTTGGTAACATTTCCTTACCTAACTGGCCTTATTCTTTTCCATAAAATCTCTCAACTTTAGAGAGGCAGGACCCTCACTTTTATGATAGATGTCTCCAATAAGAAAAGAAGGATAAATTAATTACCAATCATCATAACAGGATGCTAAAGTAAGGTCTTTCTTAGTTTTAGCCTAGACATCAACCTTAGGGAACAAATGTTATAAATGCTGAAGTTCCCCAAAATGTGGGGCTTAGGGCACTTATGCAAGACTTGTAAAAGAAGGTGATTAAAAACAGTTTTGCAATTCTGACTGTAATTTTCTTTTTGAAAAGAGTTAAAAATGGGAGGAGCTAGGAAAATGGTTGTTTCTGGAAAAGAATTTCTTTGGAGAAGAGTACTGAACTTTTCCTTACCATGAGGAAAAGAGGTGGGGATAGAAAAAATGTGAAGGGACCACTCACAGGGAACTTAACATCTGTCTTCTAGAATCAGGTGGATTTTGACCTGCACATGGGAAGCTAAAAGGCTCAAGACTATGACTGGAAGAGTCTGTGTAGCAGACAAGCAGCGAGATGATGGCTGGGAGAAAGAATCACGTGCCAGAAGCAAAGGCACGAGTTTCCTGTAGACCCAGTGTAAATCGGGTGAGAGAAAGCCAGACTCAAATCAGCCTGAAATAACCTTTTCTAAGACATTCCTGGAGTGATGATGGAGCCTTATCAGTAAGAGTTTGTGTGGAATGAACCTGCCACACCCTGAGGAATACAGTTGTAAGCAGCTAGCCAAATGGAAACTTGATCACAATAGATCATTGCAATCAGAGGACCTTGGCAGGGTATTCTCCAACTAGTTCATACAATCACCATCTGGGAGAATCAGAATTAGAAATCTGGGGTGTACTTCCTAAGAACAACATCATTAGATAAATTAACATAATCGAGTAAGATCTTTACTGATTTGAACTTCTTTTCCTTTTTCTCCATCTGTGTAAGAATTAGAAACGTCAACAAGCAAGGGAAGTAGATACAGGATGGAAGGGTTAAAGGTAAGGAACAAAGCTATAGCCAACCATACCCTTTCTCTTTTTTGCCCTATGTCTAAATCAGTATCAACATGGAAAGGTAAAGAAACTGATTTTATGTGAAATTCAGGTTATTTTCAATATTCCCCTAGCTGGGACGTTTTTATAATTTCTACCAAAAGTGATTATAGGAATTATTATCTAAGAATGTCCAGAAAAAGCTATATTTGTTTGAGATTTCATCCAAGGAGCAAAGAAGAACAAGTCTGGAGAAGAAGTTTGAATGATTGAATGATTAATGATTAAGGGAGTGGAGATAGCAGGGAGAGGGCAGAGAGAGTTATCTTCCGGTGGCAATGTCTGGATCTTCCTTCCTTCAGGGAGCTAGTTATACTGCAGGCAATGCCAGTAAAGGAATTAAAAGAAGACAGTGGAAAGCAATAATTTATAGAACTTTAAATTGCAATTTCATCTCTCTTCAACTTTGTAACACATTTACTGACAGTTATGCTTCTTTAATAAAAAAATTTAAGGTGGAAAGAAAAGGTATTGACTACATTGAATCATATTTGAGAAAGCAATAATCATAGCCTGGAAAAATTGTAATCCTGATTTTCACGCTACCTATAGGAAAACACAACCATATAAAAATGAACAAGAAACTAGAAATGAAATAGTAAACCTTTTAATCTTCAAATTAAAACAATGCATTCAGGTCCTTTATCTCTATTACTGAAATTGTTAACTTTCCTTTTAATTTTTTTCTTTTTAGTAAACAATTCAGAATGGAGAAATCAAATGAGCAACTTTCAATGAAGTGCTCTTATTGCCCCCAAACTTAAAAATGCTTATTGTTGGTCCTGAGAGAAAAGCCATTTTTGACATATAGACTAGGACACAGAAGCAGAAATTCAGAGCCCACACTTCTCAATTATCAATGTGTCAACTTGGTTTGCAAATGTCAATTCTATTTTCATATGATCAGGAGTCATAATTCATGTTTTTCTTACCACAGTTATTGGAACTTCCTTTGCTCTACAAATATTTATTGAATAATTACTATGTTGCACTTTGCTGGTCATTTATATACCTGTATTATATTTAACTGTGCCTGACATTAAAGAAACTATGGACAATTAAACAGTGTTTATTTTCATATTTTTGTCTTTCAATCTAGTATAGAATTGGTATTACTCTCTGAAACAAAGACTTTCATGCTTGATATCAGTTCAGCTTTGAACTTAGAGGTTTTAACTGTTGCTGGTGACTTCATTCAAGAAAAAATACAAGGTAAATCCAAGAATTTAGGGCTGGATTGAAGTCGATTGTCCAAGAAAGCATTTACCTGATTTTCAAAGAGCCTATTAAATAACAAAATTTTGTCATTTTCTGACCTTGAATAAGTTGGCAAATCCAGATCCAGCTTGTTACCAGTTTGGCCTCAGAGAGTTATGAGTAAAAAACAAGGGTTGGCATTACAACAAAAAGAAAACATACCTTGCTAAATTCTGTTTTGGTCTCCAAACTCTTTTTGTTATAAAATATACATGGTTCTAGTGGGAGTAGTAATTACAATGTGTCCAATGTCATCCTTGAATAAACATGTTTCTGTGCAAGAACTAGTCTCTATATGTTTCATAGAGCACCTGGCATATTGTGAGAATTTAAGATGCTTAATGATGAAACAATGGCAACTTAGAATCTAAACCTCGGTTTCCTGTGGGTGTGGGAACTGGGGTGGAATTCCAATTCCTTTGGCTATGCCAAAGGAGGAGAAAAAAATCACTTTGGTTACTGCAATATTAGAGCCTACTGCAGTATCTGTCCTATTTATTAGAGATTTCCACATTCTATTTTGTTTAGAAAACACTTGGAACACAATCTAGTTTTTAGAATGAAATAAGTTAATCTTACAAAAGCTCATAAGTGCCTATAATTCTCTTGTTAAACCTTATTGGATATGATGAGATTTGCAGAAAAATACTGGAATGTCACATCATGAATTGCAGGAGAGTAGAATTCAGTTAGTGTATATATAATAAATCTCTGAGGGGATTTAGAAAATTAAGGTTTTATTTCATTACCCTGGTATATTTTTAGGAACAGGATTCTAGAAGTCTTGTTGGTAAATAGCCACCATCAAGCAATACACAGAATATAGAAGTCAGATTACTATGTTATCATTTTTCTTCTATATGAAAAAAATTCATTTTTAACTTGACACAAATGACTTAGACTCATGAATTCTTAGAGGTGGGAGAATATTAAAAATTCTGCAGCCCAAGTGTGAGACCTGACATTTGCAAACTATTTTGTTTAACAACATTTCCATTATTATATTTTAAACACTGGTCATAGATGCAGAGATTCATGTTCATATTTTTAAAGGCCAATGATAGCCAAATGCTCAGATTTTAAAGGAAGACTCTAGGAAAGAGAAAACAAAAGATGGATTGAAGAGACTAAGGAAATTACTCAGAAAAATATAAAATAAAGTTGTCAAAGATATGGTTCCAAAGTTAAAGAGAACTCCCCATCCCCCCTTTAAGAAGATTTTACTTTATCTAAAGAGTGAAGCAAATGCTTTTAGATCCAAGGGTACCTGGTTCAAACCTCAGCAGGGGCAAATTTCTCAAATACTAAAAAGGCACTCTCCTTATTAAAGAAACTGACTTAATACGGGTATATGGACCATTACTGTACAGAATGGGGATTCACAAACTATTTTCTAAATGGGGTCTTTTTGTGCATGTACAGTAATTCTTATAAAAGCCTTTTACAAATAAAAAAGGAAAAATGGGGAGATTTAAGAACTCATGATTGGAGCCTTTAATAACTATTGGTGAATTAGAGATAGCCATCTGTAGTAATACAGCAGATCAGATCTTCCTGCCAATGGTCTGAGAAAGTATTCTCAGGATAAAAACTTAATATCAGTGCAGACCTCAGATGCTTCAAAAAAGATGAACAAAATACACCTTGAAGTTTGGCCTCAATGTTAAACTTCAAAATGCATGGTCTCCAAGGAATTTCATTTAAACAGGAAGTAGCACTCAAACAGTTCATCACAAAGACACTATTTCACCTGAGATTTCCACAAGATTTTGTTGAGTAAATTTTTACTTGACACCATAATTTGTTGAAAGTCATCCTTAACAGTGAAACCATGAACCACATGTGGTAAACATTCTATCAAATCCCCCTTATAAAAGAACTCTGAGGAAACCATTAGAAGCCTAGTTCTGCCATAAATCTATATTTGGAGAACTTTACTTGATCTAGGCTCAACATTCTTGTGGTAATTTATATTACTCTCTTTGGGAACTTCACTGAGTATAGAATTCTAAATTTTAAAACTACATCTTCTCCACCAGTTTTATGACATAGACTTCTCTTGGACCTACTAGATTCTAAATGATCACAAATAGGGGCAGAGATTCCAACATGTGGGCGACTCAAACATAAACAGTCCTTTCAAAAGTGAAGTTTATTTCTTACAGAATAAATTTGAGTACAGGGTCACTATTTCGGGTAAAGACTTTGGAGAAGGTGACTTAAATATTTGAGACTTGCAACTCATGCCTACTATACCCAAAATTTTATGAACACTCTATTTGTATCATATTAGCTTCAAGAAAAAGAAAAGAAATAAAATTTAAATACTCAAACTGGTTTAAAGAAAAGGTGTAGGCAGAATAGAGGGTGGTTTGCATGATTAATAAGAACTAGTTTGGGAGCAAATATGGAGTTAGAAATTCGAAGGATGACATCAGTGGGCAGTCTATTCTTTCTGCCTCTCAGGTCTTCTATCCAGGTTGGCCTTGTCTCAGACAGACACCTCCCTCAGCCCACAGCGGGGCTGCCATCCCCTCTAGAATTACACACATTCTCACATGCACTTATCCTGTGGAAACAGCTATTCCCTCCAACATTTTGAATTGAAATTCCCTCTTAAACTCCCAAGAAACCCTCGATTATTGTTTAATTCAATTGACCTAAATGTAAATGTTAAAATATACAAAGGTTTCCTTTTGGTTTTAGCTAGGGGAAGCAACAGAAAGTCATACACATGGATTTCCTATCAGTTTAACCAAAAGAATGACCAAAAGATATTCTTTTGGTTTAAAATGACATCTGCCTAATAACTAGAATTTACTGACTCAATAAATTCTGACTAGAAATAATTATAACTAGAAATACACATATTCATACTAACGTACAGATATATACCAAAATCATACAGTTTGGAAACTAAGACTGAGAAATAATGTAGGGTCAGAATCTGAAAACAATTTTAACTAACTATAAAGCTAGTAAGTCCTGCTACAATATAATCATTATAACATGATAAAAGACAGGAAAAGCAGTAAATATTGATTCTCAATAAATATTGAATAAATGAATAGATGAAAAATTAGAATAAAAACAAGGTGAGTGGTGTGTCATGGAAACTGTCAGAAGAAATTGTTTCCATGAAGACAAAGAAAGAAAATCTAGTTAATACTCTGAGTGTATTAAAAGTAAAAGTGCGTTTGAGAAGCTCAGAAAAGACTGAATAAAAATAAAATTCAATATTAATGAACATTTATTTATAGTTTGAAAGTTTTGAAATTTGGGATCCATAAAGTTATAGATCAATTTAACAAATGAAATAATTATTTATTGAGCATATAATATAAATCTGTATGATGGTAAACAGTTTTGATATAAAATGAAATTAGATGTCTGCTTATCAGGGTATCTCTAGTGAAAAAAACAAGCAGGGAAAATTGGGAATGAGTAGGAAAAACTCAAGAGAGATGGGGAAAATTTAGAAGGTAAGCTGAATTATACCAAGTACTGCATTTGAAGTCATGAATAACTTAGAAAAAATTAACCAACTGGCTCTAAAAGAGAGCTGACCATTTTCTGTTCATAGACATTAATAGAGTGTGCCTACAAATATAGCAAGAGGGAGGTTGAGCATGTCATCTAGGAGAGTGATATGGACCCTAAGTGTCTGGGCCACAGGACATGGAGTAAGGTGCAGAAATAAGACAATGTTTTCAAGAAAGAATCTCAGCATTGTAGGGAAGTTTCTAGACAAATTTTAAATACTGTCCAGTGAAGCCCAAATGTTTCTTTTAGATGATTTATCTAACATATCTACTATTATATTTAGTCTCTGATTTATGGGATTAATTAAAAATTTACTTAATAAATTCTTATTAATTTTTTTCTAGATTCACTAAAAGGATCCACTTCTGAATCCATTTACAGTAGCCCTTGGGATGGCCAAGTTTTTAAAAATAATGTTTGCTTTCATCGAAAGAAATTGAAGTTTGGGTGTGGGAGAACAATGCATGAAGTCAGGCTAAAGTGAGACCTTGAAATCTAATATTTAATTTAAAGGTTCCAAATCCTAGTGCAAATTATTTCAGTCATAAAACTTTTCTGAGCATCACATACCTCAACTGTGTAATGGAGATAATAGGTGCTTGACAAGGTTGCTGGAAAAATTAAATGAGGTGGCATATGGTAAATTGTAGTAGAATGTATAGTACTCCATAAGTTCATTTTTTAAAATTTTGTTTTGACTTGATTTCCTAACTATACATGAAAAAAATCCCTGTATAGATTTTTTAATTCATTATCATAGATTTAATAATTCATATTTAATTTCTTTGTAGTAATAGAAAATTTCTGGCAGTGAACTTCTCAAGTGGTTAAAGTCACTTGATCTTTAACCTTTTGCTTTAAAAAATCTCTCAAGAGATACATTAAATGGCCCAGAAATAGATTGCCTGTCACATCTTATTGCTTAATTACTGACCAGCTAAGATGGCTTGTATGGACTGCCCTGAAGTCATTGTGAACTGATCTTCTACTCAAGGAAGCGAATTGACTCCGGGGCAGCAGCACTGCCATAAAGCATTTATTGCATTTAAATTTCAACGACCCTTAAAAGAGACAGAGCATTCAAGGGCTGGTTAACTCAACACACAAACATCAGCTGAGCAGATAAAAAATGTTCTGTGCTTACTGTGCCAGACAGAAAGTCATACATTACTGCTTTCTGAAAACTGCTTTGTGAATCAAGTAAAAAGCAACCAAATAAGCATTTTTATTTTAGTTACATTTGTGATAGAACTGCATGTCACCAAATTCTTTTAATAATAATTTTAAAAAATTGTGGTTTGAAATTGTTCCATTGGAAGATAAATGGTACTCTGGTGAATGTGAAATAAATGTATTGTGAAAGTTCACTGATTTGAAATGGGCAGTAGAAAGTACATTTCAACATAAAGGAAAGACAGGAAATAATATGAACCAATTTGTTAATAAAATAGCACCAAAAATTTGGATCTTTTATAATAAACACAAAGTGTGTATAATTAAATACGAATGTTGACCCTCTCAGAGCTTACGAAAGCTGGATAAGAGCTGTGAAAGTGTTCTCAGTGAGGTAAACTACCCTTTCTCCATTATTCATCATTGCAGTGTTCTTTGGCCTCTCCCTCCACCCCCACCACAATCCATTGGTTTTCTTCAGGGGGATGAAAATGCAGTGTCATAATGGACTGAGAAGAAATGAGTAAGGTATAAACCATTTTCCAGTTGTGGACAAGAGAAAGAAGATACTGTCCTTGTTGTGGAGGGTTATATAATCCATCAGCTAATTCTCCTAATTCTTCCTATCCTGATTCTTAAATAAGTAAACATAGATTTTGCTGGTCTTTGGAGGGTGTCTAAAGCTGAATTTCAGGATGGTGGCTGTGGCTGTAATAATTCATCTTATTTCAGATATGAGAAGTGGCATGGGGAGAGAATGGAAGCAGGGAGACCAGTAAGAAGGCTTCAGTGAGTATCAGGCTTTGGTGGTCTGGGTCTGGGAGAGTGCTGGCTGGTCCAATGAACAGGGAACCATAGTGCTGGGAGGTCCTAAGTGGGAAGGATTCACAGAAGTAGTTGGTGGATTAAATCAACCTTCTCAGCAGGTTCAGTCTGGTCTTTCTCCTGCCCACAGACACCTGTGGGCATGCACTACCCTTTCCTCCACTTCCTCAGTATATTAGAATACTGTGAGTTACTAGAGATGAAAAAAACAAAAGGAGAAGTGGTGGTTTATATTTTTACATTAATTCAAAGATAAAATTCTTCAGTGCTTTCCTGTTCATATGACTGTAACAGGGAATGATAAAAAAAATCACATTTTCAGGAATAAAAAAGGTAGAGCCCCTGATTTACTTATCTCTAGAGAACTCTGACCACTAGAATTTAGAGACTCATTACAGCATTCTCAGAATAACATTTTCAGTATGTTCACAAAGCTATGAGACTTTTATTTAGCTTTAAACACCTACTTTAGGCCACCTTGAGAGGGAAAATGTGTCCCTCGATCTGAAAGTGGCCATCCTCTCACCTAGACTGTGGTGGAGGAGAGGAAAAGAGGGAGAGAGAAATAGTTGGCAAATAAGGATCAGTGAAAAAGAAAGGTAGAGAGGGGACACGGTGGGCAAGCCTGGATGATTTAGAATTCCTCAGCTATAGGAAAACTGAGTCAAAGCTGTCAGGATTCAGAAGCAGTGACTTGGTTCTACTTATAAATTGAAATGCTATACTTTTAAAATAAGATGATCTTTTAAATCATTAACTAATTCCTAACTTCATCTGTGCAAAGTGACATTTGTCCCATTTCGTCATATTGATTCCCCATCGTGAAGACAACAAATCTCCTTAGGAGAGTAAAGATGCATAGTGTGTGACCTACAATGTCACAGCTGTGGCAGTTACTCAGAGGCAAGCGCAGAATCCATTTATTTAGGGCACCACACATCCCTCAGGAGACTTTTTGTCTGTAGTTGGCTTCTCAACATGACCCTTATCCAAGTCAGCAAGTATAACATCATCCGGTTTGTAACTCAATGTTTCATCAACAGCATTCATGTTTTATACACATGCAAAAGACAGAAATCTTGAAAGTAAAAGGTGGCTGGGTTAATAGGGATGACTTTAAGCTCAGTACTGAATGGCAAAGAACCAGTGAAAACAATCATGATGTTCTGTGTTCTGTTTTTAGGTAACCTTGCCTTCCTGCCTAACACGTGGATTTTGAATCATTCTTGAGTTGCTATAACATTGAGACGTGAAATTTGGAGGATTTGAAATGAATGCAGCTAAATGGAACTTTTGGATGAAGAATCTCTGGTTTGTTCAGATCTGTTAAAGTAATAGGGGAGAGCACAAAGGATCAAGGAAAGAAAGATCCCAATCTTTGTTCGATGAGTGATAAAACAGCATTACTTGGGGGAAAATTGGCCTGACCTTCACCTGCATGATGCTTCCGCTACCTCGGTGATTCTTGCTTCGCTCTGATTAGGTAAAGATTGCTCCTTTCCCGGCAAGGAAAAGTCAAAGAACAAAAAGGGGAAAAATTCTTCAGTTAACTATAAAAGATTTATTTTTTTAATCACAGTTGGGCTCATCCAAGCCAGTTTCTAATCTTATTTTTTAGGCTTAAAAAAATAACCTGCCTTTTAAAAGAAATTCTTTGGATCATTTTCTTTACAACCTCTAGTCTAGATCTCAACTCACATTTCTCGGATGTATTTTTTTCAAGTCTTCCTCACTTGAAATGATGGCTTTTTATTTTATTTTTTTTTTAGGCTTTCCTCTAAACTCTGCCTGGAGAGGAAGGCAGGCAGAAAGACACAAGGCCCCTCAGCTGGTTGGAACAGCACGTGAAATGCATCAGTTAGCAGAGTCCTGCCAGTGTTCCAAAGAAACCTGAAGCAGCTTTCCACTCCCACCCCTCTGCGGATTCTCGGGAAGGGAAAGCTCCATAGCCCCAGGATATTAAGTTCCAGACTCTGCCTGATCATATAGACCAGAGCTTTTCTGTGACATTACTGTTAAATAGTCCCCTGTGTGACTAATATTTTTAACAGCATGCTATTTAATATTTGACAAGGATATAATAATTCATTCTTCAGATAGTCAACAAACTATTAAAGTAAGTTAAGTCTTCAAAGTGTCTTTCAAAGGGGCTATTAAAAGTATGTTAAATTTTCCCCCATAGCATGCAATTTCATTTTGGCTCTCTCACTTCAACCACATAAAATTAAATTTTGACTTGGAAGTGACCTACTGAAAATCAGATGGAAAAATAAGGGGAAAGATTTAAATTACTGATTCAAAGGAAACTAACATGTCTGTCTGCAATTTAGCATAGTTTGCTAAACCCTCTGAGAATCTTACATTTCCAGTAGTTAGTATATTCCTCTTATGATTTA
>CM052539.1:140185466-140225299 GCA_028533065.1 Trachops cirrhosus
CTCCTCCCACTCCCCTGTTGCTAACTAACCCTTCATGTGATCTCCATTTCTGTGGTTCTGTTCCTGTTCTAGTTGTTCGTTTAGTTTCTTTTGTTTTTGTTTTAGGTGTGGTTGTTAATAATTGTGAGTTTGCTGTCATTTTGCTGTACATGTTCTTTATCTTCTTTTTCTTAGATAAGTCCCTTTAACATTTCATAAAATAAGGGCTTGGTGGTGATGAACTCCTTTAACTTGACCTTATCTGAGAAGCACTTTATCTGCCCTTCCATTCTAAATGAAAGCTTTGCTGGAAAGAGCAATCTTGGATGGAGGTCCTTGTCTTTCATGACTTGGAATACTTCTTTCCAGCCCCTTCTTGCCTATAAAGTCTCTTTTGAGAAATCAGCTGACAGTCTGATGGGAACTCCTTTGTAGGTCACTGTCTCCTTATCTCTTGCTGCTTTTAGGATTCTCTCCTTCATTTTTACCTCTTGTTAGGTATTCTAAAATAAAAACAAATTATTTTTCTCTTTCATTCCTTCTTTCCTCTCCTCCTTCACTTGCTTCCACAGAATGTTACTTTATGTTTGTTGTGTGTGGAAAAAATACAGGGAGTACTATCATTCACTGGGCATGGCATTCCCTAGGCAAGCATCCAGTTTTCTTGCTACTATTATCAGGGCACCCAATGATTGTGCCTTCTCACCTAACAATATTGTTTGTAACAGACAAGCCAAAGACTAGATTCAGATGCTGATGCTCTATTTCCAACCCATTACATTCAGGAAAACCCACAATGATGGATATCTAGTATTAAAGGAGAGATTAAATAGGTCATGTAGGCCAAGGTTATCACTATAGCAGGATGCTGCCCTGTGGCCTCTCCCCATTTCCTCTCACACCCCAGGTTTCTTGTAACAGTGTCAGTATAAAAACTATGGAAACAATCCACTGAAGAAATTCTTTTGTTCATATTAAATGGAGTTCCCTTAAAATGCTATTTTGACAAAGAGTGGATAAGAAAGAAAAAAAACCTTTTAGAGCTCAAGTGCTTCAAATTCCCAACTTTTTTGGACTTCAGTTTTATCTGTAACTCACTAGATTAGAGGTGCCAAAAAAGAACTGGCCCATATCAAGTCTTTCCCAAATGTATCTTGCTCCTTTGCAATATTGAGATAACATGATAAACACTTTTGGTTGCCTTTCCCCCATAACACACATTTCCTCAATATAGATGCCCAGCTCAACTATATTCCCCAGCTTCCTCTGTGACTAAATGTCAACAAAAGATTTATTATCCACAAGCAAAATATGAAAATGAGTGAAGTGTGATGTGCAACTTCTGCTTACATGGCATTAGCCCTGGGTATGCTGTTCCTTTTTCCTTCTCATTGCTTAAAAGTAAATGGAAATGACCGAGATAATCTTGGAAATCATATGCAGAAGATTGCTACCTAGAGTTTTGAACTTGTAGCCTAGTGACTAGCATTCTTGGTTGCACATGAGAATCACTGGGGGAGCTTTTAAAAAGAACTAGTGTCTGAGCCTCAACCACAAGAGTATGGTTTAATTACTTTGGTTTTATATCCAGAAACTCTCATTGCTATTATTGTGTTGATGTTGTTACTGAAGATTCCCTGGTGTTTCTAAAGTGAGAACACTTAAGGAGCTAAGTACAATAAATGGTCACTGCCTGATTCGCCCTTCCCTGCTCATCCTTTTCCTTGAAATGGATGTCTCTGTTGTCCTCAAGCACAGGACTTGTCAAATCTATGCCAGCAAAGAACTAACAATTTTCAAACTATGGTGGCTACTTGATATGGGGGGATTCTATTGGAGGAATCAGAGTTATCAATTCAATGCAAACACAACAAAAGTACTTAGAGTTTCTTCAGTTGCTGAATTTGTCTCCCATAGATCTCTACCTTCACTCTTGTCCATGCAGTCAGAGGAGTTCCTTAAAATGATAAGTCAGAACATGTCACCCCAAGTCCTACACTGTCTTTCTATTTCAATCAGAATAAAAGTTGAAGTCTTTATGATGTCTTACAAGGCCCCACACACTATGGTCCCTCTGAGCTCAACACCTGCTTCTCTTCCCTTTGCTCACCCTGTTCCTTGTTTATTGGCCTCTTTGTTCTTCCTGGAACATGTCACATACTCTCCACCTCAGGGCCATTGCACAGACTCTGTCTAGGATACTCTTCCTTAAATAACCAAGTGATAATTTCCTCACTTTCTCCATGTATTGACTCAAATGTCACCTTTTCAATCAGATTTACTCTGGCCATCCTACTTAAAATTGCCATTTTTTCACCCTTCAACACCCTTCAATTTTCTTTTGCTGTTCTATTTTTTACTTGAGAATTATTATATTATTATAAACCATATAATTCACTTATTTATGAGGTTTACTTTTATTGTCATCTTACTCCTCACTAGAATATAACCTCCATGTGGGTAGCAATTTTTTGTTGTCTAAATTGTTCATTAATGTGTACCAAAGCCCTAGAAAAACACAGAATAAATACTCAAACATTAAAGAGTTAATAAATTAAAATTACTAACTCACTCTAGAAAAGTTTTATTGAATATCTCATATGGAGAGGCCAAAGAAATACAAATATTTCTGTGCCCCAAGTATTTCAAAGAAGGGTATGAATTTGACTTTGGAGGTAAAGAAGATGGTGCCAGCACTGTGAGATTTCAGACTTCAAAGTAGAGCTCTAATTTCAAAATGCCTTTCTACATACACATGCATGCACACCTACATGAACAAAACATACATATTCTTATTGCTTTATGTTAGTATTAAATTTCAAAGACTTGATCTTTCACAAGCAAATGCTTAAAAGAAATTATAATTGATAGGAGAAAGTAAAGTGCTAGAAGGTACAATTAATGACTGAAAAGTCTAGGAATGGAAGAAGCAGTGTCTTGGAAGAGAGAAAAGCAAGGTCTATAGAAAATTTTCTTTCTTTATGAAATTGCTTAGAAATGACCCTGAATTACACAATTCTATTTCAGTCAACTGAGGACAGATAAAAATCTGCTGTGGTATAATTTCCAGCATATAGTAGAGGCTGAATAAGTATTTGTTTACTGAATGGATAAATGAAGAATAAGAAGCATGATACATGATTTTTTTTATCATCAATATTTTCCTGTAAAATAAAGATTAATATGTTTACCACTCTTTTTCTCCAAGAAAAAGGCTGTGAGATAAATGAATGAAACAAATGTTTCAGCAAAAAAACTACCAGTATGTGAGATATCTTTTGAAATCTGTGCCATATCTTCCATCTGTACCTGCTGTGCATAATTTCAGAATTTGCTGCTTTCATCAAGTAAAGAAAACCCCCTTGCACTTCAACTGTGCATCACATCAAACTAATTTTCATAAAATCCAGCCAAACGTTATGAGCCACCAGTCTCCAGGTTTCTTGGAGGACTTCCATGTCTGCCTCTGATATTAGTAGAATTAGACTCTGAAGTCTGAACTGGGGTAATTCTTGGTTATTTTTGTAAGCTATGATAAGAGCTATGTTTAAATCTTGACAATGACTTATTGACTATTGATAATTATCTTCCTTAACAGTCTAATAGATTTTACATGCTTAGGCCTTTATGGTCTTTAATATTTTGTTCCAAATTTAATATCTTCTGTGTGTATCGGGTGGGCCCAATCTTAAATACAAAGAAAATGATCTTCTTAAAGTATCACTTGTGATTCTTTAGGCTCTAACTGCCAGGGGTTACAATGATAGGTCATAGTGATGAAAAAATAAATAGTATTGCTCTAAATATGCATTCTAACTCTTTTTAGAAAATTCTCAGTCCCCTCTCAAAATCTCCATTCATCTATTTATGGGGTTCTCCAAGAACTGTTTCATGCATATCAGCTGGTGTTATGATCTGTTCTTTAAACTCTAAAGCTGATTCAACCTGTTGCCAAGGCTGCTGAAGGTAACAAAGCTGCTCCAGAAGTTGGTGATGCTTGCCAAGGTCTACATCAAAGTTGACAGTATTTATTGCTTGAGAGTACTGCCTCTCCATAAGCTGAAATAGCAATAGTTTGGTCACAGAGTCCTATCATCACTGAAAAAACCTTGAATGCTGAGTCCCAAGGCTATAGGAGCTGATAATAAGTCATTCATATGGCAAGGCCACATTATGAATTTCATATCCTTTTTTGTTCTAAGACAGTGGCGTTTTATTGTGATATCACTAAAGTGATATCAATCACTACCAATCACATGATATCGCTAAAGTGGTATCAATCAATCTTTCCTGCCTTTTGGATCTCAGTGTATAGAATGCTCTGAAGTTTGTGCTCTCACAATCATTAAAAGCTTACAGTTACAGCCTCCATTTATTTTGGTTCTGGATTAAGTGCCTTAGTGGTGAATGGTGTGTATATTGGGGAAAAAGGAAACATGAAGAAATTAATATTCATTGTCAATAAAGGAAGACAGTGTAAACTAAATATCTTCACATTTCACTTCCTTCCACAATCCATTGTATAATTGGTTTCTCTCTACTCACAAGATAATTCCTTCTAACGAGGTCTCAAAAATTCCTGAAAGCATTAACCCTCTGGCAATCCTGCCCAGGAGTCTCCCCAGTCATTTATATAAACATAACATAGGAGATAAGATATCATCATACAACTTCCACCCCACTATGTAAAAACACCTTCAGATACTAGAGGTTTCTGTGATACAGACTCAATCAAATATGGGATTATTATACGACAGGCAACTATATTGACACAATAATTCTCAGTTATAATTTAATATTGGTTATGCATCGGGGATTGTCATTTAACTATCTTTTCACAAAAGAGAACAATCTTATCAGTACCATTACCTTTAAGTAAAAAAAGTGTACTTCCAGTGTACTTTTAATGGTAAAATACTAAAAAGTACAGTAATCAGAACACTACAAAAGAAAACTAAGTTTGGAGGAGAGAGAATGGAAGATCCAGCTTAAAATATAAGCATTCCAGAGCAAAAAAAATAAAGAAAACAGACAAATAATGATATCATAGAAGAAAAATTTTCAGAAAAAAAGAAATATTTCATCCTATAGATTAAAAAGTATCAATAAATTTAAAATGGTGATTTAAAGTCAAGTGTGCTTTTATAAAAGTACACACACTTGAGCTCAATCCCTGAGGGTTCTGATTAATTGGAACTGGACTGGCACCTTGTTAAATGCTCTTAAAAATTCTGCAGAAGTAATTCTGATAAGCATGGTTAGGTTGAAAATGATTCTTCTCTACATGTCTTATACAAAAGAATATAGCTAGATAGTTTCTAAGGGAAATGAAAGTAGAAGAAAGAGGAGGAGGAAGAGGAGAGGATGGAAGGAAGGAAGAAAAGAAGAAAGGAAGTTAGTAAAGGAAGGAGGGAAGGAAATAAAGAGAAAAAAGTTGACATTTTAAAATCAGGAAGAAAGACTGGAGAAAGAAATTGAAGAAGATACAAATAAATGGAAGCATATACTGTGTTCATGAATTAGAAAAATTAACATCACTGAAATGTCCATTCTACCCAAAGCAATCGATAGATTCAACACAATTCCTATTAAAATACCAATGGCATATTTCACAGATCTAGAACAAATATTTCAAAAATTTGTATAGAACCAGAAAAAAAGACCCTGAATAGCTTCAGCAATCCTGAGAAAGAAGAACAAAGTTGGAGGGATCACAATACCTGATATTAAATTACACTAAAAGGCCACTGCAATCAAGACAGGCTGGTACTGGCATAAGAACAGACACATAGGTGAATGGAACAGATTAGAGAACCCAGAAATAAACCCATGTCTCTATGGTCATTTGATATTTGTAAAAAGGGGCACAAGCATACAAAGCAGTAAAAATAGTCTCTTCAATAAATGGTGTTGGAAGAACTGGACTGGTACATGCAAAAAATGACACTAGACCACCAACTTATACCATACACCAGAATAAACTCATAATGGATAAAGGACTTAAATATAAGTTGTGGCTCCATAAATGTTCTAGCAGAAAATATAGGCAGTGAATTTTCAGACACCTCACATAGCAATATTTTTGCCAATATATCTCCTAGGGCAAGGAAAATAAAGGAAAAAAAATAAACAAATGGGATTACAACAAATTAAAAAGTTTCTGCATGGCTAAAGAAACCATTCAGCATGAGAAGGGAAGTGATTGTATCAGAGAACATATTTCCAATATACATTTGAAAAGGATTTTATCTCCACAATATATAAAGAATGCATATGACTCAACACCAGGAAGACAACAACCCAATTAAAAAATGAGCAAAGGACCTGAAGAGACATTTCTCTAAGAAAGACCTATTGATGGCCCATAGACATATGAAAAAAATGCTCAACATCACTAGCCATCAGAGAGATGCAACTTACAACCATGATTAGATGTCACCTCACACCTGTCAGAATGACCATCATTAATAAACCAACAAACAACAAATGCTGGTGAGGATATGGAGAGAAGGAAACCCTCATGCACTATTGGTGGGAATGCAGACTAATGCAGCCACTGTGGAAAACAGTATGGAATTTGTTCAAAAAGCTAAAAATAGAACTGCCTTATTACTCAGCAATTCCTCTGCTGGGAATATACCCTAAGAATCCTGAAACACCAATTCAAAAGAACCTATGTACCCCAATATTCATAGCAGCACAATTTACATAGTCAAGTGCTGAAAACAGCCTAAGTGCACATCAGTAAATGAGCAGATCAAAAAACTGGTACATTTACACAACGAAGTACTCAGCAGAAAGAAGCCTTTTCTTTTGTGACCTCATGGATGGAACTGGATAGTATGACTTTAAGTGATATAAGCCAGATGGTGAAAGGCAAATACCATACGACCTCACTTAAAAAATGTAATCTAATGAGCCAAATAAACTGATGAGCAAAATAGGACCAGAAACATGGGAACATGGAACAAATTGATAGCTGTAGGAAGGGAGGAGGAAAGAGATGAGACTAGTCAAAGAATATGTATGAATGATTAAGAACATGGAGAACAAAGAGGGGATTGACTGTGGGATAGAAGGCTGGGCTGGGTACAGAGGTGCAAAATATAAAAAACGGGACAACTCTAATAGAACATACAATAAAAATATTAAAAAATTAAAAAGTATTTAAAAAATTAAAGCAAAAAAAGATCAGGAAGAGAATAGTAACAGTGATTTAAATGAGTTAAATCTATACTTCCTTTAATATGCATTTAATAAATATATTTAATAAATATAATTAATTCTTAAATAAATAATAATATATCATTTAGAGAAAATAATCACTAAAAAACAGTTACTGTTGTTGTAAGTGGCTCCCTCTGCAGACTAAGATTTTTGATATGATGAATAGGCAAATATTATAAGACTGTATATAATATTTTTATTATTCTCATGCAGTATTTTCAAAAGCAATGCTAAAGAAGTAATACATTTTTATTTATAATAATTACTAATGTTTATTGAATATTTATCCATGTTACTATTACACTAAACACTTTAACTGTATTACTGACTTAAATATTCAAAACACCCTATCAGGTAGAAACAATTACACCTATTCTCCATTGGAAAAAAAAACAAGGCTTAATAAAGTTAACTAACTCGCCTATGGTCATGGAACTGGCAAGGGAGGGATATGTCTAACTTCGAAGCCCACTCTCAACAACTTCAACAAACTCCAATGAGGACAATAAACACAATTATTACAAAAGAGACTTTAAATATAGTATACATTTATTAATTGTTTCCATATATAATAATTCACATTTACCACTTAATCCCTGTAGCTATTAAAAACTTTTCCCTGTGAAACTTGGATCAAATAAATATAACATTTTCCTTTTCTAAACCAATTCAATCTTTTCCAAGATCCCTACCTGGGTGGCTTGAAGGAAATTTCAGTAATAATTATGATTGAAAAGGCCCTCCTTTCTTTCTAGGACCATGACAGTATAAGATGGGGTTGGTTTTCGTCTCCTAAAGAACTAGTCAGGGGATGCTGGACTCAAATCATGGTGGTAGCCATCATGGCCATTTCTCTTTCTGCTATCCAGATTCAACAACTTTTGTTTGTACTGACTCAGAGATAACCTGCAATGGTTCACCTGAGTCACCACAGACTCTTTGGGCTCAGGACCATTGTGCCACCATCAGCAATCTCTGGTCAAAGCACTAGAACCTCCAAACTTTCCTCACCTGGTCTTCTCCAAGTTCAGTGATTCCTTAGCATCCTTCTTGGGACCTTAGATTCCACTTCTGCTTCTTCCAACCCTAGGATCTTCTTTCACAATCCAGATCAAATATCTCATGAAGAAAGATATTTTCTAATGCTGTCTGCTCTCTTCTTTAGATGAATGGGCAAGAGGAGAATATGTTCAGCTGTGAAATCAAAGTACAGATGAGTGTCTTGACAAGTTATTCTTCCCAAATACAGAAAGCCAAGATAAACTTTATTATTAAACTTTCCATAAAGAAAGATCTGAGGGGATATATATAAACTACACACACACACATGAATTCTAAACATATCAAAGAAGAAAAAATAGCATAATGAACAAGTACTTATGGACCCATAGATCAAGTTCAATGATTATCAACTTACAGTTTCAACTGTATACCCATACATTGTCCCACGTGGCATTACTGAAAATTACCTAGAAATCCTATTATTTCATCCATATTTTGTTATGTGTCTTTAACATAGTCTACTTTTTATTAATTTTACCACAAAACATTATCCTGCCTTCAGAAAAAATAATACTGACTTCTTAATATGATAAAATATCTAATCAGTGAAAATGAATTTTTAAGGGCATTAAGCTAAAACAATAAGTTACTAAGAATTCCTTCTAGAGACAATGTAGCAATGCTCATGATGATTTTACCAAATTATTAAGAACCTCTTTTATACAACATATTAATCAAATTTTAATATTATTTTATAAAAATAAACTTTTATTTCAATTTTACACTTTTAGAAATGATGTACTGATCACGAGTCTTCACTTCATTTTATTCAGATTATGTAATTTTTTTTAACAAAAGCACACAATAATAACCACTTTAGGGAAGGTATAATTTTTGCATTTCTCCAGAAGGTCCTCAAGTTACAACACCATTATTGAGATTCCATCAAGAATTAGAAAACGACTTTTCTTTGGAAAAACAAAAATTCAGGTGAGTTTGCCTTCTTGTTTTTTTTTTTTACTGCAAAAAGAGTACTTCTTCCTCTTTCTTCCTTGCTTGCATCTTTCATCTCAAAAAAAATTAAATCTCTAAAATTAAGTATGAAGAAATGTATAAAGTGATTATTCAGGATGAACAAAATAGCACACCAAAATTAACATATAATAAACTGAGTTGTAGAGTAAATATTTGTCCAAACATTTCTCTAGGTCAGGAGTTGGCAAACTCTGACCCCCTGGACAAATCCAGCCTGGTGCTTGGTTTTGATTTGTATGTCTCACCAGCTATGCATGGTTTTCACATTTTCAAATAGTTGAAAATAACTGGAAAAAGAACGATATGTTGTGATGTGAAAATTTTATCAACTTTAAAGTTCAGTGTCCACAAATAAGATTTTATTGCATTGTCTATGGCTGCACAGACTAGGTGGCCTCAAAGCCAATAATATTCACTATCTGGACTTTTGCAGGAAAAAAGCCATCCCCTATCCTAACAAAAAGCGAACTTTTTAAGTGTCAATTATTAGCTATTATTGATGGGAAATAACACTATCCAGTTATAGTGTTCTTAATGATATCATCACAACTTCCAGGCAAGTAACTTACCAAAGGTTACAATGTAAATAAACACACACATACTTATTCATGTACATGAATCCACAAAAATATTGAGGAGACAAATGCAGTAGGAAAATTGTTTGCTTTTGCTGTGTTGTTATCCAAATAGATGCTGAAAACAATTTAAATTTGCTGGGGACATTATTTTCCACAGTTTTATTATTTTTAATGAAGAAACTATTGCTTCTGTAGGAAGAAAAGCATATTCTGCTACAGCTGTATCAACAGAATAGTCTTTTCTCCTGGAGTGCAGCTGACACTGCATGCCAAGTTTGACATACATGGCAAGTGATGTAAAATATGACCACCATTGCCCATGAGCACAAGTTTGGAAGACTTCCCCTGGACAAGGTTACTTTTGGGAAAGGGAGCTAGAGGGTACATTGTGGTTCTTTAATTTATAATTCTATAAATTGTTTTGTCTATTTAATCTGTAATTATATTAGTTATTTGAACAAAAACAAGTATTCAATTTTCTAAAAGATATTTTGATATAGAGTTATGTAAACACTATAGATTTGAAATTTAAATTAAGTACTATTCACTACCCATGGTCAGTAGGGGGAAATGCCTAAGACTTATATTCTGTTGAACTGAGAGTAGTGCTCTTTTCAATCATTCATTTAAATAATGTATAATTTTAACATTAATAAATAAATTGTCTTAGTGAACAAGAAATACTAATAGTATTTCCATGATTCAAATATGTTCTTAAATAATTCTACCTAAGCCTCCTACACCCCTAGGTCTAGAAATACCAGCAATAAATATAAAATAACTTTCAGTTGGTTAATCTAAAGTTCTTATTCTTAACTATCAGAAGTTTTAAATTGTCATTTTAAGTTGTTAAAATAAGACCATACTAAATCATGAAACATTTGTTTTACTCTAAAATGTTATAGTTAGCTTATACCATATTGGCAAGCAGACAAACTACATTGTCTGACTTCTAGAAGAATTGAACACAATTTACCTGCATATACAACTGGAGGCTGAAACACATCTGTCTAAATAGAAAGCCATAGCCTGATTAACATTCACTGTAAATAGGTACTTAGATTGAGGTAATCAGAAAGTCACGTTCTCTATGCAAACATTAACAACCTGAAGAGCAAATTTAAATTTATCTATAGAAGTTCCTGGAAAGAACCACAACATCCTTATTGTGTAGGTATTAAAGCATTTCCCTAGTAGGTCTAAATCACAGGACAGCAGATGAGACACATCAACAGTCTTTTACTGCTTTGACTGACTGAAAGTGTCCATGTTGCTTATGCTTACCCTAAAAGTCAAGTGTCCATTGTGAGATATTAAATAAATCATTATCCTGTTGAAATGATATTGTTTTATGTATGATCAACATTTACTGTATGATAAACATACTTTAACAGGAAAAGATGAGTAAGGCTCACTTAAGTGACATTGAACTTACCACTAAATCCTGCTAATCGCAGAGGGACGCTAAATATGTGATTTCTCCTTAGACCTCCTCTTCCTCTCCACAGGAGACATCTCTGAGATGCACCAGGTCCTACTTGCCTTTTATTTCTTCTTAATTTTGCCACAATTAGATCATCAAAAATAGGTTGTTCATTAGCAAGAACACCTGCTAGTTGTTGCCAACTTGCATAGACATCTAAAAACATTACTTGTGGTTTTCTCTAAAAAGAAAAAAAAAGGTTAAAGAATAAAAAGTCTAGAAGCTCTGAAACAGTCTTCACAACACTCAGTTCTTTTCAGATATTCTTGAATGAAATGCTATTATAAATGTAAGTTCCAATGACTCATTACCTTAAATTACTGTTGTGAAAGATCAGTTCAAAGAATATTAGAAGTGTTTCCAACTCATTGCACTAAAGACAACAACAACAACAAAAGTACCCACAATTTTTCTGTTCAAAAGAATCACATCTACAGGATGTTGGAAGCAGTTATTTGGATGCATGTTGCGAATCTCCCATCTCCCAAGTTTATGATAAATGTCAGTGAAGTTTGAAGCTAGATAACAGTAGTCCTACATCAAATAGATTTATGGGGAGGATGCATTTAGTATTATTCATGAGCCACTTAACAAGCTTCAGCCAAGGATACAATATGGCCTTTGTTTATAGTCCCAGGAGGTCTTTAGAGGGCTTTTGGAAATTGAAGAGATGTTTTGATAAATGGTAGAGGAGCTTGAGGTGGGCCTGAAAAGCTGTAAGTGTGTTTTCCTGTTAACTTGAAGAGTCCTACATTTCATCCTAACTTCCCTGTTTTCTCAATAAAAAAATTATCAGATATTCTGCCAGTATTTTATTTTGCTATTGTTCTGCTACATTAAATAACCAAGAGGGACACATTTTGTAGAAAAATGTTCATTTCATTCTCTATTACAGGAAGTTGAAGCACCTTAACAGGCTATCCAGACTATTTGAACAGAAATGAAGCAACATATGTTTGAAACTGTCTTTTATATTCTTTATGTTTATGACCCACATTCTTCTCAAAGAATCGTTATTTATGGCAACGTATGTGTATAATAGTTTTAACTTAACCAAGAACTTCTGTTCTGCAGCTAACTGAAAGACTTGGGAATCAGAAATTGCATGAGTATGGCTTGGTTGAATTAAATTAGGGAAATAATTCCACCCGTCTTAGTGTGAGAGGGAGTAATGAAGTAACTCATAGAATGGTTAACTAAGGACAATAGTTGATATATTTAAAAAGAATTATTTTAACATTTGGAATATCACTGGTTGAGCAATTTACAACAAAAACAATGTACCTTCAGTATGTGACCCTATCAACAAGCAAGACATAAAGATACTTCCTTTTCAGTGGTAACATGGGACATGACAATGATTTCATCTTACCTAATTCCTAAAAATGATTCCAGAAATTTGTTTATCCAACCCATTTTATGGCCACCTTTGCATGAGGTCTTGGAGTGCCTGAGTCTACACACTTCAGTTTACAAAATGAACTTATTTTTGGAGACGGCACCTCATCAGAACTGTGTGGTTTGTAAACTTTGTTTTATATTTGATGCTTTTTATGCAGAGTGCTGTGTGTCACGTACATTCATTCTCAAACCCATCCTTCCCTCCAATTTCAATTATGGAGCTGAAGTTCCACAGTAAGAGGTGGGGCCTTGGGTTTCTTGTCCACTGCAGTGTCTAATATGACTCCAATGTGGAAGTAACTAGCAGAATCATCTGGTTCAAGTCCATTATTTATTAGATTTAGACATGGACAAGATATCCACAAAAATCACACTGTTTGGGAAGTGACAGAAAACACTTTTTATAAGAGTTTGCTAATCTATCTCTTATCAACTACCAGAGGTGCTTGACAATGCTTTAAATACCCTCTGACATAGTCAGAAAACTACTAAATTTATGTTTCTGGAGAAAATACATTTTAAAGAAGATATATCTCTTATTTACTTGGAATTTAAAACATAACAATATTATAGAAATTTAAATATGGTGTGGCTGTTGGAAAAAATGTGAAGACATCATCAACAATCTACTAGCTAGAAACTAAAAAAACACACCACTTTTAATAATTTAACACACACACACAACATGTTAAGATAATTTGTAGGTTAACACATAAAACCGGGGCAGAGAGAGGAGGGAGAAAGAAGGCTTACTCAAAAGTTCTATTAATCCTCACTAATGTTCTGTTTTGCCTCCCCTAGGCACTAATTCTTCAGGAGAATGCCAAAATGCTAGATGATATTACCTTGGGTTTCCTGAGTGGGGAGCTCCTTTTTATAGTATGATACTGCAATGTTTATGTCATAAAGGCAAACAAGTAAGAACAGGCTAATGTTTGTAAAGCTGTGTTCATGAAAAGTATTCTGTTTAGACCTCAACTAAGCCAGTATTTGGTCAAATAATTATCATGGTCTTCCTTAATTGTTGACATCAGTTGCTGCTAATACATGAAATAGAAATTTTGCTGGCGACTGCATTTTAAAATGAAAGATGATCTCTAGAAACATACTCATTTATGAACTCCTGTGGCCAGTGGCTGCCAGCCCTAGGCTGTGCAGTGAAATTGGTATATTTCTTCCAGTTATTTACTGGCATTTAGCTTCCCATCTTCACATTTTTAACAACTGGTTAATTCAAATAGTCAAACTAATAACCTATATTGTGCAAAGCAAGAGTACTTAAAAACAAAGTTGTTCACAGCGTGCAGATAATGGGAACAGATTTCTTTTAAAAATCTCTACAGGTGCTTATCTAATTCTGTCAAGGCAGTGGTTATTGCACACAAATAAGACAGCGTTCACCGATGAATGTCATGTGAGCAACTGACAGTGGAGTCACCAACATTAGGAATCTATCCACCTGATACTGTGTCTATATTCAAATTTAAACACCCATATAGTCAGTTCTCTGGCAGAATTAAAGGTCGTCTCTAAAGGTGAACAGTGTTTGGCCCTCTCTCTGTGCAAAACTTTAGCCTTTTCTTTGTAAGAAGTAAGTAATTTAGATTCCAAGTTTAAAGTTTATAACTTTAAAGTAAAATTCTTTTTTTACATATATAAATATCACATAGACTCAGTTCCCAGATCTTGAAACATTGTATGTTTTCATATTGAAAGTCATAGAGAAACATGCTAGGACATACTAGATTGTTGATGTGAATTCCCACTTGTCCCTCTCCTCTCTGCAGAAGGTCCAACTACTTCAAAAGTCATGCTCCAACTTTAGGTTCAGTCTGCAGACAGGATGCTGAGTGAGAGCCCTGGGGAAATGGATTCAGAGGCAAAAGTGAAGCAATTATTCTGTCTACCTTAGAGAATTAAATGCCAGAACTTCCAATCATAGCAGTGTATTCACTTGTTCTTTCCTTCATTTGATATTTATTTAAGAGCAATGACTACTGAACACAACACAAGGTGATTCAGGAAATTTTAAAGAAAGAAAAAAAAAAAAGAAAAAACCCAGTCCCTGCCTTATATGAGAAACACCTTCATGCAAATGCCTCTGGTAATAATATAGTGTTTACTGTGTTCCATACTTTCCATAAATTAACAATTTAACCCATTCATCAAGTCAATAGTGTAGGTAGGTATCATGATCTTCTCTTCACATATGCAGAAATAGAGCACAGAGAGGTAAAGTAATTTGAGCTCACACAGCTGATCAATGAGAGAGCCAAGTGTCAGAGCCAAACACGGTCTGGCTGAAACATTCAGGTTCTTGTCCCTCATAGTGCACTGCCACTAATTTAAGCTACAACAGACACATATGGGGAGTGGGTGGAAAGAGATACAGGGGAGGGATGGGGGAGGAAGGAAAAATGGTGGGGGAGGGATTGGGTGGTGAAGAAGGCAGACAAAGCATTTAATTGGATGTAATCAGAGGAACATTTCAGAAGAAAAGAAGGACATGAGCTGAAACTTTAAATTTGATTAATGCCCCATGTAAATATGCAGAGTTCTTTCAACAATTTTCAACAATTTTGAAAATTGTTCAGAAATTTTAAAAATTATTTTTATCATTTATTTTTCTCTACTTGTATAAGTGTAATGTATCAACCCTTCTTTTTGTATCAGTTTTTCAGCAACCTGGATATTATATCTCTCAGAGACAAAGGCCCTCAGTTATCTACATTTAAAATATAATGAAATTTAATTAAAGGAGGTGTTTTACTTTTTTTTTATTTCTTTTTAGTTTGGTCAGAATGGCCTCGTAGTCTCACTTGTGTGATTTGCACTTCATTGGCCAAAAAGTCTGAACTTTTGCTTTGGAAATCTGGTAAACATGGAACATGGAAGGAAAAGATTCATTGGTAAAGTACATTTCCATAAACTTCCATGTAGAAAGAGTGAAGGGATGGTATTTGATAGAAAGCACTATTTAAAACTACAAATTCGGGCTGTCAGTATTTTACACTTATAGTTATAGACAAATATGGCCTCGCCTCCTTTCCTTCAGTCTTTTACAAGAAATTTCTGCAATAACTAGAAGCCATGTATTTGTAGAGATGCTATATTGAATTGAAAGATAGTAAGAAAAGTCATGTGGCTGATATACTGTGAGGGGAGCAACTTCACAGTAGCTTTAACTGATAATTCCTATTTCTGTAGGCTCATTAGTGCAAACAGGGCGGAACTGGGGAAACACTGTTCTGATCAGTTCGGTTGTAGATTAAGCATCAGCGTTAAGGTTTCCAGAAATTGGACCCCTGATAGCTTTTAGAACTAGAACCTATGTCTTATTTCACTGTCCTAAACCACTAGAAAAAAGCAATAGCCATGGCATGTTTAATTTCACTGTTATTTAAGTATTTAAATTAAGTATTTAAAATGACTTTTGAATTTTTATTAATATGTTTGATAACCTCTCAAGAAATTTCTAGCTAGGTAGTCGATGAGAAGGTAATAATTACATGGTTTGAAATTTGATGAAGTATTTGTGTGTGCTTTTTATTCAGGTATCTATAGTTGCATCAGAAAAATATTAATAATTTATGTTCTAACTTGTCAGATTTGAATTAAAATTGTCTTATACATCTAAATTTTATTTGCTAGAACATGATTATAATTTTCTACTATTTCTGGACTAAGTGAAATTTCAGGATTCAGCCAGACAGTCACCTAATCCTACTCTGATATAATGAAAGTAACCTAAATATCAACTGATTACATGAACTGTGAAAGTTTAAGTATTCTGGTGACAGCCTGGAACAAGAATAGAAAGTGGCATACCATTAATCAGGTTATTTGATATGTTGTAAAAAAGGTTGAATTGGTGGAAAACACAGATATTCCCACTATTTTCATAAGGCAGTAGTGTCTGCAGGTATTCTTCTGAAGCCTTCAGCCTGAGGACCCCTTTGTCTAAAGCATTTTAAGAAGGGCTCCTGTGAGCCCTTTTCATTAATCATCAGCATAGTCTACACGGTAGTTTCCCGAAAGGGGTGGGGGAGAGTCTTGTGTTGAGAAACCTTCAGAAATATATGACAAGAGCACCCCTGGCCCAGAGACAGGGTCATGTAGAGTGGAAATACGAGCTCCTAACCCTTGACCCCTGTGCCTCTTTATTTTGAGTCCTTGAACAATGCACGGTTGGCAGGCACAAGCAGTGGCAAGCCCTTCCCTCTTTTGTTAGGCTTGGGAAAAACTCAGGGAGGCTCACTGTGACTCCTACCTAAGGGCTTGCCTGTTTTTTAATTAGAAAGAATTACAACTCACACCATATTTTTTCACATCATGGTTTTTAAAATGTCCCAAGCAATAACACATTTTTCAAATTTTCACAGTCAAATGAACTTGTTACAAAGCACCATTATTTTATGAACGGGATTTTTGTTTTGGTGGATCTGCTTGGATATTTAAAACTGCTGTTTTGTCTCCTGCGGTTAATGTCTTTCTGAAGTGATTTTGCAAGTGTTAGTAGTACTAAATCCCTCTGGAAAAGCAAACATAATATTATCCATAGGTGTTTTTATAATCATGGAAAAATAACAACAAAAATATTATAACAATTTCTTGTTGAACTGCACATTCAAATATGACCCAGAGTAAAAAATTTAAATAGAACTTTTTCTAAAAAGCATGCCTTATTCTAAATTAATGCTAAAATAATCTGGTTCCTTTATATTTCATAGATTCTGAGATTCTAAAAGCTTTTGTTATTTGTTGCTCTAGTCAAGTTAGTTGCCATGGGCTTTTATCCAAAGAAAATAAAAAATTTAACATACAAAGAAACTGTGGAGTAAATGTCACATGACTTGGGTTCCAACAATTCAAAAAAGAAGAATGAACAGAAAGTTAAGAGTCAACTTACATTCGGGTATGTAATACCAAGAAAAGAAAGATCCAGATTTTAACTTTTTCTAAAGAAATGCTTGTTTCTGTACCCCAATCTCTTTTCTATTTTCCCCTACTGCTCCCTCCTGTTCTCACACAAACAGAAATATTGAACTCAGTTTTATCATTTTTATTTAGAGCTGTTTTACTGGTTAGTATATGTATCTCATAATCTATCTAAAGTTTTAAAAATGTTATTTGAGATTCTTCCAGAGCTGGTGCTAGTCTATCTATAGTCAGGGGCAATCAAAATAGTTCCATTTGTTTAATTTCAGCTCAGGTTCAAAGCAGAATATTTTAATTATGAATATGATACTTTAGCTATTACCTTAGCATTTAATGAGACTTTAAAGTCTCATTTAAAGATTTACAGCAGTGTTGTTTGTTTTTTTTGGCTAGTCCCCAAATACTAAATCACTACTTCCTCAATTAGGAATATAGCAAAAAAAATTAAATATCATACTTTTCTTCCCTGGGATGCTGGGCACCTGCCCGGGCCTTCTGGAAGAATGAAGAAGGCATCATGAAGTTACTCATTCATGAAAGACAAATCATGCCTGTCAAAATATTTTTAAATGTTCCATGTTATTTTTCACCTTAATTGGATACTAAAAAAGTTTTTAACTCTATTTAAAAAACACAGATTATGGAGTTTTAGATGAAAACATCCAAAGTAGAACTCCTAAAGGCAGTTAGAAATGTGGACCTGAAACTAAAACAAAATTAGAAGAACAGACATGTTCATAAGCAAGACCTTGTAGAGAAAAAAAAGATGCTAAGACATGTGATTGTGACTAACATCCTTATATTTTTAAAGATATAATAACATTAAAGATAAATCATTGCTTTTTCCAGATTTAAAAACATTCTAGCTCCTTTAATTTTAAAATATGTTCTCTATATTAATATGTTATTTCCTTTATTATAATAAAAAGTTTTTTTAAAAAATTAAAATACTTTAAAAAATGATTTTATTTATTTATGTTTTAGGCGGGGGTGTCAGGGAGAAAGAGAGGGAGAGAAACATCAATGTGTTGTTGCCTCTTATGTGCCCCCTACTGGGGACCTGCCCCACAACCCAGGCATGTGCTGTGACTGGGAATCAAACTGGTGACCCTTTGGTTTGTAGGCCAGCGCTCAGTCCACTGAGCCACAGCAGCCAGGGCTAAAAGGCTTTTCTTAAGAAAACCTAAAAGATGTCAATAATACTGTTTAAATTTTTAAAAGGTTCATTTCCAGTCAAATAATTTGAATTCATAATTGCCTCCTACCTTATCTGTGCTTTTCACCCCATCTCCTAATTTTTATTAGCATCCTCCCTTTCTCATGTATTACTTCCTTTCCATTTGTCTTCAACTCTTCTCCCCTCTCACTGGCCAAAAGTAGGTCTTCATCACCATTTATAAATCCTCTAGCCTCTTCAATTTGAAGGCAAACAAACAAAAACTACAATTTCTTTTCTCACTCCAGCTTCTACCATACTTCTCTCCTTTCTTACAGCTAAAATGCTAGATTGTGCTGTCTGTATTTCCACACAGCAGTTCATTGCCATCAACAACAGGCAGGCTTCTGTCCCTACAAAGCCATGGAAACTGGCATCACTAAGCAGTTCCCTGCTTCTAAATCAAATCTAAATCCAAATTTTTACTTCCTTCTGTACCATTTGACACTGCCGACGACTTCTTCTCCACTCCTCTGACAGCACATCCTCCTGAGCATCTTCCTCCTTCTTTTTTAAACTTTATATTTTAAAATCATTCTAAGCAAACAAAAGTGACAAAAATAGTACAAATAATTCCTTTTACCCTATTTGTCACATTTTTCTTCTTTTGTGCTCTCTCTTTTTCCCAATACATGATAACAGATGACAGATGACAATTAGATAGATAGATAGGTGATAGATGATAGATAGATAGATAGATAGATAGATAGATAGATAGATAGATGCTATTTTTCCTGAAATTTTGAGGATATAAATTTCATACTTTATTCTTCTTTAACAAATGTCACTTTTATATGCATTTCTTAAGAACAAAAATATTTTATTTATCCACAGTATAATTATCAAAAGCAGGAAACTTAATACTGATATGAAACTGTTATCTAATAGAGTCCATTTTCCTAGTGTCTTTTACACCTTTTTTCTGGTACAGAATTTTTGGAAAAATTGCAGAGTACATTTATATACTTCTCTTTGTCAACTTAATCTGAACAAGCTCCTCAATCTTTCTTTGACTTTCAAGCTGCGGACATTTTTGAAGAATGTAGGCCAAGTATTTTATAGACTGCTTTTCTCCCTGAGCTTTCTGGTGTTTTCTCGATATTAAATTCAACTTTCTAACATTTTGGGCTGGAATACTAAATAGGGAATGTTATATGCTTTAGAGAATATCAGAACTGGTGGACCATGCTGTTCATTTGCCTCTTATTATTTATTAATTTGGATTACTTGGTTAAAGCTTTATCCAGTATCTCCACTGTGTGTTTATTATTTCTCCTTTGGAAATTATAGTTGAGTGTCATTAGTCACAGTAGTTATATTCTATAAAGTTGCTGCAAATTGTTCTGAGTTGCTGAGTGTTGTTCTCAGAGGAAATACTGGGTTACATTCGTGTAAGCCTGTTGATATAAAATTTTCATCAACCAATCAATACATAACCTTGTAGTGGTAAATTTTTGTTCTTTAAAGACACCTTATGCAATATATATTTTTGATTCATTAACATCAAAAATTAACAGCATGTAACTCATGACTAACAAAGCATATCCTAACATCAATTTTTTCTGTAAGGCACATCACAGCGTCCTCACACTTCACACTGGAAAGGACATCATCACTATGCTTTGGAATCATTTTAAATAGCAAAATAACTAAGAAAAAGCACACATATGCAAAAAGCTCATCTCAAAAAAGATACTTGCTCATAGTATTACAGTTAAAATAAGAAGGCACAGTGTTGCCTTGTTCAACGTCAGCTAAAGGTATGCACATTGGCAGACTCAGATTTCACACCGTTATGTGCGTTTCCATGAGGGACCAAGAAGGTGCCCTGAATATTAAATAATGAAGGTCAGTTGTAATAAATAGCTTGTGAAAAAGTACTTAATATGATGTAAATATTCTGAATATCATTTAGCCTCCCTCAACCCAAGATTTACCATCTATTTTTCTTTATTCAATTTTTGATAGTTGTAAAATGGTGATTCCATCATTCTTTATTTATTAGTTAGAATTTTATTGTAAGAAAGAAGTTTCTCTTCCTATCCATCTATCTATCATCTGTCATCATCTGTTATTATCAGTAGATAGATACTCATGGAATCAAATTTTATTTAATTAGTTCTAATATAGTACTATGGTTTGGGACTATGAGAATTCCTTTATGTTGACTCCTAGGTCTTTGTGATATTTCCACATCATTCATTCTGTACTTATTTATGGTACCATGCATATTTCAGGCTTATCTTAAATCTTCCCTTACCTCCATTTTCTTGGAATTAGCCATCTTTCCAAGAGACACTGGTTTATTTCAGTGAGTAATGTTCAGTGGGAAATGTGTCCTACTTTTCTCCTTCCCTTCATGCCCTTTCTCAATCTCTTTCTCAACTAGTCTTCTGCCAGTTCTTACAGGCAGGGGTCTTTAAGTTTCTGCTCTAGGCCTCTCTCTTTTCACCTAAATAATTTTATCACTCTCTTGGTTACATCTCTCACTTGATTGTCAGAACTTCCCACCCAACTTCAAAGTGACTTTTGTTGCCCTGGTTTCATTTGGAATTAGTATAGTTACTTCCTGAAATGTCATAAGCACTCAATTAATTAACACTTTTATGGAAATAAGATAAAGATTAAGTCATCCCAAATCTGGTTGACTTTGTGCATATTCTACATTTGACATATATTCTTTACCCTTCAGTATATCTGATTATATGTAATATTTCATTGTGTCAGAATTTGTGGTCCCTTTCATATTTCTAGAATCATTTTACTAGAAAATTTTAGATTCTTTCTCAAAATCAACAAATAAGATTACTTTTTTCAGTGTAATGTAAAAATAAATTGTTAAAGCCTCTTGATGACATTTTGGTAGATTATAAAATATATTGTACTTAATTTAAAATTTTTTATTGAATTTAAAAATTCAGGGATTAGAAGATAAAATACAAAATACCAAATTAAATTCAAATTTCTGATAAACAATGAGTAATTCTTTAGGAAACTATGTCCCAAATAAGTTTTAAAACCCCAGTGTTTATTTGAAATTCAAATTTAACTGGGTGCCCTATATTTTTATACTTCCTCTAGAAACACTCATATTATCTGGAAATAAAAGTAATATTGTGTTGAAAACTTATCAAATATTATTATAGGAAAAAATAGGAAAAAATATTTTATTTTCCTGACTGGTATACTTTAGACATTGCATGAGTGTGCCCCAAATGATAATTTAATGGGATTTAAATTTAAAAGGTTTTTAATATATATATACAAATAAATTTAAACACTGCTGTAGCAATGTTCAACATTCTTAATGGTGAGTTGAGTAGTGTGTGCCACATGATGTAAAACAGGTTATTATTCATGGTGGGGGTGAGGTAATGTGAGCAGGACGACTTCAACTCAACACCAGTGCCACAAGTTGGCATGCTCACAGGGGAGGGGTTTGCTTCCCAAGTACATAAAAAGATCTGGACAGAGCAGAAAATACTTCTAGACAAATAGTAAAACCATGCTGAAGGACAAATAATGTAATTTAATTTTTCAATACATAACCCTAAATGCTAGTAATTGAATTATTGCAATACATATACAAAGAGTTGAGGTAGAAGTGTAATCACTAATGTGGGTTAATAGTGTGATTTCATCAGTAGTTATTTCATTTTACTATTAGCATGGAGAAAAATAGTCAATTCAAGTGTGACTATGTTTTTAGTGCTTATACTAGAATTGGAAATTTTAGTACTATCTCATCAAACTCTATTTTTTACTGGAATGTGTTTAAATTAAATTAAAAAGAACAGATTCCATTTTTAAAGGTGTCAATTTAAGTTTTCATTTTAAATGAGAAATATTGTAAGGTTTTAGTTCACTGAGCATGAAATACTTTTACTTTCTCTTGATAAAGTGGCGAGACCCTACAACTTTGTGTGGCTTGAACTAGAATAATAGGTAGAAAATTTAAGGGTCATAATATTATGTGATACTCAATTCCAGTTCATAAAAAATAAAAAAGAAATAATAAAGAATGAAGAGAAATAATTTAAAAATTAAGTAAAACTATAAATGTTAATCTGCCCACATATAGATTATGTGAAAATCATAATGGACAATAATTTATTTAGATAGGGTTTCTCTATTGCCCTAATATAAATTAATTTCTATATTTATAAACAAATTAATTTACTAACCACTTAGTTAATGTCTGCTGCATGCATGATTAAGGACTGTATTCTTATTGTGAACACAAAGACTAATGAAAGTTCCAGGTCTGTTGAAGGAAAGCCATAGTTCTCTTTGGGTAAGTACTTCTACTCAATAAACTCAACTTCTATATAAATGGTGTTTTAAAAGATGTGCTTAGATTTCCTCTTTCAAAATATTGTTTGGTCTAGGACAAACCTACAACAAACAGAGAAGGAAAGTGGTGGGTAGAATTTGTTCCTTGGTTTCTTTATTAAAACATAAGAGTTGAGCTTTTGTATGTAGAGGAAACATGCTCAACAATTTCAAAGGAGATTAATGGACACCTGGATTCCACAAATCTTTGAAATGTTTTTTCCAGGATTGTGACACATGGCAGCAATGTAAAAGATCTGGTAGTAAGAAATCTTTCACATCTTTTTCTAGGATTTGACTATTTAGCTCTCACTTTCCATAATAAATTTCTTGATGGGAAATTATTAATCAATGAGTACAAAGTTTCAGGTAAGCAAAATAAATGTTCTCTAGAGATCTGCTACATAACGTCACCTGTAGCCAATAGCAATGTACACTAAAATTTTGTTAAGAGGGTTGATCCCACATTGTGTTCTTTCCACAACAAGATAAAAAAAAAAGAAGAGAACTGTAAGAATAACTCATCACAGACTTTTACTGCTTGATGACATCCAGAACATAAAGATGTAAAAGGACACCGAAATCAATATTCTGAAAAAATTTCCTGACATACTAGAATAGAAATTAATTCCCCTTTTTATGAATTAAGCCAACTATAGAAAAGTTTAATTACCAAGGTACTTATGCCACATGGGGCCTCCAAGACTTTTTTCCTTTATCCAATCCCAGTAGACACTGGGTATGTTATAGAATTAGAATTGTCTGTATGCAGTTCTCACATATATCATTAAATCTTTTCCACAGAAATGCTGATGTGTCTCTTAGCTGATATGACTTTCATATCTGCACAGCCTGACAGGTATGCAGGTGCAACTTAGGTCATTGGGCATTGTCCCACAAAGTGAAAGCTTACTGGTTTGATTCCTGGTCAAGGCACATGCCTGGGTTACTCCAGTTGGGGCATGAGCAAGAGGCAACCAATATATGTTTCACTCACACATGGATGTTTTTCTCCCTCCCTTCTCCTCTCATAAATAAATGAATAATCCTAAAAAATTGTCAGGACCAAGTAACAGTACTTGGCATATCTCTTCTAAATGTATCCTAAAACATAGCATAAAAAGCAAGCACAACTGCAAGTAAAATAATTTGTTTTTAATTAATAAAAAATTGCCTTCATATTCATCTTAATTCCCAAATCACAGAAATTCAAATTTCATCATATGGGAAAAAAATAACTAAGACTGTGATTCAAGTAACATTCTCAGGAAAATAAAGTGCAATCTCCTGGGTTTAAAATATGCTCTAGCATTTTTAGCTAACGAGAACCAAAAAGAGAATGTCTCCCAGTAGGTAAGGAAGTGACAGGTGGTGTACAGACCTGAAACTGAATTTTGGCTGCATTCTTGCCTAGCCATGGGAGATGGATTCTTTTCCGTAGTGGAAATATGCTCAATGAGAGTGGTCTGTTGTGAGAATTAGAGGATAACAACATAGTTTTCATTCTGTAAGCATAAATTTCAGTTGAAGAACTTCTCAACTTAGTTTTAGAGTGTCAACAGTGGCAGGAAGTATGCCCAAAGTTTTCCTTTTTTAGGCATTCTCAGTATTAGAGAGGGGTTTTCATTGCAGCCATGTGGTTCATATTGAATTTGACAAGTCATGTAGCGATTAAAAATTGGAATGCTTTGACAGCAGGGTGAGTGAGCATGAGGATCAGTTGCTGTGTAACTCCCCATGATAGGGACAGCCTGGCAAATGACTAGGCTCCGGTCAGGGGGAGTCTTCAGCATCAGTGCACAAGGTGGAGAGGACTGACAGGTCTCATCAAGACAGCACCTGGGGATGACAGATGTACTGACCAGTTCCACCACTTGCTGGTCTTTCCCTTGTGTTGTTTTCCTGTAACAATAAAATGGAAACTGAGTTTCTGAATCTTGGAATGTAGATACTAGAAGTAGTCCAGGTCAAATGGGGAGTTTGAATACAGCCTTATGTAAAAAATGTGTGATTCATACATACATATATTTTTTGTATTATAATGGTGAGCAAAATTTAAGGATGAAGGAATTAACATAGTGTTCTAATTCCTGTTCAATTGTATTCAACTTCAAGCAATCATTGAGATCAATGTTTTATCAGTTTTTTCTACTCTTAGTATAAATTAAGCTTTATTTTTGATTTCATCTAATGTATGTCTTTGTTAATGATATGATAATATCTTGCTGGTGCTGACTGATTTTTCAGGGCCTTTGAAAAGCATAGTACTGAAAAGTTCAGATTTAAAATTAATGCTATATATAAGGGAATAGAACTATTCCACCAGTTGTATATTCCTATGCATATGTGAATAAATTTGTTCCCAGTCAACATTCAACATTTTTTTCCATAGGGGTAGTATGTTTCAAGTGTGGTTTAACTCATTAAGTACAAAGTAAATAAACTAAAGTGGAAGGTTCAGAGAAGGAAAATAATAAACTTATGGTAAAAGTCAATATTATTTACAGTATTAAAATTCATGTCATATAAAGACAAACCTTGTTGACTTGAGGTTTAGTTTTATGCACTGTGAGAAACACTCAGATTTTTAACCTATACCTTTTTAACATTTTAGGCTTAATATAAAATGTCTTTAAGTTGTATCTCATTGAAACAGAATTATAAGTAAGTATTGCATAGGCTAAATTGATAATTTAAGAAGTGTAATTTTCTATCTATTTTATCGGTGTTTAAAAATAGTAAGATGGTGCTTAAGCAACCATCAATGATAACTAATTGCATGTGTTTGTATGTTTCAAGTACCATCATGAACTCACTCATACCTTTTTTCAAGCATACAGCATTTCTATTTAGTCCTGAATAATATTTCATCATATGGATATTCCATATTTTGTTTGGCCATTCATGTACTGATATTTGTTAGGCCATGATAAAATGCCTTGAAGAAAATCTATGTACAAGTTATTGCATGTACTTACAAGTTTTACTTTTATTGGGTGTATAACTAGTTGTGAAACTCCTGACTATAAAACTCTATGTTTAACATCTTGAAGAACTACCAAACTCTTTTTCAAAGTGACTGTACATTTTATATTTCTAATAGTAATGAACTAATTTTCCAATTTCTCCACATTCTTGCCAATAGTTTTTATTGTCTGCCTTTTTTATTAAAGCTAATTTCTTTGTAAGTGATATATCTGGATTTGATTTGCCTATAAAATGATAAATGATGCTAAGTATCTTTTTTTTGTGCTTATAACCAATTCATATATCTTCTTTGCAAAAATATCTATTCAAATCTTTGACCCATTTTTTAAAATTGGGTTGTCCTTTTATAATTGAGTTGTAAGGGTTCTTTTTATATTCTGTATAAAAGTTCTTTATTACCTATATGGCTTTCATATATTTTTTCTACTCTGTGGGTTGTCTGTTTACTTCCTTGATGATGTCATTTGAAGCACAAAATTATTTAATTTTGATGAAGTCCAGTTTATTGATTTTCCTTTCATTTTTTTGTGTTTTGAATCTAAAAATTTTTATTTTACCTAAGATCATGAAGACCAACTCCTGCATTATCTTCTAAAAGTTTTATAGTTTTAGATCTTACACTTAGGTATAAAATCAATCATTTCTTCAAGGAACTCTAGATCTCAGTTTCTTTCAGTGGCAAATCAAATGATATTTAGAGACCACAACCTGGGTGCTAGGGGTGCAGATTTTTACAGAGTTTTTATTATTTGTTTTCCAGTAGATAAAGCCATGAAGAAAGTATGTAAGTAAATAAATAAATGCATAAATAAATGTGAATTTGAATTAATTTTGATATTCCAAATTTAAGATTATAAAGATTTACTAGTCTCTATTATTTTTCACTTTATTTGTTTGCTATACCTCAAAGATATGGTTTCCACTAATATTAAATAATAATTTATTTTATTTATTCTTAAAATACCTATAAAATTTTCAAAATTAAAATATGCATATTACAAATATTGAATAAAGTTGAAGATTTTTTATACCTTTGTAATATACTTTAAGCAATTCTTTCTTCTCTCTGTGGTTATTCTTCCATTTCATATAAAGTTAGGCTTACTTGTTCAGTTTTCCAATTTTTAGGGAATTTTTACATTTAAATGTGTGTCAATCATATTAAACAGTAAAATAGATCTTTTAACAAAGTGCACCAAAAAAATCTTGCTTCCATCCCTGTCCTACTCACTCTTGTTTGTATACTATGTGCCATTCAGTCAGTTCCAACTCATGTGGACTCTGAATAAGTGATGTCCATAACATTCTGTCCTCAAGAGCCTTGTTCAGCCCCTGTAGACTAATGCCTATGGCTTCCTGTGTGGAGTTCATTCATCTCACATTTGATCGTCCTCTTTTCATGTCACCTTCTATTTTTCCAAGCATTGTTGTCTTTTCCAAAGAACCCTGTCTTCTCATGATATTCCTGAATCAGGATAACTTCATTTTTGTCATTTTGTCTCCAGTCATGTTTCAGGCTGAATTTACACTAGGACTCACTTGTTTATCTTCTGTCAGTCCAGGGAATATGGAGAACTCTCCTCCAACACCGTATTTCAAATGAATCATTTTTTTTCTATCCGCCTTCTTCACTGTCCAACATTCACAAAGTAATTGGGAATGTGAGGGTGTGCATGATGCTAGCCTCGGCCTCTAATGACACATCTTTGCTCTTGATGATCTTTTCTAATGCTCTCACAACTACCAAGTCTTATGTAGCTTTCTTTTGATTTCTTGCCCACAGTCTCCATTTGAATTGATGACTGAAACGAAGTAAACAAAATCTTTAACAGTTGTGGTGTCTTCGTTGTTGATGTTAAAGTTATGTATTTCTCCTGTAGTCATGGTTTTTGTCTTCTTAATATTGAAATGAAGTTCTGCTTTGGCACTTCTTTCATTTTCATCAGAGGTTCTATCAAATAGTTGTTGCTTTCTATCAGTGAGATAGTGTTATCTGGATATCGTAAGTTATTTCTTCAACCAATTTTTACTTCTCCTTCCTCTGAGTCTAGCTCAGTTTTTTATATTACATGTTATACATACAGATTAAACAGTAGGAAAATAAAATGCACACTTGTCTGATGCATTTGCCTATAAGAAACCATTCCATCTCTCCATAATCTGTCCTGACAGTGGCTTCCTGTTCCCATACAGTTTATGTATTAGGACAATCAAGTGCTGAGGTGTGCCTACTTCTTTCAGGGCAACCTATAGCTTTTCATGATCCACACTTTGCTGTAGTCTCTACAACTTAGACTAACCTTCTTTTGAAATCCTCTGGAGTACTACTTTGTCCAAAGTAGGTTTGCAATTAGATCTTACATGCCTCTTCCTTTTGTGAATCCAGTATATACAGGCAAAATTTCTTTTTATACAGTAGAAGCATTAATTGCATGACTGTGATTATTACTTCACTTGTGTAGAAACTCAGAGCAATAGATTTATAAATACTGGATTCTTTGGCTTTTTCATTCTTAAGATTTGAATGTATATTGAAAATTTTCAACACAGGCCATTGTTTTGTTTTCTATATTTGTTGACATATCTGTTGTTTTGCACCCCCTAAAAGTAGCAATTGTTATAAGTTTTGGGGTTATTTTTCTGTAATATATTTATGAAAATATGAGCAAATAATATATGTACACACCTATATTTCTAATACTTTATTAGATAAAAGTTTGCTTTTTTACCTAACAATAAATCTTTGATAAAACTATATATTAGTAGAGAGATACTTCTTCATTCATTGTAATTGAAGGGCTTTCCAATAGTCTCCTACTGATTGATATCTAGGTTATCCATTCCTTAGAATAATAAATAGTATCTTGCAATAATCACTTTGCATTTTTGCCAGTATATCTTCTAAAATATATTTTTAGAAATGAGATTGCTGAATATAGCACATATTGTAGTCCCACCCTGCTGAGCTCTGTATCCTTCCTGAAGAATTTGGGATGAACTGACTTGTGTGGCTCTGGGACTGGAGCTAACTGAAGCATAACCTTCCTATCACATGGCCAAATTTTTGTCTGTTTGGGCCTGACAAACTGTGCAGACCTCACCCTCATGACTCCTTGAAACTTCACTTGAACACAAAGGTGTGCAAGCACCCAATGGGTAACAGCTAGACTTAATAAATCCAGGGACATTTGTTGAGTGGCCTCAGACCCAGCACTGGTACCAAGTTTGAACCAATATCAATCTGGTAAATACTATTTGCCCATACCTGGTGACTCACTGAAAACCTACCTCATGCAACCTGAGTACCACCAAAGGCTTTTTCAGTGACTGAACCTAACAAGCAACAGGAAGGCCGAAACAAGTGGAGGCAGATATTAAGATGCCTTGGCACTCTTGCTGAGCTGCCCCCATGCCCAGTACAATAAAAGCTCACTTTAGTGTGAAAATTGCTCCTTCTGTGTGCACCCAGGGCCAGGAAAGGCAGCCACAAAATGGATCACTTTTAGTTCCAAACAGTTTGCCCAGGGACACAACATACTCACTGACCAGCTTCAGACAACATCAGGCTAGGATCCTATATATACATCCAAAAGAAGATTTTGAAAGGCCCCAAACCCTGGTGAAGCAAATTTGGTTTCATGTGCTCAACTCCTGAATACAACTCATATGCCATTATCAAGATTAAGTCTCACAGCCAGCCAGCCTGAGGATCAATCCAACATATGAGCAGGTTAATAGCAGTCAAGACTCAATTACAACAAGAGAGCCCATATCACTCACACAAAGGACATTCCTGGAGTACCCAACTCAGGTGATCAAGAAGACTATACTGCTGAAACCTACAGCACACCTACTATATAAAGCCACCCCATAAAAACTAGGAATCATAACACACCTATCAAATATAGAGAAACAAACACACACACATAAACACCAAAAAAACCCAAGCAAAAATGGAGAAACAAAGTAACATACCCTAAATAAAAGAATAAGAGAAAGCTCCAGAAAAAAATGGCTAAGTGAAATGGAAGCAAGTAATTTATCAGATATAGAGTTCAAAGCAATGGTTATATAGGTGCTCACAACCATGAAAAGAAACTTGGAAACCATAAAAAAGAATCAGTCATAAATGAAGTATACAATGACCAAAATTAAGAATATGCTAGAAAGAACAAACAGTAGGTTAGATGAAGCAAAGGATCAAATAATGATTTGGAAGACAAGGTAGACAAAGAATGTTCACTCAGAACAACAAAAAGAAAAAGGATTAAAAAATGAGGACAATTTAAGGGAATTTTGGGACAACATGAAGCATAACAACATGTGCATGATAGGGCTACCAGAAGAAGAAGAGAGCAAAGGATTCTGAACCTATTTGTAGAAATAATGAAGAAAAACATATCTGCAGGGAAAAAAACTTCCCTAACCTGGTGAAGGAAAAAAGACATGCAAGTGCAGAAAGTCTCAACTAAGATGAACCCAAAGAGGCCCAAACCAAGAAACATCGCAATTAAAATGGCAAAGGTAAAGACAGAAAATCATAAAAGCATTGAGAGAAACACAGTTAGTTAACTACAAAGGAACTCTCATAAGACTTCCAGCTAATTTCTCAACAGAAACATTTTGGGCCATAAGAAATTGACATGAAATATTGAATGTGATGACAAGCAAAAACCTACAGTGAAGTATACTTTACCCAACCAAGCTATTATTTAAAATTGAAGGAGAAATAAAGAGCTTCCCAGACAAGAAAAAGCTAAAAGAATTTGTTACCATAAAACTAGTATTACAAGAAATGTTAAAGGGACTTCTTGGAGAGTTAGAAGAAGGAGGAGGAGAAGGCAAAAAGAAAAAGATAGGAGGAGGAGGGGGGAGTGGAGGGGGAGAGGGACCAAGAGGGGGAGAGGAAGAGGAAGTGGAAAAAGAAGAGGAAATAAGCAGGTGAACAGTGTTAAAAATAGAATGACAATAAATATATACCCACTAATAACCACTTTAAAGTCTTAAATACTCCAATCAAGAGAGATAGGATAACTAAATAAATAATAAAACAAAGCCCATATATATATGCTATCTACAAAAGACCCACCTAGAATGAAAGTGCATACAGACTAAAAGTAAAGGGATGAGAAAAAAGAAATTTTATCCAAATGGAAAGGAAAAAAGCTGTTTTAGCAATACTTATATCCAACAAATTAGAATTTAAAACCAAGGCTACCACAAGAGATAAAAAATAATACTACATAATGATAAAGGGAGCAATCAAACAAGAGGATCCCATTGGGGACATACATGCACACAACATAAGAACATCTAAATAGGTAAGGCAAATCTTAATGGACATAACAGGAGAGATTGACAGTCACAGTAAACAACAAGAAAATGGCAACCTTAAATGACACAGTAGAGCACAAAGACTTAATTGATAATTTAGGAGTATTTAACCCTAAAGCAACATAATATACACTGTTTTGAAGTGCATATGGAACATTTTCTTAGACCATATATTAAGCAACAAGTGAAAAGACATGAGAACTAAGTAATATGTTACTAAACAATGAAAGAGCTAAAAATGAGATCAAGGAAAAATCAAAAGGTAACTTAAAATAAATGAAAATGAGAATAAAACAACCCAGTATCTATGGGACACAGTGAAAGCAATCCAAAGGGAGAAATTGATAGCATTACAGTCCTACCTCAATAAATAAGAAAAATCTCAAATAACAATCTAACTTTACACTTATATGAACTAGAAATTGAACAACAAAGTCGAAATAAGCAGAAAAAAAGAAATAATAAATATCAGAGCAGAAATAAAATCAATAGTCTAAAAAAAAGTAAAATCAAAAACTGATGCTCTGAAAAGATAAATAAAATTGAAAAACATTTAGCCAGACTCATGAAGAAAAAAAGAGAGAGGACCCAAATAAATAAAATCAGAAATGAAAAGGAGAAGTAACAACTGAAACCACAGAAATACAAAAGGTTTTAAGAAAATATTACTAAAAATTATATGCTTAAAAAATTAGACAATCCAGATAAAATAGATAAATTTCTAGACACATATAATCTGCCAAAACTGAATCAGGAAGAATCAGAGAATCTGGACAGAAAGATTATAATTAATGAAATTGAAGAAGTAATAAAAAATTCCTAATAAAAAGAAGTCCTGTAGCAGATGGCTTCTCCGGTGAACTTACCAAACATTCAAAGAAGAACTAACACCTATTTGTCTCAAGCTATTAAAAAAATTTCAAGGGGAGGGAAGACTCCCAAATTCATTTTACAAGGCCAGCCTTATTCTAATTCCAAAACCAGATAAAGACACTGCAAAGAAAGAAAATTATAGGACAATATCTCTGAAAAAGATGTTAAAATCCTCAACAAAATATTAGCAAACAAGACTCAGCAATACATTAAAAAGACTATGTACCATAATCAAGTACGTTGTATTTAATATTTGGGGGATGCAAGTTTATTACAATATCCATAAATCAATAAATGTGTTTTTGCTTGTACCACCTAAAAAAACCAGAAAGATAAAAAAGATCATATCAGTAGATGCAGAGAAAACAATTGATAAAGTCCAGCACCTATTCATGATAAAAACTCTGAGCAAAGAGAGAATAGAGGGAACATGTCTTATGTACTTTAACATAATAGGGCCATACATGACAAACCCTGATGTGGACTCTGGCCAGCAGTGTCCATGGTGTTGTGGATGAGATGAACAAATTCACATGGATTACCAACGTGGAGGAAAAGGGACAGCACAGCCACTCCCTCAAAGGGAGAGTGCCTCAACCCTTGTCTTGACAAGCTTTTATAGGCTTTCTAATAGCATACATCAAAGAAGGTTCTCATTCATTATGCTCAGGTTTGCTTTTGGTAATTACTTTTTACAGATAGCAAAGGAAAGGATGTTACTGATTACTTCCAACAGATTAACAAGGAAAGAATGTTGCAAATGCAAGGGAACGATAAGAGTAATTGGTCTGGTTACATTTCAGTCCTTGGGAGAATTAGCACAAACTTCAGGATGTTACTTTAAAGATATGCAGTAAGTATTTGCTGCTTCAACTGAGTGAGGGAGTTTTAGCAAGAGCAAGTCACAAAGCAGCCTAGGTGTAATGAAGACCTGGTTTCCCACGGGAGAACTGACCCATGGGTTTGGCATCCTGCATGCCGCCACGTACCTATGGACTTTCCAATAGGGCTGGGCTATTGCCATTCCATGTGGATAGGTTCCCTATAAAACCCATAGCCAACATCATACTCAATGTATAAAAACTACCAGCCATTTAAATATGATTTAGAACAAGACAGGAATGTCTGCTTTCACAACTCACCTTCAAAATAGTATTGGAAGTCCTAACCATAGCAATCAAACAAACAAAATAAATGAAAGACATCTAAATTGAAAAAGGCAATAAAACTGCCATTATTTGCAGATGATATTATACTGTATATAGAGAACCCTAAATATTTCATGCATAAAAAATACTAGAACTGATAATGAATTTAGTAAAGTAGCAGGATTCAAAATAAATATCCAGAAATCAGTTGCATTGTAATACACCAGTAACAATCAAAAAGGAGAACTAAGAATACAATCCCATTTATGATTACATCAAAAATAATATAAAGAACAATATAATACCTAAAAGTAAATTTAACTAAGGATATAAAAGACCTGTTGTGGGAAAATTATAAGGTACTGAAGAAATAAATTGAAGAAGATATAAATAAGTGGAAGCATACACTGTGTTCATGGATAGGACAAATTAACATCATTAAAATATCTATACAACCAAAGCCATCTATAGATTTTACAAAATTCTGATCAAGATACCAACAGTGTATTTCACAGAACTAAAATAATATTCCAAAAATGTTTGTTACCACAAAAAAATCCTAAATGGCCATAGTACTTTTGAGAAAGAAGAATAAAATTGGAAGTATCAAACTACCTGATATCAAACTACAAAGTACTTGTAGTTTGTACAAAAAGTACTTTGATATGATGTACTTGATATCAAGTACAAAGACATAGTAATCAAAAAACATGGTACTGGCATAAAAACAGACATATAGATCAATGGAACAGAATGCAGACCCCATAAATAAACCCACACCTTTATGGTCAATTAATATTAGACAGAGGAGGCAAGAGCATACAATGGGGTAAAACAGTCTGTTTAATAAATGTTGTCAGGGTAATTGGACAGATACATGTAATAAAATGAAACTAGACCACCTACTACAGCATACATAAGAATAAACTCAAAATGAACTAAAGATTTAAATGTAAAACCATAAAAATCCCAGAAAAATACATATGAAGTAAAATCTCAGACATTTCTCATAGCAATATTTTTTTCTGATATATCTCCTTAGCCAAGAGAATCAAAAGAAAAAAAACTGGAATTATATCAAACTAAAGGTTCTTAAACAGTAAATGTAATCATTAACAAAACAAAAAGATAACCCACTGAATGGAAGATTATATCATCAATGATATATCTGATAAGAGTTTAATAACCAAAATTTATAAAGAACTTATACAACTCAATGCCAAAGAAACAAACTATCCAATTTAAAAATAGGCAAAGGATTGAAATAGATACTTCTCCAAAGAAGACATATAGATGGCCAATAGACATATGAAAAGATGCCCAATGTCAGTAATCATGAGAGAGATTCAAATTAAAACCACAATAAAATATCACCTTACACCTGTCAGAATGGCTATCATTGAAAAGACAAGAAATAACAAGTGCTAGCGAGGATGTGGAGAAAAGGGAACCTTTGTGCACTGTGGGTGGAAATACAGACTGGTGCAACCACTGTTGAAAACAGTAGGGAGTTACCTTAAAATTTAAAAATGGAACTGCCTTGTGACACAGCAATTCTACTTCTAGGAATATATTTGAAGAAAACCGAAACACTAACTGAAAGAATAGAAGCACCCCTATGCTCGCTGCAGCTTTATTTACAGTAGCTTCTATTTGGAAGCAGCTCAAGTACCCATGAACATTTGAGTGAATAAAAAAGCAGTGGTACATTCACACCATTGAATACTGCTCAGTCATAAAATAGAAGGAAATCTTACCCTTTGCAACAGCATGTATGAACCCGGAGTGCATTATGCTAATAAGCAAAATAAGCCAGTCAGAGAAATACAGGTGCCATATAATTTCACTCATAGGGGGAGTCTAAAAAACAAAATAATTGAAGAAACAAAATAGAAACAGACTCATAGAACACAGACTGACAGCTGTTAGAGGAGAAGCGTATTGTGGGGCTGCATGAAAAAAGTGAAGGGTTTAAGCAAAGGAACACATTGATACAGATATCAGTACGATTACCAGAGGGAAAGGGGGATGAGTGGAGGTGGAAGAGGATACAGGGTCTAAATGGCTTTAGCAGGGATGTCAAACCCATTTTCACCAGGCGCCACATCAGCCTTGCAGTTGCCAAAATAATTTTAGGACTGTATAAGTGTAATACTCCTTAACGGTTAAGGGATTACATTCAGCCCTTTGAAAGCAACTGCAAGGCTGAGGTAGCCCCTGGTTAAAATGAGTTTGACAACCCTGGGTTATAGAATGAGATTTGACTGGGGTTGGTGAACACAATACAATATACAGATAATGTATTATAGAATTGCAAACCAGAATCTTATATATAGTTTTATTAACCAATGTCACCCCAATAAATTCAATAAAAATAAAAAACATATGAAGTGAATTAATTAGCACCAATAAAAAAACAAACTTTAAATTCAATCAAGTAAATCAGATCATTTATGCAACATCTATAAAACAATCTTAAAAATAGTAACCATCAATACATTTTAAAAGTTAGAATATAGTTGTTAAAGTATACTTTGGAATAAAGAAGTTAAATACACTAAAATACTTGAGGTTTTTCATTATATATTTTGAACAATTCAATGCAAATGTATTTGTAAATAACAGATTCTTCAATGGTTTTTACTTCAGGATTATTTGCAAATGAGACATAATTGCAACAACTATCATTAAACAAACAAAATAAAAGGTTTAGAGTGCAGAGCTCTCTGCATTTATAGCCATAAATCAAAAAATCATGACACCAACAGATAAAAAATTTATTAACAAATGGTTAATTCTATAGCATCATGGTTACTAGCCAATACAGACATTAGCAGAACCATGACAATGCTTTAGAGTTAAAACTATATTATATCTTTAGAAATAAAAGGTGAAACTGAATATTAATAATATAGTACAATATAGCATAATACAAAGTAGTCATACTCTTAAGAACCACAAATAATTTTTACTCAAACCATAATCTAGTATAAATGTAAACTCTTCTTTTATTTAACAAATATTTATTTGAATATTATTATATACCAGACATTACTTTAGGTACTCAGAATATGAACAACACACAAAAGATTCTAGGGAGACAGGCAATAAACAACAGCTATAATAAATCAATCAACCATATAGTATATTAGAAATTAATAAGTGCTAAAAATATAACAAAAAGTGGCATGGGGGACATGGATTGCAGATTTGAAGTTTGCTATTTTAAATATGGGTGTCATGGTAGGCTTCATTGAGAATGAGACATTTGAGCATCCTTGAAAGAGGAGCAAGTGTTAACCGTGTGGCTGTCTATGTCAAGAGCCTCTTAGGCAAAGAGAACAGCTGGTGTCCAGTCCCAAAGGCAGCAGCGTTTGTGGTGTGTTTGAGGAATAGCTGGAAGGCCAACATGACTGTAACAGAATAAGAGGAAAAGGGGATGAGGTCATAGAAATAAGAGAAGGCAGGTTCTTTAAGGACCTATAAGCCATGGTGAGTACTCAGCCATTTGTCATGAGTGAAGTAGAGAGACATTAGAAGGTTTTGAACAGAGGCATGAGAGGATCTGAGGTAAATTTTAACAGAATCACTCTGGAATGTGTTAATATAATGTGGAATAGGGTAAGGACAAAGAGCAAAGCAAGGAGAACAATTAAGAGACTACATAATATCCAAAAGAGAGATGGTGGTAACTGGCACCCATGAGGGAGTTATGAAGGAAGTGGAACTCTTTGATTCTAGATAAAGTTTAATATAGAGGAAATAGTATACCCTACTGAACTGGGTGTGGAATAAGAAAGAATAACAGGAATTAAAGATGATCATGCACAGCAAAAGAAACCATCAACAAAATGAAAAGAGAATCCTTTTAATGAGATAACATATTTCCCAATGATATATCTAATAAGGAGTTATTTCTAAAATATATAAAATCTTATACTACTCAATACCAAAAAGAAAAACAACCCAATTTAAAAATTGGCAAAAGATCTGAATAAACACTTCCCACAGAAAGCATACAGCTCTGGCTGGTTTGGCTCATTGGTTGGAGTGTTGTCCCATAAACCAAAAGACTGCAGATTTAATTTCGCTTCAGGGCACATGCCTTGGTTTTGAGGTCAGCCCCCTGTCAGTACATATACGAGGGCTAATCTATGAATGTTTCTCTCTCACATTGATGTTTCTCTCCTGCTCTCTTTCTCTCCCTTCCTCTCTCTAAAATCAATGAGCATGTCCTTGCATAAGGATATATATACATATGTGTGTATATATTTATGTAAAATTTACAAATTGCCAATAGACATATGAAAAATGCTCAGCATCACTAATTATCAAAGAAATGTAAATTAAAACTACAATGAGATATTACCTCACACTTAGCAGAATGACAATCATCAATAATTCCAAAAACAAGTGTTGGTGAGGAAGTAGAGAAAAGGGAACTCTCTTACATTGTTAGTGGTACAGCCACTGTGGAAACAGTATGGAGTTACCTCAAAAAATTAAAAATGGAACTGCATTTTGACCCAGAGATTCTACTTCTTGGGATATGTTGTATATCCAAAGAGTCCTGAAACACTAAATTGAAAGAATATATGAACCTCTATGTTCTTTTCAACATTATGTACAATAGCCAAGATCTGGAAACAGCGCAAGAGTCCATCAGTAGATGAGTGGGTAAAAAAATTGTGGTACATTCACCCAGTGGAATATTACTTGGCCAAAAACAGAAGAAGTAAATCTTACCCTTTGTGGCAGCATGGATGGACCTGGAGGCTATCATGGTAAGTGAAATAAGCCAGTCAGAGAAAGACAAATACTGTATGGTTTAACTTATATGTGGAATATAATAAACAAAATCAACTGATGAGCAAAATAGAAACAGACACATGGATACATGGAACAGACTAACAGCTGTTATAGTGGAGGGGAGTTGGGGGACTGAATGAAAGAAGATGAAGGGATTAAGCACTATATATATTATATATATAATGTTATATATTTATATATACATAATGCATATTACATATAGAGACAGATAAGATTGTGGTGTGATAAAGCAGAGAGAAAGGAGAATTGAGAATAGAGGGAGGTGGGCCAAAGGTGGGGAATGGGGACAATCTCTCTTGTGTGCTGTTAATATTCTGAGTACCAAAATTAATGTCTGGTATATGGTAACGTGCAAATAAATAGTTGTTAAATAAAAGAGCAGTTAACATTTATACTAGATTGCGGTTTGAGTAAAAATTGTTTGCATTTTTGTGTTATGTTGCTTCGGGTGATGGGCACACAATGAATGCAGTGTGCAGATGGTGCTTTGTTGACTTGTATGCTTGAAATCTGTATGGTTTTGTGAACCAATGTCATCCCAATAAATCAATTTTAAAAAAGTAAAAATAAAAAAGATGGTCCAAAAAGTTTTTGTTACACCAATTGAGAAAATGGATTTCTCACAAGTGAGATGGGAATGGCTACATACAGGTAGAGAAATGTACACCTGAGTTTCCTGTTAAAATCATGCATAGTCTCTGAGATCAAAGTTTAAATTAAAATTTCATTTAAATCAAAGACTGACTATGTCTCTGGCTTTTGAAATCCCACAAAATGCCTTGTATAGGACATTGCACACAAAAGATGTAATATGAATATTTGCTGAATGAATTAAATGCATTTATTCCATCCAAATTTCTCACCATAGTGTGTGTAAAAATATGAACATAGCTTCTCTCAAGTTCATTGTTTAACACTTTGTTTATCCTCTATTATATGCAAAGACACAATTTTAATGGATAAAATAGCCAAATTGATAATACTTATAATAGGCAATCTTTTTAATGTTTTTAAAAAATTATAGAATGTGTGTGTAAATGTATATAATGGTTTTCAGTATTTTTATCAATAGTTTTCTTCTATCATTGTCAGATATAATTTATTCAAGCATACATTTTTTAGTGTATTTAAGCAAAACCTAAATAGGTTTGAAATATATTTTTAGGTTTTATAAACATCCTTTTTACACAAAATTTCCATATTGTTTTCTTTCTGAATCAAAATGTACATGCCTATTCAGCAATTACCAATATATGTAACAAAGGGCACTGAAATGGAGGACGGGATGTCAGAGACCAGAGGGGAGAGGGGAGGGAATTTCAGGGGAGAAGGGAAGGGTTTACAGGAACAAATATAGAGGACACATGGACAAAACTACGGGGCTTGGAAATGGAAGGGAGGTTGGGAGGGATGGGTGGGTGGGCTGGAATGGGAGTAAAAGATTGAAACTGTACTGAATAATCTAAAAT
>CM052539.1:140225799-140271450 GCA_028533065.1 Trachops cirrhosus
ATTTACATAAGCTCTAGTATAGGGCAGTGGGGGGTCAGTTGGTTGTGGTGTAGGGGCTCTTGTTGTCCAAGGAAATCTATATAAAACTGAATATTTAGCTCTCTTCTTTCTCCTGCCGTTTCTAGGGGATTTTGGCCTGACTAATCTATTTGGGGAAGTTCTAGTCAGGACGGGCTATTTGGTGGGCATAATTGTACTATCATGAAATAACTCCCCTTCTAGGAAACTCCTGATCAAGTCTGGGGCACAAGGGGGACTTGGAGTGGTTATGTAGTCATCACTTATGTTATCCTTATAATTCTCAAGCAATTCTCATTCTCATCATCTGCTCCAGTATATATAACAATAAAAATGATCCCAAGCACAGGCAAGCAAAAGAGAAACAACGCAAGGGAGATTCGGGTGCTTTCCCTGCCGAGTCTGCTGTGCGGACGTGCGGCTCCCTCTGCGACTGTGTCATACAGCAGGGATGGGTTGGCTTCCATCAGGATATCTAAGTGAATTCATAACTAAAACAAGGTTTAAACCAAGGTTTACAAGTATGTGCTAGTATCATGCTCATACTTTATTTAAAGCCTCAAACATTTTCACAATTGTTTTTTAAGGTAAGGATTCCAGGGTAAATTAGTTAAAAGATAGTATGAGATACAGGATTTATCAAGTAGAAGTTTATGTTTAATTGGGCATCCTATACTTTTTTTTGGTAACCTTACTGAAAGACAATCTGTGAAATAACTTCTCTAGGATGATAGGCTATATTCCTCATTATCTGAGTACAAAGGTCCTTCAATTCAAATTCCATTAATTAATTTATTCATTCAACAAATATTAATTGCCTGCCTATTCTGTTCATACTGGGTACACATTAGCGAATAAACAGATTATAGGTCCTTTCTCTGGGGAGCTTACAATGTAATTGGGAAGATACTTTTTTTGAAAAGTAGATTAAGAAATTAATAAATAATTATAACTAATAAATTCTAGAAGACAAGCAGGGAGTAGTGATAGAGAACAAGGTGACATTTCCCTCAGAGGGGAGGGAAGACAGCCAAGGTAAAAGGCTATGAGGAAGCTATTCCAGCAGACGGAAAGTTTGGCAGAAGGACTGGAGGTAAGAAAGAACTATGGTGTGTGTAAAAAAAGAATGATTGCATGCAGTGGTCAAAGGGGTCGATGGAGGCAGAGCCATTCTACAGGGCCCATCACAACATAAAATTGTGGCTCCTGGTTCAAAAAACAGGAAAAATGTGCCATTAGAGATCCTTATATAGAAGATCTTTTCCTTTGTGCAACAGTCTCTTTTAATTTTTCATGATTTTTTACTTGTTATTTAATAGCACTCTAACTTAAAATTTTTGAATCATGATGTTAAATCATTAGCATAATTTTCCCATTTATTTGTATTAGGCAATGCCACTTTTAAATAAAAAAACATAAAAACATTTACTTTGCAGGCAGAATCACCAAAATGACACAATTTGTATTTCATAGTTCATCCACACATACATATTTCATTCTTACCAGAACAGTGAAAATGTTGCTCAAAACTAACTCAAATTCTTTTATTACCCTTCTTGACACAAGCACATTTTTCCAACGCTCTTTACCTTCAGCTTTTATTAATGGATTAAGAAGAAGGACTATGTGGAAAGGAACTATAGGCTGCTCTATCATTCCCTTCTCATCTATATCATCCTTTTCAGTGTAAGTGATTAGCTAATACAAGGGAGTGAGAGTAAAAAAGATACAGTTGGGTTCCTTGGTCCTTCATATTTCTTTTAATGCTATTGCTCTTTTCTCTTTTTTCTTTTTTTGCACTGGAAATAAGTTCTGGTTTAAAAAAAGAAAAAATGGCCCTTGCAGGGTGTGAGCACCTTCCACTTATTCAGTTGTTGAAACAACACACTTATCTTGTATTCGCTTTGAGCCTCACTAAACCCCCATATAATTGAGTCCAGTGGAATTTTATGCTTATAGTGGCATAGCAAACAAAGGCATCAAGGAATGGTGGGCTCATACATCATGTATTATTTCTTTTGTTAGTGAGCATGTTCTATTGTCTCACTGGACTTCACAACACATAAACACAAAGATAAAATTAAGAATTGCAGAATGACAATAACAGAGCATTAAACCAAATATGAAGTCCTATGTGTCACAGATGCATGACGCAACCTTGCACGGGAGGAGGTGAAGTTGGGAAGGGGGCAGGGACCAGACTGAGCAATCTTGTTGTGCAGTCTATATTCTATTTGTCATCTATAATGTTTCCATAACTCTCTACACCTTAAACTCCTTTCTCCTGAATGGAAAACCTATACATGCTTGTTTTTCTTTTTCCCCCTCTTTTTTATAATTGTTGTTCAAGTACAATTGTCTCTATTTTCTCTCCACCCCAGCTATCCCCACCTCACTCCACTTTGGCTTTGTCCATGTGTCCTTTATACATGTTTCTTGACAACACTTCTCCTTTTCCTCCAGTTATCCTCTTCCCCCTCCCTTCTGGTTACTGTCAGTTTGTTCTTAATTTCAATGTCTCTGGTTATATTTTGCTTGCTTATTTGTTTTGTTGATTAGGTTCCACTTATAGGTGAGATCATATGGTATTTTTCTTTCACTGTCTGGCTTGTTTCACTTAGCATTATGCTGTCCAGATCCATCCATATTGTCCCAAAGGGTAGGAGCTTTTTCTTTCTTTCTGCTGTGTAGTATTCCATTGTGTAAATGTACCATAGTTTTTTGATCCATTCATTTACTGATGGGCACTTAGGTTGCTTCCAGCACTTGGCTATTGTAAATTGTGCTGCTATGAACATTGGGGTGCATAGGTTCTTTTGGATTGGTGTTTCATTATTCTTAGGGTATAATCCCAGCAGTGGAATTGCCAAGTCAAAAGGCAGTTCCATTTTTAGTTTTCTGAGGAAATTCCATACTGTTTCCCACAGTGGTTGTACCAGTCTGCAGTCCCACCAACAATGAATGCACTAGGGTTCCCTTTTCTCCACAAGTTTGCTAGCACTTGTTGTTTGTTGATTTGTTTTTGATGGTCATTCTGACCAGTGTGAAGTGGTATCTCATTGTGGTTTTACTTTGTATCTTTTTGATGGCTAGTGATGCTGAGCATCCTTTCATATGTCTATGGGCCATCTGTATGTCCTCCTTGGAGAAGTGTCTGTTTAAGGTCCTTTGTCCATTTTTTAATTTTTTTTGTCTTCCTGGAATGGAGTCATGTGAATTCTTTATATATTTTGGAGATCAAACCCTTGTCTAAAGTATCATTTGCAAATATAATTTCCCATACGGTTGGTTCCCTTTTCATTTCACTGATATTTTCTTTAGCCGTGCTAAGAACAGACACATAGACAAATGGAATAGAATAGAGACCACAGAAATAAACCCAAATATCTATGGTCTATTAATATTTGACAAAAGGAACAGAAGCATAAAATGGAGTAAAAATACCCTCTTCAACAAATGGTGTTGGGAGATCTGGACAGCTACATGCAAAAAATGAACTTCAACCACCAACGTACACCATATACGAAAATAAACTCAAGAGGGATAAAATATGTAAATATAAGTCACAACACCATAAAAGTCCTAGAGGAGAACATAGGTAGGAAAATCTCAGACATTCCAAGCAACATCTTCACCAATATGTCCCTTAGAACAAGGGACATAAAAGAAAGAATAAACACATGGGACTTCACCAAAACATGCTTTAAATTTAACATTCCTTGTCATAAATCTATTCTATTATGCCAATACAATTTATTCTTTTCAACAAAAGAAGACTTAAGTGAAAAACAATAAAACCCAAAATTTTCCTTTATTTCAATATCCATTTCTAGATCCCTCACAAACAATACTACTAATAATAACATCAACAACAAGCAAATGACAACAATAGTAGCATATGAAGGCCATCAGCAATGAAGGCCGAATATTTGATGTGGTCGTCTGCAGTGAAAAACATTTAGGAGCAGACATCATGGATCTTCAAGAACTCTTTCACAGTGAATTTTGCCATTTTTCAAGACTGTTGGCTGTGGGTTGATGTCCTCTTATTCTGTTTTCTGACACCCATTAATGCATTTCTTCACTTCTGTGATTGAAGTACATTATGCACTGGTCATTGATTTGTAATGTTGGATGTGCATGTCCAATGAATTTTTAGAAGAAACCTTCAACACCTCATTCTGTCATAGCCTTACTTCACTTTGCACCATACTCCCCCATGTCACTTGCTTCATCAGAACTAAGTAAAAGAAAGAAGGAGGGAGCAGAAGAAGGAAAACAAAGTAAACTTGTAGACGTAAGGCACTCATACTGCCAGTATTATCTCATGGACTAAATAAAATTCCTGAAAATCTCTTTGATAGTGTGTTTGCTTGTTTTAATATTTTATTCCTATAGTACATGTACCACTGAATTACGTTATAATTCTGCTCTATTCTTTTCTGTTCTTGCAGGTTGTCGGGAAGTAGGCTGTCATTAAAGGCTCATGAAACACCTGTACAATGCACCAGGGGTAGCCTGGAGTCATCCACAATCACAATTTTGAGAAACCATATAATTGGGAAACAGGCATCAGATGAGAATAGTAACAAAAGTTTGGACATTGGCTTTTTCCTTAGATGTTCCTGTTTTTGAAGAGATAAGGATCCTCTCCTTTCCCAAAAAATAATTTTCAAAATTCCCTATAGAATACTTATTTTTTATTTTTTAATATACTTTATTGATCATGATATTACAGTTGGCCCATTTTCCCCCCTTCACTCCCTTCCACCTGCACACCCTCTCCCACCCACATTCCCCCCTTTAGTTCATGTCCATGTGTCATACTTACAAGTTCTTTAGCTTCTATGTTTCCCATACTATTCTTACCCTCCCCTGTCTATTTTCTACCTACCATCTATGCTACTTATTCTCTGTACCTTTCCCCCCTCTCTCCTCCTCCCACTCCCCTGTTGCTAACCCTCCATGTGATCTCCATTTCTGTGGTTCTGTTCCTGTTCTAGTTGTTTGCTTAGTTTCTTTCTGTTTTTGTTTTAGGTGTCGTTGTTAATAATTGTGAGTTTGCTGTACATGTTTTTTATCTTCTTTTTCTTAGATAAGTCTCTTTAACACTTCATAAAATAAGGGCTTGGTAATGATGAACTCCTTTAGCTTGACCTTATCTGAGAAGCACTTTATCTGCCTTTCCATTCTAAATGAAAGCTTTGCTGGATAGAGCAATCTTGGATGTAGGTCCTTGCCTTTCATGACTTGGAATACTTCTTTCCAGCTCCTTCTTGCCTGCAAGGCCTCTTTTGAGAAATCAGCTGACAGTCTGATGGGAACTCCTTTGTAGGTAACTGTCTCCTTATCTCTTGCTGCTTCTAGGATTTTTTCCTTCATTTTTACCTTGGTTAATGTAATTATGATGTGCCTTGGTATGTTCTTCCTTGGGTCCAACTTCTTTGGGGATCTCAGCTTCCTGGACTTCCTGGAAGTCTATTTCCTTTGCCAGATTGGGGAAGTTCTCCTTTATTATTTGTTCAAATAACTTTTCCACTTGTTGTTCTTCCTCTTCTCCTTCTGGTACCCCTATAATTCAGATGTTGGAACGTTTAAAGATGTCCTGGAAGTTCCTAAGACTCTCATTTTTTTTGAATTCTTGTTTCTTCATTCTTTTCTATTTGGTTGTTTCTTTCCTCCTTCTGGTCCACTTTATTGATTTGAGTCCCAGTTTCCTTCCTATCACTATTAGTGGGAACATATCCCTTTACTTCACTTAGCATAGCCTTCATTTTTTCACCTAATTTGTGACCAAATTCAACCAATTCTGTGAGCATCCTGATCACCAGTGCTTCGAACTGTGCATCTGATAGGTTGGCTATCTCTTTGTCGCTCAGTTGTATTTGTTGTAGAGCTTTGATCTATTCTTTTTCTTGGGCCATTTTTTTTTGTCTTGATGTGCCTGTTATGTAGTGAGGGGCAGAGCCTTAGGTGTTCACCAGGGTGGGACACCCCACATCATTGGGTTGTGACACTGTATGTGGGAGTGGGTTCCAAGAGGGAACAATGGCACTTGGTCCACTCCCTGCCAGATTTAAGTACCTTCCGCTGCTTCCTCCAAGGAAACTGGGCCCTTCTGGTGCTAATTCCCGTGTCGGTGGGCTTGTGTACAATCTAGGACCCTGTGGGTCTCTCCAATGAACTCTCCTGTGAGGCTGGGGGTCTCTCCTGGCATCTCAACCCCCACAGGTGTTTTCAATAAGTGTTTTGATGCTTTATTCCCCTCACTGGGACCCTGGGTTGCAGAGTCTGTCTTGCTCCCCAGTTTCGCCTGGTATATCTGGGCACAAATGTGGGACCGCCCAGTCTGCTAGGTGCCTTGTGCACCATGCATCTCCACAATCCGCCACCTTGCTGGGTCTGCCTGCTGCCACCTTGCGTGCCAGGGGTCCACCAGTCACCACTTTTTTGGCCTAGACCCCTCTATGCCTGGCCACCCAACTGTACCCTTCCAAAGGGTCTGGATGAATGTGTCTATTTTAACTCCTTGGTTGTTGGACTTCCATACAGTTCAATTTTCTGTCAGTACTGGTTGTTTTTCTGTTTCTAAATTTTTGTTGTTCTTATTTTAGCTGTGTGAGGAGGCACAGTGTGTCTACCTATGCCTCCATCTTGGCAGAAGTGACCAGAATACTTGTTTTGTAAAACTTGCATTGTCATCAACATGATGCCACTGGCTGGTGTGGCTCAGTAGACTGAGTACTGGCCTGTGAACCAAAGGGTCTCAGGTTCAATTCCCAGTCAGGGCACATGCCTGGGTTGTGGGCCAGGTCCCCAGTGGGGGGTGCACATTTATTCTTCAAAGCTGATCTATAAATACTGTTTATACTATAATTTTTTTGTTTCAACAACAAATATTGCTAAGTTAACATAGCAAAAGGATACATTACATTTTTCTCTTTGATCACTTAGGAAAACTACCTGTAATATACAACAACACTTGTGTCCTAATGTGACATTATCTGATTATTTCTTCATTCATCAAACTTTATTTTACTATCTATCATATATTAGAGACTGTACTAAGTACTAAAATCTATATATACATCTCTGCACAATCAATGATACCACTGACATAAAAAATGGGAGCAGTATTTTTTTTTGCATAAGGTTAAATAAGCTAAGATTTCTTCAAATCATCTTCCCAGCACATTTCTGTCATTGAATTTATCCTGTCTTGTTCAGCCAACTTTTCTCTTCTGGGCCACAGCCCCAGATTTATGACTGCTTGACTTTCTTTTCCTTCTCTTTAGTCTCCTTCCCATTTCCTCCAAGGGAGACAAGTTCTTCTCTAAATTGTCCTAAAGCACAGCCTTTATTTACTCAGCAGCATAGCCTCCTGACTTTAGTGTCTTTGGCTTAAAGAGAACACATTTTCTGTACTGAAAGTTTTGAGAGTTTGATTCTGAGCTTTTGATATGCTAAATGGGAGAATAAGGAATTTGGAAAATTCTCTTTTAAGCCAATACCCTGGTTTATGAAGAAACTGTCTTGATGCATAATCCTATTTCACATTTGTTCTTTCATTTGAGTGCCATCAGATAAGAGATGCAACATACCTAACCTCTACATATACATGCTTTGGGCAGATGGTTTCATAACTGGCTGGAGTGGAGTATTATATTTAGAAAAAGCAAAAGAAAAATAATAGCTTATAATTTTCAATGTTCTCCCTTTTTAAATGATAAAGCCAAAACCCAATTTCATAACAATTCATCTCATGTCTCCTCAACTTATTTTTGCTATTTATTTTTTCATACTCTGTCAGCTCCGCCTCTGCCATAACATCCAACAACAGCAACAACAAAGCCTAAATATTATGTTTCCTTCACAATTATGCACACACTTGACACTTCACTCCAGTGGTGAAATGATAGTACTAAGGCAATATGAAAAGAGGTGGTGGAATAACTGAAATTGAAACACGAGCTCCCCAACTAACAAAATTTGTTTTATTATTAGTCATTCTGTTGATATTTACAACAAATGAAATGTGCTGAATACCCATAACTGTATAGGCTTTGTCCAAATTAAGCCAATTGATCACAAATATTTATCATAGTGGACATAGAAAATGCCTAAATATACCACCTTCTGGATTACTCTTAAAATTTCAATCTTTTTTTGTAAGATAGCCCATCTGGTTAGTGTACCAGAAAACATTTCATTTGCTGAAATAAGTGTTATTTTGAAATATCTCTATTTTATCCTTGCTTCAGCTTCTCTGTCATAATTACATTATTGTTTTTTTGTCTGTGGTTATTTTTGGTGTTTCTATTCTATGACAGAGCAACAATCTACCAACATATTATGCCATTACATGCTTATTTAATTGAATAAAATATTTCAGTAACTGATATTTAAAGTGGGAAGAGTTTAAATCTGCAATGGTTTATCAAAGTTAGTGAAAGATAAAGAATAGATAGCGAGACATTTTCAAGGAAGAATCAAGGCTACTTGACTACTAAGTTGCTAAGGAGAGGAAATAAAATATAAATCAGAGATTTTGCTGACATTTTGAGCCATGGTAGACATGACAGTTGCAGGAAATGAGAACAAGTAGTAGATGTTTTGTTTCACGTCTCCTATCAAATTTAGGGTTAGCTGCTGGGTGTCCTGATTTGAAGACTGAGAAATGTCTATACTGAGAAATATACCTACTGCCCAAAACTAAAGGTGTTCTTTAAATAACAAAGTGTATTTTCTAGCATTGCTAGCGAGATTGCTCTCATTACTTTGTTTTAATCCCAAATGAATCTCTCCCCTGCATCTTGAGAGAAAATGATATCCACCACTCCATTTAATTTCTGGAAGGAATGTATATGGGCTCTATGAAATGAAATGTCTTGTGATGATTCTAATGCTGTTAAGATCTCAGGTAGTTTTAACTTCATAAGTGAACAAAATTTGGGGTCAGTCTTGAAGTGAAAATGTAAAAAGACCATTACAGGCCAAGAATTGAGCCTAAAACATATAAGCACATTTTAAAATTCTAGATTTATTACAAGTACACAGTAGATATATGCACCTTTGTTGACTGTTTTTAAAAGAAAGAAAGGAGATTTCCACTTCAGAACATTCAAAACTCTTCTTCAACTACAACTGACCTCTACTAACCTTGTGACCTGGTTACTTAAGGTCATTAGAAGTGTAACTAACATGCTGCTTAAATATGTTCCTGTTTGGCCAGGGGATGACAGGTCCTTTTCCCTCCTGTGTATGCTTTCCAATACCCACAAGTTTCCTGTAATTTCTCTTGGAAACTCATTATTGTTTTCAAGTGTCTACACTTCTAATAAGAGGTTGTCATTTCCAGATGTGATAGCTATGTGTTTTTGGAAATTTTGAATGTAACAAAGACAAATACATAATTAGAAACATCTTCTGGACAAGTTAAGGAAAGGACTCATGCTATAACAGCTTTGAGAGAGCTGGGGATCAACTATTGATGGGGATTAACTATTCTTAGGGCTGGAGAGAAAGTTCTTTGAAAAGAGACACAGGTCCTACTTTCTGATCTTTCTCTTTTTGCAGGTCTAACCAAGAACAATACAAATAGCCCCTAAATTAAACAGGTGTCAGGATCTTGTTACTCTGTTTGGTCAAGAATTCATCATCACAGAGGACCTATTGAAGCTCTTCTTAGGCTTCCAAATTCCTAATTGTTTCGTTGCGACAGTTGATTCCTCAATCACACTAGACTGAGCAGACAGGTAGGCATTTGTATTTAGACCATGTGGGCTATTAATTATATTGAATTGTTTTAAGCATGCAGTGAGGATTTAGAAAGTATATGTTTGCACTGATTAATTTCCCAAATCTTTAAAAATAAAGTCATCTCATGTTGGCATGCTACTCTATGTATATTTGCAACCACGTTGCACTTTCCTGCCACCATTATATATTGCTATTTTAATTGTTCAGTAATAATTCTTAGAACATGTTAATACCATGTGTAGGTAGAATTTTTAAAATAAAATACAATGTATTGATTTTTTATACTAAAAAGTATACACACGCACACATATATTACCCTAATAATTTACTTTAAGTGGCAATTATGGCAATTACATATATATGTGTGTGTGTGTATAAATAATATATATGGCTTATAATAAACGGAGAAGTACAAAGTTGAAGAACACTTAAACTTTCAAAATATTTAATGCCCACTATTAATTTTATCTCTACATTGTCCTTATAAATAAGGCAGAATAAAAATTATCATCTACTTAGCTGCTGTATAAAATGAAAGAGTGAAGTGAATTTCCTCTAGTTCATGGCATATGCAAGTCTCTCCATGGGCCCCATTCCAGGTCCAGAATTCTCTTTTTGCCATACTGTGGATTGCCAGGAAGGGGAAGGGGGCAGGCATTCCCCAGAACTGCAAGTACACTTTTATGAATAGTCTTAAGCTCTGCAATGCCAGCCAATCCCATGCGTGGCTTCTCTCCAGCTGCATCTTCAATGACAGATTTCTTAGCAGTATTGAAAGCTGCTTGGGAAGCTGCTTCAGTCAGTGACCATGGAGGCTGACAGCTCCAGCTGAGTGATTCTGGCCCTACCTAATTAGACATAAACCTCTGAGTGCAGGAAGGGTATAGAGGGAGAATATTTAGACCTTCTTTTTCTCTTCTTTACATCTTAAGAGGGCGCATTATTTTGCAGACCAGCTAATGAATCAGCAGTGCTTTGAGATGAGCATGACTCATTCATTTATCAGATGAAAGGTATGCAACTTTCATCTGCAGTTTGTATTACAGGCAGGGGCTGGTGCCTCCATGTTAGTGTATAAATACATTCATCTTCCATTTGCCTTCTGTCCAGAGACATTGTAGGAAAATCTGGTCTAATAAATGGGTTTGTAAAGTGCTTTGTAATTCTTACATGTTTAATTATCCATGTAAAAAGTTTTCCAAATACCAAACAGCTAATAGCAAATGATAATGTGTGATGCTACTTGGTGTCTGTATGAGCAACAGATTTTAAATAGACCATTTCCCTGCTGATTATATACCTGTATCTAAAACTTATATTTAGAGTTAAGATATTTATACCATATGGTTTAGGAAGGATTAGCCCTCTGTTGTCTTGAACTTTATTGAAAGCATCATTATTTAAATGTAATGTAAATTTATGAATGGAAAACATTTATAGTAAATATCCTCAGTGGCAAATAACATATAAGAGAATGGCTGTATTCAGAACAGTAGGAAACAGAAACAAATAGAATAGATAAAGGAAACCATTTCATAACATGGGCCAAGGACATATGGAATACATTAACAAAAACAAGATAGGTAACATGTACCACATGTTCAGAAGCTGATATGTTCAGCAGGATCTTAATGGTGCTTTTGGACAAAGAAGGACTAGAGAACAGCATGGACTTTGCAGAGTTGGACAAGCAGGGTATAAATAGGACATTGCTTAAGCAGAACTAGATAATGAAGTTATGGAATCTGAAAATCACTTTTCCAAAGAATGTAAAATGGTCACAAATGAGTTTTTGTTTATTATTTATTTAAATATTACAAAGTAACAATGCACACTATTTTTCAAGAAAAAACACTTCATATTGAGTCTTTTATTTACACAATCATTTATTCACTTTTATTCACTATTCCCTCACATTCACTTTTGCCAAAAATACACACATACATATATACATGCATACAGTTTAGCCTTAAATGCTCCTGAGATATTGTTGTCTTTGTGGACAATCACTAATGAAAACATCAGCTGACTATAGTCCTTATATCCAGTTGCATTTTTTTTACCAGTTTTTAAATTACTCATAGCATGCCATCTAGAAAAGTAAATACAATAAAAAATCAGAGGCCTCTGATGACTCCATTGTCGAAGAAAAGAAAATTTAAAAAAAAGGAATTTCTAAGACCAACTAGTTAGTTTTAAGGCCAAAGTGGACCATAGATTAGGAGTTTGTAATGACTAGAGAAACAGCATATTAAAATTTTCATACTGAGATTCTTTTGGTCAAATAAAGAAATATAGAAACTTGCTGAACTCTCCTAGGAAAACACAAGAAAATAGAATGTAAAATTATTCCTCAAAAAGATGATTTCCCCTCTTGGAACTCATTGTAGAAATTTCTAGTACATTTCCAAGAAATACTGAAGTTTGATGAGTGCTCTTCCTGATACTAAGATTATATCTATTACATTGCCAACAGTACTATTAAATGATAATATCCATTCTAGGTGAGCAAATGAAAAAATAAATACTCATATATAGTTGGTAGAATATTTGTGAAGCTCTTTAAAATGTTATTAAAACCTGTTGATTTTTAAATATATTTTGATTCATATATTGATAACATTTACCTTAAGTGGCAATTAGGGTACTGCTTATAATGAGAAAGAAAAAAAGAAGGGAAGAAAGAAAGAAAGAAAGAAAGAAAGAAAGAAAGAAAGAAAGAAAGAAAGAAAGAAAGAAAGAAAGAAAGAAAGAAAAATAAAGGGGGGGAGAAAGATGGGGAGGGAGGAAGACAAAAAAGAATGGAAGGAAGGAAGGAAGGAAGAAAAGAAGGGAAGGATGGGAGGAAAGAAGGAAGTAATGAAAGAAAGTAGGAAGATGAAGGGGGGAAGGAGGGGAGCTAAGGGAAGGTGGGAAAATGAGAGGGTAGAGAAGGGAAAAAAGGAAGAAAAATTTTAAAGCCTAAACACCACAAATTAAGATATTAATTGGTTTTGAATTAAGAAAAACAATGAATCATTTTATGTAAGAATTAAACTATTTACTGATGAAGTCCCACAGATAAAGTCCCAATCACCTGACCTGAAACAGGCATTTGGAGATCTGACAACTGGGCACTTTTTTCTCTGGTATTTGAACAGTGTCTTCCTGCCAACATGACTCTACACTCTATCAAATTTCACCACCCGGTGCCCTTATCTATCTTGGCTGAGATCTATTTCAGTCTTATTCTCACTGCCAAATCACAGTGACCAACTCCATTTCCATTACACTGATGGTCGGGTGTGGATCACACACCTACTAACTTTTCAATGTTCCATCTGTTTTTTTCCAGCTCTCTCACTGTGCATATCTTATCCTTTATGGGGTTTGGGGGTCTGACTAGGAAAAAGAACATCCCACAGGTATTCACTCTTTTTAAAACCCAAGAAGATCTCTGGTGGTATGGCTCAGTGGACTGAGTGCCGGCCTGTGAACCAAAGGGTCACTGGTTTGATTTTCAGTCAGGGCACATGCCTGGGTTGTGGGCCAGGTCCCCAGTTGGGGGCATGTGAGAGGCAACCACACACTGATGTTTCTCTCCCTCTCTTACTCCTTCCTTTCCCCTCTCTCTAAAAATAAAAAAATAAGTTCTTTTTTAAAAAACACAAGAAGAATGACAAGGGCAATGGGTTTAAAGATTTTGAGGGGAGTGACCTGGGGAGATAAAAAGACAAGATAAATGGTTTACAATATAAGGATGGGCATTACATATGATAAGCTGAGTCCCATGTTGACTGTGAGATTCTATTCAATAATCTAACCAAATCTCCAGAGTGATATCAACTATTCCCGACTGCCTTCTGGGTTATTGTGACATTTTCCACAGTAATGACTGATCTACCAAGATCTTGGGAAAAGGCACATATAATCTATCAAACTCTTTACAACAACCAAGAGTTAATTTGGGAGTAAAACCCCTCAATATGGAAGAATACATTACTGCATAATTATTTCATCATAACAAAAAATAGTTTGGCATTAAGAAAATCTACACTTATGGCAGTTTATTATCTTTGAAAACTGGGTTGGTTTGCTACCATCATTTGGATATGATTTAAGAGACCTAATTTCTGCAACTCAAAAACCAGTCCCTAGGCAGAACACATACAGATAGTGGACTCTTATCTGAAGTGAGTGTATTCTTGGCCTGCCTGTTTATATAAACACAGTCATATAGAATATGCATTAACAATATGTATTCAATTATACAAAGTGTTCTGTAAATTATTTTGTGTGACACAAACAACTCTCTAAAACATGGGTATATTTTATTACATGTAGCTTTTATCCACAGATAAAGCCAACTTAATAAAAACTGAGAATAGGCAACTACTTATATGGAATAATTTAGAAACACCTTAAAGAATATTGATAAAAATATGGTACCTTCACTATCAGCCTGCAACCATGCCTGAATTTACTATGATCAGCACCATAAAATAATGCTAGAAAGAAGTAGGAATTTTACCATTAGTAATTGTTAAGCTGCCAGTTGGACAGCACTTAGCATGAATTACCTAAACTCACTATGACCCACTGTGATTTAGCAGATAAAGTGCCAAAGAAAAAGTATGAGAAAGAAAAGTATTAATTGTGAGATAGATGGAAAATAAAAGAAGATAAGAAATGTCCAGCAGGGTGACATTCAACCTTTTACTACAAAGGGGCCCAAGCAACCAGTATTTGCCTCCAGAGTATGAGGACCCTAAATGGAGCTATGACGGTTGTGTTAACAGGTTGATAAAATCAGGAGAGAGTGGGCACCTACTCTGTCTAGGAGAGAGTATTTTATCTATGTCTGGTAATGCTTTGAAAGTGGCACATGTATGGGATTTTACACTGGCATTCCAATTCAAATCATTTTACTAGTATTCCAATGTTGAAGAAAAGTTAAGATTAAAATAAGTTATTATACTCTGTGTGTGTGTTTATGCCTTATGTACTAAAATTTAGAGTGATAGATGTTAAACTTGTTATCATAAGTCTGATTTAAGTTAGATATTACAAAGGGATTTATTTTCCCATCATTTAAAAAATTAATTTACATTTCCCTTCACTTTATTTTCACAAGTTCATCACAGTCTCAGTATAGAAAGCTTCTCAACAATTAATGTGAGAATTTAGAAGTTAATCTTTTGTCTTCGAGCAGAAAAATGTAGACATGGTCTACAATTATTCCTAAATAATTCCTAACTCTCCCATGTAGGGTTTTCAACCAACAGACATCCTCGATTTACTGAACCCCCAAACCCAAGTTATTTTGCTGTTGAATGTACAATTCTTCAGGACTGTTTGTGTGGCATGTAGTACAAAGACTAAATGGCCATACTGCAAAAAGGTATGTGATTATTAAAGTAAAATAATTCTCACTCTTTTGTCTCTACTTCCTGTATCCAATAACTGAAAGGGAATCAAATCTTCCCAAAATGATTTTCAAAATGAGACATTTTAATTTAAATAATAAATAAGTTCCATGGTTACCTTTTGCTGGGTTCCACGCTAAACATTAGCAGCTGACCTAGTTGCCAGCATTATTGCAATACCATTTAAGTGTATAGTATAAGATTGTACTTGATTTATTAAACTAATGAATTAGTTTTATTATAGGTGATTAAATGTATTTTACTTTTTAAAGCACAAGAACCAGAAAAGAAGAGGATCGTTACAGTCTGAAAATAACTAGAAAGATAAGTTCATTAACTTGCCTACACTTGCGCATCATAAAAACCTTGTTAAAAATTACTCCCTAGCCTGCTGTATTAGCTTCTTTATGAGGTAATTTCTCCATACAGTAATAAGATTTTTCTTTTACTCTCCAGTGCATATTAAACCCACTAATCTTCTTTTATAAACTATAGTTTCAGCCACTTTCTCAATTTACTCACTTTAAAGATACACTCCTATTAATATTAAAGGTAGTGAATGCAGATATGAACTTTGCAAAACATGCTTTTGGATTTATGACACAATCTTTTAACAGTGTACTGGAATAGCACAAAAGGGAAAAAGCCGTAAATGTCAATGATGTCTCATGACAAACTAAACAATCTTAGTTCCCATAGAATTAATTTCCCACCCCATTCATTATGTGAATAAGCTATAGACATATTTTCTGCTGTCAACAGATAAAAACAGAATGGAAAAACTTCATTCATTGAGAAAGCAAAGTAAAATTTTGCACAGGAACCACACAGATATCAATGATCTGATTGATAGGGATTGTTGGTGTCCTGGGAAAAGGACAACTGTTGGGCATTTCTATCACAGCGATCAACCTTGATATCTAAGGATCAAGGTTTTCATTCTATATCCAAAATCAGATGCATAAATGAGACTGACAATTAAGTCTTTCTAATGTTGAATTCCAGTTCTTTTGGTTATGTCTTTTGTTTGTAAAATATTCTAAAATATCCAATATTTTATACAGTTTGTTATTTATTATGGCATAAGAAATTAAATTAATACTGGGCTTTTACCACCCTCAAATGACAATGCATCTTGGAAATAATAAATTTTTATGTTACAGAAATTTATTTCAAAAGAGAATGTAGAACACCTGAATCAACATTTTTCCTTCCAGATTAATTGAAATTGAAAAATAATAGTTTCCCTATTATCCTGTGGTTGGACTTATTTTGTTCACCAAAAACAAAAGTTTTACTTTTTTTCTGGGGGAAGCATTTGAAATATATGAGAAAGACAAAATTGCTAATATATAAACTTTCTGGCAAATTGACACAAACTGGAAAAGCATCTCAGTGAAAAAAAGGAGTTAGAATTGAAGTGTCGAAGGGTCTATAGAAACAAGAAATACTATGATAACCATGGAGCAATAAATATATAGAAATGTTCAGCCTTTCTACTAGTTAAACATAGAAATTAGAACTTTATGTGGAAAATGACATTTCTTCTCAAATCAAATTGACAAAGATTAAAAATAATGGAAATAACTGTAATTGTCCAGTGTTCAGGAAAAATGAAACTCTCCTATATTCCTTGTGAGTTAATAAATTAATGTAATCTTTTGAGCAACTTTTAGCAATATGTAACAAAATTTTAATCATGCATGATATAGACCCAAAATGCCTAAGGATGTATTTAGATACGTATAAAACATGGTGGTCACGAAGAAGAAAGTTGCCAACCACACAGTGTGAATCAACACTTTAGTAATTTTGATACATTAACAAATATAGAACATAAGCAACCATTGTTTTATTTGCTGTTGAAAGATGTCCATGACATACTGAATAGAAAAACATTACCAAACAGTGCACATTGTATGGTGTGGGTCTTTTAAAATAAACATTTGGAGCCCTGGCTGGGTGACTCTGTTGGTAGGAGTGTCGTCCCATACACCAAAAGTATATACACTTGATCTCTAGTCGGGGTACAAGTTCAGTCCCAGTTTGGGGGATATACCAAAGGCAACTGATAAATGTCTCTCTCTCTCTCTCTCTCTCAAAGAAAAAAAAATCAACAAACTTATCTTCGGGTGAGAATTAAAAAATAGATATGGGTATTCATTGATAAAAAGAATATTTACTAAAATGCTAGCAATAACCATTGCTTCAAAATAGAGTAATAAGCAGTAAATAGCCTGTGCTAAATGTTTTAACATTCTATTGTTCTTTTTTTAACCTATCAAACACTTTGAAAAAAATAAATACTTAGAAGCTAACTTGTATCTTCTGTAGAATATATGGTTACTGCCACAAGAAATTAAAGCCTAGATGTACAGAGTCTGGCAGAAATAATGCCCTTTGTATTACAAAATCCTTTATTACAAAATTATAAGCATGTAATTCTGTAACATAACAACATCACACTCAAGCACAACATATGGCATTTTAGGTGAAATGTTCAAATTAAAACTATAAATTATTATACCCATATTATTACCCTATCAACTACACCCAAGCAAGCATTACTTCTGCTGGACCCTATATATTGAACTTTTGTAGGTATCACGAATTATTCTAGTATACGTAAATATGTATATAAGATGGAATAATTGTAACCAAGCAAAAAGTGGAGTTTTGGCTGCCTGTTACAAAAAACGAAAAACTTGTGAGGCAGGTGCTGTTACAAAAAGAAAGAGGTTTTATTCAGGTGCTAGGTGATCTGGGGGAATGATGGACTTCTGTCTTGAACTCCATCTTCTCAGCAAGACCAAGACAAAAGCCAGTGTCTGGAGTTCCTGCTCCAATTTAAAGTACAGTCCTTTGGAGCCTGATAAACGGTCATAATCCCCATCCAGGTACTTTAGCTTGTTCTCTGCTGCTGTTCATTTCAGGCTTCCTTCTGAAATGAGGAGGAGCTAGCAGGCCAATGCACCATGAGGCTGCCAGGCTGTCATGGCCGCATGCTCCCAAGTGAAAGAGCACTAAAGCACTTGCTAGTTCATCATCAGGTAGGCAAGATGGAGCCAAAAAGGCTCCTAAGACCACATGGCCCATGGAAAGAACAGTTAAGTACTCCCTGTGAGTCCAGGTCACGAGCAATCCAGCCACTAGCAAAAGAGAGAAAGCCTTCTTTGTTCTCCAGGATTATATTAGCTTATGTGTGAAATGGACCAGGTGCTTTCTCAAAATGATCAATCAACTTCCCAAACTTTCACATGTTTTGGGTAGGTCCAGCTTCCAAACAATCCCTTCTTTCCCCAGGCTAGCCTGACAGGCCTCTTTGGTCTAGCACCTGTCCCCAAACCATTTTGTCTTCTGTGGTGCATGTGCCTGCCTCCCCCTTGTCACACCCCCAATCTGGTACTGAAAGTGGCAGAGAGCATTTTTCTATCCAATTATCTTGCTAGTTTTTTGTGCTTGGGCCCTGTCTGTTGATATCCCTACCTTTCTGCACACTCAGTGTGAGAACCTCCCCATTGCCACTATCCTGCCCAATGAGGAGACTCTCCAGCACTCTGGACAGACTGTCTGCCAGTAACATAATGACATCATAGATTGATTATTCCTAGAAATTGTATGAATCAGTTCTCTGACATTTAATTGATACTCAATAAATAATGTGTCAATAATATTAGAAATAAATGAGTTAATATTTTTATGCCATTTTTATTAACTTAGCAAATTAAAATCATATTTCCTCTTTTTCACAATTTTATGTTATAGATTAGAATTCATAATGTTTTAAGATATTTCTAAAATTTTATACACTTACTAAATTTAACATTTTAGAAGTTAAATTATTACTTATTCATTCAAAATTAAAACACACAATAGGTGTTTAAAATAAGCTTTCCTCAAATTTGCTTCTTCTGTGTATGTGCATGCATGCATGTGTTCTGCAAAGAAAATATGAAGCCTTTTTTAGATAGGCCAGATTGACTTACATGCTATAGTCTATGGAGAGGGCCTTCATAGATCCAAAGTTTTAACTTTTTTTAATAAGAATTTTTACCTTTATCTTACATTTACTTACCTCTTGCTCTATACCTTCATTTCTTTTTCAGCCTTATTTGTTGTTCATTCCTCCAATTGCATAGGCCTTCCTTACTGCTATACATCAAGAGAGAGAAAGAGAGGGAAAGAGGGTGAGAGGTGAGAGATGGGGAGAGAGAAAGAACTTGAAGTTGCTGTCATCTTTTCTTAGCTCAAGTATTTACATTTTCCTTTAGTATATCTATAAGTTTATATTCTACTTTAAAATTTCTTTTTTCCATTTGTCCCCTCTATTCTGAATGATTAACTTGCTCTTCAGCCCTACTTTTTCTCTAATTTTCTTGTTCAGATGCTTAAGTCATGAGAAACACTTCTGATCTTTATTGTCCTCTTACCATCACATTAACTTTCTGCCTGATGACACTTTCTTCATCCTCACACAAGTGTTCCAATATCGTTTCCCTGGACTCTTCCATTTACAAGTGGTTATCGTTGTTGGAATTCCACCTGAGCATGCCTGCAAAGCCATTGGGAAAGCAGTTTTCTCTGACATAGTGCTATCAGGGGTCTATATTTGGTAGGCCTTTCTTCAAAAAAACAAAGTGACAGGAGGTTGGTTAAAAAATGAGCTAAAACAGAACCCATGTCTAGGATAAGTTAAAGATTAAAAAATACATGAAAAGAAAATTCAGCAGTTATGTGTGGTAAGAATAACAGAAACCTTGGGCTGTAAAGGTGAAGAACATAAAGCATAAATTAGTTAGTGTGGAGAGTCTTAGACCCTTGTTCTATTTCTGGCATCTTGTGCCTCTCACATAGTAAGTCATCAGTAAGTGTTTGCTGAATGAATAAATAACTGATGGTAAGTGGGCTGGTTAATCTGATTTCAAAGATTTAAACACTGAAAAAAGGAAACCATCCTCCTTCCATGTTTTTTTTCCAAGAGAATTCTAACATTGTTTCATTGTAGTCACTGCTCTTCTGCCTAGTCTTAATAAAAATATATATATTTTAATAGTCTCAGAACCCATTATATTTGGGACACATATGCTATTTTCACCTGCAGCCTTTATTCAGGCTTTCACTAAGCCTTTTCTGATTAAAGAAGGACAGAACAGGTTGGCATCATTAACATGAACTATTTTTCCCTTCTGAGTACATATGTTGCTTCTAATGACAGATGGGAGCATTGGCTGGTTATACAGACTGCAAAAAACTGAGGATTATGGGGCAAAAGGGAGACTAAAATAATTCTTTTTTAAAAACCAGCTCTGGTATTGTAGACAATTGTGGAAGGAGTTTCCTTACTTGCTTGTCACTAGCCCCTGGACAAGGGAGTTGGGAGGCAGGACTTTGTTGCAAGTTTTTTGGCCAGCACACATTATAAGCAATTATAATTTTGGGCTTAGCCTTATATATCTAAGACATTAAAGTCACCCTTTCCAGTTGTGTTTTATTTTGGCATTTTGGAAAGATACATAATGCCAAACAGAATATTTATAACAGAACTTTTAAGGTTTATTCTCATCTATTTTTGCCCTCAAAGGTCATTTCATAAAAGAGATCAAAAGGCAGTTTCTTCCTGGTCAGCTCACTGGGTGGCCAGGAACAGATGAAGTTCTTACAGAGCCTGGAAAAAGTACAAATCTAAAACTTGTTTAACACAGTTCCTCATGCATTATCTACATTATTATGCCACATAATTACACAAATGAATAGTTTAATTATAACTGGTATATGGAAAAAGCATAAAAATGATCCTGAAACAACCTTGCCAAATGGGCTTCCTGAGAATACCTGAATCCTTTAGTGGTGGCACCTTGTTTAAACAGAAATTTCAAAATGTTCAGGAACCTTGACATTATTTGATGCTTAAACTTCATCCACAAAACAGATTCTATCTTTTCAATTGCAAAAATTGTACTGTTAGAAAAATATGAAATTTTGGGTTGTTTAATTTTCCAGACAAACTGATTTAAGTAGCTAAAAGTTTGGATTTGAAGTACGTATCTCCAAATTTTGTTTTTATATCTTATTACTCTTATATGTCTATTTGGTCAGCAATAGTGTGTGCCATCTGTATACAGAGCACTATGTTAGACCTTTGGTATACAACGATGAAAAGACATGCTAACTAACTTTGAGGACTAAAATCCACAGAAAAAATACAAGCTAAAAAAGTGAAATATCTCTTGCTTATAAAGAATGCTAAAATAAGATGCCTACAAAGTACAGTGATAGCTCAGAAGATATAAGAAAAATACCAAAGGATGCAGAGAAGGCTTAAATTAGGTCTCAGCAAGGGAACAACAGTTTACGAAGACAATCGTAGGGTTTCAGAGGAGGAAGAGGGAAAGAATCATTTGAAGGGAAAGGCAACAGTATGTGCACAAATAAAAAGGGAACTGCAAGAAGTGGTTATAAATAGATTGAAAGTATGAGAAAGGGAAAAGGAAGCTGAGGATAAGTATAAAAAAGTCAAGTCATAGACAATTCTCACTATTTATAAAGAGCCATCAAACTATCTGAGAAAAGTGATTAGGATTATACTAAAGAAAAACAGCTGGGAATGTATTGAAGAACAATTGGAAGAAACATAGGGCTGAGAAAATGAGTATGAATGTTTCGGTATTTCAGGAGAGAGAGGATGAGGGTATCAACTGAGACAACATGAAGATGAAGGAACAGATTTGAAAGTATGGTGGATGAAGAAGCAAATAGACTTAGCAGGTTCTAATTAGTAAACAGTGGTGAGGGTAATCTCCAGGTTGGGTGAGAGGGTGGGCTTTAGTGCCAATAAGCACTGCTGTAAATACAGAAGGTAAGGTAAAGGAATCACAAAACCACTAGAATCAGTTTTGTTGGGCATAATGATGTATGATGTCAATACCAGGATAGGATGTGTGGGAATCTTGTATACATATGGCTGAAATAGAAGAATTCACATTATGATGCAAGGGTGTGCGAAAATAGAAATACAGTAAGTGTTGCAGAATTAATGGTCCCTCCCAATGATGTCCATGACTGAGGCCCTAGAACCTGTGAATATGTTATATGTCAATATGTTACATGACAAAATATATTTTGCTGATGTGGTTGAGGTGAAGGAGTTTGAGATGGCAAGATCCCAGGGAACCCAATCTACTTACATAAATCTAAAAACGGAAGACGGGGGTAGGAGAGTGGGTCAGAGGGATGCGTTTGAAGAAGGAGTCCACATGCTATTGCTGACTTTAAAGATAAAGAGAAGGGGGCGATGAGCCAAAGAATGCAGATGGCCTCATGGAATTGGGAACACTCCTCAGTCAACAGCCTGTAAAGAAACTGGGATCTCAGGTGTGTATTGGCAATGAACTGAATTTAACAACCTGAATGAGCAAGTAACAGATTCTCCCCTACAGCCACCAGAAAGGAACACAGCCTGCCAACACTTCTATTTTAGTCTCGTGGAATTGATAACAGACTTCTGACCCACAGAACTTTAAAATAATAAATTCTGTTGTTTTAATGCACTAAGTTTGCAGTAATTTTGTTATGGCAGCAATAGAAAACCAATACAACACATCACAGCATACAGGGGTGAGAGGGAGTTTTGGGAGGAAGGACTGAGGTAGCATTTGTAAAGTTTTGATTCACAAAGTCAAATTGCAGAAACAGTTTCCTGTTCATTGTAAATAGCAAACTAAATTTTTTTCATGTACTTCACTGAGAAATACCTGGGTTTGTCTTCCTAAGGCACTTACTTCCCTTAATATCACTTGGAAAACTTCTTTTAATATAAAATATTACACTAATATAACACTGATTATAAATATTTTACTTATTTATATCTACTTCATTACCAATATCTGGTAGAATATCTAAAACATATGTATAACAGAATAAAATTTATCATGTTGCCAGAAATCTTTTTGCTTCCAAATAAAAGAAAGTAACTAGAAGTAACAACTTAAAAGAGAATTTGTCATGAGAATTTGAGAATGGCCTAGAGAATTTAAGGACAGGAATCTAGTGCTGCCTCAGGACCAAATGGACACAAAACAAATGTGGTCAGCACATTCTCTCAGCATTTCTTAACTGTGGGCTTGCCAAGCATCTGTCCCACGCTGCTCTTTCATGATGGACTGCCTCCCTTTGTTCTTGGTTCAGGTAGCACAGACCATCATCAAATGCACCAAATTTTAATTTTACTAGAGTTCCTTGAAGAGAGATAGACTTTCCTCCCTGCTCCCCACGTCCAAACCAAAGAAGAGACTCATTTTGCCCAGGTTATGTCAGGGCTCAATCACCTGTGTCCAAGTGAGTGGTTTTTGTCTGGTTAAGTAGATCCATGAAGCTGTGGAGAAAGGGAAATTCCCACCTTTGGATAAAATTCAGTTTCATATATGTCCACTAGTAGTAAAGAGCATAGAATGGAAAATAAATATAGAAGAGTAAAATAAAGCCAGGGTTAAACCTGACACATGAAAATATAGATCAGAGATATTGCAAGTTGTTCAAAGGAGTTTCATATTTGTCTTTAAGTGTTAACTGTCAAATTAAAGGTGACAAAATTCATGGCTTCTATGAGATAAAACTGTCCAACAGCTAAGGAAAATTAAACCCTATTGGACATTTATGTTTGGGAGAAATCTTCCAGAATGAATTCTTTATGTGAGATAATAGAAACAACCTAAAAAACATTAAGCAATCAAACTGAAAACTTCGATGCAGCTGTTTCTAATGGAGCCTCCACTGCGGTGAATACCACAGAACTCAGCATTTTCTGTTGATGGCACACCTGTCAGTTGATTGACCATAGGCATTAAGTATATCTATTAATTCTAATTATTGTTTTTGTTTTAAAAGTAAAACATTATTGACCTTAGAGTTTAACAAACCTCCTCTTAATGTTTATTATGTAAGTTGAAAATATCCATTTCTAACTAAGATAAATTATAATTATATGAATTCAATGTGTATGAAAGCCAGTGGTGTGGTTGGGCAATTTTTAACAACCAGTTCTAGATGGTGATGTGGTGGGTGGAATTGAGGATGATTTTATTTGCAGGGTTGATCAATCTCTGTGGTGTAAATACTTTTACATTAGCCATTTTCAAATGAGCAATGTGATATCAGTGACCGTGGAGTTGGAGAGATGTGCAATAGCACACCATTCTATAGCATTTCCACCACACAGAATGCAATACAAATAAATAAACTCAAGAGATAGGTAATAGTAAAATGTAGCAACTAATCAAGAAGTAGTGAATTTTGGGGGTTGGGGGGGCAAAAAAAGAAGTAGTGAATTTTTAACATTTGCTACCTGATTTATTCTCAAGTTTACATCATGTAAATTTTAACAATGGCTAAATTTAACAATTGGTTCTTATATTTCCTGCAAATGTAGCAATCAACTTGCAAACTAGTAAGGGCTGGCTCTATTACACTGTGAAAAACCAACAGCAATGATTTTCTAAAATGTTAAATCAATTAATTAAGAAATGCAATATGGACCGCAATTGGTTATAATGTAATGGCAATTATTAAGTAATGCTGAGAGCAATTTTTTTTAAACAAGCTGTTTTACTTGGTGTAGGAGTAAACATCTGACTAATGCACTAAGCACCTTCTCAGCGCCTTTCAGTCTACTAGTGACAGTTGTGAGCAGTACAGCAGTTCGCCTTTGTTTCGATGGTCTACACACCCATTGAGTTTGGTCCAGTCCAGATGTATTTTGAGATTCACTTACTTTCTAGATTTGATGTGCTGATTATTTTAGTTTCCAATAATACAAGCTATTTTACTATTTTAAATTATGCAGGTCATGTTACTATAGGTATAAATCTTCCAATTTCCTAACTCATTTTCCTCTACTAAGTGAATTTTTAAGATAGAATTTTTGGAAAATATGAAATTTTTAAGGAATGTGACTGTTTTCTGTTACTTAACATACTATATTTAAAACATTACAGTGTTTTCTTAGATACTAGAGTCTTAAATTTCTTAAAAATATTAAAAGTAAAACAATAGGATAAAATGTGAAGATGAGACTTTTTTAAAGATGAGAACATATCAAATTGACTGATAAAACAACTCTATAAAATATTCAAATTAGCCCTGGCTGGTGTGGCTCAGTTAGTTGGGCGTCATTCGGTCCCTGGTCAGGGTGTATGCTGGAGGCAACCAGTCAGTGTTTCTCTCTCACATTGATGATTCTCTCCCTCCTTTCTCCCTCCCTTCCTCTCTCTCTAGAATCAATAAAATAAAAAAAAATGTTCAAATTAAAGCTTGTTACATGTATATACTAAACCATTAGGTGGTGTATAAACCTGCGGAGATTTAGCATCTAGTTCAGAGATCTAAAAGCAGGAGAAAAAAATGTTGTACCAGACCCAAGAATGAAATGACAAAACTCAAACATGTGAAAATTTCCAAAAATTAGGCATGCAGCTGATTCAAAATTTGAGATAATAGGTGTCCAAAAGGACATAATATTTTATACAGGTATAAACAGCTAGTTTCCAAAGAAGTATGTTCACTTACAAGTGATGTAGTTTGATAAGGTAGAAGAAATAGGGTAAAGAACAGTGAGGGGAAATCCAATGGATGTACAGAAATGAAAGCATGGTGGTCCAGAGGCTGAGCAGACACCAAGACACATTGTCATGAAATTCTTGATGAGTTTCCCCTCTCCCTTTTATTATAATCAAGAGACAAGGAATTGGGCATTTGCTGTTAAATGAAAAATAAATAATGTCATCCTAAAAGAGAGAGAGAGAGATGGGGAATTTATGCTAAGTGGGTTATGTGTGGAAAAGAAAATTATGATAAAAAATGTTTGTATAAAAGTTTCAGTTGCTAGACACCTCATCATAGTAACTACTTTGTAATGATCTCATTTCTGTTATGTTTTACCCATGTTGTAAAATATAAAATTATTTATACTAGTTTGAAGATTATACATATATCATATAACATAGAATATATATATATATGCATATATAAAATAGCAGTTAAGAGTGGAAAATCTGGGAGAAAACTGCCTAGGTGCAAATTTCATCTCTGTCATTTACCAGTTGTATAAACCTAAGTAGCATATTTAAATTCTTAATACATCAGTTTCCCCATCTATATAAAAGGGATAATAACTAACTCATAAGATTGGAGTAAAAATGTATTAAACTAATATACTGTTCAATAAACTGATATATGTAAATACATTGAAACAGTGCTCAATGTCAACAATCATGCAATCATCCTGATCATAATCACTATCATCATTATCATTATATTATTGTAAAAAGGCCATAAGTTCACATATACAGACCCCATAAATATTGAGAAGATGTTAACTAAAAATGTTCTAAAATTGAAGCTTATAATAATTGTTTAGATAGGCCCCAGGGGGAAACTGCTATGTTAAGAACTATCTATCAACATAAGGAATTTTTGGAGTGGCCCCCACAAGACAAATGCAGAAGATAAATGTTACAGCTGGATTTAATAGGCCAAGTTCCTGGCACTGCTTCCACATTTTAACCTTGTCTGACCTGGGAGAAAACCAATCTGGGCAACATGCCCCCATAGCTTTGGGGAAACTACCCCTAGATGGAGCAGTTTAATTGAAAGTTCCAAAATTTCCTAAATTTCCATGATAGGATCATGACATTCTTGCCCAAAGAACCAGAGTTGTTTTCTGTCACTTGGGGGATATTCATCTTATTACTATGCTTTCTTCCCTTTTCTCAAAGGAGAAGCAATGAAGAAGCTATTCGGAGAATTGTCACCTTTTTACATTTTTACTTAAAGTTCTGTAGAAGACTATAATAAAAGGAAAAAAGTTTCATAGGTTTGCTTAAAGAACTGAAATTCTAGTCACATTCAAAACAGAGGTGTTATGGTTTTGTGTGTATATGTGTTCAAGTTTGTATATGTGTGTATGGGATGTGTTTATATTTACTTGTTGAATGGTGTGTGTGTGCATCTACATATGTAAGAAAATGCCTGTGGACAGATGCCTAGATCCAGGTGTACAAAGAATAACAGGGCAGCACCCATAGCACCTTCCAGTGTGTGCTAGTCAATTTACAGATGTTTGGAGAAAAGGATGGGGAACTATGACTTGTCAAAGCTACTACTGAGGGAATGGATCTGAATCATAGTAATAAAGGGTATGATCAGTTTTAAACTTTAGAATAATCCTGAAAAGTAATTTGAAGCTTTTTGGAAAGTAAATTATTCGATAGGTTAAATAGCATGAAAATTAGACCATGAAAAAAAGACAAATCTACAGAAGCATGCATGATAGTGTACTGCTTAGTGAAGGGTAAGAGTAGTGATAGTCTTACTAATAAGTTATTTATATAGATTTAGAGTAGTAGTTAATGGAATAAATGGATGCTCATATTCTCTTAAACTTCCATGGAGAAAAAATAATCACATACCACACATGCCCAAATGCCACATAAAATTAAATAATGCTAGGTACTTCTTAATATGACTAAATATAATTGCCCAAAAGAGATATAGTTTTTCTTTGTGATTATATCATTGCATTATTTTTTCAAAATGCATTAAATATCCTTGCCCACAAAATGAAATTCTGCTTCTGGTCTTTATCTAAAGAAATGTATATAGCTTATTGGATTTAAAGCTAAGTTTTAAACCCAGTGTCCAGGTTTACTTTCACAGTTCTAATCAGTTCAGTTCTATAAACAGGTTTCATCTATCTGCTTTGATTATAAGAGCAGATCAAACACACTTCCTTACTTACTGAAGAAATAGCAATGTGTACCACTTCTGTCACTGGACTTAATAACACCCAACAACTCATCAAACACCAAGATCCACGTGCTCTGGTAGGCAGTACCTCTGCCATCTGGGTCAAAACTGAACTTCCACTGGGACAAACAAGGAAGTACATTAAGCCCATTTTAGTTAAACGGGGCACTTTTAATATTTTACTATCAAAACTGCCACCTACTTTGAAATTTGAGTTTTATGATCTCACTTATACTTATTTACCAATTTGTGATCTGAAGCTTTGGACGTCTGGTACCTAGCGTGATTGGTGGTGGTAATTAAAGAAACAAATGTGTTCCTCACTATCAGATTATAAGGTTATGGTAATTAAAGAAAGCTAAATAGGCTGCTCACTATCAGATTATAAGAAATATATTTTTAATTATAATAGCTCCCAAAATATTTCCTACAATGTTTTTTTGAAAAGTTATATGTCTTCTTATGATGTAGAAATATTTTACCAGAAAATAAATAGATATGTTTTATAACTACAGATTTTAAAAAATTAAGAAAAAACAAACTCTAGACAATAAATAAACCTAAGTAATTTCATAATATTATCTATATTATTTACTAGTATACCATGATTATTACTAACCTATTCTATTTTTTAAAGGCAAATTCAGAAAGTCATAGACAGTCACAAATTAACTACTACTACATATATTTATTTGTTCCTTTATTTTATTTAAGGAGACTGAAAAATATGTCACAATTAATGCAGATTTTATATAAAACTTTATAATATTGTGCTGTAATCTCAGTTTGAAATACTTGTAAATATAATTGTGATTTGAAAGTTTCTTGAAGTCTCACTTATTTTGTACATTCCCATTTGAATGTATAGTGGATATTCAAATAATACTTTAGAAGTTTAATTAATTGAAATTAACAAGCAGCCTTCATTTGTTACTTTATTCATTTTCTTTTCTTGTCTACTCATCAAGTGCTATGTCATATACTATGCTAAGCAGTGAACATATTATAGAAAACAGTCTAATATCTAAAAAATTATACCAAGGGAATGCCTACAGCTGTTGACTAAACAATTTACTTCTGAAATTAAAAATATAACATTAAACCTAGATAATTTTGTAAAAATATTTGGTACCACTGCTTGCAAAAAAATGTAGCCTGTCTTTCATCTGCCTCATTTACTGCTCTATAATTTGGTTATACTTGTCCACTGTCTGCACATCTGGATTGATTTCTTTTGGCATGGGTAGGCTTAAACTGATTCTTCTACCCACCCTTGTCTCATTTCTCTTATAACCAAAAGCATATAATTCAAGGTGTCTGTCAGGATTTAAGGGGGCAGTTAGCAACCTGTAAGTAGATGGAGGTGGCTGGGTTATATTCTTTCTTTTCAAAACTCTATTGCTATAATATGGCACTAATTGGAAAATACATAGATGATAGAGACATGATAGATAGATAGATGGGAAATTAGATAGATAGATGATAGATAATAGATAGATACAGACATGAAACTTTATTGCTATAGTCCCTTGCTTCCAAAAAGAAAGGTCTGCTTTTAAGGGACCAGGCCATATTGTGTTCTTCAGCATGACAATGCCAGGAGCCCAGAAAAAGAAAAAAAAGAAAAGAAACAGTGGGAGTAAAGCACATTGGACATGCCAATAAATGAATGATAAATTATTAAAGCATGATTGGAAATATTGCCATTTTTCATAGCTGTCACTTTAAGTATAAAAGCATCAGCACATTAAACTAGTTACTGCTTTTTCATAATTGAGACTTTAGCTTCTAGCTGTGCCCTGCAGCTTTTCATTAATCACTGGGACTGAAGTTCAAGCTCAGTGACAGCTTAGAAGGTATTAAATGGGCAAAGTATTTTCCAGGTACAGTTAGGAAAGGCCTTTAGTCCTATAATCCACAGCTAATTGTTTTTCAAAGTCTCTAAACACAACCTAGCCCTGTGTTTCTTTGTGACAGAATTAGCTGCCAACTGGTTTTCTTTTTATTCCCAGTCTTTCTCTCACTAAAATCTATTGAGAGGCCTATTGTTAGTTGCATAAAACAGGTGCAGAATAACTGTGATATGTAAAACTGTAACTGATACTTAACCAAGGGAACATTTATTAGATTGCCTCTAAAACAATACTTCCTGAATACTTATTCTAATCATACCATTTAATTTGTCATAAAAGAAACAAGATGGCATGAAACTTTACACACAGGCCAAGTTCACTTTTCTAATGGGAAAAAATAGATTTAAAAAAAATGCAATTGAATATTTACCCAACATGAAATAAGAATGTGGCTTCCCATATTTACACTTGAACACCAAGATTCTCAGCATAAGCACTTCTGTTGCTTTGGTTCACCATTTTTTTCCTTTTCTGCAAATGTTGTACATCAGGTTTTAATGGATGTGCCAAAACATTCTTTTTTTGTATAACAAATTATCAAGAGCATTGAGGTTCATTAATTATGTCATCTAATTGGATTGAGGCAGGTGCAAAATACCTCAGATGAAGTGGTCACTGGCAGGAAGGCCTAAGTGCAAGTTTTTCTATTAGAAACCAGCATGTCTCCAGACTCTTGGAATTACTTTGTACTTATTGATTAATGGCCATAATTTATTACAGTGCAGAAGATCTTGCATTGAGTTAAATGTGTGATTAATCAATTTTCCATCAAATTATGAACAGTAGACCAGTTGCCAGCAAGAAAATACCAAGTGCATTTTCCCAGGGTGTAAATATATCAGGACTTCAGCTAATAACTGTCTATCACTTGCTTAATATTCCCTGTCACACTGATAAATGCCATCTCCACAAATGGGCCACAGGTAGTAATGATGGAAAGACCACCGAACATGTTTTATAGCTGCCCTTCTTATATAATGAAGTACTCTTTGAATTCATCTCAAAACAATTTATTAATGCAAAATTTATTTCTGCCTTCAGCTTGAAATACATCATGGTTAAGTCAACAATATTATATTAAATTGATAACTGATATTGAGGAAAGAAAACCTTAGGGGAAAGAAAGATGAATTTTGGACTTCTTGTGCACAGGATCTCATTTTTATTTTCATGTCAAAAATTCAGACATGTGACTAATTGTTGTCAATTCTAATCTATTTTTAAAGCACAGTATATTTATGTAGTGGAAACATTACAGAGAACTGCTGATTGAAAAGAAAACCACATCTTGTTCCAAATATTAATTTCTCTGGTTAAATAACAGGTATTATGAAAGCTTACTAAATTAATTGTCTCATGAGCAAGTGTACTTTCAACTTCCATAATAAACTAGGTGGATGCAGCTTCCTAAATAAAAAAAGTACAAAAGACAAATGAAAGTAGTGAAATAACAAAGCAGTACCTAAATCAATCAAGTTTTAGGAAAATAAACCCGTATTAAAACTACCATAGAACAAAATCCTGATAAATGATCAAAAGACTTAACTGGAATAAATAAATGTAAACATTACAGAGATAAGACACTGAGCCATCCCAGTCCAGAAGTAGTAGAACAATACAAATCACAACTGTAAAGAAAGCTAAACCAATACTTGAGCACTGTAAGAGTCTTAAAAATTCTAGAGCAGAAGAATCTTAAATATCATCGTTAATCTTCCTCCTGGAGCAGGAGACAGAGCCTTGGGTGTGAGGCTTACTGTATGGATTCAGTCTGTAAGACACCAGCTCTTTCCTGGTAAATCTACAGACTCTGAACTCCATTAAGTGTGGCTCTTAATGTTAGATCATTCAATCTTCCTGTCCTGGCACATGGAAACTTGGTTGAACTTCCCGGTTGGAGTTCATGCAATGGCATACCTGTAAGTTACATTCTGATCTTTTAGTTTTTTTGTCCTGAAGCTTGGGAAATAGAATGGATTCTACTCTACCTTACCTGAAATTAGAATTTTTTGTTTTAAACCCACCCCTAAATACAGTGAAACTTTCCTTATTTCCAGGAGTGAGACACCTGCATAAAGCTTTGCAAACCAATTTCCCCATTGTCGTGGTCTCTTGAGCTAAGATCATGATCTCTCCAAACACTTTCCTCTCTAAGAGTAGTCACATCTTATTAAATTTATATTCTGTAGTTTCTAGACTCTACTTGTAAGGGGTATATGAACTAAAAGCTCTATCTAACACCATTCTCATTAATATATTTATATTTAACTTGGCAAGTGTACTCTTGGAAATAGTTCATCAGCCCTCCTTTTAATGCCATACAAGTGATTTATTTAAGCTGGTTCTTTATTCCCAATTTCCTCCTTCTGTTTGATATAGAATTTATTACATATTTTATGCTGAGTATTAAAATTCTCTAATTCCTTAAGCTCAGGTCTCAATCATTTTAACATCTATTAAATCTCTTCAGCTAAAAGGGATCAAAGTTCTTCTTAGAAGAAAGGATATTAGTTAGGACTTTCCACATGCCTAGCAAAAACGTATATTAGATCTTTCCTTAGTCCTCTGGAATTTTCTATTTGAATCTTACTCTGACACCAGTCTTGATACTTTTTGTTGGTCACAACAAATGCAAAAGTAGACCTCAAACTTGGCAAACAGAAGGAAGTTTCTGCTGCAGGGAAGGAGATGGCATAGAAAAGCACATGCCTGGAGTGGAGAAACTGAAACCCCTGATTTGTGAGTGGGTACATAAAGAAGTACAGCAGCTGTGGAAAGTTTTACAGTGCTTCTTAAAAAAATTAAACACAGATATTGTCATAGGATCCAGCAATTTCACTTCTGGTTATAAATTCAAAAGAATTGAAAATAGGGACTTATATATTTATACATACTTTTTTATTAATAGCAGATATCACAATAGCCAGAATTGGAAACAACCAAGTGTCCATTGATAAATAAGTACATAAACAAAATGCGGTATTTATGTACAGTGGAATATTATTATACAGTCTTTAAAAAGAAGGAAATTCTGACACATGCTACAACATTGTTATGCCTTAAAGACATTAGGCTAAATGAAATAAACTAGTCATAAAATGACCAAAATTGTATGATTACACTCATATGAGGCTCTTAGAGAGTAAAATTCATAGAGACAGAAAGTAGAATGGTAATTGCCAGGGGTTAGGGAAAGGAGAAAATAGGGAATATTATTTAGGTACAGAGTTTTAGTTTTGCAAGATGAAAAGTTATGAAGATAAATGACAATGCCACTGAACTGTAACTTAAAATGGTTAAAACAGTAAAATTTTTGTTATGTAAATATTAACACAATTTTTCTTAAAAAGAGAAAAAGAACACATGAATATAAAGACTGGAGCAAGTGGGAGAAAGGACAGTTCAGAAGTGGCCTTGCTAGTTTGGGCTTGAACACTCCTCTGATATGGTATAGACCCTGGAAGGCATGGCCAGTCTTTTTGTTATAACAATACAAAATATGACTCATCTACATGTGGAAAAATTCAATTATGTTAAAAATTAAATTAGTTAGCCCTGGCTGGTGTAGCTCAGTGGATTGATCAAGGGCCTGCGAACCAAAAGATTGAGGTTCGATTCCTAGTCAGGGCACATGCCTGGGTTGCAGGCCAGTTCCCAGCAGAGGATGCATGAGAAACAACCACACATTGATATTTCTCTCTGTCTCTCCTTCTCTTCACCTCTAAAGATAAATAAATAAAATTTAAAAAAATAAAAAATTAAATTAGTTAAATTCAAGTATGCTACGTGTCATCAATGAGTAAATTTTTGCCTCTCAAAAAAGCCAAACAGGCAGGCACTGTGCAGCAAACAGTGAAGCCTTTAATTCCTGTGTATCACTGTGTACCAGTGGCTGTGGGTGTGAAATCCAGTTTATAAATATCTGCTGTTACCACAACCCCTTCTAGAGGAGCAAATCATTACTTGTATTGCAGACTGAATGTTGGTGTCCCTCCAAACTTCATATTTTGAAATCCTACACCCAATATGATGGTGTTAAGAGGTGAGACATTTGTGAGGTAATTAGAATTATATGAGATTATAAAGGCAGAGTCCTCATGAATGGGATTAGTGAAGCCCTCACGATAGAAACTCCTTAAAGAAGTCATGAGGGAGCTAGCTTCCCTCTCTCTGTGCTTTGGTTATCTGAGGACAGAGGAAGAAGACAGCTATGAACCAGGAAGCCAGCTCACACCAGACACGATCTGTTCATGATCTTGAAATTCCCAGACTCTGGTACTGAGAAATAATTTATGTTGTTTATAAGCCACCCAATCTACAATATATTGTTATAGCAGTCCAAACAAAGACAAATTGCCTCCAAAAGACTTGGCTGTATCAAAATAAAGGTTAAGCGTTGTTCCCAGATCTTACAATTTTTCAATAAAAGCCAAAAAATTCAATTTCAATGTTTAAATATTTTAAAATAATAAAAAAGAAAAGTTGTAATATTTTGCATGTTTTTTAGCTCAGTGACAAATTCAACCTTTGAATCATTAGTTTGTCCCTTCTGCTTCAATGGCTTAGGGCAAATCCACAATTATTCTTTCTTTAAACTGTACTAGTTAGAAGCTATTTCTCCCATCTCTGAACTCATGGATATATTACTCATGCATTTAATAGTTGTAGTCTTTCTTTATTTTTTGTGTGTACGTGTGTATATATATATACCTTTGACTACTATATCTAAGCTATTTGAGAAAGGAATATATTAATTCATATGTATATATTTATGATGTTTAGTCAAATATCTCACAATTATCTGCTAAATAAATACTTGCTAAATGCATAAATGTATGTCATTAATGTTGCAATATTTTCTTTTTTCAATGTTTAAATTTATTTATATGCAAAACTTATGTCTCTTTTTCTTTGTATTTCTCCCTCTCTTTCTTCCTTGTAGTGTTAGGATATAGTGGTTAATTCTTTTAATCCTAATTAACTTAATTAAGTGCCATAAATTCTACATATTAACTGCCTTAATCCTCACATAAAGTCTATGATGCAGGTGCTATTATTACCTCTATTTGCAAATGAAGAAAGTGAGAGGTAAAGTAACTTGCCTATAGTCACACAAAAAGAGTAAGTGACAGCACCAGAATTGGATCCTAGGCAGTGGCCTCTTCTCCACATCGTGCTGATTCCATTAAGAACAGCAGCTCTGAGGGGTTAATATCTAAAATACATGAATAACTTATACAACTCAAATAAGCAATCCATTAAAAAATGGGAAGGTGACCTGAAGACACTTCTTTCAAGAAGACACACAAATAGCCAACAGATATATAAAAAGATGCTGAACTTCACTAGCCGTTAGAGAAATAGAAATCAAAACTTCACCTCACACCAGTTAGAATGGCTATTATCAACAAGACAGGTAATAAAAAGTGTTGGAGAGGTTATGCAGAAAAAAAACCCTCGTTCACTGCTGGTGGGAATGTAAACTGGTGTAGCCACTGTGGAAAACAGTATGGAGTTTCCTCAAAAAATTAACAATAAAGTTACCATATTACCCAGAAACACCTCTTTTGGGTATCTACCCAAAAAATTTGAAAACACTGTGCACAAAGATATACGTATTCCCATGTTCATTGCATCATTATTCATGGTGACCAAGATGTGGAGACAGCAGAGGTGTCCTTTGCTAGATGACTGGATGAAGAAGATGTGGTACATATATACAACAGAATACTACTCGACCATGAGAAAAGATGAAATAATGTCATTTGTGACACATAGGTGGATCTAGAGAACATCATGTTAAGTGAAATAAATCAGACAGAAGTAGTTAAGAACCACATAATTTCATTCATATGTAGAATATAAAACTGAGAGCAACAAATGAACAAGAAAGTAAAACAAAAATTTATAGACACGACAACAGTATGATGGTTAACAGAGGGAAGAGGGGTTGGGAACTGTAAAGGGTGAAGGAGGTCAAATATATGGTGACTGAGAAGATTTGACTTTGGATTTGACTTTGGGCTCACAGTGCAATATACAGATCATGTAGCATACAATTATATACTTGAACATATGTAATCTTATTATGTCACCCCAATAAATTTAATTTAAAATAAAAGAAAGCATAGAGTAAGTGGAAGAGATTAAAATTTTATGTAAATTCTTTAATTAAAATATAATTGACAGATAATATTGTAAAAATTTTAAAAAATGCCTGGAAAGAAATTGCTGGAAATTCCTGATACAGTTTCCTCCTGCCTGGAGGAAAAATGCCTAGAAATAGGGGCAGGAGAATGAGGATAAAGACTTTCATAGCTACCACTCCTTTCTACTAAAATGTTGTTTTTGATTTTTGCTTTTGCTTTCATTTCTATTTTTCTAATCCTTTAAAATAAAAGAGATGTGATTGCATTTGTCAAAGCATGGTTGAATTGAAAACAGGTTGGTAACCAGTACAACAGTAAAAATCAAGGGAAACTTCCTGTGAGAATTGATTGGTTATATTATTTTATTATTATTTATAATATAATAAGTTATATATTTTATTATTATTTGTAAATTGTGTGCTACATATCCTTTATATCAGTAAAATCTATAAGAAACTTATATACATATAGTATATATGCATACATTTTTGTCCAGAAGAGCTAGTTGTTCAAAATTTGGCATACACTGAAGACACTGTAGATATCTTTGAGATCTAGCTAAGGGGAAGGTGATTTGGAGATACATTAACTTTGGCTCAGGGAAATATATTTATGAGGTTTGCAGTTATTTCCATGAATAGCTGTTAGTGTTAACTGTACATATTTAGGAAAGGCTTCTATAAGTATTTCACTTCCTACCTGCTGACTTAATACGATGCCTTAAAAGTGCAGGCCAGAGATTATATTGTGATCTGAGCACACCCCATGGTGCCTGGCACAGAGTTCATGGGTTGTTGTTATGAAACAAGAGCCAGAAGTTAGTCTGTGGGAAATTCCTCTAGTTACAAGCCATGAATATTATTAGCAGAGAATTAGGATATACTTGACACCTAGTAAAATGCAAAATTTTTTCCTGTCAGGAACATACACAATATTGGAGTGTTTACAATAATAAAAACCTCATACTTTTTTAAAAAATAGGTATTTAATTTAGAAAAAAACTGTTTAAATTGGGAAGGGGTACTGTACTCTAAGACCTCTGTAGATTCCTTTTTTTCTTTTTTCATGCAAATGGCATATTTGATAAAACTAGCATTCAACATTTTTACTGAAATTTGGAAATGTTTTAAAACATATCAATAAAATAACTTAAAACATTGTAATTATCTACTTTGGGCCTATATTAAAATTACCCTCTTTAAATTTATTTTATAAAAAAAGTCAGATAAAAATAAACAAATATAAAAATAGATAATAAAGTTGAACAATGAAATCAATAGAAGTTGATTGCCTTTTTTATCCTCACCAAATAATATGTTTTCATTGATTTGAGAGAGAGAGAGACACTGATGTGAGAGAGAAACATTGATCTGTTACCTCCTATATATGCCCTGACTGGGGATGGACCCCACAACCTGGATACGTGCCCTGACTTGGGACTGAACTTTTGACCTTTTGGTGTATGGAATGACACTGCAACCAACTGAGTCACCCAATTGGGGCTTGATTGCTAATTTTTGGAAGACATTTATCAGATCATAGCAAAAGCAGTAATTCATTAAGAAGAGATACAATTGAGATAGATAAATTTCAACTATAATAAAAACAACTGTACTCAAAGAAACTGCTAAACTGATAGCTAGTCATTAAGAAATCCTAATGTGAGAAATGACATGTTGGAAATAACACTGTCTAGGACTTGATAAGTGTGTGTTTTAACCCCAACTCATCTTTAACCAATTGTGACCACTGAGCTCTTTGTGGTTCCTCACTGGGAAAAGAAAGGGAAAGAAAAGAAAAAAAGAACAGAAAAGAAAAGAAAAGAAAAAAGAAAGAAGAGACGAGAAAAGAGGACAAATAAAAAAGAAAAGGAAAGGAAAGAAAGGAAAAGAGAAAAAAGAGACATCAGTTGAGCCAAGAGTCAATCATGTGACTGAATCTCAAGCCTGAATGAAGGAGAATGAATCTCCTTCATTCTCTCTATCAATCAATCAAGCCTGATATTTATCATAAAGAATAAATTACTATCTTATACATAGAGGGTATACAATATCTATTATTTAATGTTGAATAGTTCTTCAAATAGAGTATAGGCTAACTGCACTGACTATTCTAAATTTATTTTGTACTGAGCAGAACTCTTGACCTTTACAGATATGTCCAACTCCATTCCATGCCCACATCATTTCACTGTCCAAAAACACTTCCTAATGTTCCATTACAGCATTGCCAAGGATACTCATCTATGCTTGGCCTACCAAACTCTGCCTCAGTAGCATAACATGTTCAGGTTGGACAAATGGGTTGGAAATTCAGCATTCATTTCCCAGACTGTGGTGGCTGTGGTCAAGCATTAGAGAAATATTATTTCTTATTTATACATTTTGGGATACCAAGGAAAAAGAAGTGCTTGTATATGTTCCACACTAGAGAGTACTGAGGCCAAAGGTTTCTACACACAAATACATGACTTGGATGATGAAACAGGGATCCTATTTATTCATTTCAAGCATAAATTCTAAATTATCCTTTGGAAAATTTGATCAAAATTCAAGAAAATCTAAATAATTTGGAAAAGTGATCAGGAAAAGGTTGAGTACTCTCAAAAGATATACATTGGATGGTACAACTTTAAGTAAATTAAATTATTTAAATTTCAACTAAAAATGCATTATGCATTGTTGTGAACAAATTTTGAAGGTTTGGCACTCAGACTGGGGCTGCAAATTGAAGAAGAGACAGCTTAATTTCAACCTAGCTTTTTCTCTTCAAAACTCACTGTAAATCTGGCTATATTTGGACATATACATACAGAGGAATAGTTTCAAATTCACACAGAACTTTATCCTTTAAATTAATAAACTTAAAAAAGTAAAAAATAGAAGTATTCCTTGTAGGAATTTTGATTTCAAATTTTTCTGCATGTTGAAAACTACTGTAGAGATATACTTGTTTATTGAGAGAAAACAGTGTTGCATAATTAAGAGAAAAAGATAACTTGGAGACAATTCTGAAGAAAGCAGCAACACTGGTCAAAGAATTTGAATTATATAACTATAGAAACAAATCTTGATAGAAATTAAAATTGTTCAAAATGAAAAAAATAAGACACCTGAGAAATGATAACATAAGGCTCTTGATGATTGTAAAATATATCTAATTGTTTGAAACTATGAATAGAAGAAACTGTTTTTAAAAATGGATTTTGAATCTACAAGCTATTGGGAGCCATCTAGTTATAATTTTTCCTGTAAGTACATGGGGCAGTGGAAAAAGACCTATCTTCCCAGGTTGAAAAGTTAGCACCCCTTGCTTCTCTGCTTCTCCTTCCAGCACTGCCTTCAGGCTTTTCTATCTCTACTCTCTCCTCTTAAATGCAAATGGTTTGGGGACAGATTTCCTTTAATGGACTCATTTTATCTTTCAGCCAACACCTTAGAAAACTTACTAAGAGAGCAAGAGACGCTGGTTAAGGGTTTAGGTGGGTGAGTAGCCCTCCTGGAGATAAGGTTATGTGGAGGAAGGAAAGGCATGTTTGTCAGAAAGAAGGAATGTACCCAAGATGTTGCCCCTCATTTCAGTCCACTTTTGTGTGCATGCCAAAGGTCACCAACCCTTGACCTAGCATAACTTTTGGGTTTGGTATGAAATGATGAAAGAAGGTTTAAAGAAGTTTCTTAAATTCCAAACTCCATGAGGTGCTTTCATCTATAGTGCTCCAGGGTTGGTAGCCAGGGTGAAAAGTGAACGGCTTGAAAATAGTTAGGTCTCTTTAATTAAAAGTTGCTGGCAAGGGCTCTCAGAAACACTGTCCTACATTTTCCAGAACTATTGTTCTTGTGCTTTTGCCTAAGTGTTTTGAGGCAGTTTCCAAAGTCAGGAGATAGCCTTAAAGAGAAATAAGAAAAGGTATGACTAAACAAAGGAGAAAACAAAATCCATATGACTAAAATTCTACTGTGTAAATTGCATTAATCTTTATTTCAGGAATCTAAGACTCCTCTGTGAGTGTACATGGAAAACCTTGTCTTGCATTCCTGACATACACTATTACAAACCACTTCCCAGTCAAAAAGAATGAGTTGGTTTATACCCATGGAAATGGTACTATCGTTACACAAGGGTAATGGAGAGCACTTTGTTCTAGGTATATGCTGCTTTTCTTGTTTAACACCCACAAAAATTCTGTTTCCATTCTCCAGTGTGGTGATGCCCTTTAAACTCTTTAGAATTAAGCAACTAAACTATGTCCAATTGAAAAGATGAAAAGTGGGCAGACATAGCTCCTATAGTTATAGGATATACATATTTATCAAAACGCTTTGAAAAATAATCAAAAAGTTCAGAGTATAAGTTGATACTTCCCTGGGATGGCTGAACATGCTATTCATTTGAGTGAAAAATTGCTGAAACATACATTTGAGCAGTATAAATAAGTAACAGATCAATGTTTCTTTGAAGAGCTACACACATATACTCACCCTGAGGAGACAGGGAGACGATAATCTGGCAAAACATTTTTTAAAAAACTTACTTTGACCAAAACACTGATTAGTAGTGGTATCTTTATAGTACAATACACTTGACTTTCTGTGGAACTGCCAGAAAATCAAACTGTAAGAAAGTCTGACAACCAGGGAGTTAAAGAAGAAACATTAATCCAGATGGGTGTGCCATGACAAAAAAAAATATGGACCAAATGAAAGAATAAACCAGTACTCCAGAAAAAGAACTAAGCAACGAAGAGGTAACCAACCTATGAGGTATAGAGTTCAAAACACTGGTAATCAGGGCACTCACAGAAATGATTAAGTATGGTTGCAAGTTAAGGAAGAAATGAAGGTTATACAAAGCAAAATAATAGCAAAATATACAGGGAACCAACAAGTGAAGGGAAAGAAACTGGGACTCAAATCAATGATTTGGAACAAAAGGAAGAAATAAACATCCAACAAAAACAGAATGAAGAAACAAAAATTCAAAAAAAATAAGAAGAGGCTGAGGAACTTCTGGGACAACTTTAGATGTTTCAACATCCGAATCATAAGAGTGCTGGAAGGAGAAGAGGAATAGCAAGAAATTGAAAACTTATTTGAAAAATTAATGAAGGAAAACTTCTTCAATCTGGCAAAGGAACTAGACATGCAAGTCCAGGTTGTTCAGAGAGTCCAAAAGAAGTTGGATCCAAGAAGAAACACACCAAGACACATCATAATTAAGTTACCCGAGATTATAGATAAGGAGATAATCTTAAAGGCAGCAAGAGAAAGGGAGAGAGTTATCTACAAAGGAGTTCCCATGAGACTATCAACTGATTTTTCAAAAGAAACCCTATAAGCAAGAAGGGGCTGAAAAAAGTACTCAAAGTTATGAAAGGCAAGGACCTACAACCAAGATTACTCTATCCAGCAAAGATTTAGAATGGAAGGGCAGATAAAGTGCATCCTATATAAAGCAAAGTAAAAGGAGTTTATTATCACCAAGCCCTTATTATATGAAATATGAAAGGGAGTTATCTAAGAAAAAAAGATGATCAAAACTATGAACAATAAAATGACAACAAACTCACAACTATCAACAACTGAACCTAAAAAACAAAAACAAAAACTAAGCAAACAACTAGAACAGGAATGGAATCACAGAAATGGAGATCACATGGAGGATTATCAGTGGTGAGCAGGAGGGAGAGACTGGGGATAAAAGATACAGGGAATAAGAAGCATAATTGGTAGGCACTAAATAGACAGGGTAAGGTTTAGAACAGTATAGGAAATGGGGAAACCAAACAACTTATATGTACAACCCATGAACATGAACTAAGGAGGCACATGCTGGAGGGAGAAGGGATGCAGGGACGAGAGGGAAAAAGGGGGAGACAAAAGTTGGACAACTGTAATAGCATAATCAATAAAATATACTTAAAACTAAAAATAAATAACTAAAATAAATAAAACTATATATATTTGCATGAATTTTTAGCATTTTCTTCTAAAATTAACTTTTAAGTCTTCAATATTCAGAATGCATGTAAAACTATTTTGTATAAAACAATAAAATAGATTCATTAAATGAAGTAAATTCAACAATTATATGTGTATTACCAATATCTCCAAAAGTGTCTTTTTACAAAAAGCTGTTAGAGAAGAAGAAAATCCATTGTATAAGGGGAAATAGTCTCTTAAACCCTGGTGAGTATAAATTATTATTCACAGTACTGTCTAAACAAAAAAAAAATCCTTGACTCAATGGTATGGCTCAAAAAGTTTCAGTTAAAGGTATTAGGCACTATTACATACAGAATATTTGAAACAAATCTTCAAATACACAGTCATTTAATGGATTTTATTGGAAGAATCTTTTACTATTATTTTAAGATCTTTCTGTAATTGTACATGGGAAATTTGTATTCAGTTAGAAAAATTTTACCTTCTCCCTAATCCACTACCTTAATAGAAATATTTCCTCTAGAATTACTTCTTTCCATTTTTCTATCTGTATTAATTTCCCAAGGCTTAAATTATAGTAGAGGTTGAAATAAAAGACACTATCAATATCCGTGATCTAAAAATGACCTAATACTTTTTGACTAATTTTCCTAGGGTCTGCATTAATTATTGTGTGCCTTCATGGTAGGAGCTTTAGACAGAATGCCTGGTAGAGTCCACATCAGAATAAGACAGCACATAAATTAATTTTTCTCCTTTTTATACTTCAATTTTTAATGTTAAATGTTATTTTGATTAAGATACTTTATGTGCTGGTCAGAGATGTTTCTACATGACAGTGCTGATTGGGTTTCTTCTTAGTATGAAATATAATAATATGAAAATCAAACATGCATAAGGAAACCAAACATGGTTTTATCATATGACCATGCACATTATAAAACCTCTAGAATAAATATTTCAATCAATTCCATTTAAAATACATTTATGGATTGTCCACATTGTACAAATCACAAATGTGAAGCTTCAATCTAATAAATAAACCACACACACACTTAGCTAATGCAGAGACAGACTATTATAGAATATGTTTAAGGGCAAAAACACTGTCCACTTTGCTTGAAATACAGGGAGGGCTGATCCTCAATGGGGAAGCACCAGCACAGCAAAAGCAGTCCTGCTCATTTAAATATTGAAATGGGTCCATGTAGGAGTGCTCTCCTTCACCTTGGCTGCTGAACGCCCTCCCCCATTCACTCCAGGGCTCAAAACACATGGGTTGCAGTTGGCCTACCCATGTGTTCCTGAGGGTTGCACTGCAGGGATCTCTTCTGTCTCTTGGTTGGTGATGGGTGGTTGAAAACCAGTCTGCATACTAGTCCGATCTTGAGTATTAATCCTAAGAAAAAGGTGGAGGTATTGGGACATAGAAAAAGTGAATTGGAAGCACATCAAAAATTAATTTTTTTGAAATGCCATTTGAAATTATTCCTCAAGTCTGGAATCAAACCCCAAAAGTCTACAACAGCTAAGCAAAGAAAATAAGTTGGCAGAGAAAGACTGTGGCAAACTGGAGACTCTATGCTCCCACAGAAGCTGGAAGTTGCTATCCCATGCTCAGCATTACAAAATCTTTAGATCTTTCAAGTGACACTGAAAATCTAGATTTGTATGTGAAATCTATTAATTTCTAAATGTTGGCAATCAATCCCACCAAAAATCAAAAGTTGAACCAAAACACTGAGAATATTAAACCATATATTGTATGTCTATTATTGGGATTCATCTTGAAGTCCACTGATTTCAAACTATTGACTTAAAATCTTCATTTTTTAATGGTGAGGCATGAACATTTGTTCTCTTTTGATGTAAATAGTGCAAATAGAAAAATTAGTGCTTTATGGCCCTTCTAATTTCATCAGTTCACAGTTACACAAAATGTAGAATTTAATGTCTTGGATAATAGTCAGATAGGTTGAAATTGTTTCACAAATTAAGAGAGGGTATTCATATGACCAAGCAAAAAAGGTAAGTTTTAAGGTTCCAAGTCATAACTGATACTTCCCTCATCCATTTTAGATGTTCAACAACTATAAGTTATTCTACGGGAACATAAATTGATGTGCATTTTGCCTCTCACTTAATGAAATTCCAATATAAACTCTGGTTTAGGATTTGTACCTAAAGAAAATCAGGATACTTTCTCTCTCTCCTCTCTCTCTCTCTAGATAGATAGATAGATAGATAGATAGATAGATAGATAGATAGGGTGTATATATATATATATATATATGTATAGATAGATAGTGTATATATATAGAGCAAGAGAATATATATATATACACACTATAGAATATATATACACTAAAAGTATAATTAAATATTATGAAAATAAAACATATATACCCACTTCCATGTTTAAACAAAAGCAGGACCAGAGCAGAGCATTACTGCCTAGAGGTTACAGAAAAAATGGAAGACTTCCAGTCAAGATGACAATGTAGGTAAACACGATTCTAAGAACCTCCACAGCCACATCAAAATTACAACTAAATTACAGGAAAAAAAAACCATCATTCAGGACCATTTGAAATATAGACAAACATAAGACCTAAAACTAAGGATATAAAGAAGTCACATAAAGACTGGTTGGAGGTTGTTGCCCATCAGCACATGAGTGGATCAAAAAACTACAGTACATATACACCATGGAATACTATGCAGCAGGAAAAAAGAAGGAATCCCTTCCTCTTGCCACAACATAGATGGAACTGGAAACTATTATGCTAAGTGAAATAAATCAGTCTGTGAAAGACAATATCATATTATGTCACTTATAAGAGGAATCTAATCAACAAAATAAACTAATCAGCAAAATAGAACCAGAGGCATGGAATCATGGAATAGACTGACAGCTGTAAGAGGGGTGGCAGTGGAGACTGGTTGAAAGAAGGTGAAGGGAGTAGTCAAAAAACGTACATAAAGGATCCATGGACATAGCCAACAGTTTGGGAATTGACTCTCGAAATGGGAGGGGCAAGCTGGGTAGAGAGGGGTGAAGAGGGAAAATGGAACATCTTTAATAGCACACATAATAAAATTACTCCAAATAGCTGCTGCAATTTTGAGAAAGAAGAGCAAAGTAGGAGAGATCACATTACCTGATACCAAGCTGTATTACAAGGCCACTGTAATCAAAACAGCCTGGTACTGGCACAAAAACAGGCACATAGACCAATAGAACAGAACAGAGAGCCCAGAAATAAACTCAAGTCTCTATGGTCAATTAATATTCAACAAAGGGGTCAGCAACATAAAATGGAGTAAAAAATAGCATCTACAACAAATGGTGTTGTGAGAGCTGGACAGCTATGTGCAAAAAAATGAAACTCAAACACCAACTTACACCATACACAAAAATAAATTCAAGGTGGATAAAAGATTTAGATATAAGCCATGACACCATTAAAGTCCTAGAGGAGAACATAGGCAGGAAAATCTCAGATATTTCATGAAGCAACATTTTCAATGATGTGTCCCCTAGAGCAAGGGACATGAAGGAAAGAATAAACAAATGGGATCTCATCAAAATAAAAAGCTTCTGCATGGCTAAAGAAAACAGTATTAAAATCAAAAGAGAACCAACTGTATGGGAAAACATATT
>CM052539.1:140271950-140293038 GCA_028533065.1 Trachops cirrhosus
TCTTTCATTTCTGATTGTGTTTATTTGGGTCTTCTCTCTTTTTTTCTTGATGAGTGTGCTTAAAGGCTTGTCGATTTTGTTTATCTTTTCAAAGACCCAGCTCCTGGATTCGTTGATCCTCAGAATTGTGCTTTTAGTCTCTATGTCATTTAATTCTGCTCTGATCTTGGTTATTTCCTTCCTTCTACTTGCTTTGGGCTGTCTTTGTTTTTGTTCCTCGAGTTCTTGTAGATGTAGAGTTAGGTTATTTGTTTGAAACGTTTCTATCTTTTTTTAGGTAGGCCTGTATCGCTATGAACTTCCCTCTCAGGACTGCCTTTGCTGTGTCCCATAAGTTTTGGGTTGTTGTGAGTTCATTTTCGTTTGTTTCCAGAAACTTTTTGATTTCTTCCCTAATTTCATTCTTGACCCATTCATTGTTTAATAGCATGTTATTTAATCTTCATGATCTTGAGTGTTTTGGGTTTTTTTTCATTGGGGTTGGTTTCCAGCTTCAGACCCTTGTGATCCGAGAATATGCTCAGTATGATTTCAATTTTCTTGAATTTGTTGAGGCTCGTTTTGTGTCCTATCATGTTGTCTACCTTTGAAAATGTTCCATGCGCATTTGAGAAAAATGTGTACTTAGCTCCTACCTAGATTTTTCTAGGATTTTTCCCCAGGTGTAGGAGAAGTAGAAACTGCTCCCTCCTACCATGCTACCGTCTTCCTCTCTCCCATTTCAATATTGAAGCATAAGGTTTGAGGATACATCCAGCTACCATTTTTCATTTTGTTATTTAAATCAACCTGCTGAGGAAATATTGATTCCTGAGGGAATATCTTTGTGCTTTGAGAAGTAAAATTAGGATATATCTTTCCAATTATATTAAATAAAAAATTTAAAAAATGTATTTTTGTGGAGCCATGTTCTTATACATTTAGATATGCATTTAACAATATAATGTTATTATTGCTAAATTTTCAACCTAATATTTCATCTTGACACTTTACTCTTTTAGTTGAAATCTCAAAGATCCTATGACTGTGGTTATCATGTTTTCAGATGCCACTGTAGTTGGTAGGAAGAAATTCTTGGGCTTTCGATTTGACACAATGAGAGTGACATAAACAAGATGAACTCACACACCATCAACATTTGGCTTCAATATTACAGAAAATCATCACTAATGCATTCTGCCAATAAATACCAGATGTCCTGTTAAAAACAACAAAAAATGTTATCTGAGTTTCTTGCTAGAGTACAACTAGATAACCAAAGCCAACCTTGTTGAAAAAATTCATAGATCATGCAGAATTTTGAATTCAGAAATGCCCCGTTATACACATGATCTCATTCTAAGTAAGTCAACAGAAATAATTTTGAGTCTGTTACCCATAAATTTTATGCTGTAGACACTCATTAGGGTATTCTTTTGTTCACTGAAACACATATTAGACTTAGATATAAGGTATGGTTTTAAAAACATTACCTCATGTGGAAATGGAGCTATTTAAATTACATTCAACCAGTCCTGAAAATTGTTTTACAAAATCAGTTTTATAAATCACTTGGTTCACCTGTTCTTTTCCTTAAATATTGTGAGGTGTGTGTGTGCATGTGAATTTGATGTTGACACTTGAGGGTAAACATTAAGTAAATGTTTTCAAAATCCCTAAAAAATTTCCCATTCCCAACAGGTTCCCCACATTTCCTGAAAATTGCATGAGTGGTCATGCTAACAAGAAATACAGATCACCTTGAGTCATCTGACAGACAGCACAGTTCCCAGGAACAAGGGCTTTGGCATCAGAAATCTAGGCTCCACTGCTTACTAACAGAATGAATGTGGGCAGTCTTTCAAGTCTTGATTTCAATAGCTGTAAGATACAATGACACTTGTTAATCACCTCATGAATTATCATGAAGTTTAAATAAAATAATACATACAACAGGCACATGTTGTATACTGAGCATCTTTTAACACACATTAGCTTTTTGAAATTATTTCCATTATCAGAAAGAATAGGGAAAAGGAAAATCTTGCTAGAAGACTTAGCACACAAACTCAAATTTAAATCAATGTTTAATGTCTATCAAGCATTTAGAAATGGCAGGGAAGTGAGAGAGAATGAGAATATTGGCCCCTAACAAAGCCCTGAATAAAATGCTGGAGGAATTGAAGATCCACCCCACATGAGTGTTATTATCTGTCACTGATGAATTTTTTTCTTTAATGACCAAAGAACAGTTTTATTTTGTTTATTTTTTCCCCTCCTAGGCCCTACATCTACATTTCTATACACATCAGTGAAGCCTGTTAAATTATCTGCTTTCATTAGAAAGCTGATAGAAGACAAATAGGATGATCTTTAAAGACATACATTACCTACGTTTGGCTTTCGAACAATATAAACCATCACCATAAAAATTTAGACAAATTACATGTCTGTAGCTCAGTTTCATCATCTATAAAATGGCAGCATAATTAACCATCTCACAGACTTCTCAAAAATGAAGTAACCAAGTGCCTAGCACCACTCCTGCTCCATAGTAGATACTAAAACACTGCTAATTACTTTCCCTGCCCCTTCCTTTTCTGGCATGAATAGGTGAAACTATAAGGCAAAGACTACACCCAAGCTAACGTTTCCCATATCAATGTTTTAACTCAATAAAACAATAAAAAATATATAAAAATCAACATTTTGTACCAGTTATAAATAACATTTCTTACAAAAACTAATCATATTTGTTTTAATACAACCAGTAAGAAGCAGAATTAGAATTTCTACATAGGTCAATTAATTGTAATTTCATATGTGTTTTATTACATCACACAGTTATAAATGTGTTGAAGGCAAACCATGAAATCAAGTTAAATTAATGCAAATACCTGCATATAAAGTGCTACTTCACTACACTGTTAATGAATCATTTTCAAAGTAAATGTTGGACAACTTTCTATTCCTGGTATGTCTTGCACCCAATACAGTCCTCTGGAAAGTTGAAATATCTTGTCTCTGTCTCCTGTCCATTACTTTATGTAAGCCATCAACATCTTGAGCTACAAAAGTCCTTAGAGTACTCTCTCTTACATTACACTTTTTTAAAAAACAAGAATAATGGCCCTGGCCATGCAAGTCAGTTGGTTGGAGTATTGTCCCATAAACCTATTAGCTGCAGGTGCAATCCCTAGTCAGAGCATATACCTAGGTTGTGGGTTCAATCCTGAATCAGAGCACATACAGGGGGCAACCAACTGATGTTTCCCTCTCACATTCTCCCTCTCTCTCTCTCTCTCTCTCTCTCTCTCTCTCTCTCTCCCCACCTCCCTCCTTTCATCTCTCAAATCAATACACATATCACTGGGTGAGAATTTTAAAAACAGAAAAACAAGAACAAGGTTAAGGAACCAAAAATAACAGCCCACTGAGGCAAATGGGTAGGATAAAATGGAGCACCTATAAAAAAAAAGTTTCATCCTGACAGTGTCAAAACTAGAGAAAACTGGCCCAGAACTTGGGTTGGCCAAGTTAACAGTCCAGCCATGAATGACACAATTGAGATATGCAGCAATATTGTATTCTCCGCACTAGAACACCTCAAGTCCACTGCACTTCTGAATTGGGTTCATGTGCCTTTTATCCTAAAATACCTCCTGCACCTGCCTCACAAAAACCCCTGAGGTATTTTCCTTCAACTTGATGTAGAACCATCAGCAGGTTAACCAATAGAAGGTTAAGTTTCATTTAAAGGACCTGAGCTCCTTTCCAGTGGAGCATTTATGGTGAGACAGTTTGCAGAAGCATAGCTGCTCCTTATTTGTTGTGATTTGTGATAGAATTAATTGGTGGCTCTTTTGGATCCCCAGCAGGTGCCCCAAATGCAAAGCCATCATTTGCCATGCCCAGAACACAGTCACAGTTACTCTAAGCAGGAAACTTCAAACACAGTCCTGGCTCCTCCAAAGTGAGAGGGTTAGCATGAGTTGGGGGTGGAGGCAGGTGTCTTGATTGAGAGTAGACATTTCTCTCTAAAAATGTCTGGTGCTATCCCCTATAGCACTACTTCTTTGGTGTGGGAATGGGCAGGTACTCTGTATGAAAGAGGGACCATAACCACATCCATTAATCACAGGTACTATGCTATCCCCAACCCTCTATCTGTATTCCAGATAGTTGGGCTTCAAGTGTTCTGATGACATGTGGTGACACAGTGGTCTTGCATCACAGGTGAGACATTGTTTCCTTTGTATCTTGATCAGCTGGGCCCAAACTGTACTGACAGGAAGTGGGAATAAGAGGTCCTCCAATCTTGGGAGTGATATTGTACCCTCCCACAGCATCACCTGGTTTCTGCACAGGTAGGTTCCAGGTGCCTGACAATAAATTACAACTACATACAAGTGTTTATAAACACAGGGATGTGCTAGAACTTATGTGGCATCTATAACAAATGCCATGTAACCAGGTGAGCATCTAGTGGTCTAATGAAAAGAGGAAATAGACGTGCCTCTTGACACACAATTTTTCTTCATAGTGGTGAAAACATATAGCTCCCACCATCCATGGAAGATGCAGGTCCTATAACCACAAGTGGGTCTGGAGATGTACTGGCAAACTGTGAGTTACTGTACCCAGTGTTAGGTAGCCTGGTGGCAACTCCAAAGCCAGCAGTAGTGGATGTGTCAACAGGAAACACATGTAGGTTGTCAACAAAGGCCAACTGGGTGTTGACAGTGGCATCAAATGTGGAATTTGGCAATGGCAAACCTGCAACACCTGGGTGCATTATGCTGTCTCTGGCTGGGCTGCAGGAGAAGTTAGGACTATAGCCTATGCTTGGGCTACCACTTTCCCCCACAGTAAAGAGTTTTCAGGGTGCTGCCCATCATTGGCCCCAGATGTGGACTAAGATGTGGTTACTGGATCCAAGAGATGGTTGGAAAATTGGGTCCCTCTGCTGATTAATTTTTTTAGGTAAATGGGTGGAGACATCAGCTGAAGGAATGCTGCCACTGGGCAGTAATGTTTTCAGAATTAGGAAGTGCCATGGAAAATGGGGAGTTGTTCTCCCTTGAGACAGAAGCAGAATGGAAAATCACAGCCTGGGAAGGAGTGTTGTCTATAGCACAGTTCTCAACAGCAGTGTTGGAGTTTGTGGAGGTGCTGTCTACCAGAGCTTGGTAATTGTAGAATTCTGGAAGTAACAAGAGTACTAGGGAGAGAGGTTCTCTACTGCTGACTATCAGGGGTCCTAATGTGGGTGGAGGGGTGAGTTGGGGACAAATTGCATGCTTTGGGTTAGAGCAGGAGTCTTTAAGTGTAGGTGGAGACTTCACCCTGCTCCACTGCAATGGACTTGGGAAGATGAATCTCATGCTGGAATCTGGCGAAGATCTGAACATGACAACATGGAAGAGTCCACATCAATGACATCAGGATCTAAAGTAAACTGAGAGGTCAAATTTGTGGATGCCTTAGCGTGATAGTGGAAGGAACATACACAGAGGTGATGGGCCTAGCATTAGAACAGGGGTGCTGGTATAAGGGACTGGAAGAGAGGTGGGTAAGAGAAAAGGAGAAGTATGCACAAAACTAGGTATTAGGGATCATTTTCACCAAAAGGTAACTAGAAAAAAAAGGCTGAGGTCCTAGGAGATGTGGGGAGGTCAGAAACAGGAGATGTTGCAGTTATAACTGAATGAACAAGGCTTCCATTCTCATTAAGTACAATTTCCAAAATGTGATTGGAATTAAGAGAAAGAAAATCAGTGTGAACAGCAACAGGAGAGTCAGGGACTGTGCATCTTGTTTCTTGGTCAATATTTGGTGCCAGAGAAGGTGGAAGGACAAATTCTGGGGCCAAACAGGTCAGCCAAGTTGGTAGTAGTAGCAGGCACCTGCTCAGTATGAGTGGCCAAGGGGCAGGGTGCCTTCAATCATCCAACCAGAAGGAGAGAAAGAAGGGACAGGCTGAGTGGCACTGCAGTTAGCCATGATCTCTGTTTTGTCCTCCAAGGTCTTTTTACTCTGACACTTCATGTTCTGCAAAGTGCCCAGGTTTTTGTCAATATCAAGGCAAGGCAACTTAGTGGGGTGGGGGCACCTCACCTCCACCCCACAGCAGTGGTGGCAGCAGTAGCAAAAGTGGCATGGAAATTTTCCTTTTGCAGGGCTTCCTGCTGGCAGAGGCCAGTGGAGAAGTGCTCTTTAATGGCTTTTGAGCATCCATCTCCTTACCCAAAGTTAGTGAAAGTGGCAAGTTGGGCAGATGGCCTTTACCTAGCACTTCCTCTGTGGATCTCTCTGGCAGCAGGGAACAGCATGGGGTTGGATCAGAGAGCACTGATCTTTCTGAGTCAGGCTTCAGAGGAAGCAGGATATCTCCTGAAGCTTGTGACCACCTGGCCTTTGGAGGAGAAACACATGGGAGACATCTGTGTGTCCCCACTGAAACTTTCTTGTGGGTGTTTGGGACTGAGGACCAGAAGTCCAGGACTGAATTTGCAGAAGTTAGTACACACTTGGTCTTCAGGGGCCTAGATGTCAGTAGTAGATCCCCATTGCTATGGGGGCTGTTCTGGTCATTCTGCTTATTATTCTATACCTGATTGCTTTTGTTCTTTTCCATCCCTTTTAGGGAATCTTCTTGAACTTTCACCTCCACCTCTTTGGAACAAGAAAGTGGGATGGTACAGGATGGCTCTGGCTGCTCAGCCTTGATTACCTGCTCAGCCAGTGGACACAGGAGAGTAACTGTGTATCCTGGAGAAATATTTATGATTCTCGAGTCTCCAACATCCTACAATTAGGAGCAGACAGCATGGGCTTCTTTGGAAGATTCTTCCAATTCACAAAAATACATTTACACCCAAAGAGAAGCACATAGCCTGCAGAATGTAATACCATCTCCTCAGGCTGGATGTCAATGCCAGATGTTAAAGTGCAGGATCTACGTGGAACAGCCAATGACCAGAAAAGTAGGGCAGATTCGTTCTGACCACGTGGGGACATCATCATAGGGTGGGGAAAACCACCAGGTGGCAGCCACTGGACAAGGGACAGCAGAGGTGATGTGAGACTAAACTTATAAAGCAAATTGTGTGCTGGAGGAACCCAAGAACAAAGTAGAAACTGAGAAAGCTTTTCCTTTATTCTGACTTCTCTCAGTAGCTAGTACACACTAAAGTATCTTCAGCCAGGTGCTTGGGATGACTCTTTGGACACACCACAGAGAAAGGTGGGACTGGTGGGCCTGCAAGTCCAATGTGGAAAGAGGCAATGTCAAAAGACAACAAGCAGAGCCTCAGCCTCTGGTCAATCCCTTGTGGACATTCTGTCCCCTAGGACTTCTTGCAGTGGATTGTAGGTATTTGACACCAGATGGGCCTCCATGTAGGCACTGTTCAGGAATGGGGAGGCCCCATCTGCCAGAGCTCATCCTGCCGGGGCACATTCCCCAGGGTCCCAGAGGTGAAAGCCTATTTAAAGGCAGTGCCAGAGCCACTCACATCTTGCCTACTTCCTCTTCGGACCACCCCAGCTTCCCCATGAGGCTTGGAGCCAGGTGTACTTTCTCCATAGCTACCCTAGCCACGAGCCTCACCAACCTGGTGTGTATGTCTCTGAAGATTGAACATGGAGCCCTGACCTGACTGGGTGTTGCACACCATGACATCCCTTCCTGGAAGGTAGGTTCTTTCTTCACTTCCTTTTAGAAAGTTGATAAAACAATGTTTAAACCTTAGGCTATTCCTCAGGTCATACAATTTGTAATGGCTTGGCCAGGACTCAAACCCAACTTCTGTGATTACAGAGCTCAATATATACCACTTTCCTTGTGGTATATTCATCATGTGTTATCATTTTCTCTCCTTTTCATTTTTTGTAGTCCTTGGAGTACTTAGCACCATGCCATACCTATAAAAAGCATATGCATTATCCAGTAAAAGTCTCTAGTTCAACTCATAATTGATCATGGGTCATATTAGGTTCTACTGCCAGAAGATGTAGGTTAAACAAGAGCCACTATCTGATCGTCAGCATAGCACCGTCCCAGATTTCTAATTAAGCCTTGCAGCCCAGATTTTCTCTTTGGTGAAGTCTGCAGGATTCCAATATATAATTATTATTATCCAGATTAATTGTGATCCATCCTGAAAGAAATTCACCAGTGGGTTATTCCATATGGATTAGAAGGCACTTTCTCTAGCCTTCCTGGAATATACCTAGAAGACAAATGCATCATTTATTGCAAGTTAATAATGTAGTGATATATTGGGTTAAAGTAAGATCAACATGATTTGATCATTGTGTGCATAGCAGCTCGATCCATTCTTCCACACATTGGCACCTAAGTGTGACTCTAGATATTCTTATGACCAAGATAGAAGGCGTATACTCTTGGGTGTCCAGGATAAAGAATGCATGTGTTATTGTCCAGAAGCTGGCAGCTTCAGCATGACAAGAAAAATTTGAAAATTTCTGACCGACATTTCGCTTTTGTTCATTTTCATCTTGTTTCTTTGGCTTACTTCATTGGAGTGTTTTCTCTCTTATGGGACTGATATTGTGTATTGTACATATGACATGCAGGAGTTTCAGAACCAAGAATCACATACATCAGCAAAAATATTTGAATATATGTATATTTTGGTTGAAAATCTATTTAAAATAAAATTCACATAATTCATATATTACCAAATTAGGTTTAGTACTCTGCTCAAGAGGTTTCTTTTACAGCATGTCAGAGCAAATTTGGACTTTCATTCTCAACAAACTTTGAGGTTGGTAGAACACAAAAGGTTTTGCTCAGATCCAAATTCTGTTTGAAAACAGGAGAAATATTATAAGCCCTTTCTAACCTCTCCAAAGCAAAAGTGATTTACAGTTATGACATTTAACCATAATTCTTTGATATTATTTGAGGAGAGTTCAGTAAAGAACAATCTCTTGATTTTCTTTGTTTCTTTGAACAAAAATAGCAGGCTGGTAAAAATTTGGGACAAAGATTTCTTATAGGAGGTCTGAAAAAGATGATCACATATCAGACTTATTTAAAAACAATGTAAAAGTCATGCTATTTACATCTTTTTTCCCAAAAAAGAAATATTTTATTAAACATATTATTCATCTTGGGGCTTGAAGATGATAAAATAGATAAAATCAAATTTGGACAAGTATATTCCAGGAAAATCCATCTCTTGATGTTTCCTCTCAAATGCAAATAGATGGACAGGATGCTTTCTTGAGATATGGGTTACTATCTTACTTGTCCTTATAAGGGAAAATAACATTAGATGACAAGCAGTTATTCTGAGATAATTTGGATTGGCAGATGCAAGCATGTTGAGACAAAATTTATTTAATAAGTTAATTAAATAATTAATAGTTAATAAAAATATTTAATAATAAAACAGTTAATAATTGCCAGGAGAGGCTATTTCTAATTTGACAAAATTTAAAGGCAGAATCTCCAGTTATGTAAAATGAACCTAGAAGTGAACAGCAGTAGATGGAATTTGTAGTAGTGACAATGAACCATAGCTGAAAACCTGGAGGTGAATACTCTCACACTCTGATTCCTTGCCTTGCTTACCAATAGTCCACTGCAAGTCATACAGAGTTAATGTAGGTATACACTGAGTGATGCTTGGAGCTGAATATCCTTTTCTTGTTTTGATTTTTTTTTTGCTTTCTGGCAATGTATCAAAAATGTTCTGTGGTGGATGACTTCTGCATCACAATTTTTTGGTTTGTATTTGTTTAGTAATTTTGATATTTCTATACTTTTATTTAAATATGGTCTCAAGATAAACAAAAAATACATGTTTCTCTAGTCTATCATCGAATACTAAAAATACCTGTAGATTTTTAGCATCCAATATTGCCTTGGGGAAAAAAATTGTTAGCATTAACAGATGCAGCACTCAAAATTTCAACTTTTCTTGAGCAATCTCATAGACTTGACTTGAGGATTAAGTATGATAATGAACTTGAAAATGCTTTGTAAAGTTAAAAGGTCTATAAAATGCTTTATCATTATATTATTTGCTGCTGTTTCAACCTAATCTCACAATTATTTATAACATTGCTTGTGTGAGAAAGTATCTTCTGGTTTACTGTTTTGAAATCCAGACTATATTTCTCACTAGCTTAATGGAAATGGCATTGCTTGTGAAGGTTAGGGGTAAGGCTATAAACTGTTTCTGACATCAATCACTCCACAATCTTTTCAGCAACTAATTTACTGATGTATGCTTCCTTCCAGTTTTGTTAAGGACCTACTGCCAACCAGATACTTGACATCAGGTGTTGGAAAACATTTTTTATATTTTAAATATTTTAGTCTTTGTGGGCTGTATACACTTTTGATGGTTTTTTTCTCCTCCACCTCCTCCTTTAACAACCTTTAAAAATGTAAGAACAATGATTAATTCACTGATCATACAAAAACAAGATGAGAGCCTGCTCTGATCAGTGGGTCATTCTTTGCCAATTCCTACTCTACATTTAGGCCAAGTGTTTGGTTAATGACTAATCTGAATCAATTATTGTTCTTCCTGACTTGTCTTTACTCTCCTACACTTTCTAATCAACATCGCTCCAGAGAGATACTGTTAAAACCTAAGAAAGATCAGATCACTCAAGTGTCTTCAATGACCTACTCAAAGCAAACACTAAAGTCCTGAAAATGCCTCCACAGCCTTAGCAATCTGGGCCTCCATTTCCTTTCTGATTTCATTTCCTTGTCCCCTCCACTTGGCTTGCTCTGCCCACCACACACTGACATCCTTTCTCTTCCTTAAAGACTCCCAGCACTCTCCTGCCTCATTGCCTTTCCATCTGACTGTTCCCTCAGCTTGTAATATTCATTTCCTTGATGTGCACACTCTTCTCTCCCACATCCACCTTATGTTCCTTCTTAAATTTTATCTCCCTCATAAAGCCTTCATTGATCACTTAATTTCAAATTTAAACCTCCTCCCAACAACTAACAATCTCTACTCCCTCCTCTAATTTGTTTTTCTATAGTACTAATTATTTTATCCATTATTTAATTTTTATGTATATGTTTATACTTACTACAGATTTTTCCTTATTTATTTTTGTCTCCCCACCCCCAGCTGGAGAGAGAGGAGATATTCATCTGTTTTATTTATTGCTTTATACCTGGAACATACTGAAAAAGAATGCCTGAAGTTTGGTAAAAGATCAACAAATTTTCTTGACTGAGTGAGTTGAGGACTGATGAATGAGAGGCAAGAGGTTGGGACAGATTACTGCCAGAAGCAGTATTTGAAATTCTCTGATATCTAATCTAATATGGATTTTTCTTAATTTAAGTACTTTTAATGGGAGAATTGGAAACTAGTTTAAGGACACATATCATCAAGATATTTATAGTACATTCCATACAGTTTTTTTAGGTGGTTACAAATATCATTGAAAATACATGCATGAACGTGTACCATTATTACTTTATTCATGTCTTACAAAAGTCATTAAAGGTAGGGATAGTAAGTATCAGCATATTTTCTTTACAATGAGCTTAATTTGCTCATGATTACATCATAATTTTACTGTAAATGGGAAACTAGACTCAGAGTTTTTCAGTAACTGCCTCCTAGAAACCCATGACATTAATAAGGTCCACAAAAACTAATCAGCTTCCAACAATGCACACTATACAGACTCAATCATGGGCCATCCATTTTAATGAAGGTAAGAGATGATTTAACTAATATAAAGCAAAGAGAATGTTAAGTTTTGCTGTCCATTAATATTAACAATGGAAAAAAGTGGGCACCCAGCACCTTTCTGATGGCTTGAGACCATCATATTTACATTATGGATGTAGGTATATTCATCTAGATGTCCCTGTCACTCAGAAATATTCCCATAATATACAATAATACTTATTGAAATAGATAAGGGGCATTTGAGTAATTAGGAGTCCTTCAGCATAATTTTTCCAGAAGCCTTACCTATAAAATGAAGATGGTTTGGACACATTCAGCTATGAAGAATTTGATTGAATCTTAATTTTCATGCAGTCTTCCATACACCTTTGTCCAACTTCTTTTTTTGTTTGAAAAAACTTATAAATTAAAAATTAAGAGGAAATAAATGACAACTTAAATGATACATGGAATATTTTCTTGACTTACATGAACATGCTAATGAAATCTAATGTACTTCCAATGTTTATTTTATTTTAATATTGTATGTTGGAGCCCTGGCTGGTATAGCTCAGTGGGTTGAGTGCAGGCTGTGAAACAAAGGGTCACTGAGCCCAGTCAGGGCTCATGCATGGGTTGCAGGCCAGGTCCCCAGTGGGAGCCACATGAGAGACAATCACAGATTGATATTTCTCTTCCTCTCTTTCTCCCTTCTTTTCTCTCTCTCTCAAAGTAAATAAATAAAATCTTAAAAAATATTGTAAGTTGGGGTGGAACATTTAAGGTGCCAGAAAACAAAAATTCACTCATCCCGAGACAGAAGATGGTGGCCAAATAGGTGGAAGCTGAGTCCACTAGCTCTTGCCGCCAACTCGGATTCTTTGCTGATCTTCAAACAAATAAGCCAAACAATCAACAAAATCTTAGCTAGCATGAATTTTGAGCTAAGTAGTACAGAAGATGTTTCACAATGGGTAGTAAGGATATTTTATAAGTTGAAGGGGAAATACTCCACTTGTGGTGCTTGCAGCAGCAGAGAGATTAGTCAGAAATTGCAGCTCCCAGGGCAGGGGACCCCAGTCTCAAGGAGGGAACCCACAGACCCAGGCCAGGAGTGACTTAGGAAGATCTACAAGTTCAGGGAGATCCAGGCTACATGCACACAACAAGCAGCACACCTATAGCTGCAGAGCCAAACACCAACCAGAAGAGTGCTAGAGAAAGAGAGGGACTCGATCTGCACCTCGGTCGGACAGAGGCAGGCTGTGGCCAGCCTTGACTGTGAGAGACTTACAGCTTTTTGGAGAGGTGGTATGCATGGAAAGATGGACAGTGACTTGGTGCTGTAGTAGGTATGCCACAGAAAGACTTTTTAAAAGGGGAGCTAAAATGTGCTTGGCAGGGACCCTGTTCACAGCTGCCCTGCCAAAAAGGCACAAGACTGAAAGCATGTTTTGCTCCCACTGAATGCAGCTAGGCAGAGAGATCAGAAAATTGCCCAGCAAAGGAATTTCTTACCCCAGCTCAGCACGGCTGGAAAGCCAAAAGATATGCAAGATTGAGAGCTTGGGACTGTGTCTACTATGAGGACAGTGAGCTGGGAATTGGGCAAGAATTGAGTGCCTGAGATTATTTATAGCCAGGATGAACCCCCTTCCCCAGAAGAATTTAAGCTCTAGGAAAGGAAGTGTATACCCAGCCCCCACATCCTGCAGGATTATAAGCACCTATCCAATGGGGAAGTTCTGCAGAACAAGCAGGGCAAGCTTAAGAACCCCCTGTAGGGTGCATATCTTCAGGAGAAAGATAGGAGGAGAATCTCCAAAAGGGTCCATTTTTAACATCTCTCAGGGAGAAAAAATACACTGGGTTTTAGGGCCCTATTCCACTGAGGCCAGCAAGGCAAGGAGATCAGAAATCAGTGAAGCAAGGGAAAATCAGGGCTCACCCAGCCTTGGCTCACACACAGAGCTTCCATCAGCACCCAGCAGAAAATAGATGACCCTCTTTCACAGATTGGCCCCTCCCTTGAAACAGAGAGCTAGTTTATCAGAAACTATACATTATTGGAAATAAGCTGAGATAGATCAAGATGGGTAGTACAGGGGCAGGGGAACACAACCACAATTTTCCCAGAAGACTTAAAAGTAACTCCTAAGGGAGGCCCAGGAGTCCCACCCACCCAATCACAATAGAAGTCCCCTCTAGAGGCGGGTAAAGGTGGTACATATACTGCTGTCAGAAGTTGGCTCGAAAAACTATGGTACATTTACACAATGAAATACTACGCAGCTAAAAGAAGGAGGTCATAACCTCTGCAACAGCATGGATGGAGCTGGAAAGCATTATGCTAAGCAAAATAAGCCAGGCAGTGAAAGACAAATACCATATGATCTCGCCTTTAACGGGAACCTAAACAACAAAACAAAGAAACAAGTAAAATATAACAAAAGACACTGAAATAGAAGACAGGTTGTCAGGGCCCAGAGGGGAGAGGGGAGGGAATTTCAGGGGAGAAGGGAAGGGTTTACAGGAACAAATTTAGAGGACACATGGACAAAACTAGGGGTGTTGGAAATGGGAGGAATGGTTGGGTGGGCTGGAATGGGAATAAAGGATAGAAACTGTACTGAATAATCTAAAATAAGAAAAAGAATGTAAAACTTAAAAAAATGGCTCTGATACAATGTGAATAAACTTTGAAAATATTATGTTAAGTGAAATAAGTCACACACACACCAATATTTTGGGATTCTACTTACATGAAAGGCTGAAAATAGGAAAATTCATAGAAACAGAAAGTAAATTAAAAGTTGTCAGGGGCTAGAGGGAGTGGGGAATGAAGAGTTATTGCTTAATGGGTACAGAGTTTCTGTTTGAGTTATGAAAATGTTTTAAAAATAGACAGTGATATGGTTGTATAACATTGTGGATGCAATTAATGCCACTGGATTATAATGGTTGAAGTAGCAAATATCATGTTGTATGCATATTATTTTACATTAAAAAATTAAGCAGTGTAAAATATTACAAAAAAGAGAAGTTGGATAGCCCACCCCTGGTCCCTGAGCTGATAAAAAGCCAGAGCAGATCCAGAAGGAGAAGACAGAAGTCAAACACCAAACTCGGTTAAAATGAATTAATTCCACCTCGTTCTTCTTTAGAATTTGCATTATTGTTTCTTTCATGTAGATTTTTAACATTTCTCTATTTTCTTTAATTGTATTCAAACTAAGTCACTATTTTTTATCTTTTGTGTTTCATTCTTTCTAGTTAGGTTTCTATTTATTTTATTTCTGTTTCAAATCTCACATTTACCCTTTCCTTGTTTTACTCAATTTTGCCTTCTTCCTGCCTTTTTAAATTTTTGTTGTAAATTTTATTTTCCCCTCTCTAAGCCTTCTTCCTATTCCTTATTCTTACTATTTTTCCTCCTTCAGTCCTCCAAAAATCATTCTTCCTTCCTTTAGTCAGTTCACATTTTTTCCCTTTCTTATAATCTTATTTTCTTTCCACCTTTATTAATTATGGCTTGTTTGGTGTGGGCATTGCAGTTGTTGTTGTTTTTCTTCAATTGCATTCCTATTGGCTCACTATTTTTTTAACTTTCAAATTTCATAGAGTACTCTCCTCTTGTCTCACTCCATTTTGACTTCCTCTTGACCTTACTTATTTGAGTTTGGAATTTTATTTTTCCCCTTTGTTAGCCTGGATTCAATCCCTTACTCTTATTATTTCTCCCCCTTCTCTCTATCTTCTCAAAAATCATTATTCTTTGCTGTAAACATAATCTCTTTTCTATTTCTTATAATATTCTTACTCTCTTTCTACCTTTATTAATCTTTGCTCATCTGTCATTGTTATTGACCCTGTTGTGTTTTTTCTTCGAAGTTGTTCCTATTGGTTCACTATTGTTTTTTATTTTATTTCAAACCACACATTACACTCTTCCCTTTTCTTACTCCATTTTGCCATTGCCCTTCCCTTTTTTACTTACATTTTAAATTTTATTTTCTCCCTTTCTTCACCTTGTTTTTATTCCCTACTTTTATTATTTCTCCTACCCTTCAAATCATTATTCACTCCTTTAGTCATTTCAAGCTCTTTTTTCTCTCTTATATTCTTAATCTATTTCTACCATTATTAAACTTTACCCAATTGCTATTGATATTGCTGATGTGGTAGGGGGATATTTTTGCTGGTATGGATTTGGTTTTCTTGGTAGTATTGTTTTGTTAACCAGTACCTGTACAATAGCACACAAAAAGTGATGTGGCTTATGACTCCCAGTCAGCCAGCCAGAAAGGGAAACCCACCAACAAATGAGTCATCAATAATCAAAGCCCAAGTATAACAACAGAGCCAAATACACTGAATAAAGGGCATCCCTAAAGTATGCAGATCAAGAGATCAACTACCCTGCACCACTGAGTCCCACAAACCTACTACAGAAGGCCACCCATGGAGACAGGCAGTCAAAACAGGGCAATCTGAGATACAGAAACAAACAAAAAGAACAACATAAATTGGAGATACAAAGTAACCCCCAACTGAAAGGAAAGGAGGAATCCCCAGAAAAAGAGCTAAATGAAATTGAGGCAAGTAATTGATCAGATGGAGAATTCAAAATAATAGTTATATGGATGCTCAAGGAGCTCAGTGAAAACTACAAAGAACTTTATGGGAGCTACAAGGAACTTAGTAGGAACTATAGCGGCATGAAAAAGAACATAGAAACTATGTATAAGTACCAGGAAGAAATTAAGAATACAATATCTGAAATGAAAAATACACTAGAAGGCATTAAAAGCAGGCTAGATGAAGCAGAGGACCAAATCAGCAATCTGGAAGACAAGGTTTTTCTGAAAAAAAAAAAAAACAAAAACTTAGTAAGAGCAAAAAAGTGAAAAAATACTCCAAAAGAATGAAGACAGTTTAAGGGATCATCAGGACTACATGAAATGTAAAAACATTCACATCAGTAGAATATAAGAAGGAGAAGGAAAGAAGCAAAGGATAGAAAGCCTGTTTGAAAAAATGACAGAAAACTTCTCTAATGTGATGAGGGGAAAAGTCACAGAAGTTCAGGAAGCACAGAGGGTCCCAATCAAGATGAACCCAAGGGGTCCACTCTAAGACCCATCATAATTTAAATGGCAAAATGTAAAGACAAAGAGAGAATCTTAAGAGAAAAAAGGAGAAGCAGTAATCTGTAAGAGATTTCTGATAAGGCTATCATCTGATTTCACAACAGAAATACTACGAGTCAAAAGGACTGGCACAAAATATTCCAAGTAATAGAAAGCAATGGCCTGCAAACAAGACTATTCTATTCAGCAAGGATCTCATTTAAAATGAAAAACAAAATAAAGAGCTTCTCAGACAAAAGAAGGCTAAAAAAAAGTACATCTCCACCAAGCCAGCACTGCAAGAGATGCTAAAGGGACTGCTATGGGAAGGAGAAGAAATGGAACGAGAGAGAGGAATACATATATGGAAAAAATGGCAATGAATAAATACCTATCTATAGTAACCTTAAATGTAAATGAATTAAATGCTCCCATGAAAACACACGGGTAGCTGAATGAATAAGAAACTCTGACCCACATATACGCTGTCTACAAGAGACCCAACTCAGAACAAAAGATCTATATAGGCTTAAAGTGAAGGAATGGAAAATAATATTCCAAGTAAATGGACATAAAAAAACCTGGGATAATAATACTTATATCAGACAAAATGGACTTTCAAAACAAAGGCCATAACAAAGAGACAAAGAAGGTCACTACATAATACTTAAGGAAGTAGTCCAACAAGAGGATATAACCCTTGTAAACATATATGTACCCAACATAGGAGCATCCAAATATACAAGAAAAATCTTGTTGGACTTCAAGAAAGATATCGACAACCAAACAATCACGTATGAGATTTTAACACACCATTGTCAACAATGGATAGCTCTTCCAAAAAAAGAATCAACAAGGATATTGTGGCATTGAGAAATCTGGATCAAAAGGACTTAATTAACATATACAGAACCTTTCACTCTAAAAAAGGAAAATATACATTCTTTTCAAACACACATGGAACATTTTCAAAGAAATGGTATAACATAAAGACGCCTCAACAAATTCAAGAAAATTGAAATTATATAAAGCATGTTCTCAGATCACAATGGCTTTAAACTAGAAATGAATTTCAAGGAAAAAACTCAAAAACATTAAAATACATGGAGACTGAATAACATAATATTAAATAATGAATGCGCCAACAACAAGATCACATAAGATATCAAAAAAATCTGGAAACAAATGAAAATGAACACACAACAACCCAAAACCTATGGGACAAAGCAAAGGCAGTCCTGAGAGGCTATTGCAGAGCAATATAGGCCTACCAAAAGGAGATAGAAAAAACTCACATAAATGACCTAACTTTATATCTACCAAAACTAGAGGAACAACAAAAAACAAAGCCCAGACCAAGTAGGAGGAAGAAAATAAGCAAGATCAGAGCAGAATTAAATGACATAGAAACTGAAAAGGAAAAGAAAACAATTCAAGACATGAATAAATCTAGGAGCTGGTTCTTTGAAAAGATAAACAAAATTGACAAATCTTTAACCAGACTCATCAAGATAAAAAGAGAGTGAACCCCAAAAAATAAAATCAGAAATGAAAAAGGAGAAGTTACAACCAATATCACAGAAATACAAAGGACTGTAAGAAATTACTATGAACAATTATATGCCAAGAAATTGGACAACCTGGGCTAAATGGACAAATATCTATAAATATACAATCTTCTAAAACAATTTTAAAAATGAGGAAGCCTGAGTAGATCAATAACAACCAATGAAACTGAAGCAGTAATAAAAAAAAATACCTGCACACAAAAGCCCTAGATCAGATGACTTCACAGGTGAACTTTACCAAACATTTAAAGAAGAACTAACTCCTATCTTTCTCAAACTATTCCAAAAAATTCAAAAAGAAGAAAGAGTACTAAACTCTTTTTATGAGGTGAGTATTATCCTAATTCCAAAACCAAGGAAAGATAAAACAAAGAAAGAAAATTATAGGTGAAAATCCCTGATCAACATAGAAGATAAAATCCTCAATAAAATATTGGCAATCCAAATCCAGTCAGATGTTAAAAATATCATACACCATGATCTAGTGAGATTTATCCAAGGGATGCAACAATGGTATAATATTCACAAATCAATAAACATAATACACCATATAAACAAAATGAAGGACAAAAATCACATGATTATATTAACAGATACTGAAAAAGCATTTGACAAAATCCATCACCCATTTATGATGAGAACTCAGGAAACTGGGAATAGAGGGAGCATACCTCAACATAATAAAGGTCATGTATGAGAAACATACTGTCAACATTGTACTCAATGGGACAAAACTCAAAACTTTACCCATAAGATCAGGAACAAGACAAGAGTGTCTGCTTTCACCACTCTTATTCACCATAGTATTGGAAGTTCTAGGCACAGAGACCAGACAATAAAAAGAAATAAAAGGCCCTCAAATTTAAAAGGAGGACTTAAAACTGTCAATATTTGCAGATCACATGGTAGTATACATTGAAAACCCTCTAGTTTCCAGCAAAAACTACTAAATAAGTTAATTTGATAAACTTATGGGCTACAAAGTCAATATTCAGAAATTGATGGCATTTTTGTACACCAAAAATGAAATATCAGAAAGAGAAACTAAGAAAAACAATCCCATTTACCATAGCAACAAGAAAAATAAAATACCTAGGAATCAATTTGACCAAGGAGGTAAAAGACCTATACTCAGAAATCTACAGAACACTGAAGAAAGCTATTGAGGAAGATATAAATAAATGGAAGCATATACCATGTTTATGGATTAGAAGAATTAACATCCTTAAAATGTCAATACTCATGGACATTTCTCTATGGAGAACCCATGTCTCTATGGCCAATAAATATTTGACAAATAGGACATGAGCATATGATGGCATAAAGATAGCTTCTTCTATAAATGACATTGGGAGAACTGAACTGGTACATGCAGGAAGACAAACTATCCAATTAAAAAATGGGCAAAGGACCTGAATAGACACTTCTACAAGGGGGGAATACAGATGATCCATAGACATATGAAAAGATGTTTAGCATCACTAGCCATCAGAGAAATGCAGATTAAAACCACAATTAGATATCACCTCACATGGATCATTAATAAATCAATAAAGAAGTGCTGGTGAAGTTGTGGAGAAAAAGGAACTCTAAATGCACTGTTGGTGGGAGTGTAGTGGTGCAGCCACTGTGGAAAACAGTCTGGAATTTCCTAAAAAAATTAAAAATGGAACTGCCTTTTGACCCAGCAATTGCACTGCTGGGAATATAATCTGAAAATCCAGAATCATCAATACAAAAGAACCTGTGCATCCCAATGTTCATAGCAGCACTACTTAAAATAGCCAAGTACTAGAAACAGTCTAAGTGCCCATTAGTAAATAAGTGATCAGAAAACCGATATATTTACACAATGGAATATACACAGAAAGAAATAAAGAACTCCTACCTTTTGCGACAGTATGGATGGAACTGAAGAATATTATGTTAAGTGAAATAAGCTAGTCAGTAAAAGACAAATACCATGTGATCTCACCTATAAAAGAAATCTAACAAACAAAATAAACTAATGAACAAAATAGAACCACACGCATGGAAACAAGGAACAGACTGACAGTGACCAGAAAGGAGTGGGGAGGTTGATAATGGTGGAAAGAAGGGGAAAGGACTAGTCTAAGAACACTTCTGAATAACCCATGGACATGGACAAACAGTGTGGGAATTGACTGTGGGATTGAAGATGGGATGGGCGGAGGAGGGAAAATGGGGAAAAACTGGGACAACTGTAATAGAACAGCATTAAAAACATTCACCCATCTTGTTTGGTGCATTATGCTTCAATGTAGAATCACTAATAACTAAACTTCAATCCTGGCATTAAAACTCTTAAAAAGGGGGCTACCTTGCGAATCTTGAGAAATGCCTCCAACTGAATTTTTAACCACTTTCTCAGTTTTTATATATTTTCTTTTTACTTCATCAGAAACAGAGAGTATGGAGAAAGTCAAATATTTGCACCTAATCAATGTAAATTTTTTAAAATTTTCTTTAAATTGTTGTTCAAGTAGTTTTCTATCTTTTACTCCTATCCCAGCCCACCCACCCAGCCCTCCCCACCTCCCTCCCATTTCCACCCGCCCCTAGTTTTTGTCCATGTGTCCTTTATACTTGTTCCTGTAAACTCTTATTTTTTAATCATACATTGCAAATATTTTATGCAGATGGAATATTTTGAGAGGAGAATTTCCCCATAATCTCAGTATTTCAAATTAGCATCTGAACATGT
>CM052539.1:140293538-140311254 GCA_028533065.1 Trachops cirrhosus
GATATGTATGATTTACATTTTACAAGTTTCCTCAGGTCATCAAAAGCTGGGATTTAAAATAGAGCAATATTGCCAGTTTTTATTATATTTTCTTGACACATTGCTACTCACTTTTGCAGGATCTTCAGTCTTGAATTTCTCACCTCAATATTTATCATTACTTCTAATAATAAAAGTATATTATGTACCAGGTAAAAAAAAAAAAGAACTGATGCATGGATTCATTGAACAGAAAACAAAATTAATATCCAGAAGTTGGTGGCACTTTAATATACCAATCAGAAACTATCATAAAGAGAAATTTAGAAAACTATTACTTTTACTATTGCAATTTTTTTCTAAACATATTTTATTATAGAGAGGGTATAAGGTTCAGTCTTTCTTGGCTGCTGCCTTCCTCATGGCTGCAAAGGTGTTTGTCAGTTCCTCTCTCTTCCCCTTGGCATGGATTTGTTTCCCCACCCTTTTCTTGATGAATTTCAAGGCCCTCTTGTACTCAGAGACCTTGAGCAGCTCCATGAAGCACCGTTAATGGGGGGCAAAGCCACACACCTCTCAGATCATGTCCCACATGAACTTGGTGTGCTTGATGAGGTGTCAGCCATAACAGCTGTGCCTTAAGTTGCTCAAGTTCTTGATCATCTTCTGAGTCCCACAGCCATGGGGTAGTGCAGAGCCATGACTGCTGTTCCTCAATGGCTGCCCCAATGGAAGGGCTGACTGCTGGTACTCAGGAATAAATTTAACCAAGGTGGTAAAAGACCTGTAGTTGGGAAATTATAGAATACTGAAGAAAGAAGTTGAGGAAGATACCAGTGAGTGGACACATATACTGTGTTCACAGATAGGACAAATTAACATCATTAAGATGTCCATACTATGTAAAGCAATTTACAGATTTAACACAAGTTCTATTAAAATGACAATGACGTATCTCACAGATCTAGAACAAATATACCAAAAATGTATATGGAATCACAAAAGACCCTGAATAGCCTCAGCAATCTTGAGAAAGAAAAACAAAGTTGGAGATATCACACTACCTGATATCAAACTAAACTACAAGGCCATAGTAATACAAACACCATAATATTGGCATAAGAACTGGCATATAGATCAATGCAACAGAATACAGAACACAAAAATAAACTCATACCTTTGTTGTAAATATTTGACAAAGGAGATAAGAATAAACAATGGGGTAAAGATAGTCTCTTCAGTAAGTATTGTTGAGAAAATATGGACAGATACACACAAGAAAATGAAACTAGAACACCAACTTAAACCACACACAAGAATAAACTCAAAGTGGAGTAAAGACTCAAGTGTAAGTACAAAACTATAAAAGTTCTAGAATACATAGGCAGTAAAGTTTTAGACACTTGTGGCAGTATTTTTTCTGATATATCACCTCAGATGATGAAAAAAAGGAAAAATAAACAAATGGAACTACATCAAACTAAAATGCTTTTGTACAACAAAAGAAACCATCAAAAAAGAAGCCATTAAATAGAACATATTTGCCATTGATACATGTAATAAGGGGTTGATGTCTAAAATATATAAAGAACATATACTATTCAACATCAAGAAGGCCAACAACCCAATTTAAAAAATGGGCAAAGAATCTGAATAGATACTTCTCCAAAGAGAATATAGAAATGGCAAATAGACATATGAAAAAATACCCAATGTCAATAATCATCAGAGTGATGCATATTAAAACCAGAATAAGTTATCACCTCACACCTGTAAAAATGGCTATCATAAATAAATCAACAAATAACAGGTGCTGAAGAAGATGTGGAGAAAAGAGATCCCTCATGTGCACTGTTAGTGGGACTGTAGACTGGTAAAGCCTCTGCGGAAAGCAGCATGAAGTTTCCTCAAAAAATCAAAAATGAAACTGCATTATGACCTAGCAATTCCACTTCTGGGAATATATCACAAGGAACATGAAACATTAATTTGAAAGAATGTATGTACCCCTATGTTCATTATAGCACTATTTACAAAAGTCAAGACCTGGAAACAACCCAACTGTCCATCAGTACATGAGTGGATAAAAATGCTATGGTACACTTACACAATGGAATACTACTCAGTCATAGAAAAAAAGTGAAATCTTACTTTTTGGGACAGCACAGACGAACCTGGAGATTATTATGCTAAGTGAAATAAGCCAATCAGAGTAAAACAAATTACTATGTGATATCACTTATATATGGAATCTAATGAAGTAAATAAACTGGCAAACAATATAGAAACAGAGGCATAGATACATAGAAGAGACTGACAACTGTCAGAGGGGATGAGGAAAGGGGGACTACAGAAAAGAAGGTGAAGGGATTAGCCAAAGAATATATATGCATAACCCATTGACACAGACAACAGTGTGGTGATAGGCAGAGAGAAAGGGGGTAGAGTAGGTGAAGACAAGCAAAAATGTGATAAAGGGGGATAGAAAGAGACTTTACTTGGGGCCATGCAATGTGCAGATTATGTTTTGTTCAGTTGTGCACTTGAAACTTGTATGGGTTTGTAAGCCAATGTCACCTGAATAAATTCAATAAAAATATAAATAAATACATAAATTTTTTAGTTGTTTAATACTTGAATCAAAATAAAATACTTATAATTGTTTTTCTTGATTTATTTTATACATATTTATAGACTGCTTGGAAAGATCAGGCACTTAAGTTGTAGCTTATTTTCTCCTCTTAATATTTGTCATACTAATTTTAATTCTCTAATTTTTGATTCTGTAACTTTATGTTATTTACATAATATTATTGGTAAGTAAACTTTAAATAGTATAATATGCTCTATTTATTGTAAAACTTTAGATGTCATCTCTCTCTTTTTTAGGTGTTATTAACTAAGGAAAATATATTAACTCACAAAACAAAGAGACAGCTCCTTTTAGCATTAGTTAACCAGAGGCACAGCGTGACATTCAGGATTCCCAGTCTTTTTCCCTTTCTTCTCTGCCTTCCTTGAGGTTGACTGCATCCTCGCTGCTCTTTTCTGAGTTGAAATTTTCCCACCTCACTCCAGTGTTGTGTTTTCTCAGTGATTGTCAAAAGTACGCAAGGCCAGAGTGAATGACATCCCTTAATTGTGCACTACACAGGATGAGAAAATTTACCCTACTACACCACTGGACATGGCCACCTGTGAATTCTCTATCTGTAGCTCTTCTCATCTCTATTAATTCTCTGTCTCTTTCTATTTCACTCTAACTCACTACACTTCAGTCACACTGGAGGCCTTATTCTACCTCCAACATGCCAGGCCGGTCCAGCCTCAAGAGTATTTGCACAAGAACCTCCATTTTAACTGTTCAACCAAATCACACAGTTCTTATTCATGATTAAATAACATACTTTTAATGACAAACATATCTGTCATGTGTTTAATTTCCAAATTCTGAGATACTTATCTATAAGCATTAAACACTTGGATTATAAATAAGCAAATTTCCTCCATGTTCTATCATCCTATGTCCTTGGAGTACCATTCTATCAATTTCCTTCTATCTTTCATGCACCTTTTATTCCTCCCTTCTCCATTGCTTTCTCCCACTTTGAGCCCAATGTATTTATTGTTTTCTTGACAAGCAACAATAACAAATATTTTTCTGATCTCTACCTCCAAAATTCTTGGAGAAGAAACTATATTGCAGCACTTAACTTTTCATCTTTCATTTACTCCTTTATCCAAGCTGTCTTGCTCCTGCTCCTATACTTCTCCCAAATGATCTTTATCAACCTCACTAACAATTTGCTAATTGCCAAGTTCAGGTGCACCTTTAAGATCCTCATCCCACTTGGCTTCTTTATAGCACATTCACCATGATTAAGCTTTTACTTACTTCTGCTAGCCTCTCCCATTGACCTGGCTTTGTCCCTTATGGACTCTTGCTTGGGTTTCTCTCCAATCTGTATTTTCCGCTACCTCCAGGTTTTTTCCCCATAAAACCTACATCTCTTCAATTTAAAAAGAATTTTGGGGTTTACCAAAATAAAGAAGACATAGTTCTAAATACAAATGCTTATTATATTATATTAAGTGAAAAAAGAAAACAGTTAAAAACTGTATAAATTGGATTTTAAAAATTGTAAAAATACTATCATTTCAATTATATATTAATATATGTAATGTGTACATTGTAACAATATATATGCAGATGGTGTATTTGTTTGTGAGAAGAAAGATCTTAAAATGATAACATAGTTTTCACCAGTGGAAGGATTTTGAATGCTTATTTTCAAAATTAGCAGTTATTGGTATGTAATTTAGAATGCAATGTGATATATGGCATATCAGAAAGCTTTTAATATAATTTGAGGCACAAGAAGAGTCCAGGTTAGCAAACAATCTGTAATATCACTCCAGTTAGGTTTTGAAGATGAATAAGCATTTTCCAGGTAGACAAGACAACAAGTGTATTTTAGGTAGGAGGAATGGTATGAGAAAATCCAGAGAGATGTGAAAACACATTGCATATTCAAAACACAAAATATTCCAAAGACTAGAGAATGTGGTGAGTTCTTAATATAATAACCTTGTCCATATTCCTTGTTAGTATAATGATTCCTATATACCCTTCATAGTTTTACTAAAACTTCACTGCCTGGGGTCATGGCTGTCTCTTATTGTGTCATAGCTCTTCTGTCTCTACTCCCTTCGTCTTAGACTTAGACCATGCTATCACATACCATAATTGTATAGCAGCCTCAGTGCCTGGCTAGATTACAGACATTTAGTTTCTACAAATATTTGCTAGCCTCCCTAATCATGGCTTGTGTGGGTTGTTTTTAGAGAGTAGCATAGACTGTGATCAATGAACACTATATCTCTTACCCAACTACACATGGACCCATTCACACACACTTAAGTCTTTCCTCGAAATTATGTATCATCCCCAATGACAAGAAAGGACCATGAAAATGAACCCAGCATCAAGGCTTTAAAAGTGGTTTCCTTCCTTCAATATTTTTCATATTGAAGATAACTTCATTAGAAAACACAAGTTATTTGTCTTCTAAATTTGCTAGTCATTTTAGCAAAAGTTTATCTTGTGATCCAGTCTTTGCACTGTGAATTAATGCATAAGGATGACTTAAATGAGTTTCAACAAGTAATAGGCAATGAGTGTGATCAAGTCATCTTCAATAGTTCAGTAACTTCAAGCCACCACAGCTGTTACTTTTTTCTATGTAACACAACCATTAATGTTGTATTAGGCATTAATGTTGATATGACCAAGAGGTTTGGGGAGATGGAAAGATCACTAACCTGGAAAGTGGGGAACTCAGATTCTAGTTCTTGGACTGCTAACTAGTTATAGGACTTTGGGAAAAGTCCTGAACTTTTCCTGCTTTCAACTTCTTCATCTTTAAAAGGAAGCCACTATATGAATTCATTTAGTGAGTCTTTCGGATTCTGAGATTGAAGCTCCATAAAGAGAAATTATGTATAAATTTATCATAACTCTACCTCATTTTACCCATTTGCAAACTGACCTTTAATATCCCTTCCAACACTGCCATCAAATTTTACATTTAAATAACTGAGACAGATGAAATAAAGCAAATGTGAATTCCCCTAAATATCATTATGAAACCAGCTTTCTTACTAGAATAAATTCACTCTAGACAAAATGTTTACAGGCCTAAAAATATATCATACTTTAATTAATTAAAAGATAAGTTATTATTATATCACAGTGAAAGTTCTGTCTTCTCTATAGATTAGAGTAGTGACCTACACCATTAGATTTCCTACTATAATTATGATATAAGATATAAGACATCTGAGCAATAATCACAATACATTTATAATAACATAAACAAAGCTGATAACAATATCTAAATGTTCATCATCATTTTACTGTGATATTAGCCTTGAAGTAATAAATGTACTACCTACTTTCAGAAAGTATGTGAACTATGAGATGCATTTATCAATTATTAAAACCAAATAATACATTAAGCACTGAATTACATTCAAGTATAGGCTCTCGCATCACCCACCCCCCAAAATGGTGACCTCCTCTTTGTGAGTTCTGGTTTTTAATGCTTAAAATTCATTTAAATGATGAAAATAAATTCAACATAATAGAAAGGCACAAAAATGTCAAAATATTTTTAAAAACCAGCTAAATAATAGTTTCTTTTACTGTATTTAGTAATACTTTTATCCATGTGAGAACTATAAATTTCAAGTGATTCTCAGGACCAGGTATAGAAACTGATTACCTAAATTGACCACACACATTGATATCATTTAGGCAAAGATTATAAAATAATTTCATCATCTTTGAAGTGGCAAACCTGTTTTGTTAAGAAAATCACAGTGCCAATAGAAAACTTCTAAAGTAATTTAGCAACCTGGTATCTTTATTAGTTAATAGTTATCTCTTCAATTTATGGCTTCATCATATCTTAATTATAGATGCACAACAAAGAAAGTCAATAAACAGAAATCTGTTGAATTACTCCCAAGATTTAAAAATAACTCAATCTCCAATTACTGGCCACTAGTATTAACAAAATTTACCCTAAGACATTCATGGGCATATTGAAGTCTCTCTATTGTGCCAAACAACTGGAAAGATTAATCAAATTATTATGTGTTGAAGATTTCAATATTAAAAAAACTAATTTATCTTTCACTCACCACCAAAGGTAGCACAATAAACTGTCATTTTAATCTGACTGTGCTTATGGCCAAACATTTAGAGAAGTCAGATTTTTTATTTTAATACAAATGTGTCCAGCTTAGATGTGATAAAATTTCCAAATCATAACACCAAATATCAAACAAGATTTCAGAGATTCCCTGATTGACTAATCAATTGTACAGCTTTCAATGTAAACACATGGTAAAAATATATAAATTCTTTGTCTTCTAGATTTTCAAAGACATAATAACAATATAATGGTTTGTAAACATCAAATTTTTTTTCTTCACGTTGATTGATTAAAGCCTCTTACATGAAACTGTAGCCATTTGCTTTTTCCTTGTATTACAGAGTTTAAAATGTATGAAAAACCTGATCAAATAACCAGTAAAGTTATGTTCATGTATTAGTATTTTAAGAGGCAAAAATATGATATCCTATTACAATGATGAGACTAGCAATAATTTAAATAACTTTGGGCTTGATTCATGAAAAACAAAAATACACAGTAGGGGGGCATTACTTCTGCATTTTTTTATATGCACAAGTCATGGTCTGTATTCAACTTCCAATTCAAAAAGAAAAGTTGCAGATTTATGGAGGCAGGTTTTTGTGTGAGTGCACAGTTCCAGGGTGAAAAATAAATAAGCCTGTAGAGAACTTACGCCTTTTAGCAGAGTGTTAAAAGGATTGCAGGCTGAACTCTAGGCAAAAAAAATATCTCATCCCAATAAATTATTACCAAAATGTTAGCAAGCATCACGTTGTCACACTCGGGCAGCAGGGACATAATGGTGACACAGAAGAAAACTGCCACATAAATCACTTTAAAATAGCCCCTTGCTTGATACAGGGGAGAAACTTCCATCAGCAGCTGAATCTCATCTCCCACCTTTTCATCTCTATGATAAAATGGCAACTGTCCAAATCACTAAAAATAATTTAAAATAAATCCCTGGAGATACTGCTGCCAAACTTAGTAAAGCCTTTCATGACTAAGAAGAAAACAGAAAATGTGTAAGAAAAACTCTTTTCAGAAATGTTCTCCCTTTTGATCTAAATTGATAAAGTAAATTACAGGTTTTAAACTAAATCAAAGGATACATAAAATTGTTTTTTCTTAATTATTTTTGGGAAATATATCTTTCACAAAGCATAGCAACATAAAGAAATGCATTATGTAAATAAAATAATTTGGCACTGTCAGGCATATTTCCATAGAGGTAAATGCATTTAACTCATGAAAAATGTTCTCAGAACTTTTATGTGTATTTGTAAAAACCAATTTTAAGCATTCAGATTATATCTGAATTATATATTTAAAAACCAATTAGAAAAATATATCTATTAAAATTGTCTATTTTTGAATAAAAACAGTCTTTGTAATTAATGATCATTAAAAGTCTTCTAGTAGTAAATAAAGTAAATTTACTTTACATTTAAAAAATAAAGTAAGCTGTATGTGTTTTTAAAGAGTAGGTATCAAAAATAGAATTAGTCAAATTTAGTTTAACATAAAGAACTTAAAAACACTGTCATAGCTCTATTGCTCATCACATATTTAAAGAAATTTTTATTGCTTCTTCTTTATTCTTTAAGCTTCCAGGAAATCTTAGCTACTTCACAGGTGTATTCTGTGATTTTTTTAAATTTTAAACTTTATATATTTTTTCATTATTCTTTGAAAACAACTGGAGAATAAATCTAAACATTCAAGATAATTTTATAAATTTTGTGAAAACTATTGCATAATAACACAGACATCATTCAACTTCCCTTGTCAATTTTGAAACTGAAGTATTACTGTTACTGACTTAAATGTAGCATCCTTCTTTAAGCTGAAGAGGGAAAAACAACTTGCAATTTAGGCAGTTACCAAATTACCAAAACTAGTACAGCAACACTTAATGAGCAAAACCATTAACAATTTTCCTACTGGAGCCCCTGTTCAAATACCTTGGACACCTTGTTAGCACAGAATGAGGTGTTCAATCAAGGACTGAAAATTGGAAGTACTAGTGCACAGTTTTGAGTGGTGATTACAAGGGCGAGAGGGTGAGTGCCAAAGTAACAGTCTTCTACCCTGCAGGAAGCTGAGAAACCTTCAAGTCTACATTTGTAAATCAGGCCCGATGATTACAGCAGTCACAAGCAAAGAACATATGAAACAATTATTTGCACCATTCTTTCACTGTTTTAATTTGCTCTTAAAATGAACAAGATGATCCCCAGAGTCACTGGCATTTTGTCTTTATAAATTTAGAGCATGCTCTAGAATTTTTCATAGCACTGTAAGCAAAGGAAAAACTAAAGGAATCATTTTAAAGAGCATTCTTTTTTCTCTCACAAGGTGCATTATTATTCAGAGTTGTTGTAACTTAAAATGTACAAAGCAATCTGCAGGAGTTTGTTTTAGATATTTCAGTTGTTACTCTTTTAAAACTTAAAATGTTTTTATTAATTATTAATTTCTAATTTTTCTGATATTGTTTTCCATTTAAATGAAGTGACTTAGATATTGAAACTCTTGCATTAAAATGAGGAAGAATAACATGTTTCCTGCTTGTGACTCTCTTACTGTGCTCCTTGCCAACTGACAACTAACAAAAAATGTATCAAAAGAATTTTACTTTAGGCCTCATAAAACTTGTGTATAAAAGTATATATTTAAGCAAAACATTATTTGTAAAATAAGCATTATTTTTCTTCAGTGAAAAAGTTGCATTAAAAAAACAATACTAAGTGAAAAACTAAATCTTTCAAATGCCACACATTGAATTCATTTTATTATTTTCAAGCACTTTTTTTAAGCAAATTGATTACTGAGAAAAACTAAAATTTAGCTATCAAAAAGCAAAGTGTTTATAGTTTTAAAAGGACTGCAAATATATATTTAAAATATTATTCTGATCTATAAAAATGTTACAATATTTTTAAGTGTATAACATGAGTATAACTTTTCACTTCTTAATTATTTAGAATGCTATTCTAATTGTATTGGGAATAGTTTTGTTAATTACAGACATGAGGGTCTGCATATGGAAAAATCAATTATAATTTATATGTTTTTATAATTTCATAAACAACTTTATTATAACTCCATTTTTTAAATATTTCAAAGGAAAACAATAATTTCATTTCATTTCATGCAAACATAATTATTATCAGATCCTATGTTTGTATTTTTCTTCAAATACCAAAAAGATAAATGCTTTTTTACAAAGCCTTCAATCCATCTCTGAAATTGAAAACATCTCAACGACCTATTTATATAAGCAAGAAAAAAAATAATATGGTTAACAACTGATTTCTGAAAATCCATTAAATAATGTGATTTAACTTTAATATTGAAACAGATTTTTATATTTTCCTAGAGAGCCTTCTGTTTCCTATTCACTATTATTTCTGTCAGTTTGTTTGCTGAATGGTGCAATGTTGAGTTTCTAAATTTTGATTTCCCACACTAAATCAATGGTTTAAAATACAGTAAATCATAGAAGAAATAACTGTGTAATTTTGTAATGTATCACAATCACATCATTTGCTCCCAAAACCACAGTGATTATTGTAAAATGTTCCTTTTCTCAACCAGTAATATCTTTTTTATCATATGCTATCCAAATTTAGAGGGCGCTGTTGTTCATGTATTTTGAAAGTGTTTCATAACACAAAACATATTCAGCTAATAGTTCACCATTTGCTTTTCAAAACCTGCTTATAAATTACAATAGAAATAGTAACATGTAAAGTAACTGAAAAAAATATTTACTTAACACATCATTAAAGTTGTATTTGCTATTAAGGATATATGTACTTTTTACTGTCCCTGAGTTCTAATCCATTTTTAATTCATTTTAAACATTCTGATTATTAGATTTCATAAAAAATATTTCAATTTTCTGATATGGAAGAAGAACAGTCTTGTGCTTAGGAGATACATGCTGGAAAATTTAGGGGTGTCATGTTCAAATGGTTCATGAAAGAAAATGAGATAAAGGTGGCAAAAACATTAATCATTGGTTCTGGGTAGGGGGCATTGTGAATGTTTATGTATTGTGTTTACAACTTCTTGGTGTGAAATTTTTTAAACTAAAAACTTGAGGAAAATATTCTGAAAACAATGTATTTTTAACTTTTATGGTTATTTTTGTTAATTATTTTTCTAGGTATATATACATTTTTTAAATATTTTATTGTCCATGCTAGCTTCCTTGTGTTTAGCTTTTAATGCAGTCCTGAAATATTAAAGTTTATCTTGATTAATGATACATATATCATTTCTTTCATTAAATGATTAAAATTGGATAAGGAAAAAATTTTTTAAAAATTTATATGCACTCTTATTTTTACAAAATGTTGGAAAATTACTATATAATAGTGATTTCTCTGTTTTTAAACCATTTTTCTAACATGATGAAATCATATGAGTTTACCTCTCTTGTTTTTTGACATTATGGTTGATGTAAAAAATTTAAAATGGAGTCAACAATATGAAACAATTACAGTCAATCTTATCCTAAACGTAAAATTTAGGTAAGGCATTTTGTAACATAAAATAAATTTAAAAAATCTAAAAATTTAGGTTCACCTTTGTATTAAAAACATGCTATATAAAATTATATTTCCAGAAATGGTAAATATTTTATAAGTGTTATGTATAAATCTTTCCCTTTTTATAATTCTAAATTTAAAATGTATTAACTTAGAAAACTCAGACACTAAAAAGAGATCATATTCTAATGCAGTTTTCATTCTTAATTTTTACTTTTAATTTAATACTCAGAATAAACATCTTCAAAAACTTTCATTCCATATGTGTATATTTAATACATCTAAATGTATTGTTATATTTATGCTAACTAGAGTTAATAAGATGATATTCTCTCTAGTTAAATAAAATTACATTTTAGATGATCAGATTTTGACAGATTTCTTTTTTATTCATATTGTCAGGCACCACTGAAGCAGCAATAATACCTCTCTCTTTTTCTTTAACTTGCAGAAAAAAAGAGGGAGAGAATGTTAGTAACTAGTACTGTAAATATATATTTTATGAACAGACATAAAGCTAAATCAGTAGAAAACCACAAATGTAGCTTAAGGAAAAGTTTTCATGTAACTCAAGCACAACTTTTCACTATTTCAAGTTATTTTAAAACCAAAATAAGCATGGCAGAAAGCACAAGAAGCAAAAGCAGTTCACAAAATGGCTCATAACTTGCTCTTTAGAATAGGGTATCTGAAACTTTGTCTGGTTAAACTGTATCTAATCTAGCACAAATAGGCATTGTCTGATTTTTATGGTATCCATGAACATTCAAGAAGTTTTCCACCTTAAAAACAAGGAGGTGGGAGTAGGGGGCAGTGTTGGGGGAGGGCTGATCCCTAACTGAGTAACAGTTGTCTTTAATGATTGGCAAGTTCTTTGGGACCAAGATACCCCCCAGCCTGACTGCTGATGACTCTGAGATGCAGTTCAGCTCTGTCTTTATGTCAAATCACTGCCATCAAAACAATGGCTCATATTACACGAAAATCTTGTGCAAATGAGCCATAATGGGAGTGAATGACAATCTCTTAAGACCATGCAGCAGGGTCCTCCTTTGATCTGAATTACTGTTAATATTTCTCAAACATTGCACACTAAGTATACTTGGCAAATCCTTTATGAGAAAGTCCCTATAGTACAGATCAAGTGAGAAACACACTACAAGTAAAATACATTCCAATAAAAAGTTCCATATTGGTTATAGGTTTCCATTTTACTTGAATCTTTTTTTTTTTAAATTCTGTTTTGCTATTACTTGGTGGTAGTTGTTTCTTGCTTAGTCTTTTACAGAATATTTGTGCCTTATTTAAAAATCTTGTTTACAATTGCTTTACATATATTGGGTTGAATTTTAAATAGCTGATGTAAAATTATTTTGAAAAAGACTTCTAAGTTATAATAATTTGAGGATTATGAAATGCCTTATTTACAGAGGCTCTTGTCATTAATCATAGTGGACTCAGACTGATGATTTATATGATGCTGTGCCAAAACAAGAGAGGGGGGAGAGAATTTTCAAGCATGATGTTTCTAGTGTAAGAAATAAATGATTTAGGTGCTTCTGTTTCTAAGGTGATTTAAACAACCAGTGAAATATCTCACACGGAGTTGTAGATCACCCTTTAGATAACAAAAGGTATTTCCTTTAGCTCCCTAATATCAAAATCAAATTGTTTGGTTAGGTAGCCAAGTATGTAAGACAAGCTGAGTCAATCATGTTAATTCAGTGCTGGTAGGAAATATGCCTTTTCAGTTGTGCTCTGCTTTTGAAGTGTTGCCTAAAAATCAGTCTTGGGGCTTCAAAGAGGGAAGGATTATAGCCTTTACCCAGCAATTAATATGGCTGGAATTCAAAATGTCAGCATCTAACCACAACCCTGGCTGGACAGTAGCATAACAGGAATTCATTCTCCTTCAAGACTTGGACTAAATCATAAAAATGAATAAATAAGCAGTGAAATATTATTAATATGTGACAGGAAAAAAAGAGGGGAAAAATAAACCCTGCCTGATTTTGACAAGCAGACAATCCTTACCGAAAAAGCGATGTCCCCAGACCTTTCACCAGTCTTCTCCATCTAGATCATTTTAATCTCCCACCAACTGTTAAGTAGAAAGATGTGCTATCAGAGAGAAAGCTATTTCTTTTGCCTTCTAACACAGATCAGATGACAACTTCTCCAAGTCCCTCTTCTCTGTCAGAGTTCAAGGGTTCAAAAATGGTAAGAATATCAAACAAAGAAAAGCAGCAGGGTTTTGCAGGAAGAGTTTAAGTATATTAGGTTATGCAGAGTGGTTAGAAGAGGCATCAGTGTTAGGTTTAATTTTTATTCTCAATCTCATTTTAAGGGCCCTCTGCCAACAGCCTAAAGTAGAGGAGTGATCTCTCCTTCTGGTACTGGGTAACTGTAGAATGAAAGTTCTTAAAATACTGGGTATGTTTGAGGTTGAATATTAAATGATAAAAAGACCTCACTTTCAAAACAATAGGGTATTCTGAATTCCTACTTCAATATGATATATTTATTTTGGTCTAAAGGTGGAGAGTTGTTGTGTCATCTCTTCTAGCACATGTGAACAAAAATGAAGAGAATCTCTCACCAAGTTTGGGGAAAATTCTCCCTTGGAATAGGTAGACCTCCCAGAGCATCCAAGCAACCTGTCCTTCAAAATTTTACACAGTTATTGCTACATGTTTGTTTATACATTTTTCTACTGACTCTGAGGAAAACCATGCATAAACTATTTACAGAAGAGTACTCCATCATGACAGCTAAGCATTGTGTTTTATTAATAAGCAATGTTTATTGCTCAGTACAGAGGTTCTGGTTAGAAGATACTTGAAGAATGATCACTATAAAATCTAATATTAATAAAAATTTCATTATTCAATATGCTTTAATATCATATTCATATTTACCCCTAGATCCTACATATAAATGTAGAATTGAGACCACAAAGGCATTTGATTTTCTATATTCTTCTTGCATTTAATATATTTTCTTTTTAATATTGCTTCAATTTGGCATTCATAGTGCAGAGCCTGATAGTGTATTTAGTTCCACAGAAAGTTGGAAAGAAAAAGATGAATGATGAATTAAGTAAGAGAAGGCCAAGCAATGCCCATAGGCCACATTCTGTTGAAAATACAAACAAAATGCACATGAACTTAAGCAGAATCTATTTTTCCCCTTCCACTTGCCATCTTGCTGTTGCAGAAGTGAGATTCCCAAGTAGTAGTTCAAGTATCACAGAGCATGCCCTGCTATTTTGTGTTAAAACAACAGTCCTTAGTGATAGAAGACATAAGTGAAAAAAAGATGGTTCAGGAAATATGAAAACAAAATTCTTCAGCCAGTGAAAATAAAACAACAGAAACATAGAAGAAACCCTGTGTTTCAGAATTCATCTGAATGATTTTTTATAACATAAAATTATCTTGATAGTACACTAACATTATCCAAAAATTTAAGGCTTTGGCAATGTCTACTTATACAAAGCATACCATGGAATATTCTTACAACGTATTTAGTTATCAGTAGGGCCCAATTGTTAAGTCCAACCCATTTAAACCTAGTTTCTAAAGAACCATATCTATTTACACTTTAATGTTACTAGACCTACCCACAATCACTATTTTATCTTCACCCCATTAATTCCCTTCAGTGACCCACAGCTATAAATTTATATACTAATATAAATATGAAAACAGATTTAAAATAAATATAGAAACTTATTAAAGAGAATCTACTTAACTGAGTTACTCTGTCAAAATATTTTGTCATACAAAAAAAATGAAAAGATACTCTGTGCTCATGGTTTGGAAGAATCAACATAGTTAAAATGACTGTGTTACCTCATGCAATACACAGATTTAATGCAATCCCCATAGAATTGTACCCCTGAAATCTATATATCTTTATTAACCATTGTCACCCCACGAAATTCACTAAAAAAGAATGAGCTCACTTTTCTCTTAACAGTAAAGAAAACAACACTGAAAAAAATTTCACTGACATTTTTCAAAGAAATAGAACAAACAATTATTACATTTGTATAGAACCACAAAAGATTCCAAATAGCCAAAGCAATCTTAAGAAAAAAAGAACAAAGTTCCCTGACTTCAAATTATATGACAGAGCAATGATAAATAAAACAACACGATACTGGCAGAAAAACAGACACGTAAAAATGGACAGAATTGACAGCCCAGAAATAAACCCACATGCACATGGGCAACAAATTTTTTGACAAAGGAGCCAAAAACATGCAATGGAAAAAAGAAAGCCTCTTTAATAAATGGTGTTGCAAATATTGGAAAGGCACATGCAAAAGATTGAAACTAGATTGCTACTTGACATCAGATATAAAAATTAACTCAAAGCTCAACATGAAACAAAACCTTAAATATAAGACCTGAAACAATAAAATATATAGAAGAAAATATTGGTACTATATTTATGAATGTTGGTTTTAGAGAAGGATTTATGAACTTAAGCCAAAGGCAAGGCAAAAGATACTATATCAAACTAAAAACCATCTGCACAGCAAAAGAAACTATCAATAAAACTTAAAGGCAATTGACAGAATGACAGAAGACATTTGCAAATGATAACTTTGATAGAGGATAACATCCAAAATATACAATTTCTGTTCAGAGAGTATCTAGCTACAAAAAAGAGACATTTATTGAAGAAGATACAAGATATAAGAAATGTTATAGATAGAACAATAACAGCTCAGTCCCCTTCAAAGTAGTCATCTTGGGATCTCATCTCCAGTTATGATGTTGAAGAAATCTGGTTCATTAGTAGAAGTTTGAATCAAGTCATTAGTAACTGCAGCATGATGTTCCTTCTACTCTGGTAGCAGAAGCTGGAGAACAAATTTTGCTAGGACACATGTTATCCTAAGATCCTGTGTCAAAATCTCAGACACAGTAGTTTTGGAATCCCCAGATCAGCTTCTAGTTCTCTCACCATCAGTCAGCAGTCTTTATTGATTGTAGCCTGTATGCGTTCAACATTCACAGGTGCTCTGCTTGTTGCAGGCCTTCCAGAAAGTGGATCACTTTCAACAGATTCTCGACCATCTTTGAAACATTTATGCGACATTTTTATTTGCACGGCACTCATTGCATTATCCCCCAAATCCTTCCGAATCATCCAAATAGTTTCTGCAGAGGAATGTTCAAGCTTCACACAATATTTGGTGCAGATTTGCCCTGCCTGATATTGCTCAGTGGATTGAGCATGAGCCTGCAACCCAAAGGGACACTGGTTCAATTCCCAGTCAGGGCACATGCCTGGATTGCGGGCCAGGTCCCCAATAGGGGGCATGTGAGAGGCAACCATGCACTGATGTTTCTCTCCCTCTCTTTCTCTCACCCTTCTGCTCTTTCTAAAAGTAAATACATAAAATCTTTAAAACAAGATATATATGCCCCATATTCATTGCAATTTTATTCACGGTAACCTAGATATGAAAATAACTGAAGTGTCCTTTGATACATGATTGGATAAAGAATATATGGTACATACATACAATGGAATACTGTTCAGCCATAAGAAATAATGAAATACTGCCATTTGTGACAACATGAATGGACTTTGAGAGTATTATGCTAAGTAAAATAAGTCAGGACAAGAACCATATGATTTTACTTATACCTGGAATATAAAGAGAGCAACAAATGAGCAAACAAACTAACTCATAGACATGAACAACAGAAGAGTGGTTGCCAGAGGGGAAGGAGGATGGGAGGGAGCATGAAGAAGGTAAATGTGGCCAAATATATGGTGTCAGAAGAAAACTGGACTTTGGATGGTGAGAACACAGTGTAATATACAGATGATGTGTTAGAAAATTATATACTTGAAACATATTATCAACTAATGTCACCCTAATGTATTTAGTAAATTAAAAAAAAATCTTATCATGTAAAACATTTTGTTGTTGTTATTCATATGAAATCAGTATTTTTCTATAACAATATACACTGGGAGATAAATTTTTGTCAGAAGAGAAGCAAAGATAAAACACTTGGCTAGGAGGACACACAGAGGATCCAGAAACACATGAAAAGATGCTCAATATCACTAGCTATCAGAGAGATGCAAATTAAAACCACAATGAGATACCACTTCACACCAGTCAGAATGGCCATTATAAACAAAGCAACAAACAACAAGTGTTGGAGAGGTTGTGTGTGGAGAAAAAGGGACCTTAGTGCACTGTTGGTGGGATTGCAGACTGGTACGACCACTGTGGAAAACAGTATGGAACTTCCTCAGAAAACTAAAAATGGACCTGCCCTTTGATCCAGCAATTCCACTGCTGGGACTATATCTTAAGAACCCTGAAACACCAATCCAAGAGAACCTTTGAACCCCAATGTTCATAGCAGCACAATTTACAATAGCTAAATGCTGGAAGCAACCTAGATGCCCATCAGTAAATGAATGGATCAAAAAACTATG
>CM052539.1:140311754-140365778 GCA_028533065.1 Trachops cirrhosus
TTTTTTTAAGTATATATTATTGATTATGCTATTACAGTTGTCCTACTTTTTCCCCTTTATTCCCCTCTGCCCTGCACCCTCCTCCCACCAGCATTCATTCACCAGCCTTAGTTCATGTCCATGGGTCAATGGGTCATACCTATAAGTTCTTTGGCTTCTCCATTTCCTATATTATTCTTAACCTCCCCCTGTCTATTTTTTACTTACCATTTATGCTTCTTATTCCCTGTACTTTCCTTAAGAAGCTGAAATTTGTAGAGTCCTTAAAACTTCCCATCAATCCTAGGTATTTTATATGGTAAATTTACTTCTAAGTGTTTTTGATGTTTTAAAAATTTTTAATTTAATTTTTAAAAGAGCAATGAATTTACAGAGGCTCAAAAATCAAATAAAAATTAAAATGTAAATAAGTGAAAATTCTTTTCCATCTATCAAGCTCATCGCCCACTGTATCTCCCCAGTCAGGTAACCCATGTAAATTATATGTGTCCCTTCATAGTCTGTTATGGATCCACAAGAAGCACAACCAGACACAAAAGCTGCTGCTCAGCTTTTGAGCTGGTTATCTCAGTATCCATTTGCTCCTCTGTCCCTCACTCTCAACTTTGCCATATACTTCATTGTCACTCATTTTCTCATTCATCCAACTAACCTACTTCCATATGCATCCACCTTTTCCTTTTTTTTCTCCTCTAACAGTGGAAAAGATATTCTTTTTCCTAGCTAAGTCCAATTCTTTCACACAGGCTTAGGCATTATCTTCCACACTATCTTCAAAACTTCACTCCTTCAGTTCCCTTCCTCTTTCTGCATCTCCACTATTTCTCTAGATTCCAGAGCTAGCTATTTAAATTAAAATGAATTAAAATAAAAATGTGTCATTAGACATATTGCAAGTGCTCAGTAGTCACATGTGGCTAGTGGTACTTAACTGAACTACTCAAATGTAAAATATTTCCACTGTTGAAGAAATTCCTATTGGACCATGCTGTTTAGAGCATGTTCAAAATGTAATGGAGTGTCTCAATTCCATTACTCACTAAGTGTGATCTTGGTTATTTTTCTCTACCAAGCTTGTTTCTCTCTCTAGTAAAGTGAGAAAAAGAGTAATATCAACCTTATAAACTATTGTATAGAAAGAACATTACTATAAATTGACAAAAATTGAATGTCAATATAGATAAGGGAACAGACCTAAGTATGGCTATAGAAATAGATCTATAGAAATAAAGTTATTTCAAAACAATTCTTAGTTTTCTCTTTTACGGATTACATAATTTCATTTCATTGAATCTGCTTTTTTTAAACCTTAAATGTGGACTCGCACTTATGTCTCCATTTTACTTTATACATACTTTAAAAACAAGCTATACTGTATTATGTTGATAAGCACAAAGACTATAACTTTGTGTTCACATGATAAATACACAATGCATTTTGTTAAATTGGATTAAAACTGTAACCAAAATTCAGGATTGGCTGCCTGCCAGCATGGGTGCTGGTGCAAAAGAAAAGAGGCTTACTGAGGTGCTGCATGACCTGGGAGGATGGTGGACTCCTTTCTCAAACACCGTCAGTGGGGTTCTTATAGGATAGGGAAGGGAGGGCTTTTTTTAATCCAGTAACCTCGCTAGCTTTCGGACCTAGGGCTCTGTGCCCTTTCTATCTAAAGATCTTTCTATCTTTATGCTAGGGACCTAGCCATTCATCTTTTCAGCTTTTGGTGGGCTCATTATAAGAACCTCCCCCTGAACCATCTTGAACAATGACAGACACTCCCTGGGGCTCCTTGACTGTCTCTGCTATGGGCATCACTGGGAGTGGGGAGGGCACTGCAGGACTCGTCAGGAAACCTGGAGATGTGCAGCCTTCAGCTCACCTCCCGTTGCTTGAACATAGGTTCCACATCGGGGGGAGCTGGTTGGAGTATAGCGGTCATCCCTGAATCACCCACTGACACCCTTTATGCAGCACAACCCCCCTCCCCAGGCCAGCCTCTCCAAGGGGCCAACCAGGTGGTGCTCAACTTGTGGAGGGTTACCCACCCTCCTACTGATCGTCTTCAGTAATGAACCCACTTAGAGACACTTTTGTGTGTGTGTGTGAGAATTCCCCTCACTTCATTCAAAGTATACAACCATTTATATGTGCAGGAATTATGTTTTATTTTTATCTTCTTCCCTATAGTTTTTAATTGTGTAATTTATATTGCCTCCTAAATCTTCAAATTTGCATTAGCCCATCCAAATTGCTTTTGACTTCCTTTCCAATTTAAATATTAGTGTTATAAAATCTACTTGTAGTCAAAAATGATACTTGACTATCACTAGTAACAAAATAATTATGTTCCATAATAAATTCTGATTGTGGTTGCAGACTCTGTTATCTCAAAAAATAGTTAAAAGGGAAAGACACAAATTATAATAGAGTAGTAGAATTATTGCCACTTGCTCTGTATATAAAAAGTATTTTTTTAAAAAAAGACTTTTCCTACTAGATGGCTACACTGAGATCTTTTAAATACATAATTTTTAAAAATTGTTAATTTTCTATTTGAATATATTTTTCAGTAAATATATTTTGAAACTACTAATTACTAAATTATTCAAATAAGAGGGTCCCCTTCACCACTTTAACTATTCTCATAAGAAAATACATTGTGACTTCCTCATGTCACCCTCTGAGCTCTGTGTATTTATAAAACATACTACCAATACCATTGAACATTTTACCATATGATATTTCTTTATAAGCAAACCCATTCCACAGAAACAAAATTTACACAAAAGATAAAATAATATGTGAGTATTCAGTTAAAAATAATTTTTTATTCAGCATTTACAAATTAAATTAACATGTTAAGTATTTTTTATCTTCACCTGAGGATGTTTTTTACTGATTTTTAGAGACAGGAAGGAAGAGAGAGAGAAAAAAATAATGATCAGTTTACTCCTCTACATGCTCAACTGGGGTCAAACCCCCAACCTAGGTATATGCCCTGATGCCCTGACAAGAGATCAGACCCACAACCTTTCAGTGTACTGGACAATGCTCCAACAAATTTACCACCTAGCCAGGGTTCTATGTTAAGTAGTTTTATATATATTGTCTTATTTAATCTTCGAGAGAGTTTACTACTTTTGGGGTATTGAAATTTCTTGTCATGGAAAATTAATTTTACACTATATATAGATATATATATATATATACTCATTATATAAGAACCCATTCTAAAATGAAGAACCCTTTTAAAATAAAAGAGGTATTCCAATGTCAAAAACCAGGATTAATTTATGAGTATAGTGGGAAGCCATTGAAAAGAAACTAGACAAATAACAATCTTTATTTTTTAAGTTGAAGAAGAGAGTAAATAGTTTACTAATACTCCTATAAAACAAATATATAATTACATATTTTTATATTTGAGATTATTTAGACTATTAGACAAAATTTTTTCTCTTTGAATTTTTATCCATTTTTAAAATGCTCTACTTTTTACTAAAAGAATGTATTTAATCTTGAAAGTCTAAACCAATAACTAAAAGTCTTCTATCTCATATCTCCTAACCTGTTAGACTCTTTTCATCAAGAACAATACTTAATTTAACATACTATTTGCTTCTTCACTACACTTATATTTTGTTATCTAACAATTTAATATATTATATATCGACTTTCTATTATGGTATCATTTTACACAAGCACTTCCCATACCTTCTTCTTTATGATTACATACCTTGTAAGATCTATGTGTTGGGATATAAAAATATTGTTCTGTGCTGAGTCAGGTAATAGCCAAATGTTCTATCCTTGTTTTTCCTTTATTGTATAACCTGTTACGTTTTATAGAGTCAATATTTGACTTTATTTTGCTTGTTGTACTATTTGCCTACAGTTAACTCCTAAAATTTTCAAAAGTATTGTAATATTTATCTCGCTACTATTATCCAGATGGTCAAAATGAATAAAATCAAATCAAAATATTTTCTCCCATAAATTCTCCCCTTGGAATTCTCTGGTTTCCTGTGAGCCCTGTTATTTTTCCTCTCCAGGGCTTTTTCAGACTGTCACCTGAGAGCTTTTCTTTCCCTCTCTTCTGTAACAGAACACACTTATTTCTCTCCCTTGGCTAAATTCTATTTTAGTAGAACTACAGCACATTATTGAGAAAGCATATGGAAAATAATTTGCTGTAACTTCATATGTCTTAAAATGTCTTACTTTTTATGTGAACGAAGTTTGGCTGCATATTGATTTTAAAGTTGAAATTATTTTCATCAAATTCATGTACTAAGTACTTGGTAGATCTTTCCAAACTGTTGACTCACGTTCTTCAGCTCTTTCAGTTCTGACAATTTTCTTGTATTATATCTCCATTTTCTCTTTCTTTTTTTTCTAGAACTCCTCTTTATCTGGATGTTGGATTTCCTGTAAAGTTTTCTAATTTTCTTTTACTTCCTAATGCTAATTTTTGTCCTTTTTTATTACTTTCCCAAAGATTTACCTCATTTTATTTTTCATTCCTTCTATTTATATTTCTATTTTTTTTGTTTTTAATTCCTAAGATATTCTTTTCACTCCCTGATTGTTTTTTCTTTTTAACAAAATCCTGTTCTTGTTTTATGAGAGCAATAGTTTCCTTTGTCTCACTGATGTTATTAATTAGATTTGTTCTTCTGTTTCCTTATTTGTCTCTGTTTCTCTCCAGTTTACTTTTTGTTTGTTTCTTTGACTTCTGTATTGCATTAATTTAGGTTTTCCTCAAATGTCCATAGATTCTTAGTTCTTCATCATATTTAAAGGAGAGTCACCAAGAAGTTTATTAGAAGCTCTGCTTTAACAGAAAGAGCTTAAAGATTAGTGAAACTACCATTTTTTGTTGTTGTCATGGGAAGCCCTAACATCTTTAAGGCATCTCTCCCTTCTTTGTGGGGTCTGGAGTGCCCAAATGCTGAGCTTTTCCAAAGTTTCTGCATGGCACATAGGTCACCACACTGCTTATAATTATCCCCCTTTGCAGGCATTTAGGTTTCCACTCCTGTCACCCTGCTAAGTCAATTATTACCTGCTTTCCAGTATCAGAAAATCTGCTGGCATCCTCTCTGCTATTTTTTTCTCCCTCACATTTTGCCTAATGAATTTGTAAGTTTTATATGTCTGACATTGCACATGAGGAGAAAATGGCGGTTAGTTGGTAGTGGTTAGGTGGTTTAGTTTGCCATGTTTAGCTGAAGAACATGTATTATTATTTATTAAATATTCAGGTGGGCCCCAGAAGTTATAGGAGATTTCATATAATTTTTATCTCCAGAAAAATATTGGACTAAGGATATCTTCACTACCTATGAAGATATTGTAGTATTTACTAGTAGGAAAATTCAGTACGATGCCATAAATAGTGGTAGCATCAACCCCCTGTTTACTTCCTTGGAAGCATGCTTTCAGTACAGGAAAATAGCTGCTGTCTTACATCCTCATGTAGAAAGGCCTAGGAACTGTTCAACATTACCAAAGAACAATTTAGAAATATATACATGAAGAGCCTTAAAAAGACAAACTTCTGATTTAGTAATTATATTTATAGACATTTACCTAGAAAAATCTCAGAATACCTATTGAGTCAGGGAACATTTAGTTGGAAGTCAAACTGGAAGTTGACCATAGGAAATCTAGAACACAGTTTCTGAAAAGATATCCAAGTTTCACTGAGCCATATTGTGTGGCTTGGCTCTGTCTTTCCATGTGTTTCTGCTTTCTCATGGCCAAATCAATCCCCTCCCAAAATGGCAGTCAGCCTTAGATATTCAGGATCATCTCATTTGACTCACCACAACTATATGGCTCAGTCACCATGCCTCATTCCCATTTCCTGAGACAATATATCTGATTGTCCTGGTCAAATCAGCTCTCATGGTCAATGTCAACAGTGAAGTTAGCTGGTACATTAAAACTGGACCTTCTCAGACTATTATGGTTGGAGGGGTTCTTTTAGAAAGAACTATGGGAATTTGGGGGAAATTATCAGTATCACTAATACAGCAACAGGAGTATAGCACCCATATAGTATCTAGAACACTAACCAACTAGGTGAATTTGTCTAGTCTATAAGGCTGGTCAGTGTTCAAAGATTGTCATTAACTATGACTCAAATCCCATTAAACTTGCTTAATATCAGTTTACCACTGGTCCAGCGAATAAAAAAATGCAAAAGAAAATCATCTCATCAAGAATATAAATTCACAACTCCTGTTGTTTTCCTGAATCATAAAAGTTGTGTCCACATTTCAACAGGCTTGGCAGCACTTAACAGAGCGAGGAACCAGACAGATCAGAAAAGTCTAGAACCTCAAGCTCACCACTTTTTAAAACAAAATTCTTATTCTTCTTCTTCTTTTTAAATTTTGTAGTGGCTGGGCTGGTGGAGGGAAGAAAAGCATGTCACTAAAGGGCTGACATTATCAGGTGAAAAATATGTAATGTACTTAAATTACATTTTTACATAATATATTCTCTATTACCACCAAGTCTACTAAGTTTTCCTTGTACATGGCCTAAACATGGCCCCATAATATATAACATAAATGAGTGAAGAGCAGATGTAGAACAAGGGTATAATGGGGAAAGAACACAGATAAGTCATAAGTGACACCCAGCCTCAGCAGAGACAAGAAAACTAGGTTTGGAAAACTGTAACATACGGGAAAAAGAAACTGCTCTTCAGTTCTAGGTAACTATCCTTGTAGAACCATACATTTCTTTATTTTCTGTGTTTTAGATGTAAAAAATCAGATGTCTATGTAACATTTTTGTATTTTGAAATATCAGCAACTATGGAGATGTTTTAAAACACTGTGTTGGTCAAATGAAAACATTTGTTGATAGAATTAAGTTTCCATACAGCTAATTTGTGAACCTATCTACTCAGACCCTACATACACATCCAAATACAGCCACCCTAATGCAGATGAGAATGGATTTAATAATTTCCCCAAGCTAAAACTCATTTCTTCAAGATGAGGAAATCAGCCTCATGTATGAATTTCCTACAAATAATGTTAGAATAAGAAAGGATATTGAAGTTGAATGATCACAACTCCATCAGTTCATAGATGAGGTAGTTCATGTCTAAAGAGAATTAACAACCTGGTCAATCTTAAAGATAGTAAAATGTATGTATGTAATTATTTCAGGATTTTCTTTGAAATGTAGTAAAATTCTTCAAATTCTAAGATATAATTCATGGTTAGGTATCATATCTCCACAGGCTTTCTAGCTAATTCTTACTCTAGTCCAAACTATAATTTTTAAAAAAACTTTATTTAAATTTCTCTTATAAAACCAACCAAAATTATTTTAATGTGCTATTCAGAAGGTTTTATGTAACTCAAACACATAAAAATAATGTGGTTACTCAGAATTGAATAACATCAATGGGGGAAAGAAAGGGAAGGGGCAAGCAATGGAACAGGAATAGAGGACTCATGGGCATGGACAATGGGGGGAATTGACTGTGGGAGTGGGGGTGACAGGATAGAAGAGAGCAATGAGGAAAAAGGTAGGACAACTGTAACTGAACAACAATAAAAAATAAAATAAATAAATAAAAGGAAAAAATAATATTCACATTAGTCTTTATGAACTATTGGCAAGACATCTACCTTTAACCATCCACTTCACTTTCTATGTGGAACTAGTAAAATGCTAAATTTATTTCAGGGGCATTTGCCCAGGTAATTTCCAAACCCCAAATCTGGTTCTTGTGGCCAGATATTTTTTAAGCTCTTTGACTTCACACATTGAAATTTATGGTGTACTTCACAGTGCTCCCTGCTGTGGGCCTCATCGGGTCCTGGTTGCCAGGCCACTAGGAAAAAAGAAATGAATGCTGGAAAACCCTCTGGCTGTTCTTAACTAAAGAACCACAAACATAGCCAAAGCTCCCTGCAAATCCTGCTAGATTGTCAGAAAAAAATGGCAACAAGCTTCAGCCTTTCAATGAAGCAATATTTTCCTTATAACTTGTAAAGTGTTTTTAGTCTCAACAGTATCACATTTGAAATGACTTTATGACTGGGGGCAATATTTGGGTAGCCATCTGTTCTCTCAGAATAGCTGTCAGATGAGTAGAGTATTTTTAGTCAATGTTTTCAAATTGCTTTAAAGTACCAAAAAATTCAATATTTGTTCATGACATTAATGAGTAATATTTTCATATTTTTATCCTAAACAAAAAGCTGGATTTCCAATAATTTTCTATTATCTCCATAGTCACTGGTAAAAATGGTAGATTGTAACTAACTGGAAGGAAGGAAGGAAAAAAAGGAGTAAAAAATGTCAAAATGGATTTGATAAACCAGAGCTATCTTTGCATGTGCAATTTTAAAAGTAAATCTTTAATTTGGAGATTTCTGCACACCCACTATTACAAGCCCCTTCAGGGCAATGATCTGTCAAGTTCTGACTGTCTCAAACTGTTTGTGCCAGATTCCACATCGATCACACTCACACTTGCTGCATTTTCAACCAGAGAACCAAGAAACAATAATTTTCAATTAAGAAACCAGAAGAAAACTTGGGGATTTGATTTATGGTGCATGACTAATTATCAAATGGCTGGCCTAATGAAAATTAAGCTGCTGGTTACTGCAAAGATTTGACTTCATTTTCTTGAAGAGATACTGATATGATCCAGAATGTAATTTATTGAAGTAGTATGACACATTTTAAAAATCATAGACATGTAAATGAGATAATTATCATTTTTAAATGACAAGACTAATTATTTATATTATGATGAATTTTATATTCAGAGTATATATACACCTGAAATAAAACATTATTTTTGGTTATGGTAATGATTTTCACTTCCTCCTTATGCTACTGGAAAATGGGAAAACATTGCACTTAGGGTAAGGATTGGAGGATCTTTTTCAAAAAAGGAAAGTTAAAATTAGCACCTTCTTAGTATTTTTGAAAATTTCTTGATGTAAATTATTTACAATGAGTAAATAGGTAAAAAGTTTAAAATAAAACAAAATTTATCAGTTGAATGTGTCAGATTAAAGGTGTCGTTTATGTTAATTATAGTTTCTTCTTGTATTGTTAAATGCAGACTTACAAATATCTGAATTCATAAATATGCTAGGATGCAGTTTACTTTTGCTCCATAAGTGAAACAGTTTAATGTTATGTCACATGGGATGCCCTTTTCTATATTGATTTCGGCCTATTTTAAAATACTCTACCTTTTATCCCTTGCTTGCTCTTTTCTACCTCACACATTCTGCTGTGCAACCAAATTCAAACATGCCCTGTTTTCCAAACTTCACCTTCACTTTTTGCCAATCTTCTTCATTCAGGTAAAAATCTATTTATAAGCTTATTCCAACTCACATCTCCAAATTTCAAGCCAAATCTTAGAATTCACATACTCCATGAAATGAGCAAATATTTTTTCTTTATCTTCCCACCCTATTCTGAAAGAATCTCTCCTTTTTTTGAAGTCCCATTGCTTTGTATAGTAATCAGCCAGATCAGCAATCTCATTCTTGGCTGCTTCTATGAGGACTTGTTATGTTCTGTCTTTGATTTGGATGTTGAATGATGGGTGTTTTTAGTTCACCAACATTTATTAAACTGTTTATGTATGTGTATGCTTCTAAATGCATATGTTGTACTTCAATAAGAAACATTTTAAAATTATGAGTGTTGTAATTCCATTCAAAACCAATAAATTCAGAACTTCTGGAGATAGAGCTTTGGGCATTGGTATTTTTAACTTTTTATCTTAATTTTCTTGTGGCAGAACTAAAGACTTTATTTCTGATTAGAGCAATTTATTCTTCAGACACCTTATTAGTAGAAAGCACCTGACTGGGTTTTGAAATGAGAAAGTCTTCAGTAGATGATTGTTAATTCTAAGCAAGAGACTGGCACAGAAAGAAGTGTATTGCATAATTCTTATTTTGTTCTCTAACAGAAGACCCTAGAGAGGGTGAGAAAATTCCTAAGCTAGTTGCAAACTCCATCTTCAGTGTGTACTTTTATCTTATTCTCATGGATTGTCCTTTCCTCACAGGGCAGCCCTGGTAAAGCTACCACTATTTCATGTCCCCATTTTAAAGACTTTGGGTAATTCATTGTCAGTAATACATGTGTACCCTTCACTCATTTTTTGCTCATGAGCTGTTGATCCACACCAAAGATCTGGAGAGAACTGGATGGAAAAAATTAGTCAGAGCTGCTTGGACCCAGTAAGGCAATTCTGAATTTTCAGAGGTGCCAGAGTAGATGAAATCAAAAGTCTTAAAAATATTCCATCAGAACCTGGTATTATGGTTTGGCTGATACTCTCTTAGACTATTAAGATTTATATTGTTTTTTCCCTTTTTTATCGAATTTTTTGGTTGTCATTTGTTAATAAAATTAGATAGGTTTCAGGTGTACAATTCTAATACTATGTCATCTATATATTGTACTATATGTTTACTACCCCAAGTCAAGTGTCCTTTTCAGTGTTTATCCCCCTACACCTTTTATTACCCCCGCCTCTTCCTCTAGTAATCAACCTGCTGCTCTCTGTGTCTACAGGTTTGTTTGCTTTTCTTGGGGTAACACTAGTATTATTTTAAAATGTCCCAAATTATTTTAACATTCAGCCACTGACCTTGAGAAAAGTTTTCTCCCTTTCCAAAGAGATAATTACCATGGAGATAACAAAATTTAAATGGGTAAGCAAAATTATAGACCCCTAACCATAAACATTCCTCCAAGGAGTTTTATGTTTGACCCTTTTTTAGGTTATGTTTTTGTGATTTACAATCACTTCATGTTTCAGAGTTGACCAGCTGTTTTTGAGAACTTATTTCTAAAATGTGATCACATCTGTGGGGTTGATGTTATTATAGTACTTATAATTTACATTTCTTTTTTATTATTGTTTATTCTATTACAGTTGTTCCCATTTTTCTCCATTTTCCCTCTTCTACCCAACCCACCACCAATTCCCACAGTCAATCTCCACATCCTTGTCCATGTCTATGGGTCATTCATACATGTTCTTTGACTAAACCCTTCCCCTTCTTTCCACCATGCCTCCCTTCCCCTCTGACAGCTGTCAGCCTATTCCATGTTTCCATGTCTCTGGTTCTATCTTGCTCATTATTTTGTTCATTAGATTCCTCTTCTAAGTTATATCATATGGTATTTTTTTGCATTGACTGGTTTATTTCACTTAATGTAATATTGTCCAGTTCCATCCATGCTGTCACAACAGATAGAAATTTCTTTTTCTTTCTTCCTGCTGTATAGTATTCCATTGTGTAAATGTACCAAGTTTTAAATCCATTCACCTGCTGGTGGGCACTTAGGCTGTTTCCAACACTTGGTTATTGCAAATAGCGCTGCTGTGAACATAGAGGTGAATAAGTTCTTTTGAACTGGTGTTTCTGGAATCTTAGCATATATTCCCAGCAATAGAAACACTGGGTCAAAAGGCAGTTCCATTTTTAATTTTGGGAGATAATAGCTTTACAAAAATAACTTTCTCCTTGTCTTGGTCAGGTTGCTCAGTTGGTTGGAGTGTCATCCTGTACACCAAATAGGCTGCGGGTTTTGATCTCCATCAGAGCACATACCTAGGTTGCATGTTCAATCCTGAGTAGAGGCTCAACGGATCAATGTTCCTCCCTCACATCAATGTCTCTCCCTCTTTCTTTTTCTCTCTCTCTCACGCACACACTCTCTCTCCACCACCCTCCTTCCTCTCTCTAAAACCAACAAACATATCCTCAGATGAGGATTTAAAATAATAATAATAATAACAACAGCAACAACATTCTCCCCTTTTGATTGTGTGCTTAAGACCAGAGGCTTGTTCACATTTTTTCAATAAATATTCATCATATCACTATTTCGATGTTGCTTTGTCAACTATGAAAAAGAAAAGAGGGGGAAAGAAAGTCAGAGTAGGATAAAGAAGAGACTATTTTTGTGTTTCTCTATGTTTAACTATGTCATTTCAAATAAAAAAAATATCACTGAGAGAAAAGAGGAGAGGGGAAAAGGAAAAACAAACCTGTAATAAATTTGTGCTAAAAGAATACAAATGGCCCTGGCTGGTGTGGTTCAGTGGATTGAGTGCCAGTGTACAAACTGAAGGGTTGCTGGTTCGACACCCAGTCAGGGAATATGCCTGGGTTGCAGTCCAGGTCCCCAGGAAGGGGAGTATGAGAGGCAACCACATGTTGATGTTTCTGTCCCTCTCTTTCTCCTTCCCTTCTCCTCTCTCTAAAAATAAATAAATAAAATCTTTAAAAAAGAACAAATAGGAAAAATACTAGAAACAATCTTCTAATTGCTTAAATTATACATTTAATTTGTATAATTTAGTGATCTGAAAATCTTTTTTCAGTGATTTGAAACTCTTTTTTGAAATAGATGTCTTTGGTGAAACATTTTTAGATGTCCTCTGCATTGTTAATAAATTTTTCATACAGGTATTAAGGTTTCCATTGGAATAAAATATCTCAATGACAACACTCCAATATATTTGCATTCCACACTATGTTCAGAGCTTCCCTTCTAAAGTAAACATCTAACTGAACCTCTGCCATAGTCAGAATTGCACCACGCACCCATCTTCTTGGTAATCAAACTAAAATTTGGAGGCCAGCAGGATGACTGGCAGCCTATCAGAAAGGCTGAATTTGTTTGTGGTCTCACCCCAGAACCACTGAATCAGAATCTGTATTTTAATAAGATCCGAAGTGAATCATGTGCATATGAAAGTTTGGGAAGCTCTTACCTAAATAATAATAAAGACCAAGCTGCTTATTACTTGTCTGTCATCTTCCCCTTCCATCCTTATTTCCAGCTTATCCTTTAGAGCCAAACTGTGTCCTTAGTTGTGCTGGTTGCCTTAGAGTTTCTGGAACAAACTGGCATTTTTTTGCATTTGCATATGTTGTTTTCTCTGTCTTGTCTGTGCTTTCATACATTCACTTGGTAATTTCCTGGCAAATTCCTCAATTCAGCTTACTCTCCTCTTTGAAGCAAGACATTTCTTGACTGTTCAGGTGGAGTTAGAGCCTTTTTCTTCTTGTTTACAAGTTTCTAATTTAAGAGTTATCAAAGTGTATCATAAATAGTGTTTGGATTTCTGATTTTGTTTAGACTGTGACTTTTTGAGAGCAGGAATGGTACCTTGTTATACTTTATAGTCCTATCCAGCAGTACATTAGACATGAAGAAATAAGTCCACAAATTCTTTATAGGTGCTGAACGAAAGGCCTAAATGAAATCATTCCTGAGGATAAAGTGTTGCAAAGCCTTCCTCTTAGAAGAGTATAGTTGAAAACCACCCATCTAATTGCATTTCATTGTGGTTATTTATTTATTCTTGTATTAGTAGTGGAACAAGATTTACATAAAATTACGGAATTAGAAGTGACTTCAGATATAATCTCATCATCCACTCATCCTCTTTCAAAGATGATCCGGGGTAATTAAGTTTCTTCTATAATGAAAGAGAAGATGTATATGTACACATCTTTTTACCATCTCTTTACCGTCTAGTATATGTTTTGTACATAAATGTGATGCTTAATAAAATATTTCTAAATAATAATATAAACTAATTAGAATTTTAGTACTCTTTGAAAGGTAGCCCTCACTGACCTATGTGAAGTAATATAAAAAGCATTTAACACAGTGACAATATAAAGTAAGTGATCACCCATAGATATATCCTTTTTCTCCCAGCCTTTCTTCCCTTCAACTTAAACCTCTCCTGCTACAATTGAATCCTCATTGCCTTTGTTCAATATTTATGAAAATAAAAAGTTAAAAATCTAAAATTAATTGCTAAACCTTATTCGGGTTAATGGTAACAGAGCACAAAACAAATATAAAATGTACTCACTTGCATTATTTCCTTTGCCAGACTGATGATACAAAGTACAAAGGCAGAACTTGTTGTTGTTATTGTTTTTAAAAACATAGGGAGAAAACTTTATAATACACTATTAAATACAGTATATCTGAATAAGGAAACCCTGAGCTAAGTTGTAGATTGTTGATCCACACATCATCTGCCCACAGACTTTCAACTCTCCATATTTTATAGTCAATTCTTGCAGGGCTCCTTGATTCCTAAAAGAAAATGGATGGCAAGAGTTAAATCTTCAGTGGGCTAACAGTACAAAATCATTTAATCAGAGGGCCCCTGTCAGAATGTCACAAACAAATCCCAAAGAATCAAGTCCCAACATGGCTAATGAGTAAGACTTGAATGAGTATCAGTTGTACCAAAAGCTAAACTGAGCACTGCTATATTTTTTTCATTATTTAGGTCTCTAAAACTGTATTTGAGCACAGTAGTACTATTTTATGGATTTCCTGGTTCTAATGGTGTTCTACTATTTACATTCTACAACCTAGAAGGAACCCACTGTTTACATGGCATTGAACGGGGATCTTCCTTGTTACTGTAGAATTGCCACTCAAATTCTAATGCTAAAGAACAGTGGAAGCTAAGTGGACTCACAAACTAAAAGAGAATCACCAAGTACTTCCCCAAAGTCCTCCCCAAGAAGATGCAGAACTGCTCGGCTACCCTTACAATCACCACACCATAGCAAAAATTAAAATAATACTAATAGCAATAATAATAATATGAGAAGAATCAAAGAGGATCATCAAAGTGGTGAAATCTTCCCACCTCTCACTTAGAGCCAGATGAGAATGTATGTAAGAGAACCTCTTAAACATTTTCAGAGAAATCTGACATCTTATTTTCCCATTTGAATTTTTGTTTGTAAGGTGATCTAGTGTGGCTGCCCTCTCAGTACCAATTTAAGGAAAAGGAAAAGAGAAATTGAAAGATGCAGCAAAGCATCTTGTACTCTCAAGTGTTTAACATGGCAAGACTGTGTGAATCGCTTACCCATCCAGTGGACCATAGCAGACAGCTGGATTTGAACCATTAATTTTATTTATTTTTTATTGATGATGTTGTTATAGTTGTCCCTGCGTTTTCTCTCTTTCTACACCTCCACCTAGCTGCAGCCTCTCCCATGCCCAAGCCAATCCCCATATTGTTATCTGTGTCCATGGGTTGTGTATAAATGTTCTTTGGTTAATCACTTCACCATCTTTCATCCCCTCCTCCCTACTTTCTAGCACCTGTCATGTGTTTTACATATCTAAGCTCCCATTACTGTTGAGTTTGTTAATTTATCATATTCATCAGATTCCACATATAAGTGAGACCATGTGTTATTTTTCTTTTATAGACTGGCTTAATTCACTTAGCATAATTTTCTCCAGGTCCATCCATGCTGTTGCAAAATGTAAGAGTTTCTTCCTTTTTGCTGCTGCATAGTATTCCATTGCATAAATGTAACCCAGCTTTTTATCCCTTCATCCACTGATGGGCACTCAGGCTATTTCCAAATCCTGGGTATTGTAAATAGTGCTGCTATAGACATGGGGGTGTATATATATATATTTTTACTGGAGTTTCCAGACACTTGGTGTATATTATCATAAGTGGAATTCCTGGGTCAAAAAGGGGTTCCATCTTTAATTTTTTAAGGATACTCCATATTGCTTTCCATAGTTGTTATACCAGAATACATTCCCACCAATGATACACTAGGGTTCCGTTTTCTCCCCATCCTCACCAATGCTTGTTTGATGATTTATTGATGACAGACACTCTGATAGGTGTAAGGTGATGTCTCATTGAGGTTTTAATTTGTATTTCTCTGATGATTAGTGATGTTGAGCATTTTTTCATATGTCTTTTTCAGGAGCCTCTGTATGTCCACTTTGGAGAAGTTTCTTTTTTTTGCCCATTTCTTAATTGTGCTGTTTGTCTTCCTGATGTTGAATTGTATTAATTCTATGAATATTTTGGAGATTAAAACTTTGTCAGATATATCACTGGCAAAAATGTTCTCCCAGAGAGATCTAAGATGGCAGAGGAGTAAGTGAAAGCTACACTAACTTCCTACCAGGACCAATCTGGAATTACAAGTAAATTGTAGAAAAATAATCTTGAATAACCAACTGAACTCTAGCTGAAGAGAAGCCTTGAAACTATGGACAGACATAAGAAACACTTCAGCACAATGTGACTAGTAGGGAGTGTGGAGGAGATGCCCGCAATGGTTGACTGGGCTCCCATGGGTGGCAGATGAAGTGCTGTATGGATATTTCATAAGCTGAGGGGTTCCCCCTGAGAAGTGTGGGGTCTAAACTCCAAGGTGGTCATCCAAGCCTACATCACTAGAGCCAGAAAGGAACACAGATAACATACAGATGTGAAAAGCAGTAGGGGTTCTGTTGGCCAGAAGGAGACAGCTGGAGATGCAGAGAGCCTTTTAAAGGTCAAAACACAAAATTTCCTTTGCAGTCACTTACCCTGGGTGACAGCAAAGGGAGTGCAGAGTGGACTAGAGATGCTTGAGGAGAGTCTATGCTTGGCATTGGTAGCTTGGGGGAGAAAACTGAGAAAACTGCTAGAATCCATATGTTGAGTCATCCCCCATACTGTAGAAGCCATCTCTCTTAGACAGAGCACTCCTGTTTGAATGGCATCAGCATGAGAAGAAACAACAGCCCTGCCACAGGAATTACTCTGCCCCACTCTGTGGTGCTTAAGCCTGACAGATGATTATATTGATCAGATTAACAAATGATCAGATTAATGGATATTTAATTTAACATGTAAGGCTGAAAATACAAAAGAAGCAGACAAAATGAGAAGACAAAGGAATAGACCACTAATGAAAGAACAGGAGAATGTTCCAGAAGAACTAGGTGAAATGGAAGTAAGCAATTTATCAGATAGAAAGTTTAAAGTCATGAGTATAAGAATACTCAATAGCATCAAAAAAGACATAGAAACCATAAAAAAGGATCAGTCAGAAATAAAGAATGCAATATTTGACAAATAATACACTGGAAATAATAAACAGTAGGTTAGATGAAGCAGAGGACCAAATCAGTGCTTTGAAAGACAAGATAGAAAAGAACAATTAGGCAGAGCATCCAAAAGAAAACAAAAGAATTAAAAAAATAAAGAGAGCTTTAGAAACATCTTAGACAACATGAAGTATAACAACATATACATCATGGGAATACCAGAAGGAGAAGAGAGTGAACAAGGGATTGAGTACTTATTTGAAGAAATAATAACCAAAAACTTCTCTAATCTAGTGAAAAAAAGTGTTGCAGAAGTATAGGAAGCTCAAACAGTCCCACACACGTTGGACCCAAAGACACATCATAATTAAAATGACAAGGCTTAAATACAAGGAGAGAATCATAACAGCCAAATGAGAAAAGCGGATAGTTACCTACAAGGGAGCACCAATTACACTGCCATGATTACTCATCAGAAATATTTCAGGCCCGGAAGGAAGTAGCATGAAATATTCAAGGTGACGAAAAGCAAGGACCTGCAACCAAGGCTATTTTAACCAGCAAAGCTATCATTTAAAATCAAAGGATAAATAAAGAGCTTCCCAGACAAGAAAGAGCAAAAGGAGTTTGTTAACACCAAACCAATACTGCAACAAATGTTAAAGGACTTGCTAAAAGGAGAAGGAGAAGAAGAAAGAGAAGGGGAAGGAGAAGAGGAAGAAGGAGAAGGAGAAGAGGAAAAAAGAAAAAAACAAAGGAAAACAGTCTAACAATAAAATGGCACTATATACATGTTTATCAATAATCACATTAAATATAAATGGTATAAAGGCTCCAACCAAAAGACAGAGGGTAGATGAGTGGATAAGAAAAAAAACATATATATGCTGCCTCCAAGAGACAGGTCTCAGATCAAAAAATACACATAGACTAAAAGTAAAGGGTTGGAAAAAGAAATTCCATGAAAATGATAAAGAACCAAAGCTGGGTAACAATACTTATATCTGACAAAATAAACTTTAAATCCAAGGCTATAGTAAGAAACAAAGAAGAACACAACATAATGACAAAGGGAACAAGCCAACAAGAGGATATAACCATAGGAAACATTTATGTACCCAACATAGGAGCATCTAAATATGTAAAGCAAATCTTAATGGACATAAAAGGACAGATTGACAGAAATACAGTCATAGTCAGGGATTTTAATGCCCTATTGACTTCAATGGATAGGTCTCTCAGGCAGAAAATCAACAAGGAGACAGTGGATTTAAATGACATATTAGATCACATGAATTTAATAGATATCTTCAGAGCATTTCACCCAAAATACACCCAAAATGTATTTCACCCAGAATATACACACTTTTCAAAAGCACAAGGAAGCACAAGGAACACTTTTCTAGGGTAGACCATATGCTAGGACACAAAACAAGTATCAATAAATTTAAGAGATTGAAATCATATCAAGCATCTTCTTGAACCACAATGCTCTGAAACTAGAAATCAATCACAGGAAGAACACTGAAAAATATGCACAGACATGGAAGCTAATTAACATGTTATTAAACAATGAGTGGGTCAACAATGAGATCAAAGAAGAAATCAAAACATACCTTGAAACAAATGAAAATGAGGGCAAAACAATCCAAAATCTGTGGGACACTGGGAAATCAATCTTAAAAGGGAAAATCATAGCATTATAGGCCTATTTAAAAAAAAAAAAGAAGAAGCTCAAATAGGCAATCTAACTTTACACTTAAAGGAACTTGAAAATGAACAACAAACAAAGCTCAATGTGATTACAAGGAAGGAAATAATAAAGATCAGAACAGAAATAAATGAAATAGAATATTAAAAATGATACAAAAGATCACTGAATCCAAGAGCTGATTCTTTGAAAAGGTGAACAAGATTGACAAACCTTAAACCAGACCCATCAAGAAAAAAAGAGAAAGGGCCCAAATTAAATAAAATGAGAAATGGAAGAGGGGAAATAACAACTGACACAGAAGAAATACAAAAGATTGTAAGAAAATATTATGAACAATTATATGTCAACAAACCAGACACAGCCTGGACAAAATGGATAAATTCCTACAAACATGCAATTCTTCCAAAAATAAGTCAGGAAGAGTCAGAGAATCTGAATAGACAGATTACACCTAATAAAATTGAAGCAGTCATCAGAAAACACAACAAACAAATGCCTTGGACTAGATGGCTTCACAGGTGATTTTTACCAAACATTCTGGGAAGAACTAACACCCCTCTCTATCAAACTATTTCACAACATTCAAGAGGAAGGAAGTATCCCAAACTCATTTTATGAGGCTAGCATTATCTTAATTCCAAAACCACATATATATACACTACAAAGAATAAAAATTATAGGCCAATATCACTGATGAACATAGATGCTAAAATCCTCAGCAAAATATTAGCAAACTGAATATAGCAATTCATCAAAAAGATCATACACCATGATCAAGTGATATTTAATATGGAAATGCAAGGATGGTATGGCATTTTCAGATCAATAAATGTGATTCACCACATAAACAAAATGAAGGATAAAAACCATGTGATTATATCAATAGATACAGAAACAGCTTTTGATAAAATCCATCACACATCTACTGTAAAAACTCTAAGCAAAATGGTAATAGAGGGAACATACCTAAAATAATAAAGGTCATATATGACAAACCCACTGCCAGCATCATACTCATTGGGCCAAAACTACAAGTGTTCCCCTTAAGATCAGGAAAAAGACAAGGATGTCTGCTTTCACCTCTCTTATTCAACATAGTAACAGAAGTCCTAGCCACAGCAATCAGACAAGAAGAATAAGTAAAAGACATCCAAATTGAAAAGGAAGAAAAAACCCTCTCTTTATTTGCAGATGACATGGTATTGTACATAGAAAACCCCAAAGATTCCACCAACAAACTACTAGGACTGATAAATGAATTCAGCAAAATAGCAGGGTACAAAATTAATATTCAGAAATCAGTTGGCATTTTATATGCCAATAATGAAGTAACAAAAAGGGAAATTAAGAAAACAATCCCATATGCAATTGCTTCAATATGCAAAAAGAATAAATTGCTTAAGAATAAACCTAATGAAGGATGTAAAAGACCTGTACTCAGAAAATTATAAAATACTGAAGAAATTGAAGAATGTACAAATACTTGGAAGCACATACCATGTTCATGGATAGGATGGATTAACATCATTAAAATATCCATATTAACCAAGACAATCTACAGATTCAACACAACCCCTATCAACATTCCAATGATGTATTTCACAGAACTAGAAAAAATATTTTAAAATTTTTATGGAGGCACAAATGGCCCCGCATACAAAAAGCAATCTTGATAAAGAAGAACAAAGTTGGAGGAATCTCACTACCTAATACCAAATTACATTACAAGGCCATAGTAATAAGAACAGTCTGGTACTGGCATCAAAACAGACACAAAGATCAATGGAATAGAATAAAGACCCCAGAAAAAAACCCACACCTTTACAGTCAATTAATATTCAACAGAGGAAACAAGCATATACAATGGGCTAAAGATAGTTTATTCAATAAACACTATTGTGAAAATTGGACTGATACATACATTAAAATGAAACTAGACCAACTAGACCACCTTCTTATACCACACAAAAGAATAAATTCAAAATCAATCAAAGACTTAAATTTTAGGGTAGCGGTCCCTCCTTGGCATGAAATTATAGAGCATCTCCTTCTCGTCCTCACCTGTGGCCCTAGAGTAACAAGGAAAGTGGAGAGATGACAGACTACTACACCATCCACAGCCAGCTAGCTGGAGCACTTGTAGTCCAAATACATCAGCACTGGCCATACCTACACACCAAGTAGAATGGCTGGTGAACCAGCTCTATGACTCCTATTGCTCCTCCATGGGACATTTTGACCTTCTCAGCTACTTTGCCATTGCAGAGAATAGGAGCAAAACTCGAGTTTTGCTTCATCTTGATGGAGAAGATGCTCCAGGTTTGCGGACTGTCAGCCAACAAGCCTGAGGAGAAATGAGATCCACCTTGCCTGCACTTTGTCGGGGAGCACCAATCCCTCCTGCGATCCTCCTGTTTGCCATCATTCCTGCATGTTCCTGTCCCAAGCAGACCAGTGCTCCATGGCTTCTTCTGCTGCTTCTCCTGTGTAGAAGTGATTTAGTTACCTGACTTGCCTTCATGTGGACCCTTCAGAACACAGTGCTGGGGAGACGGCCAGAACATGTGAGAACTGTGACCCGGGAGACCCTAAAGCTAGCCAGCATTACAGGAGAATGCATGGAGTGAGATGCATGTGGAGGCTCATTTTTGGCTGACTGTCATTGTTGATTTTTTCCATAAAGTTCAGAAATTTTTTTAAAAAAGACTTAAATGTTAGACCCCAAACCATAAAAATTCTATAAAAAAAGCATAGGAAGCAAAATCTCAGACATTGCTCATAGAAACATTTTATCAGCTATAGAAAAAAGTTATTTTTAAATATGAAAGCATAATCACAGGAAGTTGAATGCTCCTATTGTATGATAGTTTTCAATGTACAATACTATGTTTTGTATGAAAAAGACAAGAGATATACTTAGATATACTTGCACAACATAATTTGAAACAGAAAAAATGTTACATGCTGAGCAATGAAATTGAATTTTTTTGACTTTTGAAGGAGACCTATCTATTTCATTCAGTCTTCCATATTTTTAAGTTAAAAAATAGAAATCTACAAAATATTTTGGTCAATCTGTGGAACTCTGTAGGGGTTCACGGAGTAGAGTGACATTTCTTTCCTGAATTACATGAATAACTCAACAACTGGCCCCATCCTTATTTTGCTCTGATGAAATAATAACAGAGAGACTTGTAAAAAAAGCAATTCTATGTCCACTACAATCTCTCATGCTTGTTTTAAAATTATTAATCATAACAGAAATGTGTTGACTACATAAGACCAGAAAAAGTTATTCAGTGACTTTAGGCTTGCAGCTTGTATTTAGAGATGATTTTCTTTGTGCTGGGAGAAAATAATCTATTACAAAACAGGTAGCTATAGAAGGCAACTTCATCCTGAAAAACTAGCCTGAACAGAAATTTTGGCCTTAAAAAAACCTTCACAATCAGCAATAACAAATGTCATCAGAAACACTGTTGTGTGGGACATAATTTATTATACCATAAAAAAACTATTCTATTAGAATATTTGTCCCATTTTCAATCAATAAACAGCCTTATGAATTCAAACATGTAGCAAAAAGCCTAAAAATGCAAGAAGATATTCTTTTTTTATTCAGACATTCTGGACCCTTTTTCTAAGGTTACCCAATAGCTAGCTTTCTCCACTATGTTACAGGAATCATTTCCATCTCTTTGGTTCTTTGAATCTGACCATCACCATAAGCTGGCAGAGCCCACTGTTTTACTGTGAGACGCCATTACTCTTTTGTAAATGTCTACACATGTAAGTACTGTGATTTAAATACCCAGGGAACAGGTTAAGTTAAATTATAAAGCAAGGCAAAGTTCTGGAAGGAGATCAGCCTTTCACTGTGATTTTTTAATGTTTTCTCTACGAGTTGGTATACCCTCCCCAGGGATACTGATGTCCTTCTGTTGCCCCAGAACCTGCTAGGTGGTACCCAATCTACATCTTCTCTTCCTGAGAAGTTCCCCTGCTCTGGACCTTTATAACATCCCTTTCATGTTGTGTTCTTATCAGCATCATACAAAGTTATTCTTTGGACTATATCCATTCATACATTTTTAATTCATTCACAGGTCACTGCTTTGTGCATCCCAAACAAAGTTATTAATCTTCATGTGTTATCCCTCACAGTAGCATTTGAAGTGTGGTCAAGTTTATAATTTAAATAAATCTATAATGGCAAAATGTCAGACATTAATAAAGTTAAGTGAGCAAGATATTCTTGGGCAAGGAAGTTTTCTTGAAATCTTGCAAATAATCAATTAAGGTCGTATAATCTAGATGTATTTAAAATTAGCCTTTAATAATGACTTTATTGATTTATTACTTACTTATCACTAAATTTCCCCATTTTAAGTGTACAAACCAATTATTTTACTCAGTTCACAGAGATGTATAACTACCACCACAATCCAATATTCATAGCATCATGATTCATAGTAATCAAAAGAGTGGGAAAAAGGTCAAGTGACTATCAACAAACAAATGGATAAATAAGCAAATAAACAAAACCTGGCCTTGTAATAAGATCACTGCCAGTTTCATGAAATCTTAAATCCAAGGGCTATTATTTATTTGTTTGTTCTTAGATTTGAAAAGAATTAAACAGCAATTCTCCTAATTCAGAGTGATACGTTTGTACTTAAAGAAAAGATAGGTTTGCAATGTTGAATGTCACTAAAAAGTAGTAGAAGATAACTTGACTAACTACATTTCACTAGTTTCATTTACATCATGACTCTATTGTTATTTTATATAAATAAGATGGATTGTTTTTTCAGTGAACATCAGTCCAGTTACCCAGAATAAGACTCTGGAAAATTGATTTCTTTAGAACCATGTCATAATGGTTCCAAAAATACAAAACTCAGCTATGAGGTCATCCAATTATTTCTAGGCAGAATACTGTTTATGCTTTGAAAACTTAAATGATTCATAGTTGGCAATGGAAGAGATGAGGGAAGTAAATGTAGTACTGGAAAATAATTTTATGTGTCTTATAGGATAAAATTCTAATAAATTACTGTAATTTGAGTGCTACTAGTCCCACTCTGGGAAAATCCTTTTCATCAAAATCTGACCAAATTTTGGCGAGGAAGGCAGATTTTATTGGATGCACTCTGGGTCTTTCCATTAGAAGGAAACAAAGATTACAAAGACTTGTATTGTTGTAAGGTCCATTTCTCCCACATCCCAAAATACATGTCAGATACCTTCTGTTAAAGTAGAAAAACCCACTGAAAAATACTTTTACCTCAACATGGAATGGCTTATGTCTCTGCTCTCTCTTTACTGAAGACCAGATGAATCAAAAACTGATTGATTCTTCATTGTCAATTTATATTCTTCATTGTCAATTTTAAATCTTCTCAAAACTCTCTGTTTGCATATCAAATGGCATTTTGTTGTGTACATCAAAACTAACCAAAAGTAAGTCTACTGTAGTCAGGGAATTCCTTTATTCTTAACCATTTTAAATCATGGCATCTGGTTTGCCTCTCTAAAAAATTTGTTTGATTAAACTTTTTGTGGTAAAGAATTAATCATTATTGGAAAAAATGGTTCTGCCCTAACTGATGTCAATTGGTGCTTTTAATTAAAATGTATAAAACTGTGATTTAAGAGAATATCATGGCTATTTTGCTAATATATTCATCTCCATGTGGGTTATCAAAAGCAAAGTTATTAATATTATAGATATATTAAAAAACAAAAATATATGACTCTTCTCAAAATTTATTGCCTGGTAGTTAATCCATTCCCCTTATAACTTGTGTGAAAAGTTTCTAATAAATTTTTCACAATTCATGAATCAATTTTGGAGACTAATCTAGCAAATCTCAGGTGCAGTCTTTCTCTGGTCCATAATTTTATAAAAGTCACAGAGTAAAGAGAACAACAGGACTCCTGGAAAGCCCACCATCCTTGCATCATCCATTTGTAGAGAAGTTTACAGATGTGCCAAGACTGGAGGCTGCAGGCAGAGTTTCCATTAACTTTCACTCAGTAGCTGACCACATAGATGCATGTTACAATCAACATCCACACCCTCCCCACCTCCTGGAAGGAGACTCCTGGGCATGAATTTTCACTATTAAAAAAAAGGCATTCTGGCCTAATTTACAGAAAAGCATGAGAAATGACATTGAAGAGTAACCTAGACTAAAACTAATTTATGTTAAATAAGCAAATTATAATAAAATCTACCTCTTATTAAAAGACTATAAGTATTCATTATTTTGAATGCTTTTGAATTGCATTATTATATTTTTAATATCACTAGATAATTTCATTTACTAAATTATTTCCTTGGTAGGTGATGGTAGAAAAATATATATTGGTTTCTGCCCCTGGTTCCTGTAAAGAACTACTGAAACCCTTATGATTTCCTAAGTGATAAAAGCTCTAGTAGCATCTTTTTTTCTAATATTTAGCCTTGGACCCCGGTTCCTGATACAATGCTCCCAGACAGAACCCTTGTAATTTTATAAGTGACAGAAGTATCTTGTACTCTGGGTGAGCTCCTGGGTGGCTCTGGAATTAGGGTTGGTCACTGAAAAATCCAAGCTATGATTAGAAGTCAGCAATTTTCAGTCCCTTTCCCCATTCTCTTGAGAAGAGAGAAGGGTTGAAAATGGGTACATAATAAAGCCTCCATATTAAATACCAAAAGTACGGGGTTCCGAGAGCTTCCAGGCTGTGATACATCCACACTGGGATTGTGACACACCCCAGCTTCACGAGGACAGAGGCTTTACTGTGCTAGTGACCCTCCCAAACCTCATCCCTAGGTATCTCTTCATCTGGCTATTCATCTGTATCCTTTATCATATTCCTTAATAAACTTGTAAATGTAAGAGTTTCCCTGAGTTTGTAAGCTGTTCTAGCAGTTAACTAAGCCCAAGAAAAGAGTTGTTAAAACTGTCCATCTATTACCAGTTGGTCAGAAGCAGAGAAAATATTTAGGGCTTGCAACTGACATGCGAAATTAGGGGAGGGTCAGTCTTGTGGGACTGGAGCCCTTGATCTGTAGGATATGAGTCTCTGAGGGAATTAAGTTAAATTATAGGACACCCAGCTGGTCTCAAAGACTTGCCTACTGTGGTGAGGGATGGGAGAACCCACCCATTCGGTGACCAGAAGTGTCACAAGTGAAGTGTGCTGTGCAAGTGTGGTAGTAGTGTGAAAATAAGAAACATACACAGGGAAGGGAGATACAAAGGTGGAAAAAATGAGTTTTTTTCTTTTTACTTGGTGTTTATCAAAATAATATTCACTTCATTTTGGAGGCAAGCAGTGGAGAACACTTTACCTTTAGACCTTTAAGTGACATTGTTACAAAATGTAATATTATCAAAATCCTTTGAAAGTAAAGTTCTCTTGAATGAGCCTGATAATTGATAAGAGAAGAGGGTATAGGGGAATAAATGGTAATGGGAAAAATACACTAAAAAATAAATCAAGCAAAAAACCATGATATAGAAAAAAGTATTGCTGATATAGAAAAAAATATATAGCATAGGATGCAAGTATTGGAGAGATATATTCTTTACTAGTTTGTGACGTAATGAAAAAACATTTAAAGCACTGTAAATTTGCATTTATTACATTTATATAATAAAATACATGATTTTTTATTTATTTTGTCACAATTCAGAAATTAAACAAAGAAATATAAAAACATAAAGAATAAAAAATTTTTCTTTTCAAATAACAGAAACAGATCATGCTAAAAAATACAACCAAAAATGTCATTAACATTAATTAATCAGAATCTTCAATAGTTTGCTTTACAAAACATTTGTAAGTCATCACAAATAATACTGCTATGCTTGAGGCAAAAATAGTTTTCACAACACTTACAAAAATATTTTGATGAGTGACTCACTAAATGCATAGCACCTAAAACATCTTTTTCTTTTTCTACTTGTCCAGGGAGCCATATCTATGTTGTCATTAGAATTTCCTACAATTTGCATTTGAAATTGAGGAAGTTTCTGGTATAAAGACTTAATGCGCACCTGTAGAGATTTCTGAAAGCTTTTTTATTTGTTCTGACACTGTGTTACAAGAGTTTTAATAAATATTCTGCACCTTATTTTCACATTGCTGCTCAGCATATGGATAGTCTGAGCATGTACTCCTGCAACATTCAAAATTGTGTAGAATATAACCACAGGCTATCTTCTGGTGTTCCTGGCCCAATGATACTCACCTATCATTGGGTCCACAGTGTCAACTCCTGGCTGCGTTTGGTTGTAATATTCTATTATTTTAGGCTTTTGTGAACCTAAATTTATGGCATAATCAAAATGGATACTTGAAACTAAAATTATATTTTTCCCTTTTTACATTTATGAAATACAAGTGTGCTATCTGCATGAAAAGCAAATAAGTTGGATCTTTCAGGCCTGTTTTTAGGAGACACAAATTCAGAGGGTAGTTAGGGTTTATTCTTATGAACAGTACTACATGTGAAAGCTGCTTCTTTTTCAAGTCAGAGATAAGATTTATATCAGTGAACCAGTTATCTGCTACAATATTTATCCTGATGAGTAAATGACTCCTGAAAATATCTTAATTACATCTGTTGGTTTATTACTAACCAAGTAAGAATCATCAGGCTGACTACCTGTATGTGTTTCAAGATCTTCTGTGTAAAAACACTTTTGATTCGATCACAGCAAAAATTTTTATATCATATGTACTGGGCTTGGATGGAATATATTGTTTAAACCCACATTTTCCCATAAATACAGGTACATGTAGTCTTACATTCTGTTCCATAGAGTAACATAATTTACAATTTTCTACAAATGCTGAGAAAATGTCTCTCAGAACCACTAATTTGTCCACTTTCAGGTATTCTAAGTAGGTAAATTTATTATCAAACCTGATATAATTACGAATACATCTAAATATTACAAAGATATTATAAGTCTGAAAGTTCAATCCCAGTACCATCTTTAGCCCATAAATCCTCAAAATTTAGCTGATTGCTATAATGTAAGCCAACTAGATATGAGACCTAAAAATGTTTTCAATTTGGTTTTGCCTATTCATTTAGCATCTCTTTCTTGTGAAAACTAGCTTGAGATATAATCAATGTATTTATTTGTACATAATAAAATTAGATCTAAAATATCACTTGTGATAAAGCAGTTCTAGGTTCCAAATTTTGTCTTGACATTTTTTCATTTGATCAACTGACAGAAGTTAACACAAAATATTCTAATTTGTCTTCTTACTGGATTTTCCTTCATTTTTATTCTTTATCCTTTCCAAAAAAAATAACCTTCATTCATGCCTAATTCATCTTTACTTCCTTCACTATAATATCTTGCTCAGTATCCAAATCTTCTGAATTAACTTCCACATAATGATAGATTCAAGTGTGAAAATGAAAATCTAAATCATTTAGAGTCAATCATTTGACTCTATCATTCTCATCATCATATCTGAGTAGCATTCACTGAAGTTCTTCATCTCTTGGATTATATAATCAATATAGTTTTCAGCCATTTTCAATGGTAATTGAAAAAAACACACAACACTAACTTCAAAGTAACTTCAGAGTTTGTGGTATCTCTGAGATAAATTTGCTGTCTAATACCTCACATCCTTACAAAACACGTGTTTTAATCAAACTGATGGCTTAAACATTATGGCTTAACATTAGTCACATATACACATGCAGCTAGTCATGAACTTGAACCCATGTACCTGATATATATATATATATATATATATACATAACAATATTTAAGAAAAGAGTTTGTTTATATCTCTCAGATCATCCCCAATATTCACAAGGCTAAAAAGTGTAGAATAACATAACTTCAGAATTTTGACCTGGACATCTTATAACTTGTGTATATTGTGCATGCAGAATCAACAATATTTCTGGACATGCTTGTTTTGCACTTTTTTGTAATTTCAATATCACTTACTTTTTACACACTAAAAATTATTTTTCATAAGATGATATTATCCATCCTGTGTGGGAAAGATGATTCTGATTCCCATCATTTAGACTTCTTCTCATAGCAGTGTTAGGTTTTCTAAGTGACATATGCCCACTGAGAAATATGTCTTTTATCCACTTATGATACATAGAAATATTTCTTAAGGATTCTTTATACATGAGAAACTGTGCCAAAAGTTGGGCAGAACACAAAGATAAACACAATATTCTCCCTGCCACAAAGAAGCCTAAAACATTTTGAGAGAGATTAGTCAATGCTCAGATAAATTCCAGACAAAGTGATTAGTGATAAATGTCATGTGAGTGGGATAAAGTAGAGCCACAAGAGTTCAAAAGGGAACTATCATTGTTTCTGGAAGAGAACATTGAGTCATACGTTTGCTTCTATAAATATTATAGAAATGCAATTTATGTTCAAAATTAGTACTATTGTTTAACCAATTAAGTTATGGAAACAAAAATATGAAAAAACTCAATGATCTCTTAAGAAATACAGATGCTTATTGACTTTCCAGACTACACTTAGCCATTACATGTAAGCAAATATATGACAAAGAAGTCTTCACAATATATGGCTGATTTCAATTACTGGAATGTAAATCTACAGCAGGAATTTCTGCAAGAGCGAAAAACAATTGGGCAGCATTCTGAAACAGCTTTCCATTCTGTTACTAAACTGCCCTCACTCCCAGCTTATCTCCAACAAGTGCATTCTATATCCATTTAATTACTATTTCCACCTTCCCTAAACCACTTTGTTAAATCTCCTGATACCTGTCTGAAAATTTAGTGACTGAATATGATATACTAAAATTCTAATAAGAGGCTGTGTACCCACTAGTAATGTCAGAATCATTGTAAAACACAACTATTTTTAAAATTGCATTTGTATTTCAACTCCTGATAATACAGCTTATAAAACTGACTGGTGCAACCACTGTGGAAAACAGTATGGAATTTCCTCAGAAAACTAAAAATGGAACTGCCTTTTGACCTAGCAATTCCACTTTTGGGACTATACCCTAAGAATTCTGAAACACCAATCCAAAAGAACCTATGCACCCCAACGTTCGTAGCACCACAATTTACAGTGCTGGAAGCAACCTAAGTGCCCATCAGTAAATGAGTGGATCAAAAAACTATGTTACATTTACACAATGGAATACTACATAGCATGTAGTATTACACAATGGAATACTACATAGCATAAAGAAAGAAGGAACTCCTACCTTTTGCCACAGAATGGATGGATCTGTAAAGCATTATGCTAAGTGAAATAAGACAGGGAGTAAAAGACAGACACCATATGATCTCACTTATAAGTGGAAGCTAATCAACAAAACAAACAAGCAAGCAAGATATAACCAGAGACATTGAAATTAAGAATAAACTGACAGTAACCAAAAGGCAGGTAGGAGGGGATAATGGGAGGAGATGGAGGAGGGCTATTTGGGAACATGTATAAAGGATACATAGACAAAGCCAAAGGGAGAATAGGATTGAGGGTGGGAGATGGAAATGGCTGGGGTTGGGGGAAGTGGTGGGGAAGAAATGGAGACAATTATACTTGAACAACAATAAAAAAAACTAAAAAAAAGGACTTAAGTTTAAAAAGTGAGTTAGAAGACTATTTAGTTCAAATTTGATCTGTTTCATCTTTTTGCCATCATTTATAGTTCTAGCAATACCTCTGTGGTCTCCTGAGCACTTTTGTTAATTATTGCCAAACACTAACAAAATAGAAAAAATGATAGAAAAAAATTAGCCACATTTTCAAGGCCTTGGCAGGAGCTGAAGGAATTCTATTAAAATTCTAATTCTCATACACAAAAGTACCTCATCATATAAAGACAAAAAATGTTTATGGTATTATGTAATATTAATTTTTTTCAATAAGTATATAAGTCCCCATAACTTCTGACTATAAAAATCAGTGGGAGTTGGGGCAGCAGAGAAACTGCAGGATTCTCAGAAGACTCCTCTTAAAAGGCTCCCAATGGACTTAGGACTTCTGCAGACTCACCCCTTTGGGATTCAGCACCAGGGGGAGAGTTGAAAGGGCACCAATGGCATATGGGGAGAAACCAAGTGGCTAGTAACAGGATGACTGCCAAAAGATAGCTTCCTCCCAGGCAAAACTCCAGAGGCCAGGCAGTGGTATTGTCCCTTCTCTGAGACCTCCCTACACAGAGACACAGAGCAGTGACACAGATGACCTTGGCAATTACCTAAGGCTCCACCCCAAACAACTTACAGGTATGCTTTTCTGCAATAGGTCATACTACTAACACAGACAGTCAAAACAACTCTACCTAATACACAGAAACAAACACAGAGAAGCTGCCAAAGTGATGAGACAAAAAGTACATCCCAAATGATATAACAGAGCAATACTACAGAAAAAACAACTAAACAAAATTGAGATAAACAACCTATCAGATGCAGAGTTCAAAACACTGGTTATTAGGATGCTCCAGGAACTCACTGGGTACTTCAACAGCATAAAAAAGACCCAGGCAGAAATGAAAGTTACATTAAGTGAAATAAATAAGAATCTATGGGGAACCAACAGTGGAGGGAAAGGAGCCAAGAATCAAATGAAGGATTTGGGACACAAGGAAGAGAAAAACATTCCATCAGAAGAGCAAGAGGAAAAAAGAATTCAAAAAAACAAGGATGTACTAAGGAGCCTCAACATTAGAATCATAGGCATGCCAGAAGGAGAAAAGGACAAACAAGAACTTGAAAACTTATTTAATATATAATGAAAGAAAACTTCCCTAATTTGGTGAAGGAAATAGACATACAGGTCCAGGAAGCACAGACAATCCCAAACAAGATGGACCACAACAAGACACATCATAATTATAATGCCAAAAGTTAAAGATATAGAGAGAATCTTAAAAGCAGCAAGAGTAAAGCAGAGAGTTACCTACAAAAGAGTTCCCATAAGACAATCAGCTGATTTCACAAAAGATACTTTGCAAGCTAGAAGGGAGTTTCAAGAAGTGTTCAAAGTGATGAAAAGCAAGTACAAACAACCTGGACTACTCTATTCAGGTAAGCTATCATTTCAAATGGAAGGGCTGATAAAGTGCTTCCCAGACAAAGTAAAACTAAAGGAGTACATCATCATGAAACCATTATTGTATGAAATGCTAAAGCAAGTTATATAAGAAAAACAAAAGATCAAAACTATGAACATTAAAATGGCAATAAATTCAAAACTATCAACAATTGAATCTGAAATCAATCTAAGCAAACAAGCAGAATGGGAACAGAACCATAGCTATGGAAGTCAACTTTGGAAGATTATAAATTGCGAGAGGGCAGGGGAAGAATGGGGAAAAAGGTGCAGGGATTAAGAGGTTCAGACTGGTAGGTACAAAATATACAGTGGGATGTTAAGAACAGTGTAGGAAATAGAGAGAACTTTCATATAAATTAAAGAATTTATATGAATGACCCATGGGCATGAACTAAGAAGGATGATTGCTGGAGAGAATGAGGAGTACTGTGTCAAGGTGAAGAAAGGGGGAAAATTGAGACAATTACAATAGCATAATCAATAAAATATATTTTTAAAAATGTTGCTCCTGTTATGCTAACCTGCAACACACAAGCAATTGATTGTGACTCATTTTTGGTGTAAAACCTGAAATAAACATGTAATTTATTATGTTAAAGTACAGTTTTAAACTATGAATCTACACAGTTTTTAAAAATAACATACATGCAAATTCAATTTAATGAGTGTTTCATAACTACACAAGTTTTTTTTATTTTCTAAATGTGTTCCAAACCTTGTAAGACACTTTTCATCAAAAATAACCCTCAGTCTATGTTATAGCCATTGCCTCTAATTTTTTAAAGCTCTTTGTGGCTCCAACAATTTAAATTCAGTTTGAATCTCCAGTGAGTAAAGTATTACAGTATTTTTAAAGGTCCAAAGAGAAAGAGCTACTGCAAACACCTCTCTCATTCTCACCTAAGTGACCTTCAGTTTCTAAACCATGAACGTAAATAAACCGTGTGAATCTGGAATTCACAAAGGAAGGTTTTGAAAAAAATAGGATTGCTTGACACTAGTTCCATGAACCTGTTATCTAGCAAAACTTCCAGAGAACACAACCTGTTTTACAAAAGTAACAGTTGTAAAATTGATTCAGGGAAAATACCCTTAACCTTTCCACTGTAGAAACTCCAAACTGAAAAAAAAAACAGATACTTTGAAATACAGGATTAGGAAGTAGTTATACAGAAAATCTCCACAACAGGTTTCTGCCTCATAGAGGACTGCATCCAGACCTTAAATGAGAACATTGTGATGTGTACATGTTTAAAAAATTAGGAAAATACAATTTTTAAATTATGTATTCAAAATGAAAAATTTCCCCATCATTAAAGGAGATAGGAAGTTTTCAAAATAAACATTTAAGGCTTTATGTTTGCAACCTAGCAGAAGAGGACAAGTGTTTCGACCAGCAAGTATGACCTGCCCTAACAGTTTTCTTTTCTTACACTTCAAGACAATACAGTAAATTATTTCTTCATTTAAATTTAAAATGATAATCCACTCACTTAAAAAATAAACGCTTGCCCTATTCTAACCTTCATCATCTAAATTGGCAAGTGACAGTTTACATACTCCAATTTGTGTGCATATATATTTAAAAAACAGAAAAACTTTTGTATGCAGTATAGAACATTTGAGAAAAATAAATGAGTGATTAAACACTGGATATCCACATTGTATCAGAAAAAATATTCTGACTTCTACATGGTATAAAGTAGAAAATTTGATTTGACACATGGATAACGCTTTTTAAAAATATTCTATCTCTTAGATCTTATGCACTGTTGCAGTTGCTATAGTAACTGCATTTTTGTTCAGCAGGAAAATACTTATGTACAGAATGTTTACATTTGCTCACCAAATTCTCAGTGAAAATTATACCAAGTGAAAGTGATGAATTAAAATTCTCAGTGGATAAGCAGTTCTTATCCCTTAATTTAAAAATTACCATCAAATAATGCTATCAACCATGTTTTTTTATACAAATATTTTTGCTCTTCATAAACTTCATCATCTTATAGACAGAAATTGCTGAGCTAGAAAGAATTTTTAACTTCTCATAATTTGGTAACTTGTGTCAAGTACCATATGCTAAAAAGATTAATTACTGTAATCAACTGTGGAACCTTAAATAAAAAATTATAAACATTTTTTAAAGTCCAGTTTTAAAAATGGGCTGTTTTCCACTCTCCCCCATAATGTCTTAAAAAATCTCCTTAATGGTTCATATGTTGAATAAATACTTCAACATTATATTTGCCAACAAAGTTCTAAAATAAACTATGTAAATATCATGATCCTTAATGCTATTGTTGAATAAATGAAGAGCACTCCTTGAGTCCATTTGGCAAGGATAGAGAGCCTACTTTATTTCCTCCAGAGAAGAAAGAAGAGTAGTAAACCATTTTTGCAGAATGTCATTCTCCCACAGCAGTTTATGAAAGAAACATCTGTGACAAAAATCTCTAATGCTTTCCTCAAAACCACAGCTGACAGTAAAAGAGCATTGCTAAAAGTAGCAAATCAATCCCATTCCGCCCTTCCCAGAGCATGACACCTAATTTGCTATGTATCACATGTATTTTCCTCACATGTTCTGAGACTGTGACATTGATGTGGGGCTTTCATCCAAGCCTCAGCTGAATAAACACTTGGGCCATACAGTGGGCAAACTGGCATCCTTAAAAAATCTTCTGTCCTTGGCAAGTTAACTTCACCTCAGGGAAGCATTTTTCTAAGTTTTCATTTGCAATTTGGATACAAAAATGGAATCTTTGAACACTGTTTGGAAAACCTTAAATCACCTGACACACATAGAGCACATTCTGTATTTTTTAAACCAGTTTTGTTGGTATAATTTTTATGTGACTACCTGAAAACATACACAAATCGAAAATAAAAAACTGAATAATTATATATAAGATTTCTAATCAAATTAGTTTATGCACTTTAAAATGGAAGTATAAGAAATAACCACATTGTATAAATCTGCAACATGTTATATTTTTAGTAAACATTTTATGAATGTATAAAATACATCTCAAAACACTCACAGGTTTTCAGTGTACAGCTTGATGAATCTCACAGAGTGAATACAGTTGTGACCAAGTGCAGAACATTATCAGCACCACAGAAGCTCCCATTATACCCCCCTAAAACATACACAGTTTCTTTTAAATTTGATACTACAGTCTTTAACACATGGGAAAACCCCACTGAAATGATATCAAGTCAATAGTAAAAGGTCTAGTGAAAATTCTGATCATTTCAAGGCCCCTTGTGATTAATGAGGATATCCTTTTTAGTATGTCTTCTGTGGGTAAGCAAGCAATTTATTTTCATCCTCCTAAAATCAGCAAAATCACCAATTATATTACCCCCAAATTACTTTAGCTTTTTTTATTGTTATTCCATTGAAGTTTTGTAAAAATACAGGGGTGGTAAAAGAATACAGGGGTTTATGCCATCTCCACCTTGAACTGTTTTGACTGCACTATTTCCCTTCTTCCAAATAATTTTATGTAAACTCCTCTTTTTAATTTAAAGTATACTTAATAAGGGGAATACATATACTATACTTTCTTCTCTCTCTTGAATTTCTCTTTAATATGATAATTTCCAAACCAAAAAAATATTTTCTTAAAAACCTAAAATTAATGTAGAGTAAATGTGTTCTATTATGCTTTTTGATCAGTAATATTTTTATTTTTATTGTATTTTTCCATTACTAGTTAGTCTCCTTATACTTCCTTCCCCAACAATCGCCATACTTTTGCCCATGTCCATGAGCCCTTTTTCCTTTTTGCTCAATCTTTTTGACACAGAGTCACTTAGGTGCTCTGTTTTTGACAGCGAGTATGTGGTTAGGGCCCATAACCACATGAAGCAGTCCAAATCTCTAGTAACACACCCCCATTGAATCTCATACTAGAATTATAGTAGCCCAGCAAATACCTTCACATAAGTTTTATATACCCAACTCAAGAGCTAAGTGGATTCTGAACTAAACATTCCCCTAAATGCCAAATCTAAAGGTCATCTTTGGCAACATTCTTTTGTCAATGCTTAATATTTAAATGAACAGCAAGTTTTATCAATTCTATTTCCAAAATATCCCTTAAATCTAGCTCTTACTGTCCTTTCCCACATCACTTAAGTCCTTATTCTTTTCTGGATGTGAGCACATGCCATTTCATCTCTCTGGAATGGCAATTCCCTCTCTTTTGTCTTTAAATGTGTCCTCAGTCTTCAAAGCCCATCTTAAAATGGTTTCTCATCAAAGTGCCATCCCTGGCCTACCCCAACCATGGCAAAGAACCAGTCCATCCCTTCCTTCTCTCATAGCATGTGTTACCTTGTGTAATTACACAATCTTTTATGTTCTCAACTGAAACACTAACTTTTTGAGCTGCAACATCTTCATCTTTATAATTTCAATGTCTAGAATAAAATCCAGGATATAATATATGCTAAGCAAACAATGAAATAATGACATAACAAAATAAAATATGCTTTGCTTAAATAGCATGAAGCATCCAGTAAATTACTTGGGGTAAACCACACTCTCTCTGGGTCTACTTCCTTATGTTAAAATTAAATGAGATGTCACATGATGTAAGAGATGGGTCATTGCAAAAGTGAAGCCTGGTCTATCCAATAATATCCAAGAAACATCACAAATGCAGAGTCATTAAGGGCAGGGAGAAAGGGTCATGGAATTGAAGATGAGATCATTACTAAAGCACGGCCAAAGTTTAGGGGCCAGTGTCTCACTCAAAGTATCCAATGCAGTGTTTGCTTTCTCATATGATGGAAGTATCCATTACACAGTAGGAAGAATTGACTCAACAGTTCTTAAGATGAAACATTAAAAAGGAAAAAAGTGAATCAGTTGAATTAATCTTGTCTCATATTTGATCTATTGCTGCCATTAGAAAAAATGATCATAGAAAATGTTCACACTTCATATATGCCACATTGTTTGTTTTGTTATTATTCTGGGGTGTTTTGTTATAACTGTATCATAAGTGTCCTAGACATCAATGTGAAAATGTACTGCTAGTAAAACCTTAACTTGTTATTCCACATGTGTGCCTTGCATGCCCTATGTCAAGGAAATGTGTCCAAAGGTATACATCACACATGGCGTAATTGTGTTTGAAAGATCTAGTACAAATCTGTTTGAAAGAGATGTGTTACCTATACAACAAAAAGAACAAAAATGTCAAAGATAAAAGGATAAAGAATTCTGTGGTTACAGTTTGGAGCTCCTCTCCACTATGGTATTTGAAATTCTATAAAGATCCTAAGGCTCCTTACCCATAACCACTAGCCTTGATCAATAACAAGAGGACTTCAAAGGGCTTCACATATATTATCCCATTACATGCACAGTCTCTACATATATCAAGGAATCCCAGGAGCCTGCAATTCCCAGCTTCAGAGTCCTTTCCTCCCAAAAAAGAAGACTAAGCAAAAAAAAAAAATGGTACTGAATGCAATGAGAACTTTTTATGGATTACTTTTTACTCATCCCATACGTGCCTGGCTTGGAAGCAAAACTGCAACCTAGGTAAGTGCCCTAACAGGGGACCAAAACTGCAACATTTTGGTGTATGAGATGACTCTCCAACCAACCAAGACAGTAGACCAGGGCAAAACCTCTTTTCTTGAAGTTAAAATAAATTAGTCTTATCCTCTCTACAATTCTGCTTTCTTATTTAAAAAATCTAAGAAGTAGATGATTCCTGATAGCTTCCTAGCAGCAAGATTTGGTGAACTGCAAAGCATAAGTATAAGGGCCTGTCACAGAATTACTTTACATAATGAATTAAGTTAAAAGCTCCTGAACAACAAAGACCAGTTTTTTCTGTATTCATTCAACAATAATTTAGTGAGCTTCTAATATGTGCCAAGCACAGTACTAGTTACTGAGAATATGGTAGGGAGCAAAAGTAAAAAGGAGAACTCTAAGTACTTCACAATATGGAAGGAGGTAGACAAGAAGGAAGAGAAGCAATACAACATGATAAGCAAAACCCATCATTTATTAGATGGTAATAACTGCCAAGGAAAAAAATAAAGAAGGGAAAGGTGGATATAAAATTCATAGAGGCTGAAAATGTAAACACTGAAGGACAGAAAAATATAATTTCAGTAAAGGTAGATAAGATAACTCAGACTAACCTTCTTGCTGAGAACATCTAAAATTGCAGAAATAAACTTTTAAAATATGTTCTGAAAAACATCAAGTTAGAAACAAAAGAATTTCCAGGCCAAAATATACAGTCCCTGCGACCAGAGAGAGGTAAGCCGAGAAGATGAAAGCCCTTTCTTGAAGAAGACACAATGGTCTTAGGCCACATACTATTTCTACAAATAATTGAAAGTATTATAAAAAGAATAAGGAGGAGGAGAAATAGGAGGGGAAAGGGAATGGGAAGAGAAAGGGGAAAGAAAAGAACAAGAAGAAGAAGAAACAGGAAAAGAGTTAAAAATAAATAAATATGTACCTGTCAGTAATTACTTTAAATGTAAATGGTTTAAATGCTCCAAACAAAAGATATAGGGTAGCTGAATGGATAAGAAAACAATACCCATATAATATGCTATTTCCAAGAGACCCACCTCACAATTAAAGATATACAACATACTAACAACAAAAGTATGGAAAAAGATATTTCATGCAAAAGGAAAGTAAAAAAAAAAAAAAAGCAGAGGTGGCAATACTTAGATTTGATGAAATAACCTTTAAAACCAAGACTATAGTAAGAGACACAGAAGGACACTACATAATGATAATGGGAACAATCCAAAAAGAGGATATAAACCCAGAAAATATTTATGCATCCAGCATAGGAGCACCTAAATATGTAAAGCAAATCTTGATGGACATAAAGGAAAATATCAACAGAAATACAGTCATAGTAGGAGATTTTAACACCCCATTGACATCAATAGCTAGATCTTCCATTCAGAAAATCAAAAAGGATACTGGGGCCTTAAATGACACACTAGATCAAATGGATTTAATTGATATCCACCGAGCATTTCATCACAAAGCAGGAGAACATATATTGTCTTAAGTGCACATGGAATGTTTTCCAGGTTAGACCACACTTTAGGACCCAAAATGAGTCACAACAAATTTAAAAAGATTACAAACATATCGGGCATTTTCTGTGACCATAATGTTATGAAACTAGAAATCAATAACAAAAAACTGTAAAATGCACAAAGACATGAAAGTTAAATAACATGTTATTAAGCAATGAATGAATCAATAAAGAGATCAAGGAAAAAATCAGAAGATACCTTGAAACAAATGAAAATAGAAACAAAACAATCCAAAAACTGTCAGACACTGGGAAAGTAATCCTGGAGGGAAATTCATAGCATTACAGGCCTATTTCAAGAAACAAGAAAAAATTCAAATAAACAATCTAACTCTACACTTAAAGGAACTTGAAAAAGAATGACAAACAAAGTCCAAAGTGAGTAGAAGGAAGGAAATAATAAAGATCAGAGCATAAATAAACATAATAGAGTCTAAAAAAAGATACAAAAGGACAGTGAATCCAAGAGCTTGTTTTTTGAAAAGATAAATAAGATTGACAAACCATTAATCAGACTCAACAAGGAAAAAAGAAGAACCAAATAAATAAAATCAGAAATGAAAGAGAAGAAATAACAACGAACACCAAATACAAAGGAATGTTAAAATATATTATGAACAACTATATGCCAACAATTGGACAACCAGAATGAAATGGATAAATTCCTAGAAACATACACTTTTCCAAAATTAACTCAGGAAGAAAGAGAAAACATAAATAGATTACAACTAATGAAATTGAAGCAGTAATTAAAAGTTCCCAACAAACAAAAGTCTTGGACTGGATTGCTGCACAGGCAAATTTTACCAAATATTCAAAACAACTAACATATCTATTCAAACTATTAGAAAGTATTCTAGAAGAAGGAAGACTCCCAAGCTCACTTTATGAGCCTAGCATTGTCCTAACTACAAAACCAGATAAAGACACTACAAAGAAAGAAAATTATAGGTCAATATCCCTGATGAACATAGGTGATCAAATACTCAATAAAATGTTATTAAAACAAATATAGCATTACATCAAAAAGACCATACATGATGATCAAGTGAGATTTATTCCAGGAATGTGAGTTTGATGCAAATCAATAAATGTGATACATCACATAAACAAAATGTAGCATAAGAACCACATAAACAATATTTGCAGATGACATGATGCTGTACATAAAGAACCCTAAAGTTTCCACCATGAAACTACTAGGACTTATACATGTAGCAGAACACAAAATTAATATCCAGAAAACAACATTCTTTTTTAAAATTATTTTATTATTGATCAAGTACAGTTGTCTGCATTTATCCCTCCCCCCCAGCCATCCCGACCTTTCTCCCCTGATTCCACCCCCCTTGATTTATCCAACAATTGTATTCTTACATGTCAATAATGAACTATCAGAAAAGAAAATTAAGAAAACAACCTCATTAACAATTGCTTCAACGATAATAAAATACCTGGGAATTGAACAGAGACCTGAGAACTTCTGACCAAGATGGAGGTGTAGGTAGACACAGTGCGCCTCCTTCTACAACCAAAAGAAGGAAAACAAATTTAAAAACAAAACAAAAAAAAACAAGCAGAACTGACAGAAAATTGAACTATATGGAAGTGGAAGTCTGACAACCAAGAAGTTAAAGAAGAAACATTCATCTATACAGGTAGGAGGGGCAGAGATAGGCAGTCAGGGCAGAGAGGACTCACTGGCATGTTGGCTGGAGGACTGGAGTGGGCAAAGCGGTGGCTTGCAGACCAGGCGAGGTGGTGGCTGGAGAAGTGAGTGGTCCCACATATGCATGCAGATAAACTGGGAAAAACAATTGGGGAGTGAGACAGACCATGCAGCCCAGGGTTCCAGCACAGGAAAACAAAGCCTCAAAACCTCTGACTGAAAAAACCTGTGAGGATTGACGCAGCAAGAGAAACTCCCAGCCTCACAGGAGAGTTTGTTGGAGAAATCCACAAGGTCCAAAAATGTACACAAACCCACCCACTTGGAAATCAGCACCAAAAGGGCCCAATTTGCTTTTGGGTAGTGGCAGAAGTAACTGAAAGCCAGCAGAGCTGAATGAGCAGCGTTGTTCCCTCTCAGACACCTCCACCACATACAGAGCCACAAGGCAGCCAGCCATGTGGGTTGCCCAGCCCTGGTGAATACCTAAGGCTCCACCCCTTACTAGGTAACAGGTGTGCCCAGACCAAAAAAAATGGCCCAGATAAAGAACAGATCAAAGCTCCAAAAAATATACAACTAAGTGACAAAGAGATAGCCAGCCTACCATATGCACAGTTAATTAAACACTGGTGATTAGGATGCTCAGAGGATTGTTTGAGTATGGTTGCAAAATAGAGGGAAAAGTGAAGGGTATGAAAAGTGAAATAAAGGAAAATATACAGGGAACCAACAGTAATGGAAAGCAAACTGAGACTCAAATCAACAGTTTGGACCAGAAGGAAGAAAGAAACATTCAACCAGAACAGAATAAAGAAACAAGAATTCAAAAAAATGAGAGGGTTAGAATCCTCCAGGACAACTTTACAGGTCCAACACCTGAATCATAGGAGTACCAGAAGGAGAAGAGGAAGAGCAAGAAATTAACAACTTATTTGGAAGAATAATGAAGGAGAATTTCCCCAATCTGACAAAGTACATAGACTTTCAAGAAGTCCGGGAAGCTCAGAGAATTCCAAAGACGTCAGCCTCAAGGAAGTACACATGAAGTCACATCATAATTACATTACCTTAGATTAAAGAGAAGGGGAGAATCTTAAAAGCACCAAGAGAAAAGGAGACAGTTACCTGCAAAGGAGTTTCCATAAGACTATCAGCTAATTTCTCAAAAGAAACCTTGCAGGCAAGAAGGGGCTGGAGAGAAGTATACAAGGTCATGAAAGGCAAGGACGTACATCCAAGATTGTTCTATCCAGCAAAGCTATCATTTAGAATGGAAGGGTAGGTGAAGTGCTTTCCAGATAAGATCAAGTTTAAAGAGTTCATCACCATGAAGCCCTTATTATATGAAGTGTTAAAGTAACTTATCTAAGAAAAAGAAGATGAAAACTATGGACAGTAAAATGACAACAACAAACTGACAACTATTAACAACCAAACCTAAAAACAAAAACAAAAAGAAACCAAGCAAACAACTAGAACAAGAACAGAATCACAGAAATGGAGATCACATGGAGGGTTATCAGCAGGGGAAGGGGATGGGGGAGAAAGGGGGAAAAGGTCCAGGGAATAAGTAGTATAAATGGTAGGTACAAAATAGGCAAGGGGAGGTTAAGAATACTATAGGAAATGGAGAAGTCAAAGACCTTATATGTACTACCCATGGACATGAACTAAAGGGGAGGATGTGATGTGGATGGGAGGGTTCTGCAGGACAGAAAGGAATAAAGGGGGGGGAATGGGACAACAGTAATAGCATAATCAATAAAAATATTTTTAATAAAAGTTAGAAAAAAGAATAAAATACCTAGGAATTAATCTAATAAAAAATATAAAAGACCTATACTCAGAAAGTTATAAGACACTAGAGAAAGAAATTGGAGAAGATACAAATAAGTAGATGCACATACCATGTTCATGGATAGAAAGACTTAATATCATTAAAATGTCCATACTAATCAAAGCAATCCATGGATTCAAAGCAATTCTTATCAAAATGCCAATTATGTGTTTCACATATATAGTACAAATGTTCAAAAACTTAGATCCCAAATACCTACAGCAATCTTAAGAAAGAACAAAGTTGGAGGAATCATGCTACTGCATATCAAACTATATTATGAAGCCAGAGTAATAAAACCATCATGATACTGACATAAAGATAAACACATAGACCAATGCAACAGAATAGAAAGCCCATAAATAAACCCATGTATTTATAGTTAATTAATATTTGACAGAGGAAGCAAGCACATACAATGGACTGAAGATAGATTGTTCAATAAGTGGTGTTGGCAAAATTGGACAGATATGTGCAGAAAAATGAAACTGGACCACCTTCTTATGTGTCACAGAAAAATAAACTCAAAATATATTAAAGACTTAAATGTTAAACCAGAAACCATAAAAGTCCTAGAAGAAAACATAGGCATTAAAATCTCACACATTGTACATAGCAATATTTTTTCTGAAAAACTCCTCAGGAAAGGGGAACAAAATGGAACTCCACCAAACTAAAAACTTTTTGCACAGCATAGGAAACCATCAACAAGATAAAAAGGCAACCCCCTGAATAGAAGAACATATTTGCCAATACATCAGATAGGGGGTTAATAATTTCCAAAATTTATAAAGAAGTTACAAAACTGAAGACCAAAAACAAACAAACAACCCAATTAAAAAATGGGCAAAAGACTTTAGTAGACATTTCTCCAGAGGACATGCATATGACTAATAGACATGAAAAGATGCTCAATGCCACTAATCATCAGAGAAATACAAATTAAAGCCACAATGAGATGTCACCTCAGACCTTTCAGAATGATGATCATCAATAAAACAACAAATGCTGATGAGGATGTAGTCAAAGGGGAACACTTTCACGCTATTGTTGGTAGTGCAGACTGGTACAGTCACTGTTCAAAGCAGTACAGAGTTTCCTCAAAAACTAAAAATGGAACTGCCTTATACCCAGCAATTCCACTTCTGGGAATTTATCCAAAGAAACCCTCATCACTAATTTGAGAGAATATAACCACCTCTATGTTTATTGCAGCATTATTTATAATTGCCAATATATGGAAGCAGTCCAAGTGTCAATCAGTAGATGAGTGGATAAAACAACTATGGTACATCTACACAATGATATACTACTCAGCTGTAATAAAGAATAAAATATGACCCTTTGTGTCAGCATTGATGCATCTGGAGAGCATTATCCTGAGTGAACTAATCCAGTCAGAGAAAGACAAATACCGTATGATTTCACTCATATGTAGAATCTAAGAACAATCTGAACTAACAAGCAAAATAGAGACAGACTCATAGATAGACAGCAGAGTGACAGCTCTAGGTGTAGGGGGATGAGGGTGTTGAATGGACTGAGCAAAAGAGAAAAAGCACTAATGGTCATGGACAACAGTATGGTCATTACAGAGGGGAGATACAGGTGGAAAGGGGCATAAGGGGGATAATGTTAATGGAAAAATACAATAAAAACAGTAGTATAGGAAGACATTATAAGTAACTAAATAGCAATAAATGTGAACATCCCAATGAAATGAGCTATTTCCTAGAAAAGTTTGAGAAGCTGATTTGCTTAAGTAATCAAGTCTGTAATCAGTAACTTCCACAAAAAGAGTCAGATCTAGATGGCTTCACTGCTATATTCTTCCACAGACTCAAGGTAGAAATAAATCTAAACTTATAGAACTCTTCCATAGAATAGAAAAATACACATCTCAACTCATTTTATGAGCTCAGCAAATCTCTAACAATGACAGCACAAAAAAGAAAAATTAAAGGATAATTTCATTCATATACATAATTAGAAAAAGTCTAAACACTATGTTGGCACACTGAAAACAAATTATATAAAAATGACAATGCATTACAACCAAATTGATTTTGTTATGAATGCACAATTGATTTACATTAGATTTTCAATGTAATTTACCTTATAAACAGATTAAAGGATTAAAATTGCACATCTTAATAGATGTAGAAAATGCTTTTGGTAAAATTTATTATCTGTTCATGATTTTTTTAAAAAAACACATTTAACCATCTAAAATAGAAGGGAACTTGAGATGATGAAAAATAATATCCAGAAAATACCTACAGCAAACACCATAAGTGGTGAAATTGTGAATTTTCACTTTGAATTGGGAAATAAGACAAAGGTTTTCTCTATTTACAGCTCAATTCAACATTTAAATTATGTCATAACCAGGATAATAAAGCAAAAACAAAAAATTAACTGGTTTCAAAACTGAAAAGGAACAAATAAGTGTGTCATTATTCTAACATGCTATGATTATTTACATAGGAAAGCCAATAGAATTTACAAATAAATTACTGTAATTAATAAGAAATTTAGTAAATTTGCTGAAAAAACACTAACATCTAAATTCAATGCATTTTATATATATCAGCCATAAACAGAAAACAGAATTTTTAAAAAGCCATTATAGTAGAATAAAATTATGAACTACTGGGAATAAATCTAAGAAAGCATGTGTAAGACTTCTACAAAAACATTTCAAAATGTTATTGAGGAACATTAAGAAAGACAAAAATGGACTTACAGCTTCTTTTTATCATTTTATTATTGTTGTTCACATACAGCTGCCTCCATTTTCCCACCACCACTTTCCCTCACCCCACCCACCCTCACCTCCCACCCTCAATCCCACATCCATTTGTCTTTGTCCATGGGTCTTTTTTACATGTTCCTTGATGACCCTTTCCCTTCTTTTCCCCATTATGTCCCTCCCACCTCCAGTCTGGTCACTGTCAGTTTGTTCCTTATTTCAATGTCTCTGGTTATATTTTGCTTGTTTGTTTGTTTTGTTGACTATGTTCCACTTATAGGTGAGATCATATAGTATTTGCCTTTTATTGCCTGTCTTACTTCACTTAGCATAATGCTCTCCATCTCCCTCCATGCTGTTGCAAAGGGTAGGAACTCCTTCTTTCCTTCTGCTACATAATATTCCATTGTGTGAATGTACTACAGTTTTTTTTTTTGATACATTCATTTACTGATCAACACTTAGGCTGTTTCCAACAGTTAGCTATTGTAAATGATGCTGCTATGGACATAGGGGTGCATAGGTTCTTTTGAGCTGGTGTTTCAGGATTCCTAGGGTATAATTTCAGCAGTGTAAACATTGGATCAAATGACAGTTACATTTTTAATTTTTTGAGGAAATTCCATACTGCTTTCCATAGTAGCTATACCAGTCTGCATTCCCACCAACAGTGTCCTAGGGTTCCCTTTTTTCCATAATTTCACCAGCACACTTGTTTGTTGATTTGTTAATAGTGATGGCCACCCTGGCTGGTGTGATGCTGTGGATTGAGTGCTGGCCTGCAAACCAAAGGATCGCAGGTTCAATTCCCACTCAGGGCACATGCCTAGGTTGTGGGCCAGGTCCCCAGTTGGGGACACACAAGAGGCAACCACACTTTAATGTTTCTCTCCCACTCTTTCTCCCTCTCTCTCCCTCTGTCTAAAAATAAATTTAAAAAATATCTTAAAAAATAGTGACGGTCCTTCTGAGTGGTGAGAAGTGGTATCTCATTGTGGTTTTAATTTGCATCTCTCTGATGGTTAGTGATATTGAGCATCTTTTCATACGCCTATGGGCCCTCTGTATGTCCTCCTTGGACAAGTGTTTGTTCTGGCCCTTTGCCCATTTTTCAATTGGATTGTTTGTCTCCCTGGTGTGGAGTCACGTGAATTCCTTATATACTTTGGAGATCAAACTCTTGTCGAAGGTATCATTGGCTAATATGTTTTCCTATATAGTTGGTTCCCTTTTTATTTTACTGATGTTTTCTTTAGCTGTGCAGAAGTCTTTTAATTTGATGTAGCCCCATTTGCTTATTCTTTCCTTTTTATCACTTTTCCTAGAGGACATATCAGTGAAAATATTGTTCTGTTGGACATGAGAAATTTTATTGTCTATGTTCTCCTCGAGGACTTTCATGGTGTCAAGATTTACACTTAAGTCTTTTATCCATGTTGATTTTCTTTTGGTGTATGGTGTAAGTTGGTGATCTAGTTTCATTTTTTTGTATGTATCTGCCCAGATCTCCCAGCACTGTTTATTAAAGAGGCTATTTTTATACCATTTTATGCTTGTGCCTCCTCTGTCAAATATGAATTGACCATAGAGACTTGGGTTTATTTCTGGACTCTCTATTCAGTTTCCTTGATCTATGTGTCTGTTCTTATGCCAGTACCAGACTGTTTTGATTATAATGGACTTGTAATACAGTTTTATATCAGGTACTGTGATTCTTCCTACTTTGTTCTTCTTTCTCAAAATTGCTAAGTCTATTTGGGGTTGTTTATGGTTCCATTTAAAATTTTTAAATGCTTTTTCTATATCTGTGAAATATGTCATTTGGTATTTTAATAGGGATTGTTTTGAATTTATAAATTGTTTTGGATAGTAAGGATAATATGGACATTTTAATGATAATTCTTCCAATCCATTAACATGGTATGTGCTACCATTTATTTGTATCATCCTTAATTTCTCTCTTCAGTGTTGTTTAGTTTTCTGAGTACAGGTCTTTTACCTCCTTGGTTGTTTATTCCTAGGTATTTTATTTTTCTTTTTGCTATAGTAAATGGGATTTTTTCCTAAATTGTGTTTCTGATATTTTATCGCTGGTGTACACAAATATCTTCAGTTTCCAAATATTGACTTTGTATCTCACTATTTTGCCAAATTCACTTATTAGGTCAAGTAGTTTTTTAGTGGAATCGATAGGGTTTCCTGTGTACAGTATCATGTCATCTCCAAACAATGACAGTTTTAGTTCCTCCTTTCCAATTTGTATGCCTTTTATGTCTTTTTCTGTCTGATCACTGTGGCTAGGACTTCCAATATTATGTTGAATAGAACTGGTGAAAGCGGACATCCTTGTCTTGTTCCGGATCTTAGTGGGAAAACTTTCAGTTTTTGCCCATTGAGTATGATGCTTGCTGTAGGTTTCTCACATATGGCCTTTATTATATTGACAAGTAATTCTTCTACTCTGACTTTGCTGAGTACCTTTATCAATGGGTGCTGTAGTTTATCAAATGCTTTTTTCCACATCTACTGACATGATCATGTGGTTCTTGTTTTTCATTTCATGTATGTGATGTATTACATTTATTGATTTGTGATCTTGTATCCCTGCATGAATCCCACTTAATTGTGGTACATGATCTTTTCAATGTAATGTTGGATCTGGTATGCCAATATTTTGTTGAGGATTTTAGCATCTATGTTCATCAGTGATATTGGCTTGTAGTTTTCTTTCTTTACTGTGTCTTTATCTGGTTTTCAGATTAGGATGATGCTTGCCTCATAAAAAGAGTTTGAGAGTCTTCCCTCTTCTTGTATTTTTTGGAATAATTGAATAGGATAGAGATTAGCTCTTCCCTAAATGTTTTGTAAAATTCCCTTGTGAAGCTATATGGTCTAGGGCTTTTGTGTGACAGGAGTATCTTCATTACTGCTTCAGTCTCACAAGCTGTTATCAGTCTACTCAGGCTTTCTGCTTCTTCTTGATTCAGTTTTGGAATATTGTATGTTTCTAGAAATTAGTCCATTTCACCCAGGTTTTCAAATTTCTTAGCATATAGTTGTTCATAGTCATTTCTTACAATCCTTTGTATTTATGTGGTATCAGTTGTAATTTCTCCTCTTTCATTTCTGATTTTACTTACTTGGGTCCTCTCTTTTCTTAATGAGTCTGATTAAATGCTAGTCAATTGTGTTTATCTTTTCAAAGAAACAGCTCCTGTATTTTTAATGATCCTATGAATTTTTCTTTAGTTTCTATGTTATTTAATTCTGCTCTGATCTTGACTATTTCCTTCCTTCTACTTGCTCTGGGCTTTGCTTGTTGCTTTTCTTCCAGTTCTTGTAGTTGTAGGTTTAGGTTGTTTATTTGAATTTTTTCTATCTTTTTTTTTAGGTAGGCCTGTATCACTATGAACTTCCCTCTCAGTACTACTTTGGCTGTGTCCCATAGGTTTTGGACTGTTGTGTGTTCATTTTTATTTGTTTCCAGAAACTTTTTGACTTCTCCCTTGATCTCATTGTTAACCTATTCATCATTTATTAGCATGTTATTCAGTCTCCATGAATTTGACTGTTTTTGAGTATTTTCTCAAAATTGATTTCTAGTTTCAAGCCATTGTGATCCAAGAAAATTCTTGATATGATTTCAATTTTCCTGAATTTGTTGAGGCTTGTTTTGTGTCCTATCATGAGTCCCATCTTTGAGAATGTTCCATGTATATTCGAAAAGAATGCATATATTGCTTCTTTGGGGTGAAAGGTCCTGTATATAGCAGTTAAGAGCATTTCATATGGGGTGTCATTCAGTGCCACAATATCTTTGTTGATTCTTGGTTTAGAAGATCTGTCCATTGTTGACTGTGGGGTGTCAAAATCCCATACTATAAGTGTGTTGGTGTCTATATCTTTCTTGAAGTCCTCCAAAACTTTCCCTATATATTTGGGTGCTCCTATGTTGGGTTCACATATGTCTACAATGTTTATATCTTCTTGATAGATTCTACCCTTGAGTATTATGAAGTGCCTTCTGTGTCTCTTTTTATGGCTTTGTTTAGAGATCTATTTTGTCTGATATAAGCATTGCTATGCTAGCTTTTTTCCTGTCTATTTACTTTTTCCCAACCCTTCACTTTCAGTCTGTGTAGGTCTTTTATCTTGAGGTAGGTCTCTTGTAGGCAACATATATTCTGGTCATCTTTTCTTATCCATTCAGTTGCTCTATGTCTTTTGATTGGAGCATTTAATACTTTTACATTTAAAGTTATTATTGATAGTACTTATTCATTGCCATTTTCCCATTTGTACCCATGTCCCTTTCTCTCTCACTATTTTTCTTCACCTTCTTAAATGGACTTCCTAAAGCAGTCCCTTTAACATGTCTTGCTATGCTGTTTTGAAGGAGGTGTATACTTTCAGCTTTCTTTTGTTTGGGAAACTCCTTATTTCATCTTCTATTTTAATTGAGAGCCTTGCTAGGTAGAGTAGTCTTGGTTGCAGGTCTTTGCTTTTCATTACTTGGAATATTTCTTGCCATTCCCTTCTGGCTTATAGTGTTTCCGTTGAGAAATCAGCTGCTAGCCTTGTCAGAGCTCCCTGGTATGTTACTTTCTGTTTCTCCCTTGCTGCCTTTAAGATTCTCTCCTTGTCTTTGAATTTTGCCATTTTAATTATGATATGTCTTGGAGTGGACCTCTTTGGGTTCATCTTAATTGGGACCCTCTGTGCTTACTGGATTTATGTGACTTTTTCTTTCAAGTTAGGGATGTTTTCTCTCATTACTTTTGCAAAGAAGTTTTCTATCCCTTGCTCTTCTTCTTCTTCTCCTTCTGGTATCTTTACTATATGGATATTATTAACATTTCTTGTTATCCTGCAGCTCCCTTAACCCCTCTTTATTCTTTTTCAATCTTTTTCATTTTTTTTTGCTCTGTCTTGGAATTTTTTTCTTGTCCATAAGCTCACTGATTTGATCCTTTGCTTCATCTAACCTGTTTTTAATTCATTCTACTGGTTCTTCATTTTGGATATTGTGTTTTTTTTTTATTTCCTCCTGTCTCTTATTGATAGTTTCTTTATCATTCTTCATGCTAGTGTAGGTCTCAGTAAGTTCATTGAAGATTCCCTGGAGTTCTTTGAAGTTCTACTGAGTTCCTCAAGTGTCCTTGTAACCATTATTTTGAATTAGATTCCTGATAGTTTTGTTGCCTCAATTTTGTTTAGCAGTCTTTGTGGAAATTCCTCCTTTCTTTTTGATGGGGGTTGTTTCTTTGTCTCCTCATTTTAGGTGACTCTTCTTGGGTTTTTCTTTCTTTTTGTTAGATTTATCTGCTTTGAAGGCCTGTCTTCATGGTGTGATCTGTGGTAGGAGACCTGTGGACTCAGTGATACACTGTGCTTGATACTTTTTTGTTTCCCTTTATGTCTTTCATGTAGTTGTAATTGGGTTTTGACTGTTGTTGGGTCATTCTTTGGTGGGTTCTTCTCTCTGGCTGACATACTGAGAGTCACTCCCCTGTCCACATCCTTATACTGTTGTACAGGTATAGCCAGAACAAAAAATCAAGCAGCCTAGGAAACAGATCCATACCTGCAAAGATATCCCCCACCATCAATTATGCTATCAACAGCCAATACACTGATGTTAATAAAGGTGTAAAGAGATTAAGACTATTATAAGAAAGGAAAAATGAGCCCTGACTGGTGTCATTCAGTGGATTGAACACCAGCCTATGAACTAAAGAGTCACTGGTTTGATTCCCAGTCTAGGACATATGCCTGGGTTGTGGACCACGTCTCCAGTTGGAGGGTACATGAAAGGCGACCACATGTTGATGTTTCTCTCCTTCTCTTTCTCCCACCATCCCTCTCTGTCTAAAAATAAATCAATATCTTTTACAAAAAAGGAAGAAAAAATGAATATGAGATGACTAACTGAAAGAAAAGTAATTTTGTGAGGGTAGAAAGATGGGTAATAATAAGAGTAGGCAAAGTGGGAAAGAAAATAAAATTTATTTCATAACTAAAAAAAGGGAGGAGGAAAAGTAGAATGTAGTAAGAGAGGAGAAATGTAGTATTAGGTTAAAGCTGAAATTTAAAGAAAATATATCTATTTGTATATATCTAATGAAGAAAAAAAGATACTCCATGACAACTATATATATATATCCCTAATTATATTACCACAGTGATATCAACAGCCAATGAGCTTAGATTTATATAGGTGGAATGGGAATAAGAAGGCACAAGGAAAGAAACAAGAACTTAAGAGATTCCTAGAGGAAAGAAAAGTTATTTTTAGAGGATAGAGGGAGAAGGACTACTTAGAGTGTGGGATGAAAATATGGCTAAGACAGGGAAAAATTAACATTTAAAACAGAAAAAGGTAAGGGTAGGAGGAATGCAGAATGTAGTAGGAGAGGAGAACAGTGAAATCTGAGATCTGAAATACAAAGATAGTCACTATTTAGAAATAAGATTGAAGAACTGTAACAACAATCACCTTATCCATTACCTATGATCAAAGATTGATAAATATGGAGAGGGAATAAAGGTATTTTAAGAATGGGAGTAGGAATGTGAGATATAATTAATAACACTCACAAGTGGTTTTGAGAGGCTGGAGAGGGGGGCAATAGTAATAGTGAGGAATAGAAATAAGTCATAGCAAGATGGAAAATAGAATTTAAAACAAATATATGAAAGGAGGAAGGAGGTAGTATGGAGCAAGAAAAGGGAAGAGCAATACATGAGATTTGAAATACACTATATTATAAATCCTGGTGCCATATTATGCCCAAACTTGAAGGATAGGAAATGAATGTTAAACAGCTTTGCAGGAGAGAAGATAGTGTTTGTTGCACCTTTCTCTGTTTTCTTTGCTCTGCTGGCTTTAATAAATTGGGGCCTGAGGAGCTATGTAGCGCACAGTGTCTGGTGAAAGGCAATGGCGCCGTATTTTTTTCTTTCCCCTGAGGATATTTACAGAACAGGAAACTCCTTGGCCTGACCTCACCCTCTGAGGAGCCTATAATCCCACAAGTGGGAGTTGGGTTAACTTGTCTGTGAAAGGCTCTGGCTGACTGGAGCAAATTTCAGGCATTCAGTTCCTGCCTTCCAGACTCTAGTCTGAGGCTCTCTCACAAGAGGTTCGGCCTAAATTCTCCACTCTACCCTCTGCTTGTGAGCCATACTCCTGTTCCTTTAGTGTATTCTCTTCCTTTGAATTTTTTATTAGCAAAACTGCTGTGTCCCACTGGCTCACACAGGCTTGCATGCCTGGGTCATTGTCAAGCCACTGGTATACCTCAGCTCCCTTTTTAAAAGTTTCCCTATGGTGCCCACAGGTAGCGTGGGTCTGTGGGGGTCCTGTTCTCCACATGCTCCCAAAAATCACAGTCTGTCATGGTCAAGGCTGACCATCTCCTTGCACGGCCTCTGACAATTTTTGATAAAGTTTTTCTCTGAATCTTTCCCAGATGACATTGGAAAGATTCCCTCACTCTACTATAACACAGAGCGGTGAGAACGTGCTATTCCTGATCCCTCCAGAGGTCTTCCACTTCGGCTTGCCTGTTCCTGCCATGCTATTTTGGGAGCCTGCACCTCCCAGGCCTTCTCTCACCATCCTGATAGCTCTCGGGTCCTGAGCCATCTATAGCCACCCCAACTCTGTGAAGCCAACCTTGCTGGGCTGGGCAGTGGTGGCAGTTCACCTAGAAAACTTAGGCCATCGCCCTTAGGCTCCCTGTAAGCAGGTCAGGTCATGCATGCTCCTGCACATTCCCCACCCTTTCCTCCTCGTACAATCTCACTTACAGATGCTTTCACTCACTCTCCATTCTGTGTTCTGACTGTGTCTGAGAGCAGATAATCAGAGTTACCCACTACACTGTTGCCATCTTGGATTTTACAAATTGTGCTTTTCAAAGACACTATTAAGGGAGTACAAGATAATTCATATCAGTGAAGAAGATACTTGCAACAAACCTAACAGGCAAAAGATTGGTATCCATGTAAGTAACTACAAATAAGAAATGCTAGATAGAAAGCTGGGCAAATAACCTCAATGTGCCCTTTATAAAATAAGATGTACAAATGACTTGGAAACAAAAGCTGCTCAACTCAATTAGAAATCAGGGAAACACTAATTAAAATCATAATGAAAAACATTATATGCTAATCAGATTATAAGAAAAATATTAAAAGCCCTATAATATCAAATGTTAGCAAAGACGTGGAGAAATATGAACTATCATACATGAGTGGTATAACTGTAGTCGACACAAAACACTTTGGGAAGCAGTTTGGTTTCATGTAGTTAATTACAAAAATCACTCTAGATGGCAGTGTGGTAGGAGGGAGCAGTTTCTACTTCTCCAACACCCGGGGAAAAATCTTAGCCTTTCTAGGTAGGAACAGAGCAAAGAGCCAACGTTATCACAACATAAATGAAAACAGGAGATCGCAAATTGTAGCGGACATTGAAAAACCCCACAGTGATGACATTACGTGGATCAGCACTGGGACCAGGGTGGTTGCAGTTCCAGGCCCGGTGCTCCAGGGGTCTGCCATGGGGCTCCTGGGAGAGAGCTGGGTCAACTGCTCCCTCCCTGGCCAAACAGGGATGGAGCAGCACCAGGGGAGGCCAGTTTACCAGAGGGCACAGAGAGAAGAGTGAGAGAGGAGTGAGGGCGAAGAGGCACCCACACAAGGGCTGTAAGCACAAACGCAAAGCCCTGGTGAAAGTGGGCACCCAACCCGGTGCATCCAAAGTCACCGCCTCTATGCCTGCACCCCCAACCTGCAGAGAACGTGGTTTGCTGAAAGTCTTGGAAACCATAGCTTTGAAACAGGAAAAAGCGCGGGTGCTCCCTGGGACCTATGATGCCCAGGCTGTGAATTTGGGGGAAGTGGG
>CM052539.1:140366278-140381540 GCA_028533065.1 Trachops cirrhosus
GAGAAGGGAAGGGTTTACAGGAACAAATATAGAGGACACATGGACAAAACTAGGGGGTTGGAAATGGGAGGGATGGGTGGGTGGGCTGGAATGGATATAAAGGATAGAAACTCTACTGAATAATCTAAAATTTAAAAAAATCAAAAAAGGTAAGATTATAGGATTACTGGAATATTTTGCTATCATGAGTAATACTGCAATAAATAGTAATTAATAAATAAAAAATAATAATAATGAAAGAATCACTCTATACACTGTAACACAGAAATTCCAGCCTGGCATTCATGCCAAAAAAAAAATTATGTGAACCTAAACCAACTCAAATCCATCAAGAGTAGTATGGATAAATAAATGTTTGTGTATTCGTGCAAGGACCCCTTTTTCTGTAGAACAATAAAAATGAACAGTTTTAATTTACTCACGACACACATGAATCCTACAAACCTAATGCTGGATGAAACATGAAAAGACCAAAGAATACTTACACTGTTATTCCATTCCCATACAGTTTGAAAATACAACAGACAAAACTAGAATGTTCTAAGATTCATGTATAAATCTTGAAATTTTAATAAAAAAGGTTCAGAGTAGTGATTAAAATAAAAAGCCAAGTAATGATCAGGAAGAGATATATAAATAGCTACTAGATGATCAAAAACTCAATTTTGTTCTCAAGAAGTGGTTACATTGATAAATTTATTTTACTTTTTTATGTTTTATATACTGTTCTGTATATATTATACTTCACAGTTATGCAGAGCTGTATGGTAAGAGCATTCCCACCAAAAGCTTTATTAATCTGTTTTCCAGGTCTCTAAGAGGGATCACATCTAATCTTCTTGTCCTACATTCTCTGAGTTATCCATCTCCTTTCAAGTATTCAATCATCATAACTTCTATATTATCTGTCCTTAGAGCCAGCTAATTATTAACTGTGTATCTAATGATCTACCTTCCAACCTCTTATTGAATATTGCCAATCAGGTTGTATCCAAAAATAACTCAATCCCTTGTCCCTGAACTTATTTTCCTCACTATCTTCTCCTCAAACTTATTTTCCCTTTGTTTTTCATCAATAGAGAACCTGATCCAAGCAGAGACAATTGGTCCTTTCCCCGGGATTTTTTGGATTTATAACTAACATAGTCAGTGCTGTGGGGTGGGTGGTTGTCAGAGGTGGTAAGACTTGGGATTGCCCAGTAACCAAATATCCTAATGTATATATGAGTGGTCTTTTTTACTGAAGCTAGTTTAACTTACTTAAAATTTTACTCAGAGGATCTTGGTAACATGCTCCCACTTGTATGACAATAATCTCTGCATTAACAACAAATTATTTTTTCAGAAATCACCATTCTGTTTGCCATAGTGGCTGTACCAGTTTACATTCCCACCAGCAGTGAATGAGGGTTCCCTTTTCTCCAAAACTTCTCCATCACTCGTTATTACCTGTCATGTTGATAATAGATATTTTAGCAATTGTGGAGTGATATTTCATTGTACTTTTGATTTCCATTTCCCTAATAGCTAGTGTAGTTAAATACTTTTTCATAAATCTGTTGGCCATTTGTATGTCTTCTTGGGAGAAATGTCTGTTCAAATCCTCTGCCCATTTTTAATTGGATCATTTGTTTGGTGTTATGGAAATTCTTCCAAAAATTAAGAATAAAGTAGCCATATGGCCCAGCAATCCCTCTTCTGGGTACTACCAAAAAAACTTGAAAACATTTATTTGCAAAGGTATATGCACCCTTATGTACAATGCAGCATTACTGAATGTGGCCAAGACATGGAGACAACCAGAGTGTCCTATGATAGAGAATTAGATAAGGAAGATATGGTCCATATATACTATGGAATACTACTAAGCCATAAAAAATGAAATGTTGCCATTTGCAACAACACTGATGGACCTTGAGATATACTAAGCAATATTTCAGTTAGAAAAGTTAAAAACCATATGATTTTACTCATATGTGGGATAAAAAACTGAACTCATAGACACAGACAACAGTATGGTGGTAACCAGAGGGAAGGGGGTAAAAGGGAAAAGGAAGTTAAATACATGGTGATGGAAGATGATTGGACTGTGTATGGTGGGCACAAAATGCAACATATAGATCATGTATCATTGAAATGTATATTTGAACCTATGTGATTTTATTTACAAATGTCACCCCAATAAATTTAATTAAAAATAAAATAAATTCTAAAAATTATAAAATTTACCTATAAAATGATGGTTTTATAATTTATTCATGGTTTACACCTGATACAGTAAACAAACACAGATCCTGCTGTCTGCCACTTTGAAAGCCAGTGCTCAGATAGGTGCTGGTGTAAAGGAAAGTGGTTCATTCAGATGTGAGCCACCTGGAAGATGAAGAACTCATATCTCAAAGCCCACCTTCCCATCTCTGGTCAAGCTATCAACACATAGGGAGTTTGTGGGAATTCAGAAGGGGGGAAATTCCTAGAAGGACTGAAAGGGGAGCTGTGAAGCTTCTTCCCAAGCTCACTCCCTTCGTTTTTGTGTTATCTCTCTATTTGCATTAGCATTTTTCTCTTTCCAGGACACCTGTTGTTTATGGCTGATGCCAGCATATCACGCAGCTGGCATGACTGGAGCACAGGGTTGACATAACTTGATTACTAGGTGGGAGATTTACAAGTTAACATCTTGGTGCAGGCAGAGGTTTTTACACTGAGGAAGAGAGGGAAAGCCAAACAAGGAGATCAGGCGAAGGGTTTGTGGACATGCAGATATTGCCTTTGTAGGTCTCCACATGGTTCCTTATGGTCAGTGTCCTTCAGTCAGTGAAACTCCAAGGTCAGTCTGTTTCTCAGTTTTATACAGGAATTGAACCTGTTGATTCTAGTAAAGTATACTTACAAAAGAAACTTTCCACATGTAAGCTCTAGCTTTGAGTAAAAATAAGGTTAGAGTAACAAGCTGAGATTAATATTTACTAAGATTAATATAGGTAACTTTATATAAGTATAGTGCATTCATTCCCTGTTATGATACATCTGGGAAATTAATATCATATTTTTATACTGGTGAACTACATACAATACTTAGATCTATTAAATTAAGTATGTAACATTTAAAATACAGCTCTGGCTGGTGTGGCTGAGTAATTGAGTGTGGGCCTCGAAACCAAATCGTCCCTGATTTGATTCTCACTCAGAGCACATGCCTGGGTTGCAGGACAGGTCCCCAGTAGGGGAAGTGCAAGAGGCAACCACACATTGATGTTTCTCTCTCTCTCTTTCTCCCTCCCATCCCCTCTCTCTAAAAATAAATAAATAAAATCGTTAAAAAAAGACAGCCCCATAGCAAAGAATTATTTTTAAAAAATTAACAAAATAAAATACATAAAAAGGAAGAAAGTCCTGCCATTTACAACAATATGGAAGGCATTATGATAAGTGATTTAGGTCAGACAGAAAGAGAAACTACTTCATGGTATCATTTATGTGAGGAATTTAAAAAAAAAGTCAAACTCATAGAGAGAAGAATGATGCTTACCAGAGGCAGGGGAAGTAGGGAAATGAGATGTTGGCCAAAGGATATAAATTTTCAGTTATAAAATGAGTAAGTTCTAAACATCTAATGTATAGCTTGGGGATATATGAAAAATGCTCAGAATCACTAATTATCAAATAGATGCAAATTAAAACCACAATTAAATATCACATTACAACTGCCAGAATGGCTACCATCAATAAATCAGCAAATAACAAGTGTTGGTGAGGATGTGAAGAAAAGAGAACCCTAGTGCACTGTTGGTGGGAATGCAGACTAGGGCAGCTACTGTGGAAAATAGTACAGAGTTACCTCAAAAAACTAAAAATGGTACTTCCATGTGGCTCAGTGACCTCACTTCTTGGAATATATCCTAAGAATCCTGAAATACCAATCAGAAAGAAAATGTGCACCCCTGTGTTCATAGCAGCATTATTTACAATAGCCAAAATGGAAGCAAAACAAATGCCGGTCAGTAGATGAGTGGATAAAAAAGCTGTGGTACATTTACACAATGGAATACTACATGGCTGATAAAAAGGAAGGAACTTGTATTCTTTGTGACAGCATGGGTGGACCTGGAGAGTATTATGCTAAGTGAAATAAGCCAGTCTGAGAAAGACAAGTGCCATATGATCTCACTCATATGTGGAATCTAATGAACAAAATAAACCAACAAAAAAATAGTACCAGAAGTATGAATACATGGAAGAGACTGACAGATCTCAGAGTGGGAGAAAGGACTGGAAGAGATTAGCCAAAAACATATATGAATGTATACATAGCACATGGACACAGACAACAATGTGAAGGCTGAAGGAGGGGCAGGGGCTGGGTGGAGAGGGAAAAATGAGGGGGAGAAATAGAGGAAATCTGTATATGTGTGTAACTGTTGACAATACAAAAAAAAAGAATTATGCAGACAATCTCTCCCTTTATGTCCATCAAAATTCGCTTTACCTATTTAGGTGCTCCTATGTTGGGTGCATGAATGTTTATAAGGCTTAAATTCTCTTGCTGGATTGTTTGCCTTATTGTAATGCAGTGTCTTTTGTCTCTTACTACAGCCTTTGTTATTGGGGGATAAATGTTGATAGATGAGGGCTTCACTTGGGGTAAAGAATAGAGTGCACAGATGATGTGTTGTGTAATTGTGTGCCTGAAACCTGTATAATTTTGTTAAACAATGACACTCCCAATAAGTTCAATAAAAAAGAAAACAGAAGAAAGAAGGTTTATAAATAAATAAATAAATAAATAAATAAATAAATAAATAAAGTTGTTTCACTTCGGGTAACCTACTCAAATTTGTCTATGAACTTTTATTTTTATATTGATTTCAACAATCTGAACAAAATCAGGAAATGAAGTTTCCCTTTTCTTAGAAACATGTTAATGTGTAAATAAAATATATGTCTGTCTAATATTCCAAAAATTCTATAAACCAGAAGAGGAGGCAATAGATCAAACTTAAAAAAACAACAAAAGGTTTTTAAGGATATCAGGACATATGCCCATTCACTTCACATTGTCTTTTTCAGATCCATAGACTATCTAATAGTTACCATATCTCCATAGCAACCACTGAATCAAATGTGCAGGAGCTGACTATGAAGTACAGACATTTCTATTTCTTACAATAAAAACTGATTATAAAATGAACACAATTGATTATGAAATTCTATTGGTATAACCTAAATATATGGGGGTAATAGATTTTTAACTATGTTTTCCCAAACTTCAGTTAATGACATGAAGGTTATTTTTCCACATATTTATTCCCATCTTTTAGTCTCCTTTTCCTTTTTTCAGAAATAAACTAGCTTTATAACCAATATAATCTCTGCATCTTTGAATCTTATAGGACACCCAAGTCTCCTCAATTCCCTTTGGTCTTGGAGGGTGAGTTTAAATTTTGCAAGGGATCAGAAGGGACCCAAGGATGTCAGTAGAGAAAGGGAGGAAATACACCTTGAAGTAACTGGTTCAACCTTGAAGAAGGAGTATGAACTGTAGAGGAGGACATGTAAAAAGTTTTAAAGTGACACCCAAGGAAGGGAGGAAAACTTGTAGTGATTCAACCTTGAGAAAACAGAGCTGGATTGATTTCCCCTCATGGATGAAAGGTCACCTGGTCAGAAGTCACCAGGACATAGTGATGAGGGCAAAAGTATCCAAGATTTGTCAATTGTGTGGACTGAGGATGAATGGCTGTCATTATTTTGTGTAGGTGTGTTGGAGGATGCTCAGCTAGTCCCAGAAGATAGTATGGGATAGTATGGGGGCAAAGCAAAAGTAGGAGGCTTCCATACCCTTGTCCAAGACATCTGCCACAGAGCATCCCTCATCCCATCATACATCAAGTTTTGCTTCAAGCATCTGTGGGTTGATAGTAGAGCCTTGTGCTGACCACATCAAAGGGTATCATGGCCAGGGCCACTGCAAGGCCACTCACCACCGTGGCCACCAGAGCCACCTTCCAGCTCTGGGGGGGAATATCTCCTACTGGGTCACAAGGTCCTTGGTGATTGCACAACCTCTTTCTTTTGTGGCTTCGAAAGTAAAAGAAGGGAACATGAGCCAAAGAATGAAGGTGGCCTCTAGAAGTTGGAAAAGTGAGTGTCCATAAAGGAAGACAATCACACTGACACCTTGATTTTAGCCCCATGAAACTTGTGTTAGACTTCTGGTCTGTAAAACTGTAAAACAGTAAATCTGTGTTATTTAAGCCACTAAAGTATGTATTTGTAGTTGTTTGTTACAGCAACAATAAAAGACTAATATACTAGATATGACATTGTATAATGTCATTAAAAACACTCCCTCACCTTTACTACATAGAATGCAATTTGACACATCTAAACAAATCACATGTCCCTTCAAAATGGTGGTAGATTCAAACATAGAATTAGCAGGTTACTTCCAGCATCCAAGAGCCATGGGATTCCAAGTGATTCATGAAATGTTATGTCTTCTGCCAGGCTCTGTTTCCTACAGTGATCCTCCTTCAGCTGCATAAACTACACTGAATCATAATTAAATATGAAAACAGGTCCAAGCCTGCATACTTCCATAAAGAGACTACCAGGTCAGGCAAACAAAAAATGTGTATTTCCTAAGGCAGTGTTTGGGTGTATATGTACATGTACTTGTAATAACAAGGGAAGCTTCTCCTCAAGACATTATTTTTCTTTCCGAAAGGCTTTACCCAGAGTGGTTATCAGAAGGAGGGAAATTGAGCCTTGACTGGCATGGCTCAGTGGTTTGGGCATCATCATGCAAAGCAAGAGAGTGGTGGTTTGATTCCAATCCCCAGTCAGGTCACATGACTGGGTTGCATGGCCCTGGTTGGGGATGTGTGAAAGGCTTGAATGTTTCTCTCATGGATGTTTCTCTTGCACATAAATGTTTCTCTCCCTCTCTTTCTCAATTCCTTACCCTCTCTCTATAAATAAATAAAAACAAAATATTTTTTAAAATAAATAAAGTTTAAACTAAAGAAGGAAGGAAGTTGACAACTGTCACATTCATTATCAAATTTATATATAAAATGACTTTTATATAAAGGTAGTTTCTTCTCTAAAATGAAGAATGCAGTGAGTGTTCAACAGATGCATGTATAATATTGGACAGAACTCTCCTCTTTCTTAGAATTGTATAAGCAAACCTTGCATTATGGCTCATTTTAAACAGAAGTATACAGGTGCCAGTATAACAAAATATGTTCTATAAGCTATGAAATTGAATCTTCAAAATAATAATGTGTTTATTTATATAAGTATTTTTCCTTTCACAATAAGAGAAATCCTATTTTCTTTCATTATTTTTAATATTTTGTAGCCACATATTACTTCATAATGAGAATTGTTGATTCTCATTATGGTCCAAAAACTCCCAAAGGGGTCCCTAAGCTTTTTACAAGTGGTTTAAGAGGTCTTCCCTATTCCATATACATTTTGAAGTATATGCCAGTTTTCTGTCTGGATATTTTCTGCATATACTTCAACCTAAACAAAATTTCTCAGCATACTAGATACACAGCAGACATGTGAATCCATTTCTTCAGTTTTGACAGACATTAAAGAAACTGCAAAAATGTAAAAAAATGACACATCACTAAATTTTGCTAATTTTGAATAATATAGATCAGGCATATCTAACCTGCAGCCAGCAGGTTGCATGTGGCCTAGGACGGCTATGAATGAGGCCCAAAACAAAATTGTAAACGCACTTAAAACATTATGAGATTTTGTTTGTGAGTATGTGTTGCAATGTCATGTTAAATAAACATACACATACTCTCACTACTTGTACATACGTGGAGCTTCAGTTTTACAGTGATGTGTGGCTTCCAGTGTGTTATCTTCCAAGTGCAGACAGTAGAATTGACACCATCAGACGTTACGTGTCGTGGTGACTTAGCAAGGCAGTGATTATCAATAATATTTCAACCAACCACTGCAATGTTAGGCATTTAATGTTATTTAGAAGTCAGGAAAGCAATCTTATTTGATTAAAGGCACTTCCATACCTCAGCAGCACCTCACACATTGCCTGCAGCACTTTACAATTGGCCCTCCACTTTGCCCTGCATCAGTAGCCAAGAGGGCTGTGGAAGCGCCCAAACCATGCTATCTACTTTCCTGTCAACTAATTTTCATAGTAAAAGTAAATAAAGTCCCTTATCTATTATTATTTTTTAATCCCAGCATGGCTTCTACAACATCTCAAAAGAAATAAGAACCCTACCAAAAGCATTATGGATAAAAGAAGATTGTTCAGTGAAAAGTGGAGATGACTACATTTTCTTAAAGATTTTATTTATTCATTTTTAGACAGAAGGGAAGGGAGAAAGAAAGACAGGGAGAGAAACATCAATGTGTAGTTGCCTCTCATGTGCTCCCTACTGGGGTCCTGGCCCACAACCCAAGCATGTGTCCTGACTAGGAATTGAACTGGTGACCCTTTAGTTCACAGGCTGGTGCTCAATCCACTGAGCCACACCAGCCAAGGCAAGGTGACTACTTTTTTTAATCAAGGCAAATAGTAAGGCACTCTGATTAATTTGTAGGGAATTTGTGCACGTTTTCCAAGACTATACTTTGAAAAGACATTATATGCAAAATCATGGTGCCAAATTCAATGCATATGAAGGATTGTGTTATAAGGACAAAAATAGCAGAACTGAAAAAAAGTCTGTTTTCTCAGCAAAAATGTTTACAAAAAGTTATAACTCAAGTAGATTCCATTGTAGAAGCTAGGTATGTGGTAGCATATGTAATAGCAAAAAAAATAAAAACCATTTACTGATGGTGATTTTATTAACCAATGTACAGGAAGTGTGGCAGATAATTTGCCCTGAAAAAAAGGGGATATTTCTAAAAATCAGTTCATCTCATCAAACTATAGCCAGGTGAATTGAAGAAATTGGAAAATCTGTCAAAAGAAGTTTGGAGAGCAAACCTGCTAATTTTAAATTTCATGCTTTGGCGATGAATGATAGCACTGATGCTACAGATACGGCTCAACTTGCCATTTTTATTAGATTCAACAATGACAAATATAATGTTACTGAAGAAATGGCTTCTTTAGTGCCATTAAAAGATACAACTAAATCAAGAGATTTATACAAAACAGTGAAAAATATGTTAAAGCAATTTTCTTTGTCCATTGTCAACATATCTGGTATAGTTACTGAAGGTGCCTCGGGATGGTAGGTAAAAGAGAAGGACTTGTAAAATTAATAGGAGACAATGAAATTGCCACCGAAAACTCACATTTGACTAAGTATCATTGCATGGTACATCAAGAAAATTTATGCACAAAAGCTTTAAAAATGGATAACATCATGCAAATCATCAAGACTGTGAATTTCATAAGAGCCAAAGGATTGAATCATCACCAATTCCAGGAATTCCTTTAAAATATTGATGCTGATTATGGTGACATCACTTACTTTTAAGAAGTAAGATAGCTTAGCTGACACTAAATATTGAAAAGATTTTATAATTTGTGATATTTTATGAAGTCATTTATGGTATGAAAAAACAAATTGGTGTTGCAACTTAATGATGAAAACTGACTTATAGATTTATCATTTTTAGTGGATTTAACTGTTCCTTTAAATGAGTTAAACATGTATCCTCAAGGTGAAAACCAACTTATCAATGTTATGTTTCAAACCATAACAGCACACCAAATGAAAGAGAAATTATGGCAAGTTCAAATTAAGGCAAAAATTTTTATGAATTTTGACATGGCTAAACATAGTCCTTTGAACAGCTGAAAATATGCCACTTTGCATTTCAGTTTAATACAAAAATTTGAAAACATTTTCAAGATTTCTGGGAAAATAATCAATATTTTGCTATATTTACGACTCCATTTTAAGTTGACATGAATATGCTACCTATCAATTTTCAAATGGAATGCAAAGACCTGCAATATGACATTGAACTTAAAGAAAAATTTGATTGTGTCTCTTTACTGGACTTTTGTAAGTCCTATCTTCCCAGAGAAAAGTAACCCTTGCTTTACAATCATGCCTTATTCATGCTATCGCTGTTTTGCAGCACCTACATTTTTGAGCAACTATTTTCAAGAATGAACCCATTAAGAGTAAAATTAGAACCAAAATATCTGATGAGCACCTTCAGAACTCACTGAGAATTGCAACTACTTCTTTCAAACCATGTATTTATGCACTAGTTTCTCAAATACAATGTCAAATATCCCATTAGTTTTATGTTGCCCTCTTATCTTTTACTTTTATAATAAAAGTATATTAAAAATCAATGATGTTTTATTACTTAGATATGTACATTTTCTATATTAGTGATCACAAACTCGGAGCCTGCTCAATGATTTTAAAAGCATATTGAAAGGGGCACAGCATAATTGGGGTTATTATGGAAGGACTTTTTTGCTTATCTATGGTGGCAGACATGAAAATTATGCATGGACATTTTTTTACTCACCAGTTTTCGTTAGTGTTTGTGTATTTAATGTGTGGCCCAAGACAACTATTCTTCTTCTAGTGTGGCCCAGAAACACCAAAAGGTCGGACATCCCTGATATAGATACTTTCTTAAGATGTTATTTATTTTAATATGTAAAGGTTTATTAACACTTTATTAAATGAATTAATATGAAAACATTTTAAGTGTGCCAGAGTTAATTTCTAATATGATGAATATTTCTAGGTAAGATACAACAAAAGGAAAGTTTTGGGAGGTCCTCAATTATTTTTAAGAGTGTAAATAGGTCCTGAGGCCAAACACATTGAAAACCAGTGTTTAATCTCATTAGTCTTCCTAACTCTCTTGGGAGAAAAGGAAAGAGGTAAAGGGTCAAGGTGGTGGCCATGGAGTAAATACAAAATACAAAAGATTTGTTCTCCCTTTTATAATGCAATGCAAAAGATGATCCATTCTGAGGTAAGAAGAAAATCATGGAATTTCAAATGCACATATTTTACATCATTCTTTGTTTAATTCTATACTAGATCATACTCTATAACATACACAATAAACTTTACCATGATTTCGAAATAAATAAATATTAACATGTTGGGGAGAATTTTTTAAAAATGTGTTACCTATAAGGTCCATCCTTTTTAAAACTTAAAGACAATTATTGAGGAAGATAGGTTAATTTGCAACAAATTTGTTTTTTGATACCATAACAACTTAAAACATGTCACAAATCACCCACAGTGGATAGAGGGGTGACCAAAATTCTAAAACACTCTTGAAAAACATTTTACTGTGAGGACTTAATATAATATATTTTAATAAAGCAAACAAATATCATACCCTATTTTTTCAGATTTCAAAAAGGAGAAATTTTGTATAATATGTCAAATGTGTAAAATCTTTGTTGTGTTGTTTGTTCTCCATTTTATCTCTTTGAAGGAAGTGTCGCATATGGAAAGGTCATTTACTTGTGTAAACTTTCTGATAATCAGACTTTGTATAAATAATATTCCATTTTTGTTTGGATTGTTTAATAGTATAGCCACTTATTTCTTTTGGGGAAATAAGGAGTCTGCTAGTTGTCACTGCATTACTATATAAATTTCAAACTAAATTTGTTTCTTTTATTTCTTTAATTACCCTTAGAAGTTAAGGTAAATGTTTATAATTTTAATAATGGAATTTTTATTTACTCCTTACTTTTATAAGCTGGCCCTAATGTACATTGCCTTTCATGTCACCTACTACTCCACCACTCACACACTCTGATTCCATCCAGTTCTCTGTCTTCACACACTTAATCAATTCCCTTTAACCATTCATAAGCTATGGTCCTTCCCCTCAAAGAATTAAGGTCTTGTGGAGGGAAATAAACATCGTCCCACATAACTGGCATGAAAAGAAAATAATGATAAAATGTCTCAAGGAACATGCAAAGAATGTGCTTGTGGTAGAGACTGGAAGCTATTCACACAATACTCAAGGTCCTCTTCCTCTTAATTCCAGTCTCCGGCCGGTATTGTTCTGGTCTCAATGTTCTTAGCCATCCTTGCAGTTATGTAAGGCTTTGATACTAAGTTCACTTGGGGCTGATGTGGCCATGAAATACTCTGGTTAATGAAATGAAAGCCAAAGTTGAGTTGAATGCCTTGGAAAGCTCTTCATAGGGGCACATCCTTTTTGTCCTGTTTTTCTTTGTTTCCTGCTGTCTAAAACTTTGAACAAGATGGTTAGAGCTCCAGCAACCACCATGAATGGTGAAATAACCCAGAATGGAGGCTAGGAAGGAGCAGAAAAAATTTAAAAGCCTGAGTCTTTGATAATTGTGGAGTCATTAAAAAAAGTAAACATCTATATTTCTTAGGCTATTAACAGGGGGCAGGGGTGTTCTGTTATATAAAGTTGAACCTGATCTTAAATAATATCATACTCTTGGTTCAGTGCTTTCCATCAGTGAAAGGGTGGTCTCTTTTTCACATAGTTCTTAAAAAATCTTGTCTTCAAAGATAATGGAAACACTGGTTATTGCTTGGATAAAGAACATTATTTGCAAATCAAAGTACACTGTCCATATTCCTTTTCTCCTTAAAATGGCACATGCTGCCATCTACTATTCGCTTCAGAAAGGGTCCTTTTACATTTGGGTCAGTTCTTAGGTGTATTAAACTTGATGGACAAGGATGCAAGTAAAAATATTTTAGACTTGATCATTATAAAATATTTAAAATACCTAACTTTTGCAATAATCTTTGGAAATTTCTTTGTTAAATTATGATATTGCTAATGCCATAAATTTTTTAGAAATGTATGAGTTTCTTTTGTGCATTTTTCTGCTACTTACTTCCTTTAGATTTAGAAATTATAATTGAAAAGCTACTTAATATGGAGATGGTTTTAAAATTGACTTAATATCTGATGTAGAATGAAGCATAATTCAAAAGCATTTAGTAAATCTATTCCATGTATACTGCCTTATTTCTAGATTTGTTAAAAACTGAAATATTAAAAAATGGTTAAAGGTAGTAGAAAACTCACTTAATGTGTATCATATATCAAGTGATAAATCTTAAATGATTTTTGATTTTGTTAATTATTACTAATGAAATTGTGTTCATAAGATTGTGTTAATCTTTGTGACTTTTCTATAAATAAAATTCTCTTTTCTTAAAAAAATACTCTTGGGAGGTCGGAGGGAAGATGGCGGCGTGGTAGGAGGGAGTATACGCCACCTCCCGTTTCAAAAGACAGAAAAACCTAACCATACTAAAGAGGACATTGCAGCTTACATGAAAATAAGAAATCAAAATTGTAGCGGACATGGAAAGACCAGACGGTAAGGAGACTACTGCAGGATAATAACAGCCCAGGGATCAGCGCGGGGAGTAGGGAGGTTGTAGCCCCAGCCCCAGAGCTCTGGGAGCTGCTGCAGGGCTCTCGGGGTAGGGGAGCTGGGTCATCCGCTCCCTCCCTGGCCAAACAAGGACTGAGCAGTGCTGATCCAGGGGTCCTCAGAGCAGGGCTTGGGGGAAGATCACAGCCCAGCCAGTGGAGCCAAAGACGGCAGGACCTTGCGTGGGCGCCCCAACCCAGAGAGAGTTATTTTTTGGGTAAATGGCTTGGTGCCTACTGCCGTGAGCACGAAAAAGCACAGGCGTTCTGTGGGATCTCCGGTGCCCAGGCCGGGATGTGGGGGGAGGCTCAAGTCCCCCAAAAGCCACAGCGTAAACACCCGTAAACCTGGAAACGGCGGCGAGCGCGCGCACTCTCCAGTGAGCTTTCCGAGGAAGAGGCGCCAATACAAAGGGTCCGGGGTCCACTGTGTCTTGCGCCGGCGCCACAACCCAGAGAGAGTTACTTTTCTGAGTAAAAGTCTGGGTGCCTACACCCATGAGCTCGGAAAAAGCGCGGGCATTCTGCAGGATCCCTGGTGCCCAGGACGTAAATTCGGGGGAGGTTCCAGCCCCTCAGAATCCACAGTATACACACCCGTAAACCTGGAAGGGGGGCGCGCGGGTGCACACTCTGCAGTGAGCTATCCGAAGGAGAGCTGAAGAGCACGCCTGAGGCCTGAACCCTGGTGAGAGGCGCCAGCGTACACACCCGTGAAGGGACGCACGTGTGCAGGAACTCCTAGGTGGGCGCCAGAGGGAGTGCTGGGGAGTACACAGATTGGTGCCTGGGGCATTGGGCCCACCAGGCTGGACCTGGGGACAGTGCGCCAGAGGCTGACAGAGCTCTGAACAGGAAGTGGAACAAAGCTACTGCATTTGCCACTAAGTCTGCTGCAGCCAGCAAAACCAAGAAAACCGGTTTGGCCAGTTTGAAACCAACAAAGGGTTTGTGTGTGTGTGTGTGTTTTGTTTTTTGTTTTCTTCTTTTCTTTTCTTTTTTCTATTTTTTGCTGGATTTTTTTTATTAAGTAACTTTTCATTTTATAATTCTTATTATTGTTATTTCATTCAATTACTTATGTTTCTATTTCCTTCTAGTGTTGATCCTTCTAACTTTCTTTCCAAATTTATATCTTCATTATATCTCCTGCTTATTGCCTTCATTTCTTAAATTTTTTTTTGAACCTGCAAATAATAGCATATCTGTATTGTTATTTCATTGTCCTTACACTTTTTATTGAATTAGTATTTTAGTATTCCTCTTCTTTCAGTATAGTCTTCTATCATTTAATAGGTTTTCGCTGTTAGCTCATTCATAGGGTATAGCTAATTAACTGTCCTTCATTTGGGTTACATTAGTACACTTCTTAAGGCTCCATACTTCCTATTCTTATTATCTGGATCTACTAGATACTGACAAATGATTGTTGCTCTAATAGTACTGTAAATAATAGCTATTCCAGACAATTGTAAATACTACGCAACATCCCTCCCAGACCTCAGCCCACTTCTCAGTTTCCTGAATCCTATTACTACAGAGGTTAATTTTATTCCCTCACACACTACACCTATTTAATACTCTTTACTCTCACCCTACCTCAGAAACTGACCGCTCACAACCTCACTGTGTCCTAGATCCAACTCACAATCCTTTCCTTCCCAGCAAGAGTCTTATCTTCTTTCCATCCTTTCTAATAACTGGCTAGTGGCACCTCAATTTCACCAATAACACAGTTAACATTATACGCAGCCAAAGGATCTCCTATCCCTTCTATAATTGCTGCTACTGTAAAGGTCATAGAATGCTATCTTGCTGTCTTGAACCATTTTGCCTTACCCCTCCAACTGATCACAAAAAAGAGTAGGTG
>CM052539.1:140382040-140397631 GCA_028533065.1 Trachops cirrhosus
GAACCTAAACAACAAAACAAAGAAACAAGTAAATTATAACAAAGGACACTGAAATGGAGGACGGGATGTCAGTGACCAGAGGGGAGAGGGGAGGGAATTTCAGGGGAGAAGGGAAGGGTTTACAGGAACAAATATAGAGGACACATGGACAAAACTACGGGGCTTGGAAATGGAAGGGAGGTGGGGAGGGATGGGTGGGCGGGCTGGAATGGGAGTAAAAGATTGAAACTGTAAAAAAAAAAAAATAGTCTTGGATATTCAGAAAAAAATTAAAAATCTCCCACGGGTGTTTTCAGTAGCATTTGAGCTAATTCTTAAAGAATTTCTAGAATTTTTTCATGTGGTAAAGCCAAAGAAAACCATGATAAAGGAGATTTCAAAGGAGAAGTTGTGTTCACAATATAACAAATTTAATTAAAAAGAAGCGCAGCAGCTTCTTCCTAAGCCTTTGTATAGCCTCTCCTCAATTAAAAGGCCGTGACCTTGCACATCTCAGTCTCCCCTAAGGCCTAGTTCAAAATCAACTTCCTCATAATGGCCTTCCCCCTGGACACTCAGTAGCAGCTCCACTCGCTCATATGCAATCCTGAACAATTTGTTACTCAAGAGGTATTTTATGTCTTGTGCCAAAATGTAAAAAACAGTCTTTCTGATGTCAGAGAGTGATCTCTAAATCCCAAATTATCTTCATAGTTTTTGCACATTTTACAAACTCAATCGTGAAAATGCACAGTTTTCAACCTTCCCTCAAAATGTCTTTATGGAGTGATCTAATCTGACTTACATGCTAAGCATATGGCTAGAAAATCGATAAATACATAAATAGCAATTCTACAGTGCCTGATAGCTTACAAAGGGTTTCATATCCACTGTTTTATATTGTTTTTGCAACAGTTTTGTGAGTTAGGTATCATCCAGGCACTTGTTTATCAACAAAACTTATTTTGCTTTCACTATTGTGTCAAGCTTAAGGCCTACTGCCGAAGTAGTACGAAGCATGTAAATAAATAGAATACAATGGAAAAGTATTGACGTAGAAGCAGGAGGGCTTTATGGACTGGCAATGTGGCAGCTTTCTGTTGAGATGGACATGAGAGCCCCAAATAAAGAATGATAGGTGGACCAAGTTGTCAAGGATGGACAGTACCTGAAAGTCAGGAAGAAAGGGCATACAGACAAACAAAGGGCATATGTGAATGTATAGACCTGACACCACATGACCCACTTGAGGAACAGCAAATAATTTGCTAAGCTGAAGGGCAGAGGCAGCATGGAGTGAATTTCAAGTAAGAGTGAAGAGTTAGCCAGAGGGCAGAGAGGAAAGACATTGTGCACTAGTTATATTACTTCTGTTTTATTATGTAAGCAAGTAAAGTTGCTAAAGGATTTTAAGCAAGGGAGTTCTGTGGTCTAATTTATAATTTGGAATGTTAGTGCTGAACATATTGTCACAAATTATTCAGGTAAACAACAATAAAATTTTCAAAGGAAGTAATGACACACTAGTGAGCAAAAGTAGTGTTGAGTTTCTGAGCACAGAGGCACATCAATCTGCATCTGATTTTGTAAATTAAAAATTGTACTGAGGTGTCAACAGTACAATTCAATGCAGCAATGTAAATAAGATTTTTCAGGATTTCAAAACAACTCTATCCCCCCCAAAAGAAAATACAAAAAGGAAAAAAAGACTTGACTCACAAAATGCAGTTTTTGTTAACAAATCATATATATCTCCTGTTTTTAAAATATTTTTAGGTTAACTTGTTTATTTATTCTTATGCCCCTCCATTAAAATTGAAAATCAGTTGTATAAGTCTTCACATATAAAGGACCCATGGACAAAGCCAAAGTGGGGTAGGATTGAGGGTGGGAGGTAGGAGTCTGTGGGGCAGGAGTTAGTGGTGGCGGGAAATGGAGACAACTGTACTTGAACAATTAAAAAAAACTGACATTTTCTTTCTCAATTACTCTTTCTTATTTTTTAAAAATATATAAAAATGGCATTTGTATCAATTTCAAATGTCATCGATAGTACTTCATGTAGCGACAGCATTAATCAGTAAAATGTATCTTACCTTTTTTTAAAATCCAAAAATATGCAAAGGTATTTTATGGACTTTCACCCATAAAAGTAGCTTAGTACACCATTAAAATTTACTTAAGACTCAATAAAGTAAATTAACTGTCTAAGTAAGACAGCAAGACAAGGTACAGTTTAGGTACTTTCCTTGCCAACAACTGTTTCTATGCTAACATGCTAATGTACTGTTTGGGAAAATGCCAAAGATGATATTATGAACATTTCCCCTCTCTTCCTGTGTGTTCCAAAAAGAAAAAGTTACTCTATCTGAACATATAGAATAAATCTCCTTGTCTCAAAAAAGTGGGGATAAATTTGTCATACAGTGTGATGCTGTAGGTTTGGAGGGACTTGTAAATGAATTTTAGTTCTACTATTGTCCAATTGTGAGACAGGGTAAGTTGATTGACTTCATGTAACTTGTTTCCTTCACAACAAAATGAAGATATTATATGTTAAGAATCAAATAATATGTTCTATATTAAGGGTTTAGCAGTGACTGTCATAGTAATGTATACACCTGTTACTGTTATTAATATTTCTATTATTAAAATACTTCTTTCTCTTCTGCCTACTGCGTAATAAAGTATTTTCTTTTAGGGAGAAATTACACTTACCACAAAACTCCTGTCAGCCCATCATTTTATCTTTCAACATATTTTTAAGGGCATATTATGGTATGTCACAGTAGTTAAGAAATCTACTGCTATAAAGTTTTACCCTTAATTTTTGTGCATGTTTTTAACTTTAAGCTCCAAAACTAGTTTTAGGTGATCTTAGATTTTTACTACCTACTGGAATATAAGCAAATTATCACATACACATATACACACACATTCAGGTATCTCCCATTATAAGTTTTGGGGAATCTCAAAATGATTTTTCAAGGGTCATGAGAGTCAAAAGTAATTCAACACACTCACAAAAGGGAAAAAAATATCTGTAAGAACAAGAAGTATAAAAAAGTCCTGACATATTGACCTTATCACTAACAGATTACAATGTGATTATGTTACTGTGCATAAAGAGTCAAAAAACTCACAAATACCTATAGAGTATAGGAAACTAGAAAAAGTACAAAATAGACTTGCAAAATAACCAAATGTAGTTTGAAGAAATAAAACTTATAAAAATATAATGCAGTAAAACTGTAAAATGTAAAATAATTATAAAAAATAAATACAATTAAATAAAGTATAAAAATAAAATTTAAAAATATGTTCATTGGACATGTTTGACAGTAAACTAGGAACATTAGTACAGTAGGAAAAAGTAGAAAACTGGAAGAAAGGTCAACAAAAAGTATCCAGAAAGCAGCAAAAAGAGATTAAAACATGGAAAAATGAGAGAATGTAAAAGACAAGAAGGTTTAGTGGAAAATTCCAGAAGGAAATGATAATATTTCTAAATGTGTATGTACCTAATTACACAGTCTCAAAAGAAAAAGCAAATATTGATAGTAGCAGAAGGAACACACCCAGAGGAGAGGAATACCCAGCGGTCGCCGCCACTCTCAGACCTCCGGCAGCAGCAGTTGTCTTCTCCACGTAGAAACAGGACGAGGAGATTTAGAATCGAGCCTCTTCTCCCTTCTTCCTCCAGGGAGACTTTTTTTGATCTTCAGCTACATCTAAGCTTCGTGAGGATCCTTACCATCAAAGACAAAGGCCAACATGTAACCACAACGACAGATCCTCAGCCCATAAATCCCCTTGTACTTATTGAGAATCTCAATATTCTTGTGGTCAAGAAATTCTGATGTGGAGGATATCTTCTTAAAATATGGCAAAATTGTGGGTTGCTCTGTTCATAAGGGCTTTGCTTTCTTTCAAAATATTAATGAGAGAAATGCCTGGCCTGTCAAGAACAGGGCAGAACGATTGCTGGCCAGGTTTTAGACCTTAATCTGGCCACAGCGTCCAAAGTGAACCCAGGAAAAGCTGGTCTGAAACAATCTGCAGTGGAGGTGTATGGCTCCTCTTCTGACTTGGACTCTGACTTTCAATGGGATTATTATGAAAGAGTGTACAGTTACCAAGCACACGTTCCTCCTCCTCCTCCTATTGCTGTGGCTGAAGTGCCCTGGAGATGCCAGTGTGTATCAGGAAACACCTCATGAAGGGGCAAAAGTGGCTTTAATTCTAAGAGTAGAGAGCAAGGATCTTCTTCCAAGTCTGGAAAGTTGAAGGGAGATGATTTTCAAAACATTAAGAAGGAATTGACCAATATAAAACAAAAAAGTGGATTCTGTACTGGAAAGCCTGGAAATTTTTAAAAAAGAAACAGAGCAAACAAGGAGAGATGAAGAATAAGTCAGAAGAGGAGCTGAGTGGTAGCTCCCTGAAGAAAGATGAGACCAATGCGAAGATGGTGTCTGAGGCAGATGCAGATGATGATGCTGAGGAGGGGGGCCTACTGGATGATGAAGATAATGAAGATTGGGGAGTTGACCAGGTGGAGTTGATCAAGGACAATGAAAAAGATGGAGAAAGGAGAGGATGACAGGGAGAGCGCCAATGGCGAGGACAACTCACTCACATAGTGAAGTTTAGAAATCTTGTCCCATTATTTCTTTACCTAAGCACTTGTCTAAGATCAAAATTTTTACCAGATACTCTCCCCTAGCATCTTCCAGCACATGCTCACTCATCTCCCCATCCTTGTTTCTGTGTTCGTTAATTCATATTGCCCTGTGCCTAGTACTACTTTCACTTCCTTTGACTTTCCTAGTAGTTGTCTTATCCTGTAATTTTTGCTTTAAATTTTGATGCGTCTTTATGACTTTACAATAAAAAGGGTGCATGGTTTTTATCAACTGTCTCCAAAATAATCTCTTGCCATGCAGGGAGTTCAGTTCTTTTCATTCATATATGAGTTCAGTAGTTGCTTCCCTAACTGCTAATGCAATCTCATTAGTTGAGTAGCACCTGAGAGCAGCTTTGAGTTAGAGGTATATTTGTTAACCCCACATAAGAGTGTTCTGTGGGGCTATGCAACACAAATGTAGCCAGGTATTGTTGTGCATAAGAGTTAGCGTGTCAAAGGAAATGCATGTTCAGGAAAATAATTAATGTAATAGTCTTGAGATTTGCTTTCTAAAGTTGATACTGTGGATTATTTTTTATGAACAACCTGATGTTTGGAGACTTTTTTTTCTCCAGATAAACACATCCCAATTAAACCAAAAATTTTGAGGGAAAAATCCTTGTTTTTTTAATAATGGCTTATTTCAAATTCTTTATGATACAGTGGACTCCAAAAACCCCCTAGAATGTACCCAATATATTTTTCTTTGAGTCATAGCCATTATTATGCATACCAACACATGCTAATTAAATTAGGTTTTGTTGGGGTGGATATTTTATTAAGGAGACAAGTAACTTTGATATAGAGTGGAAACTTTCAAAATTGCTTTTATATCCTAATGAAAAAATCGAGGATATTTACATTAACCCTTTTCATCAGTGCTTTGTGGTCTAGTTGGTGCCCTCTTTTGAGATATTTGTTGTGTGCTAAAATGTTTCATCCTTAAATAGAAGAGGTTCAAACATGTCAGGATTTTAAGGAAATTAAAATAACTGGATAATAAAACTTACTTCCAAAAAAGGAAAAAAATTTATAATTATAGTGGGAGATTGCAATATATCTCCCTTAGTAAATGGTAGAACAAACATAAAAATTAAGTAAGGCTATAGGAGATTTTCAAAATATAATTTTAAAAAATGACTTATACCTATGATATCCTACCATTGTAAAATACATATTTTCCAAGCACACATGGAACATTTAGAACTTTGACTATATACTGTGCCATAAAGTACATGTCAACAGATATCAAAGGATTGGAACCACAAAGAAAAACAGAAAGGGCACAAGTTAACTTCTGTGGCTTTGCCAGTTTTATAGCTTACCAGGGATGGTAATAACATGAACAGTCACTTCATAGTAATTTGTTAAGCTATGTAGCAGTGTTTTATGTACTAATTTATATGATTAATATTTTAATATGAATCACAATATTTTAAAAATAGATCTGGACCATACAAAATATGTCTTCTGACCACAATGTATTTATGTCAAAAAATTATGCAGAAAATGATAACTAAAAATTTTCTCATATTTTCAGAAATTAAAAAACATATTCTAAATCTCATATAGGTCAAAGAAATATTATACAAGAAATTAGAAAATATTTTGAAATGTATAATAAAAATGTTATATAGCAAAACTGATAGAAATCATCTAAATCCACAGAAAAAATATTATTAGCAAGAAATGTATAACATAATAAGCCCTGACCAACATGGCTCAGTTGATTGAGCATTGTCCTGCAGAGCAAAATGTCACCTGGGTTGCTGAACCAGTCCCTGGTTGTGGCATGTGTGAGAAGCAACCAATGGATGATTCTCTCACACTGCAATGTTTCCCTCCCTCTCTTTCTCCCTCCTTTCCCCTCTCTCTAAAGATAAATAAATAAATAAAATCTAGGAAAAGAAATGCATATAATTACAAAATTTGAAAATAAAATAAGTATATTAAATATCTATCTTAAGTATTTAGAAAACTATTAAAAATAAAGGCAAAGAAATGTACAGAAGGAAAATTGTAAATAGAAAAATAAATAAAATGTTTTAAAAACATAAAATAGAGAATAACAACAAATTTAAAATTGTGTATTTGAAAAGATAAATCCTTTGGTAAGATTGATCAGGAAGACAGGGAGGGGAAGAAGGAGGAAAAGAAGCAGGGGGATATTAAGAATGAATAGGAAAGAGGTTCTGGGCAAGATGGAGGTGTACGTAGATACATTTCTCCTTTTTGCACAACCAAAAGAAGGAAACAACTAATTTAAAAATGAAAAACCACCAGAACTGCCAGAAAATTGAACTGTATGGAAGTCTGACAACCAAGGAGTTAAAGAAGAAACATTGATCCAGGCTGGTAGGAGGGGCGCAGATAGGTAGCCAAAGTTAAGAGGACACATGGCAAGGTGGCAACTGGGAAATGAGGCAGTCCCACATTCGTGTGGGGATAAACTGGGAGGAACAACTGGGAAAAGAGACAGAACACACAACCCAGGGTTCCAGCGTGGACAAAATAAAGCCTCAGAACCTCTGGCTGTGAAAATCTGTGGAGATTGTGGTAGCAGGAGAATCTGCCAGTTTCTTGAAAGCAAGGCAAGACCCAAGCAACTGACATTGTTTTTTCTCTGACCCCTCACCCACAAACAGCACCAAAAAGCAGAAGTGGGTTGTTCCACCTGCTGAATACCTAAGGTTCCACCCCTTACAACATAACGGGTAAACTAAGACAAAGAAATCTGGCCCAAATCAACAGATCAAAATGCCAGAAAAAGAACTAAGTGACAAAGAGATAGCCCACCTATCAGATACAGAATTTAAAACACGGGTAATCAGGATGCTCACAGAAATGGTTGAGTACTGATGCAAAATAAAGGAAGAAGTAAAGCCTATAAAAGTGAAATAAAGAAAAAATATATAGGGAATCAACAGTGAAGGGAAGGAAACCAGAACTCAAATCAATGATTTGGAACAAAAGGAAATAGTAAACATTCAACCAGAACAGAATGAATAAAACAAAAATTCAAAAAATGAGATATTTAGAAACCTCTGGGACAACCTTAAATGTTCCAACATCCACATCATAGGGGAGCCAAAAAGAGAAGAGGAAGAGCAAGAAATTGAAAACTTATTTGAAAGAATAATGAAAGAAAACTTACCCAGTTTGGCAAAGGAACTAGATATAAAAGTCCAGGTAGCTCAGAGAGGCCCAAAGAAATTGGACCCAAGGAGGAACACACCTAGACACATCATAATTAAATTACCCAAGGTTAAAGATAAGGAGACAATCTTAAAAGCAGCAAGAGAAAAAGAGACAGCTACCTACAAAGGAGTTCCCATAAGACTATCAGCTGATTTCTCAAAAGAGACCTTGCAGGCAAGAAAGGGCTGGAAAGAAGTATTTGACATCATGAAAGGCAAGAACCTACATCCAAGATTACTCTATCTAGCAAAGTTATCATTGAGAATTGAAGGGCAGATAAAGTTCTGCCCAGATAAGGTAATGTTAAAGGAGTTTATCATCACCAAACCCTTATTATATGAAATGTTAAAGGGACTTATCTAAGAAAAAGAAGATAAAAAATATGAACAGTAAAATGACAGCACACAACTTTCAATAACTGAACCTAAAAAAAACAAGAACAAAAACAAACTAAACAAACCAGAACAGGAACAGAATGACAGAAATGGAGATCACATGGAGGGATTTCAGCAGGGAGGGGGAAGGGGGGAATGGGTGAAAAGGTACAAGGAATAAGAGGCATAATTGGTAGGCACAAAATAGACAGGGGGAAGTTAACAATAGCATAAAAATTGAGAAGCCAAACAACTTAATATGTATGACCCATGGACATGAGCTAAGGGGGGGAATTCTGGAGGGAATGGGAGTACCAGGCAGAGAGGGATAAATGGGAAAAAAAGAATGGGACAAGTATAATAGCATAATCAATAAAATATACTTAAAAAATAAATAGGAGAAATCACTGCAGACAAGGAATAGATAAAAAAGGTGATATTATGAACAAATTTATACATTTCTAGAAAGTGTATTTCTAACAAAAATATGACTGAAGAAGATATGGAAAATCTCAAAAATCTTTTAATGAAATTGAATAAAATATTTTTTTAAAATCTCCTCATAAGTAAGATAACAGAATCCAGAGAGCTACATAAATGAGTTTTCTAAGCAGTCACCGAAGAAACTTTCAGATTTCTATGGACTAAGTTGTGTACTCCCCAGAATTATATGTTGAAGTCCTAACACCCAATATGATGGTATCTGGAGATGGAGTCTTTGGGAGGTAATCAGACAGATGATGTCATGAGGGTGGGGTCCTAATGATGGCAGTGTAAGCTTGGGTTTACGGTGATCTTGCTCACCAGACAGCTAGTGTTTCTATCTCTCTCTCTCTCTCTTTCTCTCTCTTTTGTGTTTGTCACTAGTGTGAGGACACAGTAAGTAGGCAGCCCTCTGTGATACAGGAAGAGTTCTCACCCTAACCCAACCATGCTACACCGTGATCTCAGCCTCAAGAATTGTGAGAAAATAAATAGATGTTGCTTAAGCCACTCAGACAGGTATTATGGCAGATGGAGCAGTAACTTATATATAAGTTCTTTCAGAGAACAGAAAAACATGTTTTAGCCTTCAACTTATTTTATCATCAACTTTACATCAAGCATGAAGGACAGCACAAGAAAGGAGGGAAATTAAAAGCCAGTTTCAGGTTTTACTTTGAATAAAATAAAATTCTTTTTTAAAGGTTATCAAATTAAATTCATTAATGTACAAAAATATATTATGCCCAACTTGGTTTTTGACCATTATAAAATGTTGGCTTAATATTTTAAATAAATATAAATAAATATTTATAAATGAAATTTATAAATACATTTATAAATATTTTTATTTACTTTAATATAAATAAAAACATCAATTAATATATATAACTCACCACTACACCAACATACAAAAGGAGATAAAATTTTGTTAGGGTCCTGTTAAAGGTGAGATCCTATGGTATTTGTCTTTCACCACCTGACTTATTTCACTTAGCATAATGCTTTCCAGTTCCATCCATGCTGTCACAAAGGGTAGGAGCACCTTCTTTCTTTCTGCTGCATAGAATTCCATTGTGTAAATGTACCATAGTTTTCTGATCCATTCATTTACTTATGGGCACCTAGGTTGTTTCCAGCACTTGGCTATTGTAAATTGTGCAGCTATGAAGATTGGAGTGCATAGGTTCTTTTAGATTGGTGTTTCAGGGTTCTCAGGAAATAAACTTAGCAGTGGAATTGCTGGGTCAAAAGGCAAATCCATTTTTAGTTTTCTGAGGAAATCCCATACTGTTTTCCATAGTGGTTGTACCAGTCTGCATTCCCACCAACAATGCACTAAGGTTCCCTTTTCTCCACAACCTCTCCAATACTTGTTGTTTGTTGCTTTATTGGTGACTTAAAATATTTTTGATGCACATTTTGTGTAGGCAATTCTGAATTTTAATATTTTTTAAAATTACAAAAATGGTACACAAATCTGGCCTTAATAGAATAACACAACTGTATACTAGTGAAGCATATGAGTAGACCATAGTTACATCTGATTGCCTTATAAGTTCTGTTTTGAATCAACTACTTACAAATTAGCTTATTTAACTCACACTTATTATTAATTTGACAGGAAATTTTTAAAGAGAAATGTGTGACTCTATTTTCAACTATTTTTTAAATATTTCACAAGTAAAGGCATCTTTAGTTGTTGAAAGGTACAGTTAAAATGATTCACTCTATAGTAAACACTGTTCAAATTTAGTATTCAAAACATCATTACTGTTTTTTAAAACTTTTTTCCTTTAATCTATCTATTTATATTGAGGTAAATTATCTATATTGATTGGATTTATTTTATTCTCAATTAGGAAAGTTCCAGTAAAGTTAAAAAATACATTTTTAAGATATATTCTATTTTTCATTGCCAGGAATGGAAGTTTTATAAGAAATAAATTAGTTGGATAATGAAATTGTGATTGACTAATTTCCCTCAAGTCATATGTAAACTGTTAAGAATTTTTTACTTAGAGAGATCTAAGATGATGGCAGAATAGGTAAGTGTTATGCTTACCTCCTGCCAGACCCAAATCAAAATTACACCTAAATGTATACATCAATAAGCCTAAATAACCAACTAAACACTAGCTTAATAGAAGTCTTATAACTAGGGATATAGAGAAATCATTCCAAGAATAGTAGAGTGGAGAAGCAAAAAAAGCTGGCCCCACATCCACATGTGGTGGTTGAAATTCTAGTGGGATATCCCAGCTGCAAAATCCTCCTGTGTGGCCCTGGCTGGTGTAGCTCAGTGGATTGAGCATGGGCTGAGAACCAAAGGGTCTTCAGCTTGATTCCCAGTCAGGGCACATGCCTGGGTTGCAGGCCAGGTCCCCAGTGGGGGCCATGTGAGAGGTAACCACACATTGATGTTTCTCTCCCTCTCTTTCTCACTCCCTTCTCCCCTCTCTAAAAAGTAAATAAATAAATAAGATCTTTAAAAAAATCATTAAAATGTTTTTAAAAATTCTCCCATGTGGAGCAAAGGGTCCCCACCTCACACTGAGCTGCCCAGCCTGGAACACCAGTGCCAGAAAAAATCCCACATAACATCTGGCTAAATATCAGCAGGGATTTTATACTTACAAATAATCACTTTAAATGTAAATGGCTTAGATGTTCCAATTAAAAACATGAGGTTTAGCAATGAAGAAGAAAACCAAATCCATATATCAAAATATAGTGTCTAAAAGAAACTCACTTCAGATCTAAAACATACAAGGACTGAAAGTAAAGGTATGGAAAAATATATTGCATGAAAATGGGGTAGCAATACTTATATCAAATAAAACAGACTTTAAAACAATACCTATAATAGGAGACAAAAAAGGACATTTATAAGATAAAGGGATCAATCTAACAAGAGGATATAATTGTAGTAAATATTTATACATTCAACATAGGAACAACTAAATATGTAAATTAAATCTTGATGCACATAAAGAGAGAGATGGGGAGTAATACATTCATAGTAGGAGATTTTAACACCCCATTGACATCAATGTATCTTCCAGACAGAAAATTAACAAGGGAACAATGGCCTTAAATGACACACTAGGTCTATTCAATTTAATTGATATTCAAAGAGCTTTTCACCTCAAAACAGCAAAATATACATTATTCTTAAGTGCACATGAAACATTTTTTAGGATAGACAATATATTAGACCACAAAAGAAGTCTCAATAAATTTAATAAGATTGCAAATATATCAAGCATTCTTCTTTAATCAAAAATGACATGAACTTAGAAGACAATTACAAGAAAAAATAAAAAGACACCCAAACACAGGGAGGCTAAATAACATGTTACTAAACAACGAATAGACTCACAATCAGATCAAGAAAAAATCAGAGTTCCAGTGAAGATGAAGGTATAGGTAGACATGTCTTACCTCCTCACACAACCACAAAAAGAATTACAACTAAATGTCAAGACAAACACCCAGAACTGTAAGAAAATAAAACTGTGTGGAAGTTCAATAACCAAGGATTTTAAAAAGCCATAATTGTCCAGACAGGTAGCAGGGGCAAAGATGCTGAGATGGGGAAGAAAAGCAAGGAGACACTGTGTGGTGCAGAGAGGCAGCAGTGGCTGAATGGGCATGGGTGGTCTCACAATCACATGTGGAAGATAAAAACTGGAAGGGACACTTTGGGAGCAAGTGATCTAAGCCCAAGGGCAGACCACACAGCACAAGGATCCAGTGCTGGGAAGATAAATCCTCGTAACTTCTGGACATAAAAACCAGTGTGAGTTGGGATGGTGGAAGTAACTGCTGGATTATCAGGAAACTTCACTTAAAGGGCCTGCATGGCCTTAAAAATTATGCAAACCCACCAATACTGGGATTCAACACCAGGGCAACAGCTGGAAGGGCACCAGTTGCATACAAAGAATGAGTGAAGTGACAGGCAATGGGGCAAGTGCCAGGCAAACCCACAAAACCCAGGCATTGGCACAGCCCACTGTCTGAGCCATCCCTCCCCAGACAGCCACAAATCAATGAAGTGGGTTGCCCCACACTGGTGATTACCTAAGGCTCTCCTCCAATTTATAGGGAGCTTTTACAAGGAGTCAAAGCAGTTCTATCAAATACACAGAAAAAAACACAGAAAGACTTCTGAATTGAGGAGACAAAGAAATATAACCCAAAAGAACTAAGCAAAGAGGAGAGAGCCAACCTATCAGATGCACAGTTCAAAATACTGTTGATCAGGATGCTCACAGAACTCATTGAGTATGGCAAAAACATAAAGGAAGAAATGAAAGTTACACTAAGTGAAATAAGGAAAAATCCACACGGAACCAAGAGTGAAGGAAAGGAAGCTAGGATTCAAATCAATTACTTGGAACAGAAGAAAGAAATAACTATTCAACCAGAACAAAAAGAAGAAACAAGAATTCAAAACATTAAGGAAAGTATAAGAAGACTTTAGGACATCTCCAAATGTGCCAATATCTTAATCATCGGGAGATGCTAAAAGGAGAAGAAGAGCAAGAAGTTGAAAACTTAATTGAAAAAATGATGAAACAAAACTTCCCTAATTTGGCAAAGGAAACAGATATACAAGTCCAGGAAGCACAGAGAGTCCCAAATAATTTGGATCCAAAGAGGGCCACACCAAGATATATCATAATTAAAAATGCTAAAGGTTAAGACTTCCAGCCAAGTTGGAGGCATAGGTAAATATACTTCATTTCCTCCCACAACCAAAGAAGGACAACAACCAATTTAAAAACAAACACAGCCAGAACTGCCAAAAAATTGAACTGTATAGAACTCTAACAGCCAAGGAGTTCAAGAAAAAACATTCATACAGACTGTGCCACAACACAGCAATGTGGGTTGCTCCACCCTGGTGAATACCTAAGACTCCACCTCTTACAATGTAATGGGTGGGCTGAGACAATTAAATATGGCCCCAATCAAAGAACCGATCAAAATTCCATAAAAAGAACTAAGCAACGAGAAAATAGCCAACCTATCTGATGCAGAGTTCAAAACACTGGTAAGCAGGGTGCTCACAGAAATGGTTGAGTACAGATGCAAAAAAAATAAAAGAAGAATTGAAGACTATACAAAGTGAAATAAAGGAAAATATACAGTGAACCAACAGTGAAAGGAAGGAAATCAGGACTCAAAACAATAATTCGGAACAAAAGGAAGAGTAAACATTCAACCAGAACAGAATGAAGAAACAAGTATTCAAAAACATGAAGAGAGGTTTAGGAACTTCTGTGACAACTTTAAATGTCCCAATGTTCAAATCATTGGGGTGCCAGAAAGAGAAGAGGAATATCAAGAAATTGAAAATTTATTTGAAAAAATAATGAAGGAGAATTTCTCCAATCTGGCAAAGGAACTAGACATAAAAGTCCAGGAAGCCCAGAGAGTCCCAAAGAAGTTGGAGCGAAAGAGGAACATACCAAGGCACATCATCATTAAGTTACCCAAGATTAAAGATGAAGAGAGAATCTTAAAAGAAGCAAGAGGAAAGGAGTTACCTACAAAAGAGTTCTCATAAGGCTATCAGCTGATTTCTCAAAAGAAACCTTGCAGTTAAGAAGGGGCTGAAAAGAAATATTTCAAGTCATGAAAAGCAAGGACCTACATCCGAGATTACTTTATCCAGCTTTCATTTAGAATGGATGAGCAGATGAAGTGCTTCCCAGATAAGGTCAAGTTAAAGGAGTTCATCACCAAGCCCTTATTATATGAGCTGTTAAAGGGACTTATCTAAGAAATTGAAGAAGCAGGGACCATCGTGGCTTGCACCGGCGCCACAACCCGGAGTTACTTTTTTGAGTAAAAGTCTGGGTGCCTACAGCCGTGAGCTTGGAAAAAGGACGGGCATTCTGCGGGATCCCTGGTGCCCAGGACGTAAATTCGGGGGAGGTTCCAGCCCCTCAGAATTCACAGTGTACACACCCGTAAACCTGGAAGGGGGGCGCGCGGGCGCACACTTTGCAGTGAGCTATCCAAGGAGTGCTGAAGAGAGCGCCTGAGGCCTGAACTCTGGTGAGAGGCGCCAGCTTACACACCCGTGAAGGGACGCACGTGTGCAGGAACTCCTCGGTGAGCGCCAAAGGGAGTGCTTGGGAGTACACAGATTGGTGCCTGGGGCATTGGGCCCACCAGGCTGGACCTGGGGACAGTGCGCCAGAGGCTGACAGAGCTCTGAACAGGAAGTGGAACAAAGCTACTGCGTTTGCCACTAAGTCTGCTGCAGCCAGCAAAACCAGGAAAACCAGTTTGGCCAGTTTGAAACCAACAAAGGGTTTGTGTGTGTGTGTGTGTGTGTGTGTGTGTGTGTGTGTGTGTGTGTGTTTTGTTTTTTTTTTTCTTTTCTTTTCTTTTTTCTATTTTTGCTGGATTTTTTTATTAAGTAACTTTTCATTTTATAATTTTTCTTATTATTATTTCATTCAGTTACTTATGTTTCTATTTCCTTCTAGTGTGGATCCTTCAACCTTTCTTTCCAAATTTATATCTTCATTATATCTCCTGCTTATTGCCTTCATTTCTTAAAATATTTTTTCTTTTAACCTGCAAGTAATAGCATATCTGTATTGTTATTTCATTGTACTTACACTTTTTATCGAAATAGTATTTTAGTATTCCTCTTCTTTCGGTACAGTCCTCTATCATTTAATAGGTTTTCCCTATTAGCTCATTCATAGGGTATAGCTAATTAACTGTCCTTCATTTGGATTACATTAGTACACTTCTTAAGGCTCCATACATCCTATTCTTATTATCTGGATCTAGTAGATACTGACATATGATTGTTGCTCTAATAGTACTGTAAATAAGAGC
>CM052539.1:140398131-140471861 GCA_028533065.1 Trachops cirrhosus
TTTGCAGGAACAAATATAGAGGACACATGGACAAAACTACGGGGCTTGGAAATGGAAGGGAGGTGGGAAGGGATGGGTGGGTGGGCTGGAATGGGAATAAAAGATTGAAACTGTACTGAATAATCTAAAAAAAAAAAGAAATTGAAGAAGATCAAAAATATGAACAGTAAAAGGACAACAAACTCATAACTATCAACAACTGAACATAAAAACAAAAACAGAAATAAAAATAAACTAAGAAAACAGCCAGAACAGGAACAGAATCACAGAAATGGAGATCACATAAAGGGTTATCAGCAGGGAGAGGGTGGGGGAGAGTGGGGGAAAGGGTACAGGGAATAAGAAGCATAAATGATAGGTACAAAATAGTCAGGGAGAGGTTAAGAATAGTATGGGAAATGGAGAAGTCAAAGCACTTATATGTATGACCCATGGACATGAACTAAGGGTGGGGAATGCTGGTCGGAGGAGGGGTGCAGTGCAGAGGGGAATAAACGGGAGAAAAAAATGGGACAACTGTAATAGCATAATCATTAAAATATATTTTAAAAAATAAAATAAAATAAAATACTGAGCTCCCTCTTTGCTTAAAAAAAGACTCAAAACCATAGCACTACTAGAAGAAAACACAGGCAGTGATATCTCTTAGTAATATTTTACTTTTAGTAATATTTTTCCTGATATTTCTCCTTGGGCAAGTGTAACCAAAGAAAACTAAAAAACTGGACTACATCAAACTAAAAGGTTTTGCACAGCAAAGGAAAACATCAACACAATGAAAAAACAGCCTACTGAATGGATGAAGGGATTTCCCATATGGGATTAATATCCAAAATTTATAAATTACACATATTACACAACACCTAAAAAACAAACAATACAATTAAAATATGGGAATTAAAAAACCTGAATAACGATTTCTCCAAAGGGACATATAGATAGCCAATAAACATATAAAAAGATTCTCTACTTCACTAATCAGAGAAATATAAATTAAAACTGCAATGAGATATTACCTCACACATTTCAGAATGACCATTATCAAATCAATAAACAAGTGTTAGCCAGGATGTGGGGAAAAAACGAATCCACATGCACTACTGGTGAAAATCCATTTAGTGAAGCCATTATAGAAAACAGTATGGAGGTTCCTCAAAAAATTAAAAAAGAAACTGCCTTCTGACTCAGTGATTCTACTGTGTGTATATTCAAATAAACCCAAAACACAAATTAAAAAGAATATATGTATCTCTGTGTTCATTGCAGAGTTATTTATCATAGCCAAGATAAGGAAGGAACCCAAGTGCCTATTAATAGATTAGTGAATTTAAAAAATAGTGGTATAGTTATATATACATTGAAATACCACTGAGCCAAAAAATAATGAAATCTAACTATCTGTGAAAGCATGGCTGGACATAGAGGATATTATGCTCAGTAAACTAAATCAGACAACAAAAGACACATACAACATAATTTCCCTTATATGTGAAATCTAAAAAAAATAATAAATGAACAAAATAGATACGGACTCACAGATACAGAAGTCATACTGATGGTTGCCAGATGTGAGCGGATTTGAGGGGCTAGGTAAAAAAGGTGAAGGGATTAAGAAGAGCAAATTGGTAGTTACAAAATGTAACTACTTTTTACAGAGATGTAAAGTACAGCATAGGGAATATAGTCAATAGTGTTGTAATAACTATGTACGGTGCCAGGTGGGTACTTGGAAGGACCACTTTGAGTTTTTTCTTTTTTATTCTTGTTTGTTCTATTACAGTTGTCCCAATTTTCCCCCTTTGCTCTCCTCCACCCAGCCCACCCCCACTCCCACAGTCAATCCCCACACTATTGTCCATGTCCATAGGTCATTCATACATGTTCTTTAACTAATCCTTTCCCCTTCCTTCCACTATCCCTCCCCCCTTTCCTTTGTAAGCTGTCAGTCTGTTCCATGTTTCCATGTCTCTGGTTCTATTTTGCTCATTAGTTTATATTGTTCATTAGATTCCTCTTATAGGTGAAATCATATGGTATTTGTCTTTCACTGACTGGCTTATTTCACTTGCCATAATAATCTCTGGTTCCACCCATGCTGTTGCAAAGGGTAGGAATTCCTTTTTCTTTCTTTCTGCTGCATAGAATTCTATTGTGTAAAAATACCACAGTTTTTTAATCCATTCATCTACTGATGGGCACTTAGGCTGTTTCCGACACTTGGCTATTGTATGGGGTCTGGCAGAAGTAATGCCTGCCAGAGTGTAGTTGGTAGGGTAATACTATGGGTGTAATAATTTATAGTTTTAATTTAAACATTTCACCTACAATGTCATACGGTGTGCTTGAGTATGATGTCATGTTACAGAATTACATGCTTATGACTTTGTAATAAAAGGGGTGTTATTTGTGCCAGACCCTATATACAGCACTGATACAAACATAGAGGTGCATAAGTTCTTTTGAATTGCTGTTTTGGGATTCTTAGGTATATTCCCAGCAGTTCCATTTTTAATTTTTTGAGGGAATTCCATACTGTTTTCCATAGTGGCTGCACCAATCTGCACTTCCACCAACAGTGTGCTTGGGTTCCCTTCTCTCCACATCCTCGCCAAGGGACCACTTCGTAAAGTACAGGATTGTTTAACCACTAAACTATACAATTGAATCTAATACAAAATAATACTGAGTAGAAAAGATTAATCATATATTTGGATGCACTAAAAGAGGCTACTTTTTAAAGTTTCCTTAAGGAGAAATATATAATACAGGGTATTTTTGTGAGGCAAATAAATAGAAATATGTAATAAATGGCCAAAAAATGATACTTAACAAAATTAACCTAAATGTAAAAATCAATTAACTTCAATTCTTCATTGAATTATCTGGCTGCTTCATGAGAAATTATGCCCAAGAGAAGGGGAAATATAGTTTTCTTTATAATATATAATATATATTATTATATTATATAATATATATAATATATAATATATATATTATTTATATATAATATATAAAGAAAAGCCTGATTTCTGAGTTCTTAAATCTCAAGAACATGAATGTTCATTTTGACTTATAAAATGCCCTACTGTGTCTGTTAATTCATGTGGCTTAGTTTAATTGCTAATTTAGTGTTGTTTCTGGGGTACTCAAAGTTCACTGATGAAGACTCACATAATGAAGTATTATGTAGACTAATTAATTAATGCATAATACCACACAAAGCCATATAAAGTTATTGCAAGTGCCTACTGTTATCATCATACATGTCAGACTTAATTTTGCCTCTGAATCCACTAAGCTCAGTATTTCATTTAATATGGCAGTAGCCCACATTCTTCCCTACCTCCTCATTGTAGAAACATTCTATTTAGCAGAAAATTAGAGAAAGAAGTTGGATTTTGAATAAGGGAAACCATATATTTTTATTAAAGTATAGTTTACATACAATATCATATGAGGTTCAGGTGAACAACATAATCATTTAACATTTATATATCTTATGAAATGATCATCACAATAAAGCTAATAATTATCTGTCCCTATGCAAAGTTACACTATTGACTATATTCTATATGCTGTACATTAAATCCCCATGAGTTATTTATTTTATAACTGGAAGTTTGTACCACAGCCATCCCCTCTGGCAAACAAACCATCAGTTTATCTCCCTTATCTATGAATCTGTTTCTGTTCTTGTTTGTTTTTTTGTTTTGAGTTTTTTTATATTTCAAGTATAAGTGAAATTATATGGTATTTGTACTTCTTTGACTTATTTTAATTAGCATAATACCCTCTATATACATCTGTCTGTCATAAATGGCAATATTTAACTTTATTTAACTTTAATATGGCTAAACAATATTTTATTTTATGTTAAATATATAAATATATTATAATGGACACACCAGATATCTTTATTCATTCATCCATAAATGAACACTTAGATTGCTTCCATATCTTGGGCAATGAACATAGGAGTGAATATATCTTTTTGAATTGTTTTCATTTTCTTCAGGTAGTTACTCAGAAGTGGAATTGACATATTATTGGGCACTTCTATTTTTTTTAGAAACCTCCATACTGTTTTCTACAGTGGCTGTACCAGTTTGCAATCCTAAGTGCAGCACACAAGGGTTCTCTTTCCTTCATATCCTCCTCAACACTTATTTCTTGTCCTTTGATAATAGCCAGTCTGACAGTTGTGAGGTGGTATCTCATTGTGGTTTTGGTATGACTGTCCCTGATGTTTAGTAACATTCAGTATCTTTACATTTGTCTGTTGACCATCTCTATGTCTTCTTTGGAAAAAATGTATAATTAGGTTCTTTACCTATATTTTAATTGTTTGTTTTTATGATGTTGAGTTGTTTACATATTTTGCATGTTAACCCCCTATTGGTTATATTATTTGCAAATATATTCTTCCATTCAATGGTTCACTTTCTTGTTTTGTTGATGGTTTCATTCACTGTGAAAAATTTTTTAATTTGATGTAATCCCATTTGTTTATGTTTTATTTTGTTATCCTTGCCTGGGAAGATACATCCAAAAAATTATTTAGACTATATTGTCAAAAAGTTTACTGCCTATGTTCTTTTCTAGGAGTATTATAGTTTCTGTCATACATAGTCTTTAATCCACTTGGAATTAGAGCCTTTTTTTTGTATACAATCTAAGAAAGTTTTATTTTTTGCATATTGCTGTCTAGTAAAAAAACATATATTTCATTTAAATGATAGTTCTTTTATTTACTCATCTTTGGTTTTGCCTAACCCATTTGAAATTCAGTATCATAAGTTTTAAAATGACAACAGTTATATTCTTCTACTAAACAAATATTGGCTGAGTATATGTCATGTTTCAATCCCTTCTTTAGGCACTGGAGATACAACAGGGGACACAATACAACCTCTGCCTCAAGGAATCAAGTGGGAAGTAGGTTGCTTTTGAGAAATACAGCAGAATATATGAATTCATATGGGTTTTCCCCTCAAATCTGAGGTCTCAGGAGAGTTACTTAAGAACAGCTCAGTTTCATTGACTTGTAGGCTATTTTCTTTCCATATCTTTACCTTACCTGCCTAGCCTATACAACAAATAACTTCAGAAATTTCTAAAAATTGAGTTCACCCTCCAAATTATCCGTTCAGATATATTTCAGAAGTTTTAAAAAAATCTTATAATGATCTGTAATCACTTGGTAGTATCTACCATTTGAGGGGCATTCCATCAATTTCTCTATAAGCAATATTTAATTTTCCTTACAATGCTACAATTAGACCCTTTAATATGTTGACATAGTAACTGGTTCTTGTTTTCATCACTCTGCCTCCCACTAGATTCTTTTTTTTTAACATGAGAATCTTTTTTTAAATTCTTTTTTTTTGGTTTGTTTCATAAATTACTTTATTATTCAATTACAGTTGTCTGCATTTTCTCCCCACCACTCCCCTCCACCATATCCAAACCCACCTCCCTCCCTTGCTTCCACCCTCCCTCTTGGTTTTGTCCATGTGTCTTTGATAGTGGTTCCTGAAAACCAAATTCTTGATGAATAGACACATATTATTGTCCTCATTTTAAAGCTCATGACACTGAGTTGTGAAGGTGTTAGTCAAGATCAGAGAACTAGTAAATGGCAAGACTGTCATTTAAATTAAATATATGGTTTGCTTTATTCAAAATCCAGGTTCCCTCTGATTTTCTGCTAAGTAGAGGTTACTATACTGAGAAACTAGGGAACAACTGAAGTCCATTGCCATAAACTAAATGAAGTAGGAAAGATAAAAGTAGGTATTAAGTATAATGTCCAATTCAATAATGAAGACTTTAGTTGGGATGCAACCAGAGCTTTTAATTTGATTAAAAAGCATAAAATTAAGAAAATTTGATGTTTCTTAAGTGTAACATCAAATTAAATAGTACTTTCTCCAAATAAATCTCATCATTAAGCCAGATATTTTAATATATAGAATGTATATTTAAATGATAAAATTAAACTAAGTTTTCATCTTCACTTGAGCTATAAATTGGGAATTTAAATTATTTATGAATGTCTCTGTCTATTTAAAGTTTTACTAGGCACCATACAGTGGAATAAGTAGAGTCAGTGGTAATCCCTTCAAGAAGCTCACTTTCTGGAAAAGAAAACATTTTAGGAAAACGTTAGAATGCTTGCTGAGCAACATTCTCAATGAAGGTGATTAATGTCAAGGAAGAAAAACCTTCCTCTTAATCTGGAAGGAAGAGTGAGGCAAGTTTCTCTTCCCAACGAAACAAGCCAAGACCAGAAGAAAGGAAAATGGGTTCCAGGTGAGAATGCTCTTAGGGAGTTTTATATGACACAAAGAAAAGCAGAACACATTCATTTTCTTTTCCTACCAGCTGTTCTAATGGCATAAAGTGCTGCTGTCCTACTCATATACATCTGCTTGCAGACTAGCATCTGCAGATGATTATCTCCAGGTGTTTGCCTGAAGAAAGATCATGAAAGTCAGTGCAAGCTGGAAGCCTGGCCTCCAGGAGCAGATGCTGGCCTATAGGTTTCTGCAGACCTCTGCAGATATATTTTGAGAAATAAAGTGAGATCAAGTTGCAAAACACAGAGAGGATATAAATTAAGAACTTAGAAAATTACCTTTAGGATATTTAAATGTACATATTTAAAACTTCTTTGTATAAAACTTCTGTGTGGTTCAAGAAAAAAAGTTTGGGTTCTGTATCTCCTCAAAGAAGAATTGTCCTGCCATTTATGCTAACATTTTGTATTTGTTATGACAGCTAGTCTAGAAACCAAGAACCTAGACATTCCAAAGGGGTAAAATCCATACAGAATGAAGCAACCATGGAAAACTCAAAGTCAATGATGATAGGGATCACTACAATATATTGTTCATCAGTGTATTTTTCCTCGTTGAAAACAAAATTAAAAACTCATAAAAAACAGGAGGAAATATCAAGACTCGTATTTACAAACCCCTTTCTAAAGAATATTTCTCCAAAGAACACTCCTGAAATGACCCAGATTAGGCTGAGGAAAATAAAGCTGGATAGATATTTAAGTTTCCTGTTAACTATATATAAATGACACTTATTTGTGCATCCTGGTTGTCCCCATGAGGGTGCTCTTGTACTATCTATTGTCACATGTTCTAGAAGAGTTAATTAATCAAAAATCACAGTGATAGTCAAATTCTTATTTTGCTATAGAATATTAATTATATGTATGTGTACTCATGGCCACACATATCTTTAAAAAGAATGAATGATAGCAAGATATAACAAATGAAAAAGAATGTGGTTTGGTTTGTACCTTTTCCCTAATAAAAGTTATATCATCTTTCTATTGTTTGTTTATTATTTATTTATTTACTATTTGTTCAGTATGAATTCTGTCTGCTAGTAGTAGCAGAAAAAGAAACAAAATACAGTTATGCTGATCTTGACCTAAAAATATTAGGATCTGTGTAGGGATAATAAAACATGTATATAACCCATAATGTAAGTTGTAGTAAACACAAGAGAGATTTTGGTGAAGCAACAAGGGGGAGGTGGCTGGAAATGTCACTTCCAGTTAGGAGAAGCCACAAGGTTTATGGAGGAGGTATCATTCAAACTGGTCTTGAAAATGCATAGGATTTAGGAAGATGAATGTGACAGAGAAATAACATTATAGACAGAATGAAAAGCATGATATATCTATGGTTCCATTTCTTATTTTGTTTGCAAAATAAGCAGAAAGAGTAAATTACAACTTCTATGGTAATTAACCATTGACAAAAGAGAAGATGAACATAAATGTTCTCTAAAAGTAATTTATTTAAGTAAAAATGTAGCAATGTGCTTATATGTAGCATTATATTAGAGGTCTTAGCTAACACAACAGGAGAAGAAGAAATAAGGACTATAAGAATTTAAAAAGAAAAATAAAATAGTCATTATTTATGCATGATACAATTTTCTATCAGGAAAATGCAAAATTAACTACAGAGCAACATACATAAATAAATAAACAGCCAAAACTAAAGTGTAGAAATAAAAAGATGGAGTAGTGCTGATAAATATATTCAGTACAATATTCTAGGCATATATTATTTCAATTATCCTTCACAAAACCATATTAAATGTGTGTCCAAATTCATATTGCATTATTGTGCTCAAATTGGAGTTGAGTAAATTCAGACACACCTCGTAAGTGATAGAACCAGTATTTGAATTCAAGCACTTGGATCCAGAACCCAGACTTCTTAAATCCTATCTATTTTACACTAGAGAATCCTATTAATAATACCAGCATAGTCACCCTGGCCTGGTGCCTGGGTTGGAGCATTGTTCCATGCATCAAAAGTTCTCAGATTTGTTTCTGGGTCAGGACACATATCTAACTTAAGGGTTCAATCCTCGGTTGGGGCACATAAGGGAGGTAACCAATCATTATATTCTTCTCTCTCTTTCTCTCTCTCTCTCTCTAACTTCCTCTCTCGCTCTAAAATTAATAATTAAAATAACCTTGGGTGAGGATATAGTAGTAGTACTAGTAATAATAACAGTAGTAGTAGTAGTAGTAGTAGTAGTAGTAAAATACTGGCATAGCCGACAAGATTGTTAGGAATAAATCTAACAAAAGAAGAGTGAAGGATGTAGTAAGAAAATTATCAAGTTCTAAGAAATGAAATAAAAAGTCTTAAAAAATTGGAGAGGCAAACAATGTTCAAAGCTGGAAAGACAGAGTAGCATCAAGATGCTATTTCCTCTATAATTTATAGATTCAATGCAAATCCAATCAAACTACCAACAAGTTTGATATATTAAGCTTATCCTAAAATTCATATAAAAGAGTAAATGGCCAAAAATTGTCCATATAAAGAGGTAGAACATGCTCTAGTATATATCAAAATATAATATACTAACATATTAACTAAAACAATTTGTGACATTTGTGCACAAATGGATCAGTAGGTCCTCTGAAACAAGATTGGGAGGCCAAAATGAACCCCCCACATACATGGAAATTTGGCATATGGCATTACAGTGCAATGAAAAAAGGATATCCTACTCAGGGAAAAAGGCCAGGAAAGCTGGTTATCATGTGAGAGAAAATAAAATAAAATCTCTAACACACTCAATACATCAAAATAAGTTGCAGATGGAAATGACTTAAATGCACCTCTGTCATGTGAAAAGAAGAAAATATGGTAAAATACTTATGAAATCATAATATATATTTTTTTAATAAAACAAAAAAGATTGATAAATTTATCTGCTTTAAAATAAAATATATGTATAATAAAGGCACTATAAATACTTATATAGAAATCAGATAGGAAGAGGATATTGGCAATGTAAATAACTTAGAGGGTTTGTTTTTTGTAGAAAAATGGGCAAAGGCTCTGAATAGACAATTTATAGAACAGAAAACTCACAGGGCATTTAAACCTATGTTACTTTGCTCAGTCTCACTAGAAATTAGAGAAAGGCAAATGTAAATTAAAATAACAATGACATAAAATGTTATGCACTTTAAACTTACCAGATTTAGATGGACACATACAATGCAATTCCACTGATGTAAATTTTAAACATGAAAACCAATACACAATTTGTTTATACCTTATATCTTAAAATGTATTTGAAAACATGAAAAGGAGGTAAACACACCAATATTTCAACAGTAATTGCCTATGGAGAGGAAGGAATGTGAAGAAAATTGAAGAAAATAAAAAAGGAATTTTAACTACTTTTTACAACTAATGGGAGGGTTAAAAGGTGGAGGGATCGAGCAAAAGGTAAAAGGACTCATGGACATGGACAACAGTGTGGTGATTACAGCAGAGAGAGGGGCATAAGGGGGATATATGGTAATGGAAAAATATAAAGATTAAATTTAAAATATAAATAAAATGACTTTAAGTAACTATGGCAAACTTTCAATATTGGTTATATCTGCATGTTTGCTACATAATGTTTGCTATAGTATTTCCATACCGTTTTGTGACTTTGAAATATTTTAAGTATTTTTTTAAAGTTCAGTGATGATTTTCCAAAATCACTATATTTCCACAGTTTTTTCATGTATTCTGATTATTCTAATAAATATATCTGTTCCTTCAGGTCATACAGTTTAGGGAACTGTATGACCCTAATAAATTTTATTTATTAAAAAATAAAATTTAATCTCTGCCCTCAGAGTTCATAGTGTCCTTGGAGAGTTATGCATATAAAGGAAAAAAAGGCAACTAGTCAGTGAGAAGTTCCTGAAGTTAATAAAAACAAAAAGGAAAGAACTTAAGAGTTAGCTTAATATATATTACCTATATCTTTTCTCTATTTGTTTGTCTTTAAATTGCTTAAAGTAACTAGATTTATCTATTATATGTCCTCTTGCTCTAATACAATAACTTTAAATACTCTCTACTTCTTGTATCTACAGCCTAAATAGTGACTCCTTTTCAAAGTCTAATGCCACTGGGCATTAAGGATGTCCACATTATTTTTTTTCTCTACTCACATTTTTGTTTGGGCCAAACCAGACTCACTAGGAGTAAGACAGATGATTTACAAAACAGTGAGTCATTTCCATGTGTACGAGCAATAGGGATTACTTTCCATAATTTAACAGTGGACTCATTCTCCAACTAGAATGATAAATGATAGCCACCATACTTCAAAGCACAATTTCAGTTATTCATTGGTCATTCCCTTTTAGAGTAAATTCAAAATGGAGACAAATATTTTTAAAGACAACTTAATAGCATACATAAAATTATAACTGGAAAAGGGGAGAAATAAATCCTTTCAACGAATTTTGCAAATGATACTTTATTTTTCTAAGTATGAGTGTGTATTTGTAAGAATAAAGTATACCCAAAAAAGGAATTAACTAACTAACTAAAAAGAAATTAAGGACAGCTAATTTACAAATACTGAATAGGATTTTAGGAACAGATGTGGACATTTACTATAAAAGTTTGGTATCTAAATAAATGCATCTCTTGTATGGTGGCTTCTGAGATTGCTTTTCAGAGAAAGTGAAAAGTATTTTTTTTTGAATCATGGTATTATGAAACCTTATGTATAAACTTTCTGTGTTGACAGTATCTTAGCAACCATGAGATGACTCAATGTATAGTAACTCTATTATTTGAAATTTAAAATATGTTTATAACAGTTTGGTCTCCAACAAAGTACTAATAATATTTTGAGTGCAAAACAGACCTAAGAACTTAAAACTGCTGTATAATGCAAATTACATCCTCAGTTTACTAAACCAAAGCTTTCCCATTTACTTTCTAAAAAAGAAATTCTCAGTTCCAGACAAGATGGAGGCATAAGCAGAAACACTTTGCTTCCTCACACAACCAAAAGAAGGATAACAACAAATTTAAAAGCCATAAACAACCAGAACTGATAAAAAAATCAAACTACATGGAACTCCAACAACCAAGGAGTTAAAGAAACATTGATTGAGACTGGTAGTGGGGGTAGGGATGAGCAGCTGGCCAGAGAGGATGCACAGGCAAGGCACTGGACCATGCAGGCAAGGCAGGGGCAGGTTGACCAGGAAACTAAAGACTCAAAACTTCTAACTATAAAATCCTGCAGGGGTTGTGAAGACAGGGAAACTCCCAGTCTTACAGGAGAGTTTGCTGGAAAGGGGAGCTAGTGAGCTGCATTGTTCCTTCTCTGACCCCTTCCCTACAGGGAGTGCCACAACACAGCAAAGATGGTGGCCCCACCCTGGTGAATAACAAAGGCTCTTCCCCTTACAATATAACAGGTACACTGAGACAAAGAATTATGGCTTGAATCAAAGAACAGATCAAAACTCCAGAAAAAGAGCTAAGCAATGAGGAGATAGACAACCTATCTGATGTACAGTTCAAAACACTGGTAATCATGATGCTCACAGAAATGATTGTGTACAGACACATAATGAAGGAAGAAATGAAGGTTATACAAGGTGAAATAAAGGAAAATATATAGGGAACCAACAGTGAAGGGAAGGAAACCAAGACTCAAATCAATAATTTGGAACAAAAGGAAGAAATAAACAGTCAACCGGAACAGAATGAAGAAACAGTAATTTTAAAAAATGAGGAGACACTTAGAAACCTCTAGGACAACTTTAAGTAATCCAACATCTGAATCATAGGGGTACCAAAAAGAGAAGAGGAAGAGGAAGAAATTGAAAACTTATTTGAACTAATAATGAATTCAAACCTCCCCAATCTGCTGAAGGAAATATACTTCCAGGAAATCCAGGAAGCCCAGAGAGTCCCAAAGAAATTGGACCTGAGGAAGAACACACTAAGGTGCATAATAATTTAGTTACCCAAGATTAAAGATAAGGAGAGAATCTTAAAAGCACCAAGAGGAAAGGAGTGCCATAAAAAGGAGTTCCTGTAAGACTATCAGCTGATTTCTCAAAAGGGGCTGGAAAGAAGTATTTGAAGTCATGAAAGGCAAGAACCAACATCCAAGATTACTCTGTCTAGCAGAGCTATCATTTATAATGGAAGGGCAGATAAAGGGCTTCCCAGATAAGGTCAAGTTAAAGGAGTTCATCATTACCAAACTGTTATTATATCAATATTAAAGGGACTTATTTGAGAAATAGAAGAAGATCAAATACTATGAACAGTAAAATGACAACAAAATCACAAATATCAACAACTGAACCTAAAAACAAAAATAGAAACAAAAACAAAGTAAACAACTAGAACAGGAACAGAATCACAGAAATGGAGATCACATGTAGGGTTATCAGTGGAGAGGGAAAGAGGGAGAATGAGAGGGAAAAGGTACAGGGAATAAGAAGCATAATTGGTAGGCATAAAATAGACAGAGGGAGATTAAGAATAGTATAGGAAATAGAGAAGCCAAAGAACTTATATATACAACCCATGGACATGCATTAAGGTGTGGGGGGAACGCTGGAGGATGGGGGTGTGCAGGGTGGAGGAAGTATAAAGGGGAGAAAAAACTGGGACAACTGTAACAGCATAATGAATAAAATATACTTAAAAATAAACAAAAAAGTAAAATAAAATCTGAAAATTTTAAAAATTATTTATTTTTACTTTTATTTTTTAACTAAAGTTCATATTCAATATTATTTTATATTAGTTCCAGGTGTATAGTTCAATTAGACAATTACATATACTTTACAGAGTGCCCCTCCTAATATTTCCAGTACCCACCTGGTAGTATACATAGTATTTCCCATAGTATACTTTATGTCCCCATGAGTATTTTGTAACTACAAATTTGTACTTCTCAATCCTTTCACCTTTTTACACCCCCCTTGACAACCATCAATCTGTTCTTGGAATACATAAGTCTGTTTCAATTTTGATTCATTACTTAATGTGTTCTTTAAATTCTACATATAAATGAAATCCTATGGCATTTTTTCTTTCTCTGACTGACTTATTTTACTTAGCATAATACCCTCTAGGTCTATAGATGCTGTTGCAAATGATAAGATTTCAAGCCTTTTTATGGCTGAGTAATATTCTATTAAATATATGTACCACAATTTTGGTATCCACTCATCTATTGATGGGCCATTAGGTTTCTTCCACATCTTGGCTATTGTAAATAATGCCTCAATGAATGTAAGAGTACATGGATCTTTTCAAATTCACATTTTGTGTTTCTTTGGATCTGTATCTATATCTATATCTGTATATATATTCCACTTCTCTGTGTGTGTATATATATGGAATTGCTCAGTCATAAGAGAGTTCCATTTTAACTTTCTGAGGACCCTGAGGATGTTTTTAAATGCTACAACTGTCATAGAATTTGTACCTGGCTTCTTGGAAAAATTACCATTACTAAAATTTATCTAATTATATTTACAGAGATATATGAAAATATTCCAAAGCTAAGATAGAAAGATATTTATAAGATTAACTTAGAAGGAGATTCCTAATATTTCCACATCTCAAATTAACAGACCTTCAAATATTGAAAACAAAATACACAACACACTAATATTTACAAAGAGTTGAATATTGTTTTGGCTCTTTCCCTCTCCCAGTTCATGTTGCCCAGTGTTACAAAAACAATAGGCTTTGTTATATTGAATGGACAAAGGCCATCATGGCAGATGCTCTCCCCAGAGTTTTGGCTCAAGTCTCAGGGTGTGGAGAAGAAGAGAAAGAATGGTGGGGACTGAGAACAAAATGAGTAAATTCCTTATGCTGCACTCAAAACTACATTTTGCAATCTCAACTAACCACTGTTAGAGAAAGGTAACACTCCCTTCCTGTGAAAAGTAGTTTCCTCAGAAAAAATAAAAATAAAAATGGGCCAGTGGACCTGTCTTTTGGAAACTTGTAGTCAGTTCAAATACAATTGAATTTGATGGAATCTTTGCCACCAATTTGTAAAAAAGATAGGTAGATATTTCTCAGTCAGGGAGGGAAGAAAGCAGGTAAAGTATTACAACGTATTAAAAAGTAATACAAAGTATTAAAGTATATAAAGTATATAAAATATTAAAATTAGTCATGTTTCAGGGGATTCCCAGAGGACTGTGGAATGGGTGGGAAATATACTCACCTCTTTCCAGCACTAAATCAGACCTGCAGCTGAATTGTAGAGCAATCAACCCAAATGATCAACTGAAGAGCAGCTGAAGAGGAGTATTATATGCAAAGATATACAGAGCAGCTACATAAAGAATAAGAAGGGTGGAAACATGGAGAGGGCTGGCCCTGAACCCACATGCAGTGGAGAAGCCAGAGGGATGTCTCAGGTGTAAAAGTCCCCCACGAGGAGTGTAGGATCTCATCCCCATGCCAGGACCTCCAACCCAGAACACCAGGGCCAGGAAGAAGAACCTGCATAGCATCTGGCAGTGAAAAGCAGTAGGGATTCTGTCCAAATGGAAAAAGAGGGAGTCTGCTGGAAACTGATGTGTTCTCTGCTATAGGGCCAAAGCACAAAAGCTTCCTCTCAAGCAATCACCTTGGGCTCCAGTAGAGGGACAGTGATTCAGAGGGTACAGGAGTCAGAAGTTCTGGATGGCATGGCCCCTATGAGAGATTTGGGGGGTCAGCTACTAAGATCTTTGTCCTGAGTCAATATTTCATATCACCCTCAGGTGCCATCTTCCCAGGGTTGGATACTCCTATTTGTACAGCATTAGCACTAAACTGATCCTCTAACTATTGATGACACCACTCTGCCAAGCTTGAGTCTGGCAGAAATGTCTGTGGGCTGTATGCCACATGGACTTTTGCTGTGCTTTTTATATAGAGAAACTATAGGAAAACTCTCAGTCACTAAACTGTGTGGCTTTGGAACAAGGCCAGTCTTGCCCCACATGCACACACTTGGCCAATACCATCTCCAATAGGACACTATTTTGATCAGTTTACCCAAGTTGTGGTGGCCCCATCTGCTGAGCTCCATTCCGTGGGGGTAGGGAGTGCCATTGAGAGCTGGGACCTTCAGAACATGTCTCTCCCAGAGCCTCTAGTCTGGAACTCTGACAGAAACAGCTATGAAGTTGAGTGGCATAGAGCTTCCCACCCTCCTGTGAGCTTGGAAAGCACAACCCCAATGGAAGAATTTTAGTTTGTTTTCCCAAGTCTTGGTGGCCCTGGCCCACATAGCTCAGCTCTGCAGGGACAAAGGAGTGCCACTCAGATCTAGGACCTTCATAGTAGCCTCCTGTCCTGGACTCTGACAGGCACAGCTGCAAGGCTAAGGAGAAATGTAGAACTTGCTCCCTTCTTGTGGGCTCATTTGGTAGCATCCCTGATGTCCATCCCCAATAGCAGACACTTTTGACTTGTTTTCCCAAGTCCTAGTGGTCCTACCATGCCAGGCTCATCTCCACAGGAGAAAGGGGGTGCCACTCAGAGGTAGAATGTTTGGAGTGTGTCTTACCCAGAGCCTCCTCTCTGGGACTCCGATGGTGCAGCTGGGAAGCTAAGAGGGAGTGTAGAGCTTGCCCTTTTCCTGTGAGCTTTGCTGGTGCCACCTCCAACAGAAGACTCTTTTAATCTGCCTTCCTGAGTCTTAGTGGTTATGCCCTTCTGAGCTTGTTCCTGCAGTGGGGATGGCTGACTGCACCCTACCTTTACCTGTGGTATGCTTCACATGAAGGAGATAGAGATAGACTCTGGCAGAGACTGAGTGTTATGGCTCTGGAATAGAGGCACATACTCACCATTGAGTACCTGACCATGCTTCCACCAAGTAGGGGATACACTAGCCCAATCCTCCCAACCCTGGTCACCCCACCTTACAAGTTTGTGCCATGTGGAAGAATCAGTGGCTTGTGGTGAACTTGGGCTCACTCTACATCAGAGCATTTCATCAGAAGGCTCTAGAGGAAGTCCAGGCATGTTTAAAAGGTGGCAGAGTAGCCAACAGGTGAATACCAATCTCAGGGAGCTTTGGATCTTTTATTGACTTTTCTCTAGCTCAGATCTTCAAGAAGCCAACTCATACACATCTTGGCCAATCCTATACACACAGGCCAAGTAGATACAGCCACAAACAGTGAATGGCATGGTAACTCCAGATAGTAGCCCAAGGATGGCTACACACAATGTCTAACATTGACCAGCACAGAATCCCCACCCATGTGGGCCCAGAAACAACACAACCAGTGGTCAGCTTCAGACAACAGCAGAGCTTGAACAAACTACCCATGCAAATGGCATACTCAAAGAGGGATCCCGGCAGGCACCAGACCTTGCTGGGAACAATTCCATATATGGGGTAGCCTCTGACCAGTGACTTGTACATGGTGATTAAGGTCTATCTTTATATTCAGGCAACCTGAAGTTTAACTCCTGGGCCAAGGGCATTCAATATTAAACAACAACAGGAGGTGGGTCACATAACCTACATGAGAAACATTTCTGAAGCACCTAACTCAGGAAATCTTGAAAACTGTGCAAGTGAGACCCACAAAACACCTACATCAGAAAGCCCTCATAACAAACTTGGGAGACATGGCAGATTTACCTAATACACAGAGAAAAACAAAACAAGGTATCTTAGTAAGAACTTAAGCAAAGAGATAGTAAGCATGAAAAAGGACAAAGAAATCATAAAAAGAACATATCAGAAATAAGGGATACAATATCTGAAATGAACAACACATGAGGGAATCAACAGCTGGTCAAATAAAGCAGAGAATTAAAACAGCAATTTAGAAGACAAAATAACAGTAAGCACCCAAGCAGAGGACCAGAAAAAGAGAGGGAGAATTTTTAAAAAGGAGGGAAGTCTAAGGGATTTCTGGGAAACACCAAGCACAACAACATCCACATCATAGGAATACCAGAAGGTGAAGAGAGTGGACAAGGGACTGAGAACCCGTTTGAAGAAATAATGGCTAAAAATTTCCCTAACCTGGTGAAGGAAAAGAATTAATAGGTTAACAATGATATCACAGATTAAATAATAAATTACCTGGAGACAAAGGAAAATGAACACAAAACATCACAAAATCGGTGGGACATAGTGAAAGTAGTTCTGAGAGAATAATACACAGACTTACAGGCCTACCTTAAGAAGACAGAAAAAGCCCTGGCTGGTGTAGCTCAGTGGATTGAGCGCGGGCCTGCGAACCAAAAAATTGCAGTTCGATTCCCAGTCAGGGCACATGCCTGGGTTGCAGGCCAGTTCCCAGCAAGGGACCCATGAGAGGCAACCACACATTGATATTTCTCTCCTTCTCTCCTTTCTCTCCTCTCCTTCCCTTCTCCCTCTAAAGATAAATAAATAAAATCTTTAAAAAAAAAAGAAGACAGAAAAATTTCAAATACACAAACTAAATTTACACTTAAAAGAACTAGAAAAAAACAGCAAACAAAAATCAAAGTGAGTAGAAGAAAGTAAATAAAAAAGATTAGAGCAAAAAGAAATGACATAGAGATTTAAAAAATCACAAAAGATCAGTGAAACAAAGAGATGCTTCTTTGAAAAGATTAAAAAAATCAACAAACTTTTAACCAGGTCCATCAAGAATAGAAAAGAAAAAAAGGACACAAATAAATAAAAATAAATAAATAAAAACAGGAATAAAAGTAGAGAAATAACAATATACCAGAAAAATACAAAGGGTTGTAAGAAAATATTTTGAAGAATATATGTCAATAAATTGGACAAGCTGAGCAAAATAGATAAATGCCTAGAAATGTACAATCTTACAAAATTGAATCAGGAAAAATTAGAAAATCTGAATAGAGAGATTACAACTAATTAAATTGAAGCAGTAATCAAAACATTTCCAGTAGACAGAAGTCCTGGGCCAGACAGCTTCACAGGCAAATTTTTCTGAATATTCAAAGAACTAAGACCTACCTTATTCAAATTTTTCCAAAATTTCAAGAGGGGGCAAGATTTCCAAACTCATTGTACTAGACCCATAGTATCCTAATTCCAAAACCAGATTAATACACTGCAAAGAAAGAAAATTATAGGCCAATATTCATGATGAATATTGATGTTCAAATTCTCACCAAAATTTTTGCAAACTTCATCCAGCTACACATTAAAAAGATCACACACCATAATTAAGTTGGATTTATTCCAGGGATGCCAGGTTGGTACAACATTCACAAATCAATAACTGTGATATCATCACACAAACAAAATTAGGATAAAAGTCACATGATCATATCAATAGAAACTGAAAAATCATTTGATAAAATCCAGCACGCATTAATGATAAAAAACTCTCAGGGAAGTGGGAAGAGGACAAATACCTTAACATTATAAAGGCCATAATGACAAACCCACAGCCAGCATCATACTCAATGGGCAAAAACTAAAAAGGTTTGTCTTAAGATCAGGAGCAAGACAAGGATATCTGCTTTCACCATTCTTATCCAACATAATACTGAAAGTCATAGCCACAACAATCAGATGAGAAGAAGAAATAACAGGTATCCAAATTGGAAGAGAAAGTATAATTATCGTTATTTGCAGATGCATGATACTGTATATAGAAAACCCTAAAGAGTCCACCAAAAAGACTACTCGAGTTGATAAATGAATTTAGTAAAGTATCAGGACACAAAATTAACATTCATAAATCAATGGCATTTTTGTACACCAATAATGAACTATCAGAAAGAGAAATTAAGAAAAAAATACCATTTGATATTGCAACAACAACAAAAAATAAGGTACTTAGGAATAAATTTAACTATTAGAAACAGAAGCTTAGATACATAAAACAGACTGACAGCCATCAGAGGGGGGGAGTTTGAGAGGCTGGTTGAAAAAGATAAAGGGGTTAAGAAATTAATCAGCTAATCATTAATTAATTAAATAGATACAAACAATGGTATGATGATTACCAGTAGGATAGGATGGTAAGGGAAACTGGAAGAAGGCAAAGGGGGGATCAATAGGGGAGGACAGAGACTTCACTTTGGGCAGTGATGCATGATGCAGTATGCAGATGATGTGTATGGAGTTGTACACTTGAAAGCTGTTTGATTTTATCAACCAGTGTTACCCCCATATAAGGCATCTCAAGCACACAGGCAGCTGGAAGGCCCAGCAAGGCAGTGACTATGAAGCAAGGCACTGTGCACAAGGCACCTGGCTGTCTGGGTGATCCTACATTTGCACACAAATAAACCAGGTGAGGTTGGGTAGTGAGACAGACCACGCAACCCAGGGTCCCAGCACTGGAAAGTAGAACCTCATGACAATGATTGAAAACACCTGTGGGGGTTCAGCCTCAGGGAGAGACTCCCAGCCCCACAGGAGAGTGTGTTGGAGAGACCCACGGGGCTCTAGAATGTACACAAGCCCACCGACACAGGAATTAGCAGCAGGAGGGCCCAGTTTGCTTGGGGGAAGTGGCAGAAGGGACTGAAATCTGACCAAGAGCAGAGCAAGTGCCAGTGCTTCCTCTTGGACCCGTCCCCCACATACAACATCCCAACCCAGTGACTGTGCTGCCTCACCATGGAGAACACCTAAGGTTCTGCCCCTCACTCTGTAACCTGTGCAACCAGACCAAAAAAAAAAAAAGGCTCAAACTGAAGTACAAATCAAAGCCCCACAGCCAATATTTTTAAGTGATCAAGAGATAGCCAACCCATCAGATGCACAGTTCAAAGCTCTGGTGATTGGGATGCTCACAGAATTGGTTGAACTTGGTCACAAATTAGATGAAAAAATGAAGGCTACGATAAGAGAAATAAAGGAAAATGCACAGGGAACCAATAGTGATGGGAAGGAAATTGGGACTCAAATCAACAGAGTGGACCAGAAGGAAGAAAGAAACAACCAAACAGAAAAGAATAGAGAAATAAGAATTCAAAAAAATGAGGAGAAGCTTAGGAATCTCCAGGACATTTTTAAACCTTCCAATATCTGAATTATAGGGGTACCAGAAGGGAAAGAGGAAGAACAACAAGTGGAAAAGTTATTTGAACAAATAATAAAGGAGAACTTCCCCAATCTGGCAAAGGAAATAGACTTCCAGGAAGTCCAGGAAGCTCAGAGAGTCCCAAAGAAGTTGGACCCAAGGAAGTACACACCAAGGCACATCATAATTACATTAACCAAGGTAAAAACGAAGGAGAGAGTCCTAGAAGCAGCAAGAGATAAGGGGACAGTCACCTACAAAGGAGTCCCATCAGACAGTCAGCTGATTTCTCAAAAGAGACCTTATAGGCAAGAAGGGGCTGGAAGGAAGTATTCCAAGTCATGAAAGACAAGGACCTCCATCCAAGATTGCTCTATCCAGCAAAGTTTTCATTTATAATGGAAGGGCAGATCGAGTGCTTCTCAGATAAGATCAAGTTAAAGGAGTTCATCATCATCAAGCCTTTATTTTATGAAATGTTAAAGGGACTTATCAAATAAAAAGAAGATAAAAACATGTATAGAAAACTGACAGCAAACTCACAATTATTAACAACCACATCTAAAACAAAAACAAACTAAGCAATCAACTAGAACAGGAACAGAACCACAAAAATGGAGATCACATAGAGGGTTAGCAACAGGGGAGTGGGAGGAGGAGAGAAGGGGAAAATGTACAGAGAATAAGTAGCATAGATGGTAGGTAGAGAATATACAGGGGGAGGATAAGAATAGTATAGGAAATGTAGAAGCTAAAGAACTTATGACACATGGACATGAACTAAAGGGGGGAATGTGGGTGGGAGAGGGTGTGCAGGGTCGAGGGGAGTGAAGTGGGGTAATGGGACAACTGTAATAGCATAATCAATAAAATATATTTAAAAAATGAATCGTGTTTCTAAAATATGCAAAATAAAGGAACTGCCTCATATTTTTTCTTTCTGCCTAATAAAATACATATGATTCCTAAGATTTTTTATTGAACTTCTTCATATGTTTCTGCTTTCAATCCAGAAGAGAAACTACTTGGTAAAAATGTAAAATCTGTTTGGTGAAATGTATGCTCATTAAATAAATATTTATGAAAAGGGATCATATACTTTCTGTAAGTAAAAAATGCAATATTCCACATTCTACACCAGATTTAGTAAAAAAAAAATTTTGAATAATCCAAAACTTTATTTCCAGGCATTTGTGTAACAGCAAGGATGTTTTCTCCTCCAGTAAATGTAGCTTTCTCCACTCCCACTGATAGCAGAATGATTGTCATGTTGGGGAGGGGATGGCACAATGCAGAAAAGATTAGGTGTCTGGGTTCCAAATGAGGTCTGTTCAGCAATATGAAATGTGAGGAGTAGAAGAAAGACCATCCTCTAGTATGACTGGGATATGGCAACTGTCCTTAAGATTTCTTTTTTTTTTAAATTTTTTTATTGTTGTTCAACTGCAGTTGCCTGCATTCCCCCCCACTGCCCCTTACTCCAGTCATTTCCACTTCCCTCCCCTGATTCCACCCCTCCTTGGTTTTGTCCATGTGTCCTTTATAGTTATTCCTGAAAACCCTCCCCACTTTCCTCCCATTATCTTCTCCCACCTCCCCTCTGGTTACCGTCAGGTTGTTCTTAATTTCAATGTCTCTGGTTATATTTTGCTTGGTTGTTTATTTTGTTAATTAGTTTCCACTTAAAGGTGAGATCATATGGTATTTGTCTTTCACCATCTGGTTTATTTCACTTAGCATAATGCTTTCCAGTTCCATTCATGCTGTCACAAAGGGTAGGAGCTCCTTCTTTCTTTCTGCTGCATAGAATTCCATTGTATAAATGTACCATAGTTTTCTGATCCATTCATTTACTGATGAGTACTTAGGTTGCTTCCAGCACTTGGCTATTGTAAATTGTGCTGCTATGAACATTGGGGTGCATAGATTTTTATAGATTGGTGTTTCAGGATTCTTAGGATATAATTCCAGCAGTGGAATTGCTGGGTCAAAAGGCAAATCCATTTTTAGTTTTCTGAGGAAATTCCATACTGTTTTCCACAGTGGCTGCACCAGTCTGTAGTCCCACCAACTGTGCACTAGGGTTCCCTTTTCTCCACAACCTCTCCAACACTTGTTTGTTGGTTTGTTAAAGATGGCCATTCTGATTGTTGTGAAGTAGTATCTCATTGTGGTTTTAATTTGCATCTCTCTCTGATGGCTAGTGATGCTGAGCATCTTTTCATATGTCTCTGGAGCAAGGGACATAAAGAAAAGAATAAACAAATGGGATCTCATCAAAATAAAAAGCTTCTGTATGGCTAAAGGAAACAGCATTAAAATGAAAAAAGAACCAACTGTATGGGAAAACATATTTGCCAATGACACCTTGAAAAGGGTTTGATCTCTAAAATACATAAAGAACTCACATGCGTCCACTCCAGGAAGACCAACAACCCAATTAAAAAGTGGGCAAAACACCTGAACAGATACTTCTCCAAGAAGGACATACAGAGGGCCTAGATTTAGTAAAATTTTTGACAAAGGAAAAAGGATATATGTTATTTGGAAAGATTTCTGCTTTCCCACCAAAGATTCTTTTTGAATTTTTGCTGTTTGCTGTATGACCATAAAATTTGATGTAATTCAGCATTTTACAACTTTGTACTATGAAGGCTGGGATCTATAAATTTTGGTTTTCTTAGGATCTACTTTTTTTGCCAAATGACTTCAAATTTCAAAAGGGAATTTAGTACCTGGTGAGTTTATGTAAGAGTATGACAGGAAGGCAAATAGATCATTCTGTACATTGTGCAATGTTCAGAAACATTCCTGGACTCTTCCCCTGATACTGATAACATTTCTGTGCCTCCATAACCCACACACCTTCCACTAATTGTGAGAAGCAGAAATTTCTCCAAATGTTGCCAAATGTCCACTAATGGGCAAAACCATCTTTGACTGAGAATCACTAGTGGGAATCTTGGTCAGGGATAGAAAAACAACATATATATATTGTGTGCCTATCACAAAGCTGTGAATTATGATCTATCAAACTGTGGAAATACAGTGTTTGCTTTTCATGAAGTTACAATGTACTTGGAGTTACAAAATTTACTTGTATGATTATCTAAAGAATCAAAAGTTATAAAGTCAAAACTACACATATCATATGTGTGCATATATGTATATGTCTATATACAATGTGTATATATAATGTGTATATATATGCATACATAATGTAATGTCATATAGATAGAGGTTTGGAGAGAAAACACTGAATAAATATAAAAATCATTTTGCCATTTTTTGCAAAGGCATAGGTAATGCAATTCTAGAAAGAACAATTCATAAATAAAATGGAGAAAGGATTATTCTCTTTTCATTTTTAAAAGAAACTGTGTTTTAATTATATTGGGAGATTAAACGTATTGTCTATAATTACTGACATCCACTTATCTTTCAAGTTTTAATTGTACAATTTTCAGAGTCTAAAGAAGTATTTTGTAATTTATTCAACAAATATTAAGTTGAGTTTTGAGTTTAGCACAAAGAAAGCTAAGAGATCAATATTTTGAATAGTCTTGAAAATAGAACATAAAGGCTTAGGTAGTTTGTTTTTAATTTCCTTTAGATAGAATTCATATTATACTCAACAATTATTACTTTGTTTTAATTCTCAAAATTTCTTTAGCTTTCTGAATATTATTTTTCTTAAGCCTTTACTTAGGGTAGTGAATACATAATGCAGTATACAGATACTGTGTTACAGAATTATACACCTGAAATCTATATCACTTTATTAACTAATGTAATCCCAATAAAGTCAGTAAATATATGTTAAATAAGTAAATAAATCTTAATTATTAACATCCCAAACAAAGATGATTATACTTTAACAGACAGATTCTTCATCATTTGGTCCTTTAGACCAAATTTTGAGTCCTTAAGTCTAGATACTACCTAAAAAGCTTCACAATTATTTTCTTCATTCTCCATTTATTCTGGTAGATAACAAATGTGAAAAAATGAAATTTTTGAATCATGTGAACATAACATGTTTCACATGAAGAAAAGTTACTTTGGGAAAAATAACTTTTTCAAAAGTATTTTTTATTGATTATGGTACTACAGTTTTCTCAATTTTTCCTCCTTTATCCCACCTCCACCATGCAACCCCAATTCTCCAGCATTCCTTCTCCCCACTTAGTTCGTGTCCATGGGTTGTACATATAAGTTCCTTGAGTTCTCTGTTTTGTATACTATATTTTGTCTCTCTCCATCTATTTTATGCCTACTAATTATGTTTCTTCTTCCCTGTACCTTTCCCCCATTCCTCCCTTCCCCTTCCCCACTGAAATCCCTCCATGTGATGTCCATTTCTCTGATTCTGTTCCCATTCTGGCTGTTGGCTTAGTTTTTGTTTTCATTGTTTTTCTTTTCTTTTAGGTTCATTTGTTGATAGTTGTGAGTTTGTTGTCATTTTATTGTTCATGTTTTTTATCTACTTTTTCTTAGATAAGTCCCTTTAACATTTCATATAATAGTGGCTTGGTGATGATGAACTCCTTTAACTTGACCTTATCTGAGAAGCACTTCATCTGCCCATCTATTCTAAATGAAAGTTTTGCTGGATAGAGCAATCTTGGATGGAGGTCCTTGCCTTTCATGATTTGGAATGCTTCTTTCCAGCCCCTTCTTGCCTGTAAGGTTTCTTTTGAGAAATCAGCTGATAGCCTTATGGGAACTCCTTTGTAGGCAACTCTTTCCTTGCCTCTTGCTGCTTTTAGGATTTTCTCTTTATCTTTAATCTTGGGTAACTTAATGATGATGTGCCTTGGTGTGTTCTTCCTTGGGTCCAACTTCTTTGGAACTCTCTGGGCTTCCTGGATTTCCTGGAAGTCTATTTCCTTGGGCAGATTGTGGAAGTTTTTCTTCATTATTTGTTTAAATAAGTTTTCAATTTCTCGTGGTTGCTGTTCTCCTTCTAGCACCCCTATAATTTAGATATTGGAATATTTAAAGTTGTCCCAGAGGTTCGTAAGTCTCTCTTCACTTTTTTAAATTATTGTTTCATTTGTTCCAGTGGATGTTTATTTTTCCCTTTTGCTCCAAATCGTTGTTTCGAGTCCTGGTTTCCTTCCTGTCACTGTTGGTTCTCTGAATATTTTGCATTATTTCATTTTGGGTATTTTTCACTTGTTTTTTCATTTTTCAATGAAGCTCAATCTGTTCTGTGAGCATTTTGATTACTAGGGATTGAAGTTCTCCATCACATAGGTTAGCTTCTCCTCATGATTTAGCTCTCTTTCTGAAGCTTTGCTCTGTTCTTTCATTTGGGCCATATTTCTTTGTCTTGGCACACTGGTCTGGTTGTTCTGGTTGATTTTTTCTTTGATTCCTTGGTGGTCAGAGTTCCACACAGTTTGATTTTCTGGTACTTCTGGTTGTTTCTTGATTTTAGATTGGTTGTTATCCTCCTTTTTGCTGTGCAAGGTAGTGTAGAGTTTCTACCTACACCTCCATCTCAGCCAGAACTCTGATTGGAAAAAAAGTAACTTACTAAAACTTACTGATACCCCTCTATGTTGATAGATAAATTTAGAAAAAACAAAAGTCTAAGAAAATATCTAATAATTTTGTCATTTTAATTAATTTTAATAGATTGACACCATCCATTTTGTCTCTATCCTTCTTTGCTTATATTTTCTTTTTGTAGATTTTTTAAAAAGACTTTATTTTTAGAGTGGTTTTAGGTTCACAGAAAAATTGAATGCAAAGTACAGTGATTTCCCATATACCCCCTACCTGTACAAACACATACCCTCCTCATTCTCAAAGTCCTCCTCCAGAGTACTACATTTGTTATAATCAAAATTTACTGCATCACATCATTATCACCAAAAGTCCATTACATTAGTTTACATTAGGTACATTTGGGTGTACTCCTGCTGGTGTACACCCCATGGGTTTTGACAAATGTATAATAACACATATCCACCTTTCCAGTGCCATACACAGTCATTTCAGTGTCCTGAAAATCCTCTGTGCTCTACCTAGTTATCCCTCCCCGCTCACCTCTAGCAACCATTGATCTTTTTACTGACTCCATAGCTTTGCCTTTTCCAGAATATCACATAGCCTTTATTGAACTTCAAAATATTCTACAAATAATTTTTAAAAAATTTACAGATGTACTAAAGTAAGCTTTGTTTTATCTGAAATCATTAAGTAACTCAAACACACTTTTTTAAAAAGAAAAAAGTACTGAGGTTTTAATAACTTAAAATCTTTGTTTTAAAGAAGCAATGTGCAAAAACATAAACAATAACATGCTTGAATTTAGGTCTTATATATTTGGATTAACATCAAATGATACATTAAAGCTTATAAATATTGTCAACATTCTTATTATCTCCTCAGTCTCTCAATTTTAATATGGCATAAACAAGTGCAAAAAGGGGGCAAATCATGTCTGTTCTAATTACAAAATACTGTATCTACTAAAATGAGTTGGTAGTAAATAGTAATTTTTACCAATTTGCATAATAAATTCAGGAGGAGATTCAGGAATGTTGATGAGCATCATCCCAATCTTATCAAATTGGGTTTATGGCTAAATGTTAACTTTGTATTTGAGATATTTCTCATCAGAAACAAAGGGATAGTGAAATAACCTCATTAGGTTCAGCTCATACATATAACTTCAAATACTAGCTGCATGGAAGACTTGATAAAAACTTTATTCATAGAAAAAACTCATGCTTTATAATATGCTGGATTAATGAGGGAGTGGATTGTACATCACCAAATATTTTTCAATAAGTAAAGAATTTACCATCAACACCAAAGAAATGTTGAATTTTGGAGTTAGTGACTGTGCTTTTAATTGTATATCAACTAAGTACATAGTATTTATTAAGAAAATTTAAAGGTAAGGTTTCTGTTTCCTGGTTTGTTTTTAACAAACCAAACAAACATCACTCCAAAATTGAGAAAGTTTGGGGTATTTGATGTTAAACTCATTGATTCTGAATCATATTTTCTAGTCATAAGTAGAAAATACCAAAAATTTTGCTAGACATGTATAAAATGTTTCATGTAAAATGCTGTCTTACTGTTGCATCTTTATTCAACACCAACTTCCAGATGGGAACTATTTTTCATGGTTCATAAAGCCAAATCCAGCTGCTACATTTGGACCTACATAAGGAATCCACATTTTATTGCCTTTTTGGTGCTTATAAAACAATTGCTGTTGTTTCCTTAGCTGTGGTATAAGTCACTCTGCTCAGTGTAAATGAGATATCCAAAAAGAACTTTTAATGTCTTTATAGTTGATTACTTAGCAGTGCTATGGGTAATAGGATCCTGGTTTTACAACATTTTCTAGATCTCTAAGCTAGTTTAAACAAAAACAATCTCCAAATGGTAACTGTAGATTGAGGGAATTACCAAAAGTGTTCATACAATTTCCTATTAAAACTCACAATGGTTATTAAATACTTCTGATATCTTAGCTTTATTAAGAGACAGGAAGTGCACAGTTTCCTTTCCCTCCTCACTCAGCTAATCTGGCTTTTTTATGGTCCTGCATTTGGAATAACCATGGGGTTTCCACCACAGCATAGCCTCACAGCCAAAGGGAATTAACCCTATCAAGCCCTAAAGAAAGAAGGAAAGGAAGAAAGGAGAGAATAGAGAAGGAGGGAGGGAGAGAGGGAGGGAGGGAGGGAGGGAGGGAGGGAGAGAGGGAAGAAGAGAAATAAAAAGAATGCATCTCATTGTTGGAATAGAAATACATTTGGAACGTCATTTGAGTGAGTAGCAGTATACTAAAATACAGTCAATTTGTGCTTGGAACATTTTTGGTAGGGCCACCAATAGAAAAGAAACATCTTCAGAAGACAAGTATTACTCATCTTGCAAAATCACCCATGGTTATACTTTTTTACTATCTATAGATGTTACATATTTCGTATCTTCTCAATCATGTTTATGAAATACTTTCAAGATTCTAAATTAATGTGTGCTACTCTTTTTAGCCAAAAGACCTAAAACCCTAGAAGGAAAAAAATAAATGACAAAGTCAGTACCTAGTGAGTTAATGTAAGAGTATGACAGGGAGGAAGATTTCTATGAATTGGGATGCACAGACTATAGTAACATGCTGGATAATCCCTGTCCCGCTGAGTGGTTGCCCCAGAGGTCTGATACAGAGCCAAAGCATCTTACGCATGTTGAGAGAAAGCCTATTTCAAGCCGAATTCAGCTCTTCAAGCCGCCATACTGCTCCCTGACAACCTCCAGTTGCACTGCCTGTGTATTTGTATTTCCTGCTGTTTATATTTACTTGTTCCCAAATCCACAATAGTGACAAAAACAAATAATTGTTATGCAGTGCTTTGTATTGATGCAGGTAAAGTGCTCTGCTCCTTTTTTTACTTGTGCATAGCTTTTGCAAATAAGTTTTTATCTGAGATTAATTTAGGAATCATAAACCAGTTTGGAAACACACATTAAACAATAGGTTAGATAGACACCATTTCCATTCCAGAATAATTCTATTTTGACCCTTGAGCAAAAAGATGAGCAACTGTATATACATACTCATCCACTTTCTTTGCCTTCTCAGGTCCCAACTGACATTCCATTTGAATTTTTACTGAAATCTTTTTGACCTTTAGCAAGGGATTTTGCTGACTTACCTGATTTAAATGTTTGCAAAAAGCTTTAAAGTTATTCTTTTAAACTGGACTGAGAATATAGATGATTTAAGTAAGATATTTTTATTTTTGAGTAAATTCTATTCATCCTCATAAAAATAGGATTATGGCATGGGACTGCATAAATACACAGCCTGCAGAAGCATTTGCAGTTTCTCTGGTACAGGAATGTCACTGAAATCCTCTAATGGAATCTGACAGAGGTAACAGAGTATCTTTCTTTATATGGAGAAAACAAATAAAGAAGATTACCTTTAATCATATGTAAAATTCAAAAGTAGAAAAATTGACTTTAAGCTTTGTATGATTTAAGGCTAATAATATAAGCACCAAGAATAACTTGACAGTGAATTTATTTCATATTGTAAAACTCTGTATGCAAAAAAAAAACTTTAGAAAACAAAAACAACAATAATATTTCTGCTATTAAGATATAGGTTCCTTTAGGGCTCTTCATTCTACCTATGCTATAACTATGTAGATTATTTAAAACTGGAAAATATATATTTAAATATTAATTAGACAGAAGATATTATATCAAAATGCTAAATTATTCCCTGCACACACCGAGAACATATGTTTTAAGAATCTAACTGGTTATTAGGACATACATGCCTTCTTTTCATTTTTGGTTATTCTTTTTTTTTTCTTATTTTATTTAGGGCATTACTCAGGTCCCATATAAGTTGATATAAATGTTAAAATTCACCATGTTCTTCTGCAGAAGTAAAGGTTCAATCCTAGAGATTTATAAAAAATAAACATAAATGATAACTAAAATAATAATCTTATAATGCACATTTCTAGCCATGATTGTGTTAGAAAACCACAAGCTTATTTTCAGATACTCTCTTTACCAACTGATCATGGACAGCTTTATAGTCTTTTTTTAAATTTATTTTAGTGTTGTTCAATTACAGCTGTCTACATTTTCCCCCCACCACTCCCCCACACCCCAGCACAACCAATACACAAATACCAATATGAAAGATGGAAACTTTTGGAAGACAGAAAAATAGGTGTGAATTTATAGGTCAAAAGAATTTAAAAATATAAATAGGCAAGGGATTGTATGGCATTCTATTTCATTTGGTTTATACATTTAACCAACATATTTGGCAATTTCTCATTTTATTTAAAAACCAATGTATGTTAATTCCAGAAAGATTACATCAAACAGGAGATATTTTAAACCATGGTTTTAATAATTTCATTCTTAAGCATTTTAAGATGAGAAGGGTTTCTTTGCTAATATTCTTTTTCATGGAAATGTCAGTCAGGACAAAAGGATGAAAAATAAGTCAGCTAACAGGAGATTAGAAAATGATCCTGTACTTCCAGAGGGATACAGAAGATGACAGGAAACCTGTTAAAGAATTGTTATTCCTTTAGAACTTATTTGCAGTTTTATTGTATTATTCACATGAATATATACAGCATAATGTCCTTCAATTTTCTATATACATCTTTTCATAGTAAAGGGGGAAAATTCAAATAAAACAGTAGACCAATGGTTCTCAACTGGGTGATTTTTCCCCCAGGAGACATTTGGAGATACTTATTTATCACAAGTAGGGAATAAGGTGCAACTGGCATCTACCTTTTACAGCAAAGAATTATCTGTCCCAAAACATCAATGGATTCAAGGTTGGAAGACTAAACCAATACAAAAAAATAGAATTCTCAATTCAGATTTTCTTTCTCTATTGTTTACCTTCCTCATGGAGTAGACAGGTAAAACCCACAATAAAATAATCATCATTATAACTATCATGATTTAATTGATGCCTTCAATTTTCCCCCCTAAAATAATATTTCAAAGATCCAAGGATGTTTTTGTGGGTATCAGCTTTTGTTTGGAGTGTCCTTTCTTCCTCTTGGTACTTTAAATCATAGATGCTAATTTGGTCTAGTTCTACACCCTCAGTATCAGATATTTACAAAAGGAAAACCAACATTTTTCTTTATCTGAACTGTGATGATAACTTCTACTTTTAAAATGGGAGAAGGAACAAAGAGAACCCAAGAGCTACAGTCTATTATTCCTAGAAATTGTTTTATAAGCTCGGTTTACAAAGATGTCTCCAAAGGAGTTGAACAATTAAGGTGGAAATGTGGTAGAAAATTCTAAATTCATCTGCCATCTTGGGGTTTATATAAAATTTGTTTTGCTTTATTTGAAAATGAAGACAAGAAACACAATAATCTCTAGGACAGCACTTTCCAAAATATATATCTAACAATAGCTCCTCAAGAAAAGAATTCAATTGTCAAATAATATTAATGAACATAGTGAACATACTACTGTCATCCTTAGAAATTCTCAATACACATTATATAGTAAAGATTTGAGAAATGCTGCAATAAAAGTTTTAGAGTTTTGATTAATCTAATGTCTCTAAAACTTGATGAGAGAATTACTTTTAGTTTAATTTGCTTTTCTCATTGTACTTGTTAATATTTAGGAAGCATTAGCTCAGTTTTTCTAATGCAGAATAAAAACACGCCCTTTCATCCCATCTTAAGAGCAATAAGAGCTCACATTTTTACATATATTATAAAACACAATCTTTAGTTAAGATGATAAAGACAATCTCTGAATGTTCAAAAGTCATCCAGCCAAAGTGCCACATAATTACTAAGCACGTTAAAGAAATTAGACTCTATTAGGTCATGCAAAACACCCTCAATTAAAAACAGTATTTCCAGGCAAAATCAGGTGGTAGACTTTCTAAAGCTACCTACTTTGTACTCACATGAGCCTGTCCAAGGAATATACAAACCCAAGTGATGAAAATTTCTTTCTGTTAATTTTGTTGTAATTGAAATGCTACCACATTATATGTAGAGCTTGTGTTTCATATTCACATAATTGTATGATTAGTTTTCTTTTCATTACTTTTTTAAAAATTAATCTCATTTTCATTCTTGCAATTTACATTAATTATGTCCATTTGATCTGCTTCTTAGTAAAGCAGAAGTTAGTGGATTAATAATAAAAAAGCATGAAAATGTCTCACAAATTGCTCAGCTGTTTTATATTGTATGCATAGCTTCCTCCCAGCAACTCTGAGCAGTAAATACAATTACTATTCTCATTTGAGAGACAGGATTCAAACTGATGGCACACTTAGTAGCTGAAATAGATTTAAATGGAGTAAGTATTTTATACTTAGCAATCATTTTATGAACATGATCATCTTTGCTTCTCACATCAAAAAAAGAATGGAAAAAAATGGTTGTAAGGTAGGTATTAGTCCTCTTGTTTTGCATGTGAAGAAATGAAAGAAATAACTTGCCCAAGATCATAAAACCAGAAGATGAATCCAAAACAAATGTGATCCTGAACTGTTTCTATTGAACGGCTGCATCCAATCAGGCCTTCTGGAAAACTCTTCAGGCTGGCTCCCAGCGCTTCAGTAGGACAGAAGCACTCACTGATCTCTGATCTGCTTGTCCTTTGTGGGTTAGCTTGGCTAAGACATGAGAGAAGACAGTTGAAAAGATGTATTATTTGAATGCCTGGAAATACTCAGGAGGTAAAAATAACCTATACAAATAATGTATTTATTAAATAGAAAAAGGTCTTTCTGCATTTCTATTGGGAGTTTTCTTGCATAAAATAACTTTGCTTAACCTTCTTCCAATATTCACTGGTATTTAGTAATATGTCATTTTGGTGTAGTAATAACAATAATAACAGTAATAATAATGAGAGAAAAGATGAGGAAATAGATATTACAAAAATGTTAAATATTTCCCATTGAAAATTCATCTAGAATTTCATATTAAAATGATATAATAATATCACCTGTTTATTTGCTAAAAGATGTATTTTTTAATAATTAGCTTCATAGACCTGGCATAGAATTTACCAAAAGTAATCTTGTGCAATAAAAATAAATTAACAGGATTTCTTATTTGTTCATTTTAACATTTCATGTAACAAAATGTGTTTCTTTGTGTAAGAAACACAAAATGTGAAGGAACTTTAAGAGATTTTCATTCTCTTACTTTAACCTAATATTTCACAGAAGTGTTATATCAGAAAAATATAACATATATTGATTTACTTCCTAAGCTGTAAGTAATATTTGGGTGCCCCTAAATATTATATCTAATTATAAAACAAAGGAAATGAGAGGTTTTTGCATAAAACTAAATAAAGTAAATTGATTCAAATTACAAAGTTTTCCTTACTCTAGATAAACTGATTATGAATATTTAAACTAAACCATCTGCTTGCATTTTGAATTCTACTTATCAAGGTACTTAGTTCTCTATACATATTTATCACAACTGTTATATGTTATTCTCATAATTGATAAAATGAGAAAAGCCCTGGCAGTCACTCACCTATAGCCAAATTAACTGCTGACACTTAGGATAATAATAGTAATAACAACAATACTAATATATAACATTAACTGTTTACATTGAGCTAGCACTCAGTTTAATCCTCACAATTCCATTAAATAAGTATTATTGTTATTATTATCATTGTTACTATTAATGAGGAAACTGAGGCTCTGGTCATGTGATAGAACTATTAATTGTAACCAAGCACCTCAACCTCAGAGCTAGAGCTTCTAACCACTGTTACACTATACCCAGAAAGCGCCAAGTAAGGTGTTGACCTTGACATTTCCCATTTTCATGTTTCTCTCTTTGTGCTGACAGAGAGGATTTGTTTCCAGGGAAGTTTTAGAACTTACCAGACTTTCTGGAAGAACGTGAGGCCAGGGATGCTTTGAGGCCATGTCATATCAAACCTAGCTCCCAAGGGTCATTCCAGTTTAAAGTCATCCTGGAGCATCCCAGGGGCTGCCTTATGGAAGAGGGAAATCATCAGTCAGTCACCTGAGCATCCGTAACACTGAACAGCTATTTCAAAGAGCTAGAGCTTTGCCCTGTGCGTTTTAGGTCTTCTCTTGGGAACAGAAGGTCACCCTGCTGGTTTATAAAGTTGAGAACAAGTTCTTAGTCAAGTGATGGATGTAGCATCATTGCACAAGATGTTTCCTGCATGATGTCATCCTGTTCTTAAATAAATTAGAAGGAAATTAAATGAAAATAAAACAAATTCTGACAGTAATCTATATTGTCTAAATTCATACTTAACAAAAAACATTTAATGTAAATTCAGAATATCCTAAAGCCATAAACTGGGAACTTCCTGCAATAATCATGAACTTTCCAGTGAACGTAAGAAGAAAAGTCCAAAGAAAAATGAGAAGTGGGAAGGCAGGAAAGAAGGAGAGGAAGAAGTGAGGGAGGGAGACAGGAAGGCAGGGAGACAATGAGTGAGGAAGGGTGAGAAGGAAAAGAGGGAGAAAAGAAATAGTCCATTGAAAAACATAAAATTCGAGTCCCATAATCCCACAATAGAATCAATTTGTATTTTTGCTACTTCTTAGATAAGCTGAAAATTTTTTCTAGTCCTAACATATTCCTGGAGTGCATAATATGTAACTGACTGATGTGGTGAGAAGATAATATCAGATAATAAATGTAACCTTTTTTTTCAAATGACATTTTAGTGATTTATGTGAATCTGTTTTAACACATTTATAGAAGCTTTGTAAATCTAATTTAACTATGTGAACAGAATTTTTACTTCTGTATGACCCAACTATTAGAAAAGCACATTTCCCTTAGAACTGATAAAATGTAGGGGGTGAGATGTTGTTTCTCCTATATAGTTTCTATCCTCTTATATGTTACCCCTGTTTATGTTTGTGTGTTGCCCTACATTCAACTTATAAGGTGTGTATCTGAAATATCTGTAGTTAAATGTTTGTTAATTGTAGGTTTGTAAACAAAGCAGGAGAAGTTACTATTTAATAAAATTTAATTTTCATATTTTATAAAGTAAAATATGATCCCTTTGAATATCCTGTTACATAATAGGTCTAAAATATTTAGCTAATTAATTAATATAAATATATCTTTTTAATTACCAAAATCAATTGTTTAATGTCTTTACTTCTTTCTTTTCAATTGAATTTATGAGGGTAACACTGGTTAATAGGTTATTATATAGGTTTCAGGGATACAATTCTGTAATATATCACTTGTATATTGTATTGTGTGTTCACCACCTTAAGTCAAGTCATCAAGTCTCCTTCCATCACCATTTATTACCCCTTTAACTTCTTCTACCTCCCCTCACTCATCTTTCCCTCTGGTAATCACCATATGAGTGTTGTCTATGTCTATGAGTTTTTTTTCCTTAATCTCTCCACCTTTTTCACACAGCCCTGCTTCTCTGCCTTTTGGCTAAGATAAATGTAGTATCCATCCTTATCAGTTTAAATTCATCTTTTCTTAGATCATGTTTAAATGACAGAAAACATCTGGCCACTGACCTAATCAGACATAATCTCAGCTATTTTAATTGCCACCTCTTCTCTTCCCTTCCCATGAACTAAGATTGGATGGCTATTCTACCAAGGAATTATTAATATATAATTTTATACTTTGAATTCTCATTCATAATAATTAAATGTTATTTTAAAGACTAATGCTTTATTGTTCTCAAAATGTCTAAGAAAACTCCTTACACAGTCTGGAACAACGTGAGACAAGGAAATAGATGAGTGAAGGGCAGGCAGAAGCACGTTCACAAAGGACTTTCCAGGCCCAAATCAGTGGTGCGGATTTTTAATCTAAGTACCTGAGGAGGCCAAAGAACATTTTCTTGTTTTTTTAAAGTTATGTTTATTGAGGTAATATTGACCTCATGTATATATAATTTGGATAGAAGCTCCCCACAGACTCTAAAGTACACATGGACAATTCTCAGAGTTAAAGGGAGACACTTTAGAAAGATGTGTTTATTCTCACATTTTTTCAAAGAGACAGTACATTCTATAGAATTGGGAGAGATGGAGAATAAATAAGATAATATATATTTTAATTATATTTTATATATGATGGCTTTATATATCCTATGTAACCATTATATGTATGAATTTAATAAAATTCACCCCTTTCATGTGTAACAGTTTAATGATTATAGAAAATGTATAAAGTTATATAACTACTATAATCAAGGAATAGGTTATTTCATCACCTCAAAACTTTCCTGGTGTCTCCCACCCCCAAGCAACCAGATTTTGTCCCTATAGTTTCTCAAGATGTCATATAAATGGAATCATGCAGTGTTTTGTATATTGCTCCTTTCACTTAGCATAAGGTCTTTCACACTTATCTGTGTTGTTGAATGTATCACTTATTCATTATTGCTGAAAGAATTCCATTGTATGAAGACATTATTTGTTTATCCAGTCACTGGTTGATAAACATTTGGGTTGTTTTCAGTTTGGCAATTATGAATACCACTACGGAGACTTTTAAAGAAGGATTGACAGATCTGATTCACACTTTTTTTTAATTGTGTCTGCCTCCTGCATAAAGAATGGATTTTAGAGTGTCTAATGTGGGAAACAGAGGGCAGGGGAAGCTAGCACAATAGTCCAGGTGACAGAAGACAATGACTGGGTCTATTAGAGGTGTAGAAAACTCAATAAAAATAACAATACTTATTCTGAAAGCAGAACATGGAGACCATTTTCACTAATGGAAAAGTGGGAAAAATCAAAGATGCCTCCTTCCTTTTTGTCTGAAGTGACTAGATTATTGCTTGCCCCTTCATTTCCAATTACCTACCTGTATATCAGGTTAGCATAACCACTGTGTGTGTATGTAAGTAAAATTAAATCTGGGACATCAAAAATTTAAAAATATAGAATTTTCTCTGAAATCAACAATCTATCACCTATCGGTCCTATAAAAACAAATCTTTTGTGACTGACAGGTAAATTCTCACAGGGGTGTCCCAACCAGGGCCCATGGGCCCCATGCATGTGGTACCTGTGATGGCTATGAATGTGGCCCAACACAAAATTGTAAATTTACTTAAAACATTTTTTCCCACTCATCGGTTTGCCTTAGTGTTTGTGTATTCACTGTGTGGCCCAAGACAACTCTTCTTCCAGGGTGGCCCAAAGATGCCAAAAGGTTGGACACCCCTGTGAGCCTTATATTAAGTATATACATTATTTTTTAACAAAACAATTAAGTTTTTCTTCAGAATAACATTTGAAACACTAAAATTAGATTACAAAATTGGGGAAATTTTAAATCCTGTCAGACACACATTTTGGTCTAAATACTAATTTAAGAACAATATTGGAACTGTGAGAGCCTTGCCTACACTGGGATGCCTGAGGCAGCATGTTATTCTGTGAGAGATTACTTCCTGGGTGGTTCCAGTTCCAAAAATGACCTGAGAGTGGTGCCCTAGGAAAAGTAGAAGAAGAAGCACATCATCATAGAGGTCCTTCTTTGACTCTGAGAATGTACACTTGTACTACATAGTCTATAAGTAGTGTCTACCCAAAATCTTCTACTTCTAAATCATAGATATTGTGGACTAGATTATTTTTACTCTGTACTTGCTAATTACAGAAATTGAACCCATTAAATAGGGGATCACAGTCTTGTTTTTCCTAACATCTGAATGCATAATCATACAAAAAGTGAGATTATTTACTCAGGTCACCTCCCTGTATACACAGTCCATCTCCTCACTTTGAGCTGTATAGAATAAATAGCCTTTGTGCTTAAAATCCTAGAAAGATTTTGGGTGATTTCTACTCTCTCTAGAGACATGTAAATATAAGATAAATTACCAGTGATAAGGACTGACCTTCACTTCCATCATCCCATAAGAAGATTAAAATACCTTTTTACTTAATTTTGAAGCTATGTCATTTTTATATTTCTGAAAAGGCTTAGCTCTAAAGATATATATTTCTCCTAATTTTCAGGTTACAAATTTTTTATCTGAATCTCTTTCTGCCTTTTTCATATGCTAACAAAAGAATCCTTAAAATAAAAAGAATATACTGTTTGGTTAACCTTCCATGGCAGCTTTCTTTTGAGTTTAGTGTATGTGTGTGAATGATGTATTAAGACACATGTGTCAGTCAATCTTATGATCTTCGGAGTGAATATATTTATAAATGTGTGAATAACAGTGACCATTAGCTTCAAATTTATAAAATATTTTATTTAACTGCTTGTTTTGTTCATTACAACCCAACATTAGACTATACAAAGATAAACAGTTGCTAGATTTTTGCATATATGAGATCTGTCCAGAAAAGTCCAGCCATTGTTAATATAACAAGGACAATTTGCACAACATCCATCTATCCTGGCAGCCAAGGAGAATGGACTGGAATGTGCATGTGTGAACAATAATGACTTCACTTGACTAGTCAGTGGGGGCAAGAGACACTGTTAAGTGAGCACATGTAACGTATAGCTGTCTCATTCAAAATGACTGAGCAAGAGAGGAATGATTCTGCTTCGAATTTGCATTAAGCTTAAATATTCCTCTGAGGAAACTATTGGATGATTCAGAAGGCCACAGTTATGGCCAAATGGTGATTGGCAGCTTCATCACCACCATGACCGCTCACGAATCACATCTTGTGCAGAGTTTTTGGTGGAACATCAACTCACCCAGGTGACTCAGCCTTACTACAGCCCAGATTTGGTGCCCAATTTCTGCCTGTTCCCAAAACTAAAATCACCTTTGAAAGGGAAGAGATTTCAGACCATCAAATGAGATTCAGGAAAATATGACAGGGCAGCTGATAGCAATTAGAACTGTGTGAGATCCCAAGGTGCCTACTTTGAAGGGGACTGAGGCATCATTGTCCTGTGTACAATGGGTTTTGTATCTTGTATCTTCTTCAATAAATGTCTCTATTTTTCATATTACTTGTATGGATGCCTTCTGAACAGACTTTGTATATGTGATTTTCTCAAGTTTTGCATTTCCAACCAGAATTTATTGACTAACTCAGAGCTATAATATTAAAATAGACAAATTCTTATGATAAAAAATCTCCACTGAGCTTTAGGAATCAAAATAAAAGTAACAGTTTTATCCCCCATTGTTTATGTTGGTTTTTAAAGCTAATAGGAATAAAAATCTTAGGTGCTCCTATGTTATAAATCATCATAGTAATAAAGTTGCTTTGCTATTTTTTCATTTTTTAAACAAGCATTTAGTAGATGCCTACATTGGATTGCACACTGTGTTAAGCATTGGGAGCACAGAGGTAAACATAAAATGGCCCTGTCCAAAATTCATCTTGTTGGGGAGATTGCACCATAAGGATTACAGGTTGGTTCTAATCTAATAGTATCAAATAACTATGTAAATATCTATGCATGTGATGTATAAATGTATATAGGTACACATCCTCACACACATATATACCATCCCAAGCTTCACCAAAATACATATTCCTACCACCTCACACCTTTTCCTCACCAAACATTTGAAAAACTATTTCACTATTGTGTAACAACATACATGTTATATACATAAAGCCTCTATTTTATAAATTTTATTTTGGATTTTTATACTATTTTATTATGTGTCATGTGTTTCATAAATATAATGTGACATGCACATTATTATAATCTATTTTGATCTATGACAAGCTTGGGCAGTTTTTCATTCTCTCTGAGTTTCAATTATTTATCTGTAAAGTGGGTCTATAACACCTGCCTCATAGCACAACTGTCAGAATTTGGTAGGACAATGTACATAGTGGCCAAGAACTGACATTAGAAACAGTTATTTCCATCAGCAGCAGTATTTTCATCATTGCAAATCTAACTTGGCTGCAATGTTTGCTGCCAACAATAAGCGCAAGTCAGCCAGCTGGGTTGCTGGAACTAGGAATTAATCTTCGCCACTTAAATATAATATTTTCCTCTCAGATCAATATATAAGTGAAATTTTTCTACTTAATCAGTTCTGAACATTTTAATTAAAATGCAATCGAATTCCTTTACCTCACATTCATAGTAAAACACATTTCATTTCCTTCTAGGCTTGGTGTAAGACTCTGGAAATACAAAAACACATCAAACACAAAGCCCTGTCAAGGAGTAAAATCTCAAAAGGAAAATACACTGGTATACCACTAATGGCAATGCTTGGTGGGGTGTACTACAAGATAAAATGTACAAGTTATTATGACAGGGGTCAGAGTGACAATGTTGGAAGAAAAAAAATGGTTAGGGCAGGCTCTGTAAGGCTTTACATCCAAACCTTTGCAATAAATCACATTATAATATTGATCAATGTTTTGTAGGTTATATTTGGGAAAAATCATACCAACAGATTGTATATATAATCTTACTACATATGCACAGACTTTTCTAAATGCAGATGCCTTCCTTCTCAAATCAAGTGGGCAGGGTCTACTTTAACTCAAGAGGTTACTTTGTCAGGGGAAACACTAGTCCTACAAATCAGGTAGGGTATTTTTATCCCATCTTATACTGGACACTGTCTAAGGAGCTGGAAATATAAAGGCATATTAAGAAATAAATGCATATATTAATGCAGTTAGCATATATGCTTATTAATACATGAAAACATGAAAACTTTCTCAGAGCAGTCTTCCTGACCACTCTAATTGTATATTTTCATAACTCTGTAATTAGTCTATATTATGTTTTTAAAAATATTTTTATTTATTTATTTTTAGAGAGAGGGGAAAGGAGGGAGAAAGAGAAGGAGAGAAACATCAGTGTGTGGTTGCCTCTCGCACATCCCCTACTGGGTACCTGGCCTGCAACCCAGGCATGTGCCCTGACTGGGAATTGAACTAGAGACCCTTTGGTTCACAGGTCAGCACTCAATCCACTGAGCCACACCAACTGGGGCTATATTATGTTTTTCACAGACTTAACGCTAACTGAAATTAATTCTTATTTTGTTTCTATCTTTTATTTTTGGCTATCTCCCAAGCTGGAATGTAAACTTCAGGAAGGCAGGGACTTTATCATGTTTCCCTGCTCTGTCCTGCCTGACACCTAATTGATGCCCATGAAATTTGTACCAAGTGAATAAGTAATAAATGTATAAAGAAATAGATACATGTATTAGCCCCATGATAGCACAAGCATTAGCCCCATTCTTGAATTTATTGGATTTCCAGGAAACATGTGAATTTGGTTACCAAATAAAAATGACTCAAAAATGAAAAACCAAATGAGTTCCATGAAATATACTGACAAACAGAAATAAATTTTGTTTCCTATTTACCATGACTGTCACATGTATCTTTTCTATCTGTAAAAATATTTATGTCATTAAAGCCACAACAAATTTGTCAATGGTTTATGAAACTTGAATATGAATATGAGAATATTACATAAATTCTACCTCACAACTAAATATCTGAATTTATGTTTGGTTTAGTGGGGAAAAAGATTTATCTGAACTGAAATTATAATTGCATATTTACCCAAATCTTAATTATACTGCAATAATATTAAAGGCTATACATGAGTAAAATTTTTATCACATCTCTCATTTAGCTTTATTTTTTCTCACCCAGCCCCCAGGAAAATATCCATGAGGTAAACTGGCAATACAAAATAATTATTTGAAAAACATTATATGAGGTGAGTTGTTGTTTCTCTACTGGATGCCAGTTTAAATTGATCTAATTTGTTTTACCAGTAGCTTAAGAAAACCCCAGCACAGCAGCATGACAATTATATCCAGGTGCAAGAACTTAATTCGACAAATTCTAGGTGGATCCTTCCAGTCTGCGTGGTGGGCCCCATTCTCAGCTGTGGCTAAGAACAGATGCCTTGAAAAGCCACTGTAAACATGATCCAGTCAGTCCTTGAATAGAGATGTTGAAATGTGTCCAAAAAAATAATGAACATGACATTCTTATAACCATAATTCCAATATACACATCACTGAAGAAAATGACATGGCAGGAATTGTTTTAAATATTGGAACAAAATAAAGTAATTGATTGTTCAGGATTATTTTTCTTTCATACACAAGGTATTCATATACCTACATTTAAAAATAATAAATGTTCATATAAATTTTAAGAGAATTTATAATTTTATATATATATATAGGAACCATTAACACCAGTATACACATAACCCGTGGTTTCTTTAAAGACTTTAGTGATGCTCCAGACAAGTATAGACTGTCAGACGAGGAAAATGAGCTTCTGAATGACAGATAGGCCTGCCTGTGTTCACAAAGTAGCTTAGCTAGAGAGACAAGATGATAGTGTGATGCCCACAGCGTCTCTTATTTAAAGTCATGAATTTTTCTAATTAAATAAGTGTTCTGTTCTCACCTTATTTAGTTTTTAAATAACTCTCTTTAAATGATATTGAGCAGAATAAACAGAAGCCTTTAATGAATTTAGAGGTAGAAGAATATAGCCATGTAATGAATATTTTATTTTTCCAGCACACTTTTAGGTAATAATTTTCTCAGATCCTGTTGTTGTATTCTCACTCATTGTTGATTAAATTAGAGAACAATTTCTAATTTAATATTGTAGCAAACTGCCTTTTATGATTGCCAAAATACTTACAGGTGTACAAACCTTTACTGGGTTTGGACATAAAATTTACTGCTAACGATTAGTATAGCAAGACTAGCAGCAAAGTACTCTCTATGTACATCTCTATAACCTTCAGTTTGCCCATGTTGCTAAGTCTAAATATCTTAATAGATGATTTCAAGATTATTTCAGATCAAGAATTATATCATCAGAGATAGTTATTTTGCCTACTGTCATTTCTTATTTTACCACAATGAAGTTTTATGTCAAAGTCAGTTTTTTAAACTTAATTTTTCCTTTAAAACCTCTAATAATTTGTACATTACTTTTACTTTAAAATATTTTATTTGAAAAAATAAGATATTTAATTTCATTTTTATTATATTATTTTATTATTAAAATAAGTCCAAACTTTATTTTATAAAGAATGATCTGCAAATCTTAAAAATACTAATTAAAGGTATGTCAGACAATTTGAATTAAACCATTGAGTAGTGCTTATTCAAATGTAATGTGAATAGTCTGGACATTTTGAAAAACATCCAAATGGGATGCAAATAAAAAACTGTCAAATATTTAAACCAAGTTCAGTCAGGCGTACAGGACCCGTTCCCATGAACTGAAAAGAAAAATTAAACACAGCCAGAGGTCCTGAAAATTCTTAAAAGCTGGATAACAACTTTTCTCATCTTTTGCTAGGGGATCCTAAAGAAGACATTAATAAATTTTAATAAAACAGCTAAAATCTCCAGGGCAAAGATTTTAGATAATAATAATCTAGCAATTTACATCCTCATTATGCCCAATTTCCTCACATGTAAAAAAAGTAATTTGGATGTGATACTCAACTTACAACAAAGAGATCATAATTCCACCGTGATATCCATATCCAAATAATAAACCTTAATTCAAAGAATCAAATGTTAATTGCTTCATTGCAAAACATGTAAGTTGTCATATAGAAAGCCAACTTCCTATTTGAGGGAGAAAAGATATTTGACATTGAAAACAATTTAAAACAACATAGCAAGATGCAGAATGTCCAAAAACAAATATATTTTGATAATTATTTTTTTTCTTTTAGCAAATATTTCTTGAACACCAATATGTGCTAAGTTTCTGGTACAAAAAATATGTAAAAACTTAATTTTGATCTTACAGAGGCTCAAATTCTCATAAGAAACTGAACAATATCATAAACAAAACCATTACATTTTATTCAGTATTTTAATGAAAAATCAGATTTATCTAAATATCATTTTTAAAGTTTACTTGAAATGTATATATTTAAAATTCTATTCCATATCCCATGTATTTGATAAGGCTTGAGAATTAAAGCTAAGAAAATTTGACTTGTAAACTGAACTCCAAATAATTAAAATAATCTAAAACTCTTAAAGTGGTTTTCACAATATTTAAGCAGAGAAATGAGAGGTAATTACCAACCTCTTGTGGTCCTTATTACATAGTTTCCCACAGACATTAGAGCCTATGAATAACCTTAGTGATAATCTAACACAAAGCTCCATTTCTCAGATCAGAAAACCAAGGCCCAGAGACAATGAGTGACTTGTCAGCTAGAGACACAGACAAAAGTCCCAGGTCCCCTGGGTTCCAGGATGCAGAGCCCCACCACTGTACTAGGCTAATCCTCAGCTAAGGTTTATGACTATTTTCTCACATGTAAAATACATATGCTGAAGTCTAAAGAAAGAGGAGTATTCACTGCTGGACTTCACAAAATCAAATTGTATCATATGAAAATTGTATAAATCCCACCACCCTCTATCCCAACTTATAGTGGATGGTGTTATAGAAAACTTACTCTTTATTTTTATAAACCCATGAGATAAAGTGAGTATTAAAGAGTACTGAAATTGCTAAAGTGCTAAGTAACCTGGAATTTCTTAAGGACAGATATGCAGCAAGAAGCCAGTGGGAGGAAAAGAATCTTCAAAAGGATGAAGAAAACATTGTTTTCTGATACTGAAATTTAACTTTTTGAAATCACCACAAATTATGATTCTCATGTTAAAATAAATGTGCCACAAATAACTAATGTGATACTTGCAAGTAAACATAATATGTATCCTATTATTCACACTTTTACTCCTGTAGACCACAGGGTGAAACTGGAAAATGTTGCAAAACCAAAAGTCTTTTGTAACTGATTCAAAACTGGCACACATGATGACAAAGTCATGGAATATCATTGCCTTGTTAATATGATTTTTACCACAATTTATCAATATAGTTTAATTTTAGCTTCAAAGAACATTGTTTTAATTTCCATTTTTTTCTGCCTGTACTTCACAATAGATAATTACAAGTGTAATTATTATTGGTCATTGGCCATTAATTTGTTTCAGCGTACATACCTCAGTGGGCAGTAATTACTTCACAGCCTTCAATAAGATATCATTAGCAAAATGAGAAGACCAGAGAAAACATGTTAATTACTGTAGGTGCTCCATTGGTTCCTCCCTGGAATAAACAAAGTCTAACAATTAAGATCACACTTATGTTTTGTGAGACTATATTATGCAGTGCAAAAAAAAATGAAAGGGGAAAAAAGAATGCCACATAATTTGAGGAAAAGATATTTTGGGGACTTAATATTATTTCCATTTATATTCAAATCAACAAACCTATGAAGCCAAAGATAGAAAAGTGGCTCTTACACCAAGCACCAACTTCATACAGGCTCACTGTCAATAATGAAGGAAAAAATTAATTTACTGCACCCTACTATAATTTTGAAGAGAAATTGCTCAAAATATAGAATTTTTAAAATATTTTTAAACTACTGTATGGAAAGTTAAATTGATTTCCAATTAGTCCATGTATAAATAAACTAGGGATTTTTAAAATGCTACAGTGAAGGATTTGCAGTATACCAGCTTCACTTAGAACATAAGGTTTTGGTGGCCAGTGTAGAGTCCTAAGTATTTCTTAGCAAGATATTCACAGTATGTTGCTAACTTGAAAGCATAATCAAAATATCTGTCAATTCAATTATCTCTGCCTTTTAATCGTGCTCCCTCCAGTTCATCATTCAGAATCTTCTAAGCATGCTAATTTGTCCTAAGCATTTGTTTTCTGCATCTTCAGATATGTATATACATACATGCGCCTTTCTCATTGCTGCTCAGTTGCGCTTTCTCTGCAAGTGAGTTTGCTGCACATCTCAGATCCAAACCCTGCAGCTGTTCCTGCCTTTCTTTTATTGTCCTGAGCAAGGCACATCTCATTTCACCCTCATTCTTCTGCAGTTTCAGGCCGTTCCAATCTCCCTTCCAGCTGCTCCAGCTGTACCTTTTACAATCCAGCTGGTGGAGGCTTTTACAGAGACTGCCTCTTCCTGACCTATGGCAACTCTGACCCTAAGCTACTCACTCCCATATTCTCTGATCCTTTTTGGCATTCTCTCAGGCCAATCCAAGTCCCAAATTTCCCTTGACCAAAGCCATTTCGAGTGTATTTGGATCAGATTATGATTACTTGTAAAATTATAGGATTGGCTTTAAATAATTAAAACTTCTTTCATATCATCATAATCATTAAGATTTGTGCAGTATAATTTTCCTGAGTTTGGGATGTGTACACTTAATGAGATTTGCAGATATTATTGTCCGGAATAGAAAGATCAATAACAACTGAAGTCAAAAGATGACAAGTTAAATGGACCACTATGGTTCATTGAAGACTGCATTCCATAACTTTTTATTTTACTTATTCAGAAACTTGAACAGTTAAATCTGCTCCTCTTTAATGGGCAGAAGTGTCCTTAGCAACAGTGATAAGTCACTTAGAAATTTTCAAAATTAACAAATTAGCAAATGCTTCAAAACACAGCTACTACCAATGAAAATATAAAACAGTCTCTGACCTCTGGTCTTTTCCTTCAGAAATCCTTCTTTAGTATTCTAGATTCCCTCTTTTTTGTGTGTTCCCAGAAAACCCAGGTGAACTTTTCATTTTGAATTGTGATCTGTTTGCTTGTTTGTCTCCCCAGCAGACTAGGAAGTCTTACTTCTGCTTGGAAGTCTTAAGGAAAATTTACTATGTGTCTCACACACAGCACATGCTTGATAAATTAATTGAGTCAATGGCCTCAGGTAAGCATAAGTATAAAAAAAGGTTTAGACATTAACAAGTAGTTGTGAGACACATTGAGACCCTGAGAATTCTGTTTTAGATATTTTAAAAGAAATGCAAATTAACTGTCATGTGATTTGTTTGTTGTTATTGTTTGTAATTATTATCTCAACTCCAAGCATATATGCATATTAGTTTGTAAAACTATTCTATACTTTTTGAAATTCATCAGGGCTGTTCTGAATATTTAGAGACTGGAATATCTATCAGAAAAGTGTCAGGATTATATACAACATGCATTATTTTATCTGTTCATAGGAGTGCTTATACATCATAGAGGTATATATACACATACCTACAACTCATGTATCTACTAACACAGACTATATTTCCATTTTGTGGTAATAACTTTTCTACAGACATTCAGGAAGATACAAGGTGTCCATTGCTAAAAAATTTTAGATCAGAGAACAAACAAGAATCTAATTAATAAATTTGTACTAAATTATTACCATTTAATATATAAATACAGGAATAAATCTAAATCTGAGAAACTCATTACTTTAAAAATTAAATCCAAATATAATTTTAAATAATAAAAAGGAAGATAATAATTATCATTGAAATAAAATCAATATATAGTTTCAAGTGCATCCAAACACTGTATTTTTAAATGAACATATAATGATGATTAGCTACTTGGAAAAGAACCATCAAAATAATAAGAAAAAAATAGAAATCTCACAAAATACCTCAACTATAAGACCTCTTAAAAATATTCTTAATGTTTAAAATATCGCTTAAAATGTAACATTGTCATTGTCTACTACTGGCCATAGGAATTCATAAATAGCAATGACAATATTAATCTAATTATATACCCTGTTTTTCTCTAGAAATTCATGACCAAAGTGAGGCATAATTTGAAGGATCTCTCTAGTCATTCCCAGTTTGTGTTGCCTCTGCCTAATTTTGTAAATAGTAATCACATGTACCTGAACATCATTTTGAACTTATTATAGCAATAATTTTTAAATTTAGTCAAGGAGGTAAAAGACCTGTACTCAGAAAAACTATAGGCCACTGAAGAAAGAAATCGAGGAAGATACAAATAAGTAGAAGCATATACCATGTTCATGGATAGGAAGAATTAACATAATTAAAATGGCCATTCTACCCAAAGTAATCTATACATTCAATGCAATACCTATTAAAATACCAATGGTATATTTCACAGAACCAGACCAGCTACTCCAAAAATTTATACTGAACCAAAAAAGTCCCTGAGTAAACTCAGCAGTCTTGCAAAAGAAGAACAAAGCTGAAGGTATCACAACTCCTGTATCAAACTATACTATAAGGCCACTGTAATAAAAGTAGCCTAGTATAGGCACAAGAACAGACACATATATCAATGGAATAGAAGACAAAGCTCAGGAATAAAGCCATGCCTGTATAAGCAATTAATATTTGACAAAGGGGGCAAGAGCATACAATGGAGCAAAGAGAGTCTCTTCAAAAAATGGTGTTGGGAAAACTGGACTGGTACATGCAAAAAATGAAACTAAATCACCAAATTATACCATACACAAAAATAAACTGAAAATGGATAAAAGACTTAAATGTAAATTATGAAACCATAAAATTCCTAGAAAAAACATAGAGAGTAAAATCTCAGATATTAAATGTAGAAATATTTCTGGTGGTATATCTCCTAAGGTACTGGAAACAAAGAAGGAAATAAACAAGTGGAATTACATCAAATTAAAAAGCTTCTGTACAACTAAAGAAACCATCAGCAAGACAAATAAGGAACCCAGTGGTTGGAGAACATTTTCACCAATGATACCTTTGACAAGGGTTTAATCTCCAAAATATACAAAGATCTAATACAACTAAAATGCCAGAAAGACAAACAACCCAATTAAGAAATGGGGAAAAGACCTGAATAGAGTCAAGTCAAGATGGAGGCATAGGTAGACAGGTTTCGCCTCCTCATGCAACCATAGAAAGAATTACAAACAGATATCAAAATTAGTAACACTCAGTACTGTCAGGAAATTGAGCTGTATGGAAGTCTGACAACGAAGGATTAAAAGCCACATTCATCCAGACAGGTGGAATTGCCAAGATGTGTAGATTGGCAGTGGCATGGAGAGGTAGCAGCAGATCAGGTGGTCTCATATCCACATATGATGGCTAAAAATCAAAAGGAATACCTTAGGAGTGAGCAATCCCAGACCATGCCAGACCACACAAACCCAGGGTTCCAGCACCAGGAAGATAAATCTCTGTTAACTCTGGCAGGTGGTGGAAGAAACTGCTGGACTTTTGCTGTTTAAAGGGCCCACATGGATTTAGTACATTTGCAAACCCACCTACTCTGGGTTTTACCAGCCAATACAGGAAGTGGATGAAGTGACTGGAAATGGGTGAGTGCCGGGCAAAGGCCCATAAGCCAGGCAGTGGCATTGTCCCCACTCTGAGTCTTCTTCCCCCCAGCTCAGAGCCACAGAGCAGTGAGGCAGATTGCCCCATCCTGGTAATTACCGAAGGTTCCACCCCACACAATTAACAAGTGCCTTTTCTACACAGGCCAGGCTACTAAGACTGGGAGTAAAAGCAGCTCTAAATAATACACAGAAACAAACAAAGGGAGGCTGCCAAATTGAGGAGACAAAGAAATATAGCCCAAATGAAAGAACAAGGAAAAAAAGAGACAGAAAAAGAAGTAAATGAAACAGAGATAGCCAACCAATCAGATGCAGAGTTTGAAACACTGTGATCAGTATGCTCAGAGAACTCATTGAGTATGGCAAAAAAACATAAAGGAAGAAAGGAAAGTTACACTAAGTGAAATAAAGAAAAATCCACAGAGAACCAACAGTGAAGGGAAGGAAGCAATAACCATTCAACCAGAACAGAAAGAAGAAATAAGAATTCAACAAAAAAATATGAGAACAGTATAAGAAGAATCTGGGACATCTCCAAACATGCTAAAATCCTAATCATAGGGGGATGTCAGAAGGAGAAGAGGAAGAACAAGAAATTGAAGATTTATTTAAAAAAATAATAAAATAAAAATTCTTCATTGGCAAAGGAAATAGACATACAAGCCCAGGAAGCACAGAGAGTCCCAAACAAGTTGAACCCAAAGAGGAACACAACAAGACACATCATAATTAAAATGTCAAAGGTAAAGATAAAGAGAGCTTCTTAAAAGAAGTAAGAGAAAAGTGGATAGTTACCTACAAATGAGTTCCTACAAGACTGTCGCTGATTTCTCAAAAGAAACTTTGCAGGCAAGAAGGGATGGCAAGAAGTATTCAAAGTGATGAAGCAAGGATCTGTAACCTAGATTACGCTATACATTAAAGCTATCATTTAGAATGGAAGGGCAGATAAAGTGCTTTCCACACAAGGTAAAGCTAAAGGAGTTCATCATCATCGAGCCATTATTACATGAAATGTTAAAGGAACTTATTTAAACAGAAGAAGATCAAAACTGTGAACATTAAAATAACAACAAACTCACAACTAACAACACCTGAATCAAAAAAAGAACAAAACAAAAACTAAGCAAACAACCAGAACAGAAACAGACTCATAGATATGGAGGTCATTTGGAGGGTTATCATCTGAGAAGAGGAAGGGGGAGAGTGGGGGAAATGGTGCAGGGATTAAGAAGCATACTTAGCAGGAACAAAATAAACAGGAGGATATTAAAAATAGCATAGGAAATGGAGAAACCAAAGAACTTGCATGCACAAACTGAGGGCATGAACTAAGCAGCCGGTAAGGAGGGTACCAGATAGAGAGGGGCAAAGAGGGAAAAATTGTGACAATTGTAATAGCATAATCAATAAAATATAGTTTAAAAAGCCCTGGCTGGTGTGGTTCAGTGCATTGAGCACTGGCCTGTAAACCAAAAGGTAGCCAGTTTGATTCCCACTCAGGGAACATGCCTGGGTTGCAGGTCAAGTGCCCAGTTTTGGGCACGTGAGAGGTAACCACACATTGCTGCTACTCTCCCTCTCTTTCTCCCTCCCTTCCCCTCTCTCTCAAAATAAATAAAAATCTTTAAAATATATATACTTTTAAAAAAAGACCAAATAGACACTTCTCCAAAGAGGACATACAGAGGGTCCATAGACGTATGAAAGAAATGTTCAACAACATTAATTATCAAAGAATGCAAATTAAAACTTCAATGAGATATCACCTTACATCTGTCAGAATGCTATCATCAATAAATTGACAGACAACAAGTGTTGGTGAAGATGTGGGGAAAAGGGAGCCCTAGTGCCCTGTTAGTAGGAATGCAGGTTGGTGCAGCCACTGTGGAAAACTATATGGTGTGTCTTTAAAAAATTAAAGATGAAACTCCCTTTTGACCAGTGATTCCACTTCTGGCATAATACCCAAAAGAACCCGAAACACCAGCAAAAAATATACACATCCCTATGTTTATAACAGCACTATTTACAATAGCTAAGATTTGGAAACAGCCTAAGTGCCCATCAGTGTATGAGTGGATAAAAATTTGGGATATATTTATACAATAGAATACTATGCAGCAGAAAAAAAGAAGACTCTTACATTTTGTAGCAGCATGGATGGACGTGGAGAAAATTATGCTGAGTGAATTAAGCCAGTCAGTGAAAGAAAAATACCAAATGATCTCACTTATATGTGAAATCTAATGAACACAATAAACTGATGAACTAGATAGTAACAGAAGCATATATTCATAAAACAGAATGACAGCTGCCAAAGAGGTTGAAGGTGGTGGGAACAGTATGGAAGATGATGAAGGGATTAACCAGAGAACATTTATGCACAACCCAAGGAAAAGGACAACAATATGGGGATTGCCTTGGGATGGGGAAAGACTGAGTCTGGGTAAGGGAAGGGAAGGGGAGAAAAGTGGGAACAACTGTAACGTCTTAAACAATAATATAAATAAATAATAAATAAACAAACAAATATAAATTAACATACCCTATTTTTATATTTGAATTTGTCATTTTTAAGGAACACCCCTACCCTTACTTCTCCCTACTCCCTTCTAAAAGCATAAGAAAAACTAAAGTATCAGTTACTGAATTGGGGAGAGGCAGAAAACTGAAAGTTTCTTTTATGTTAAATATGTAGAATAGAGTACTGTTCCCCAATAAAAACAACCTAGTTACTTTCTTGAACTACTCATAGCACAAACCAGTCAGTTTTAGATGCTCAACAAGTACTTAATGACTGATTCTTCAATTCACACTAAAATCAAAAGAAGACTGGAAGCTCAGTGTTCAGCATCCACCTACAGACTCCACTACCCAAGAGAAGAATGTCCTCAACCGGCACCCTCATTGCTGGTAATACTGAAAATTTCTAGTGTCAATTAGGTAATGTGTCAAAAGTCCTTTTTCTTTTTGTCTTTTGGGTATGTACATATTGTTCCAACAATTCTACTTTTGGGAATATTTTAAGGAAGCAACCAGGATAGTATGCAAAGGTATAAGAATGTTAGCAGATTTTGCATATATTCATAGAAGCTGGCAATAACTCAACTGTTTAACAAAAAATTTACTTAAGTTAAAAAATTGTCATAAAATCAACTAACAACGATATAATAAGGAAAGAAGTTTGAGATACATGGCTGAGTAAGTAAACAGTATTCCACAGCAAACTGTCTAGGATGTGAGTCTGCCCGCACGTATATTTGCTACGGCAAAGAAGGCAATGTGCACATCAAACATGGTTTCTCTCCAGGCCAGGCACATAGCTAGCCTCCATTTCCCAGTGTAAGTGGAAAGGCACCCTTCTGTGGTCTGAAATGTAAGAACATCTCACTTGCCATCCTCTCTCTCTACTGCCAGGCTGGAGGCCGATGACCACGAATTTCCAGGAGCAGGCGTGAATAACAGCACTGCCCTAAATGGCTGCATGGAGCAGCACTCACTGACACCCCCACTGCTGGCAGTACTCTCTGGAGTTAGAAGTCAGCTATTGTGTTAAGCTTCCAATAGTTTAGAAAGTATTTGATTCAGCAGTTATGATATCCTAATATTATCCACAGAAAAGAGTAAAATGTCATATACATCAAAATACTAATAGTAGTAGCAATTGTTTTTTGTATTATATTTTTCTTACTTAAATACCTATTTTGTAATAAAAAATATTTTATAAAAAGAAAGCCTTTGGTAATGAAAACGTTACAAATGGAATTTTTACCCTTAAATATACAAGGTCTGTCTAGAAGGTATCCAGTCATGTAACATGAGAAATACGTTGGAGAAGGTACAAAACACAAGAAACATTGTACATAGGACAATGATGCCTCAGTCCCCTTCAAAGTAGGCACCTTGGGACCTTATACAGATCTTCCAATCACCATCAGCTGCCCTGTCATATTTTCCTGAATCTCATCAATGGTCTGAAATCTCTTCCCTTTCAAATGTGATTTTACTTTTGGGAAAAGCCAGAAATCCCAGGACACCAAATCTGGGCTGTAGAGGGACTGAGTCATCTGAGTGAGTTGATGTTCCACCAAAAACTCTACATGAGATGTGATGCATAAGTGGGCATGGTGTTGTGATGAAGCTGCCTTCTGAATCATCCAATAGTTTCCTCAGAGGAATGTTCAAGCACTAATACAGTGAAGTCATTATTGTTCATACATGAGCATTCCAGTTCACTTCCCTTGGCTGCCAGGTTACATCAATTTGCTCAAACCATTATCCTTACATTAACAATGGCTGGACTTTTTCCGGATAGATCTAGTGTGGTTTCCAAATATAGGTAAATGAATACCTGTTTTTCATTTCTATAATACATTTATGAAATATAAGGGAATACAGAATTTCACTAATGCTTCCTAAATTATGTGATATTTAGGTATGATCATATTCTTCAGAAACTGATTTTATTGTAATATATAATTAGTTGCTTTATAGGAGCACTTTTGCTTTGGTTAGTGTTCTTAACAAAAGGCATAAATTATCCTCTTAACTGTTGCTAATATGGAGCAAAAACTCTATTATGAGTCCATTTACATTCCTTAAATCCTGAATGAATGGAATACCATCCTCCACAATCTCTCCGACACCTCCGCACTTGTCTGAGTCATCTCAACTAAACAACAGACCTGATTAATTCTTTAGCTTTTAGAATGACTGTAACTCAGTTTCTAAGCCCTCTGACATGCCAGTCAAAACTATGTTATGTGATTCACTATTAAATTAAACATAAACACATTGTTAAGTTAATGATAAAAGGTTAAAAGAAGGGAAATGCAGAGAAGGGAAGGCCATCCTTTGCTCAGGATCTCTGTGAGTCTCACTCAGTGAGCTCTCCTTGGTCTAGGGCCTCAGAGGATCTTCTGTCAGGGACACTGCAGCTCAAGCCAAACAGTATCCATTTGAGCACTTCACAGTATTTATAGTCTATGCATGAAAGCATCCTAAAAATTGTTTTGATTTGTAAAAAGAAACAGACAGCATTTTTGTCTAATTCTTACTTTGCTTTTGCACAAGAATTATATGCTTCACTCATTTTTGCTCTATACCAATTTTATAGATGAGGAAACTGAAGCTTAATTCATGTCACTGTCACAAGCTTGCTGGAAACAAAGTTATAACCCTTCTACTTCCACCAACATCACCCATCTCAGGCAGTGTTTTTCATTGTCTCCTTCCCTTTCTTCCATGTAAGTCCTTCTTAGCAAAATATATCACAGAAATCTGAGCTCTTACCCACCTTAATGCTTCCTCAGAACTTGTGGTTTGCACTCTCCTGCCACCTTGCTTTCTCCATCTGTGCCAATTCAATAGGCAGATTTGACTTAAGTTTTCTATTTCTCTTTCAAGATTTTTTCTACATAGGCTGAATTCTCATCACTCAAAATCTTTCATCACCATACAATCATCTGCAAGCCATAATATTACTTATAACCAGTTTGTGAGCCATCAGAGACAAAATATGCTATAATCCAGTCATATTTTCTAGACCAGGGGTGTCAAACTCATTTTCTCCAGGGGCCACATCAGCTTCATGGTTGCCTTCAAAGGGCCAAAATAATTGTAGGACTGTATATATGTAACTACTCCTTAACTGTTAAGGAGTTGAAACTACATTTGGCCCTTTGAAAGCAACTGTGACCCCCGAAAAAAGCAACTGATGTGGCCCCCAGTGAAAATGAGTTTGACACCCCTGCTCTAGACTCTAACATAGTACTTGACTCATTAGAAGTTCTCAAATTACACACACACACACACACACACACACACACACACACACATATATAAATCAATGGTAGAAGCAACTCTACTTTTAAAGAGATAGTAAATGAAATGAAATTAACAGTTTCTGAATGACCTCTTGCAGTATGTACCAACTTTTCTGGTTCTTTGAGAATGGTCATTTCAATGTCACCCTATCTACTAAGAACATCTTTCTTACCCTGGCTTAGCCTAGCCAGCAATAAAGCTTTTAACCGAATCCCACATATTGCAAATCTGGGGCTGAAAACATTTTCCTTTGCAAAATGATCAATTCCATTTTTCTTAGGGGCAAATGTAGACACTTAGTGAAGACACTTCAGTCATTTATTCTTTCTTAAATTATTTACTGAACATACACTGAGGAATGTGAGTTCAAATGATGCATTAATCCAGTTCCTACAGTCAAACAAGACAGAGACTGATTAGAAAGAAAAATAGGTCTCTGAGAACGCGAGTCAGCTAGTCTGCTTCTCTGTGCACCCCACCTTCCCATGCAGTTTTCAGTCATGGCCTCCAGAAATGGTCACATTGGAAAGCTCACCCCGGACTTCCAGGCCACCGCTGTGGGGGATGACACCTTCAAGGAAGTGAAGCTTTCAGACTACAGAGGGAAATATGTGGTCCTCTTTTTCTACCCTTTGGACTTCACTTTTGTGTGCCACATGGAGATCATCACTTTCAGTGTGCATGCCAAGGACTTCCACAAGCTGGGCTGTAAGGTGCTGTGAGTCTCTGTAAACTTGCAGTTCACCCACCTGGCTTGGATTAACACCCTGCAGAAGGAAGGAAGCTTGGGCTCTCTGAATATCCCTCTGCTGGCTGATGTAACCAGAAGCTCCTTCCATGATTATGGTGTGCTGAAGAAAAATGAGGTGATTGCCTGCAGGGGCCTCTTTATCATCGATGGCAAGGGTGACCTTCCCCAGATCACCGTCAATGATTTGCCTGTGGTGCTTTCCATGGATGAAGCTCTTTGGCTGGTCTGGGCCCTTCAGTACACACATGATCATGGGGAAGTCTGTCCTGCTGGCTGGAAGCCAGGCAGTGACACAATCAAGCCCAAGAGGCAACAGCAAGGCATACTTCTCCAAACACAACTAGGCTGACAAACAAGCACCCAGCTTGGGTTCTTGACCCCTACCTGGTGCCCCATGCTGGCCCAGGAAAGGCCAGATCTGCCCCTTCATATTCCACAGTATGTGATCTGAAAGGGCTAGTCCTAGACCGTTTCATATTCCTATCTGAGTGGTGAATGGTGACCCATCCCTGGAACTGCCCAACCAGGCACAGGCCTAGAGGTGACCACTAAAGTACTATTGACAAAAAAAAGAAAAAAACATTAAAAATTCAATTATAAAACAACGGATAAATGCAGTGTGTATTAAGGGTGCACAGAGATATGCTGAGTGGATGCGAAGACATCAAGGAAGGCTTCCTAGAGGAGGCAACCCTTAATCTGAGCCTTAATAGTGAACTTGTGTTAGATAGACAAAAAAGGAGGCTGAAGTTCCAAGCAGAGGAGAGATGATATGCTAAACCACAGAAATAAGGAAAAAAAAACAAGTATGTGGTGAGAATAATAGAAACTTCACTGCTAATGGAACATAGAAATATGAGGGCAGAAAGACTTAAAAGAGACAATAAGAAAAACAGGAAAGGAGGCAGCAGGCAAGTGATCACTGTATACCATGTTAGAGTTTAGTCTCTGACTTTGAAGAATTATTATGTGCACAGAAATCTTTTTAATGAGGCAAAGATTTACCATTAACAATGTATACACTGCCTGGTACTATAGGATCTGATTATTTTCTGCCTAATATTAAAATAATTTTCTTAAATAATCTTGGGAGTAAATATGGATCCCATCATTTAGGAAGAAATTAGATATTTCTTATATATTTTATGAAGGTAACTACTCTATCTAAATAATTATTTCCCTTACCATGTTGGTCCTGTTAGTGTTCTCACCTGCTGACATACTCTCACTCTCAATAGTGTGGTTTCTTTTTTTATCTTTGTCAACCTTTTATTTGCCTTTGATGCCATTTTCACATATAGGCTTAGAAACCATCTTTGTTTCCTCTGAAATGATTTTGTAAGCCAACAATATGGAATGTTGGGTCAGAATACAGCTCTCTCTTGACCATCTTCATGCATCAGGCCAGATCTTTTTCAGTTGTTATGTTGGTGCTCATAAACATATCTGGGACCTCAGGCTGCTCTGAGTCCTGAAAGAGTGGAACATAAACTAAATTTTGGAATCCTTTGTTGGTAATAATCCACTCAATATAACACCTGGAGTGATTTTTTATTAGAGACGGTAAGTGCTGTGCTAAGCTACAGTGATGCAGTTTGATGGAGCTGCCCCTGAAATGTAATAAAAAGCAGGGGACAGGCTCCTCAGAGTGTGTTACTGAATTAAAAGCCAATGGTTTAAGAGTTCACTGGAGAACCCAGACAGAGAGAGATGCTTACTCCATGGCTGTTGGCGACACTGAGCATATCATTAGTCTATTCTAGTTAGCTGTTTACTTCCAGGTGCAACTCAAAGTGCACTGGGAAAAAAAATGCAAAACTTTATATTCTTTTTGGTCACAGCTAACATAGCACGTTCAAACCTGTGTACTCCTCCAGTAATGAAAATGAAGTTTTACCGCTAATAGGTTCAAATATAAAATCCATGCCACTGGAAGCAATGTGCTTTGCAATTCCCGTTACTCCTTAGTTTACCCTTTGTAGGTAAAGTACAATATCTCATCTTTCTTATTTAAAAACCCATAGTATTTGGGAAGAGGAGAAGATCTGAAATATTATTTTTTACAAATTTACTTGCAGTTATTAAAAGTATTTAAATAGAGATTCTTATTTTTACATGAAATTTGTAGCTCTGCTACTTACTTTTTCAGAGTGAGAAAAAAATGCAAAAGTATTTTAATTTAAACACTCAGGGGAAATTGTTTGATGATAATATTAAATCCTAGCTTTGGATAATTTAATTTAATCATGCCTTATTTAAACAAAAAATATTCCAAGAGTCACTTAATAGTCCCTCTAGTAACTTAAGGCTCAAATTTAATTGTAAAATACACAGTGATTTTATGATTTCTTTCACCATTGTTCAAGAATATATTTTGCAAAAATTATTATAAACAATTTTTTTATTCTGAGTAACTGAATAATTCAAATGAATTTTGGTAAAAAGATTCAACATTTACATTAAATCACTCATCACATAAGACTGGATTGTATGTTTCAAAACATATTGACCAATATTTCCATACAGTAGTCAGGATCTTATTTTGAAAGTTTCTTAGTTACATGCAACACGGCTGATGTTTTTTTCATTGAAAATCATCAAAATAACTGTGAAATAAGCCTTTAAAATAGCAATCATGTCAACTATTGCTATAAAATTATATTTGAGATAAAAGAGACCATAAGTTTGCAAACATAAAAATGAGTAGATGTATTCTGAAGTACTAAAACCTCGACTTACATATATTTTTAAAAAATTAAATGCTTTAGATACTTTTGTATCACCTAGACAACATAGTCCAACTTTTCCTGATGCATTCTGACATGGTACAACTCTTAAAACCTAATCCAAGTCAAATCCTATTTTAATTGATTAAAATAAAATGGATGGTTCCATAGATTAAAAAGTACACAATTTCTGCAGTATATTGGTTTAGCCACAAATTTATTTGCGTTTTTTCCCATAAGGGGGTTCTAGTAGTGCTTAGTTGTCTTTAACTTAATTCAAAACATTTTTGTTAGATTGTATTGTGACAGTTGTCATATCAGCATGCATTTTTTAAATCTTAAAGCTGGTGAATTTTTGTGTAACCATTTTAATATTGTAGAGGAAGAAAATATGCAACTTTTTCAGCATAGCATGCTTTATTTCAAGAAAGGTGAAAACAACTGAAATGCAAAAAAAAAGATTTGTGCAGTGTATAGAGAAGTTGTTTTGACTGATCGAACATGTCAAAAGTGGTTTGTGAAGTTTCGTGCTAGAGATTCCTCACTGGACGATGCTCCATAGTCAGGTAGACAAGTTGAAGTTGATAGCAATTAAATTGAGACATTGAGAACAATCAACATTATACCATTCGGAAGATAACCAACATACGCAAAATATCCAAATCAATGAAGTTATTCATGAAAACAAAAAATGTGACTTTTTGGCCAACTCAATAGCTCCTATCTGTATTTCCTTTTAATGATGATAAATGTTTATGAAGTGGCAAAATAAAACATTAGTCTGCACTATTTGGAAACCTTTGTATTTTCCAGAAAAGTTTTCTTTTTGATTAATATGTATTATATGACATCAGAATTTTTCTTCTTTATTATGCCAAGGAAGCATAGGGATGCTAGAGCATTTTGTTCCATGTAAACATTTCCTGTGACAGAAATATCAATAGGTTTGTGTCCTAGAAAACCTGTTTTATAAGTAGCATAAAGTTTCAACTCCTGAACCACGAGGAATATAAGAAAACCAGTTTACCAAACAAGTGATTGTAAACATTTGGTGTACCCCTAAGCTAAAGACAGAGATAATTACAGTGCCTGGTATTTTTTTTAAGTAGCGAGCTCAGTTGTATTCATTTTCTTGTTTCACATTCATTTGTTCAACAGCTGAGTAGAAGTCTACCTGCAAGGTTCATAGTAAGACCCAAAATTCTGGTCCTGCAGGGCCTTAAACTCTGAGCACACAGATGTCAGCATCAAGGTGAATGGCAAACAAAGTAATGATATATTTCACACAACTGTTTGTGCTTAGGGTATATGTTTTTTCATCCCATCTTTAATAATTTTAAAAGTATTCACTTTCACAAATGACTTGGATTATATCACTTAATTTACATTAAAAACACAAAGGGAGCCAGAAAAGTTTGAATTTTTATGACTTTTCAAAGGACTCCTACTCTTCTGAATCAATATAAAGTAGACTTCACTTGTTAAGTCATCCAAGGACAAAGAAACAAACATTTGTGTCAGGCATTGTTAGATTCTTTACATCCAAGATCTAATATTTATCTCACAACAAATTGTTGAAGTAGGAATTATTATCTTTGGTTCATAGCTGTAAGAGCTGCAGCTGTTGAAGATTTTGTAACTTTCAACATTCACAATGGCCAGCAACAGTAAACAATGACAAAAACTCCCAAGAAAGAAAACTTCAGGACCAGATGACTTTCCTAATGAATTCTATGAAATATGTAAAGGAGACTTAACACCAATCCTTCTCATACTCTTGCACAAAAATTAAAGGGGAAGGAATACTTTCAAGCTCATTTTCCAAGGCCAGCATTATTCTAATACCAAGCCAGAAAATGATGCCGCAAGAAAAGAAAATTACAGGCCAATATCCATGATTAACCTAGATGTAAAAATTCTCAACAAAATGCTAGCAAACAAAATTCAACAGCATATTAAAAGGATCATACACCATGATCTAGTAGGGTTTATCCCTGGGATATAAAAATAGTTCAATATCTTTGTGGTACATCACATTAATAGAAGATTAAAATAATATGATTATCTCAAGATTTGTACAGAGAAAGCACTTGACAAATTCAATATTCTTTCATGATAAAAAAAACTCTCAACAAATTAAAGATAAGATGTACCTCAACATAATAAAGGCCCTATATGACAAGCCCACAGCTAACATTATACTCAATGCTAAAAATCTGCAAGCTTTTCCTCTAAGATCATAAACAAAACAAAGTTGCCTGCTCTTGCCACTTTTGTTCAACATAGTACTAGAAGTCTTAGTCAAAGCACTTAGGCAAGAAAAAGAAATAAAGACAAGAAGGACAGAAAGATGTAAAAAGTCCACTAGAATTAATAAAGAAATTCAGTAAATTTGCAGGATAAAAAATCATCATACAAAAGTATGTTGCTTTTCTATACACTAACAATGAACTATCAAAAGAATTAAGTAAAACAATCTCATTTACAATTGTATCAAAAGAATAAAATATTTAAGAATGGATTTAACCAAAGTCTTGAAATATCTGGAAATTATAAAAGATTTTTCAAAGAAATTAAGGAAGACAAATAAATAGAAAGATGTCCCATGTTCTCACCCTGGCTGGTGTGGCTCAGTGGATTGAATGCCAACCTGCAAACCAAAAGGTCACCAGTTTGAACCCTGGTTGGGGAACATGCCTGAGTTGTGGGTCAAGTCCCTGGTTGAGGACATGTGAGAGACAACTACTCCATAGTTCTCTCACACATCGATGTTTCTCTCCTTCACTTCCCCTCTCTGAAAACAAATACATAAAATAAAATAAATTGTTTGAAAGAAGAAAGATAGCTTATGTTCTTAGATTAAGAAAACTGATGTTGTAAAAATGTCCAAACTAATCAAATATCTATAAATTCAATACAATCCTTATGAAAATTCTAATGGTCTTTTCCACAGAAATAGAAAACAATTCTAAAATTTATATGAAACAACAAAAGACCCTAACTAGTCAGAGCGATATTCAGAAATGAAAACAAAATTAGAGGCATCATACTTCCTGATTTAAAACTACATTGCAAAGCTATACTAATAAAAACAGTATGGTATTGTCATTAATAAAAAAAATATAGATCTATTGAATTAAGAGCCAAGAAATAAATCCACACATATCCTGTCACATAAACTATGACAGGGTTCCAAGAATACACATGGATAAATAATACTGTCTTCAATAATGTCTTCAATTTATTCCCCAATCTGGCAAAAGAACTCAACACAAAAGTCCAGGAAGATTAGAGTTCCAAAGAAGTTGGGTCCAAGGAAAAACACACCAAGACACATCATAATTAAATTACTCAAGGTTAACAATAAGGAGAGAATTTTAAAAACATCAAGAGAAATGGAGAGAGCTACCTACAAAGGAGTTCCCATAAAAACATCAGCTGATTTCTCAAAAGAAACCTTATAAGGAAGATGGGGTTGGAAAGAAGTATTCAAAATCATGAAAGGCAAGGACCTATATCCAAGATTACTCTGTCCAGCAAGGCTATCAATTAGAATGGAAGAGCAGATAAAGTGTTTCCTGGATAAGGTAAAGTTAAAGGAGTTCATCATCACCAAACTTTTTTATATGAGATGTTAGAGGGACTTATCTAAGAAAAAGAAGATCAAAACTATGAACCATAAAATGACAACAAACTCACAATTATGAACAATTGAACCTTTAAAAAAACAAAAACAAAGTAAGTGAACAACTAGAACAGGAACAGAATCACAGAAATAGAGATCACATGGAGGGTTTTTAACAGGGAGGGGATGGGAGGAGAATGGAAGAAAAAATACAGGAAATAAGAAGCATAATTGGTAGGCCAAAAATAGACAGAGAGAGGCTAAGAATAGTATATGAAACGGAGAAGCCAAAGAAATTATATGTAAAACCCATGAACATGAAGCGGGTAGTGATGCTGGAGGGAGGGTGAGTGCAAGGCAGAGGGAGGAAAAAAGTGGGACAACTGTAATAGCATAATCAGTAAAGGGGGGTAGGATTGAAGGTGGGAGGTGGGGGTTGGTAGGGTGGGGCCAAGTGGTGGTAGGAAAATGCAGACAACTATATTCAAACATAAAAAAAAATTAGATAAATAAAATGTACTTTAAAAAAAGTAAGAGTTCCTTCTCTTTTACAGTTGCAATGTATTCCATTGTGTAAATGTACCACAGCTTTTTTGTCCACTCATCTTCTGATGGACACTTAGGCAGCTTTTAGATCTTGGCTATTGTGTATAAGCTGCTATGAACATAGGGGTGCACATATTCTTTTGAATTGGTTTTTGGGGTTCTTAAGATATGTTCCAACAAGTAGAATTATTGAGTCAAAAGGAAGTTCCATTGTTAATTTTTTGAGGGAACTCCATACTATTTTCCACAGTGGCTGCACCAGTCTGCATTCCCACCAATACTGCACTAGGGATCTTTTTCTTCATATCTCCACTAGCACGTATTGTTTGTTGATTTAGTAATACTAGCCATTCTGGCAGGTGTGATGTGATATATCACTGTGCTTTTAATTTGCATCTCTATGATGTTAGTGATGTTGACCATTTGTTCATACGTCTATGGGACATCTGTATGTCCTCTTTAGAGAAGTGTCTATTTAGGTCTTTTGCACATTTTTTTCATTAGGTTGTTTATCTTCCTGGTGTTGAGTTGTATAAGTTCTTTATGTATTTTGGAGATCAAACCCTTGTCTAATGTATCATTGGCAAATATGTTCTCCTATACAGCAGATTCCCTTTTAATTTTGATGATGGTTTCTTTAGCTATAGAGAAGCTTTTTTATTTGATGTATTTCCATTTTTTTATTTTTTCCTTTGTTTCCCTTGCCCTAGCAGATGTATCAGCAAAAATATTGCTATGCAAAACATCTGAAATTTTACTGCCTATCTCTCCCTCTAGTATTTTTATGGTATTGTGAGTTATATTTAAGTATTTTATCCATTTTGAGTTTATTCTGGTGTATGGTGTAAGTTGTTGGTCTACTTTCATTTTTTTTTCACATCAGTTTAGTTTTCCCAATACCATTTATTAAGAAGACTGTCTTTGCTACATTGCATACTCTTGCCTCCTTTGTCAAATATTAATTGACCACAAGGAATGGAGTGGGTTTATTTCTGGGCCCTCTGTTCTGTTCCAATGAACTCTATGTCTGTTTTTCTGCCAATACCAGACTGTTTTGATCACAGTGCCTTATAGTACAGCCTTGATATCAAGGATGGTGATCCCTCCAACTTTGTTCCTCTTTCTCAAGATTGTTGAGTCTATTTGGGGTCTGTTTTGGTTCCACATGAATTTTTGGAATATTTGTTCTAGATCTGTGAAATATGTCATTGGTATTTTAATAGTGATTGTATTGACTCTACTTTTAGATGGAGTTATTTAAAAGCCAATAATGCTTCCTCATAATTACAATGAAAAACCTTGAAGACTCTTGTTGAATGGAGGCATCATAATATGATAGGACTCAGTTGAGGCCCCTGAGTAGTTATGAGCAGATTCCACCCTCAACAACCTGCACTGGTATGTAAAGATACTATTCAGCTTCGGAGGTTGTTTGTTACTTTAACATAACCTAATCTATCTTGACTAATATAGTAGATTATTCTTGTGTTATAACATTATGGTAACAATTTTCTACAAGCCCAGTCAAAATCATAAACCTCCCCACTAGCCAAATATGTATATGTATAATTAGAATTTTTTATGTTATCCTAAAATTATGTATTATTCTATAACTAATAAATTTCAGAGATATCAGGGATCTTGAGGAGAATAAACAGTTAAAAGTCTTTTCAAAGTCACAAAGTAATATATTCAAATATCAAAGTCCTATTTTCTTACTATCAACAAAAATCACATAAAACAAGACCCAGGATCTAATGAATTGATTATGCCAGCAATCAACATGGCTAACTTAGATAGAAGCTCACAATTCCATAAATGCTAGTAGATTCTTGTCTTCCCTTTGTTACTAACATGTAGTTGTGAATTGAGCTGTTTAGCAATAAAAATAAGACATAAGCAATGGTTAAAAGAAACTGAAACAATTAAGTTTAAGAAGCAAAAACCTCTTAAAAGAGATAGTGATCAAGTATTTTTCATGTCAATAAAGTATTAATAATTCCAAACTGGAGTAAAATTAAAACTTTTAATTTTGACCCCATTTGGTGTGACATAGCAATTCTCTTGACATGTTGTTGTTATAATTAGGTTGTGGTTTGCAAATAATTCACTTTTCATATAAATGAAACCAGATTCAAGAATATCCCTAGAATAATATTATCCTCACTTCTATTTCAATCTGTTTTCTTGAGTGAGAAAAAAGAGAGTGAGTTTGTGTGCCAAAAAATGATACGCAATCCACAGGCTGCAATATCAATGCAATTGCCTGTGCATAGTATGTTATTAATGGAACACAAGGCTAATTACTCAGAATAGGTTCCTGAGATATTCCTGTATAGTTTCAAAAATAAAAGTTTTAAGTTACTACCTTGGATGGGTTCATGTTTAAAATGTAACTCTCATAAAACACTCTAGACATTTTTTTCCTTTTCTTTAAGTTCTTTTTACATTTTCATAAAATTAATTATATACTGGGCCATTTTTGTGATTTTCTGGTTTGTGAGCTGGAAAGTACAGAGGCTATGTTTACATTTATATTAATGCTTACAAAAAATATCCCACAGTGCCTAACACATAGTCTGTACTGAAAATGCACTGGATGTGTTTCATTGGAATTTTTATCTTCAATATGTTCATTCTCTCTAGTATCTTTACCTAACATCTGATCTTCTTCCATCAAAATACATATTGTGTAGCATATAACATTCAAGAAAACAGCCTAAGGAAAATAACAGGTAAAAGCATCATTAAGTTCTATTATTTTTATAAGGATATTTACTCTTATTTATTGACAGTAATTAAGGTAGTTTAAATCAATAACATGCAAAATAACATACTACACTTAATGAACTAGAAAACCAGAACCAAGGAGAAGAGAAAAAATAAATAATTTAGCCAAAAACGATTATATGGTTCATATGACAAAATATCTAATTTAACTCTGAGCTTTGTAAGAGTCAGTGCAAAAAAGAAACTTGTAAAGGGGTATAATTATTCATTGAAAGTAGAATGCATACCAATTCTGACAAAAGACAATTCTAATATTTAGGCTTTAAATCCTAATTTTCCTGTGAGATTTAATCTAGGATGTCTGAGAAAGAAAGAGAAGAGAGCCCTGGCTGGAGTGGCTCAGTGGATTGAGTGCCAGTCTGCTAACCAAAGGGCTGTAAGTTTGATTCCCAATCACGGCACATGCCTGGGTGTGGACCAGGGGTGCATGAGAGGCAACCACATATAGATGTTTCTCTCTCTTTCTCCCTCTCTTCCCTTCTCATTAAAAATGAATGAAATCTTTATTAAAAAAAAGGAGAATAGAAACAGAAATATAAGGTGATTCCACCAGGTTTAATTTAATATATGTAGATCTTATGGCCATTTGTCTTAAATGGGATCCAATGACAAAACACAGGTATTCACAGAAGTTGATGGAGAACAGGCTGTTTGACTGTCTCTCAAAAACTCACTTCTCACACTCAGACTTCAGGTGAAGGGGGAAAGATCACAGGCTTTGGAACCAAAGAAATCGAGATTTGATGATCTATTTCATTTTGGACAAGTTTTTTCACTTCCCTGAACCTCAGTTTCCCTAGTGAAAATACCGATGTGAAGAATAACAGCATAACATAAAAATTTTACACATGCCTTGGAAAAGGCAATACTTGTTGCAAAAATGTAAGAAACCTTGGATTCTAGGTGAACAGGTAAAACTGTTGCAAGTCTATGATGCCTAAAAAGCTATCCATGATTCTCATTCTACAGAAAGCTCATCTGCCAATTCGTGGAAGGGGCAAAGCCAGGACTCCCCTCAGGGAACAATCGGGTTCACTTTCAGCACCTGGAAATGTATTCAATTGAGATGCCAGGTTTTCACACCACAGAATTATCTAATATCAACCTGGGAACTGTGCAAAATAGACTTCCAGTTGCTCACATTAGCCACAGAAAAACCTCAGTAGCACTTCCAAGAGTTGAATGATTCTGAGCTGCTTAGCTTTTCTATGTCAGAGTTAGCTGCAAATGAGTGTCCAGGTCACTGAACACATAAAATAAATATATAAAGACATTTAGTATTCACTATTCTACTTTCAGGAGCATATCTTTGTCAAAAAAAGAAATTAGTTACCTAGTTAATGGTGAGTCATTCTTCCCGGAAGTACATTCTACAGCCATTCACCTCCTGGAGCCATCAAATCAGGTCATCAGACCTGATGGAAGCTTCCCTTTTTTACTGTGGATGTGGTGTGAAGTTAGTTTATATAAAATGCCAAAATACCCCCTTAATATTATTATTTGATCTTTTAGTCATGGAATCACATTCTTTCCAGACATAAGAAAGTGTGAATAATTACAAATCAAGTGATATCACTGACTTCATAAGAAACTATTTTCATAAAATATAGTTTGTTATAATCAACTCTAAATTATATCATCTCTCTATTGATCCAGAGAATTCTCCCAAAAGACCTCACACTCCTTCTTCTTCCATTTAAGTCCAACTGAACTCAGTACATTTGATTGCACTTCACTTCAGAATAAACCTAGCTTCACAAGAAATGCAAGCAAGGGACAAAAAAGCCACATTTTTTGCATGTTAATATGATTTTTATATTTATTTCTTTATACTGATTTTTAGGTTTAGATTTTAAAGTTTAAAACATTCAAACTTTATGAATGTTTTAATATAAAGGTAATCTCACTTCTAACCCTCTCAGTCTACCACCATCACCCCACCCCCTTAAAAAATCTTAAGTGGAATAAACTGTCCAAATATCCCAAATGAAAGCTTTTCCACTTTAATTCATGTAATATATATTATCATGTGCTGGTGGCTCAGAAGCCTGCAAACTGTGTGTTGGTAAGCTCCGTCCTGTTGCTAGTGTCAGAAATAATCATGCTTTGCATGTATGTAATACCTTTCCTCTGTGAAGCTTGCAGGAAATTATGTGTCTTGCATCACTAATCTTTACAACATCCCCATATTTATAGGAATCAATTGAAGTAAAGACAGCATTTTAAGCTAAGAGATCATGAGGTGGGAAAATCGATAAAGATGCTAAACATAGCTGATCTTGTTAAAGGTGTATGGAAATGTCATGGGGCCAGACTCTCATTCCCTGTCACACTGTATGCACGATTTTCCATAAGTGAATCTTTCAGCCTAGAGAGAGAGCCATGACTGAAAGCTGAAAAGAAAAAAGATTCCATGACTAAGCAGAAGAATGAACCCTCAGGGCCTCTGTGTTTACCTTTTAATTCTGTTCCTAATTTGTGATATGACCCAAAAAAAACCTTTTGCCCTCCTTAAGCCTCAATTGTTTTACTTACAAAATAGTATTGTGAAAACATGTTGCTCTGCATCCTGGCTCTGGCTTCCATTATTCTGTCTTTTGTAGTGTTGTTTGATTAATATGTTCATCTATTCAAAGAATATATATTGGGCATCTCCCATGTTTAAGGCACTGAAATAGTTGCATTGGGATTTTCAAAAGTTAAGACAATATCCAGAGTCTAAAACATAGAAGATGGATGTACAAAAGATACCGACATAATAAACCACTATCTATTAAGTGCCATTGAATAATGCAAGTGATATTATAAACAAATTCTGAGTATTTGCTTTTCAAATGCCAAGTTAGGAAAAAACACTAAACAAGGAGTAAACTTCATCTATAGATCCAGTTTGGCCACCTACTTCCCTGCCAATGGATGAAATAGCGGAACTCACAAGGTGGTTGTGATAAAATATTGTAGTTGAAAGTACTTTGTAAATGTAAAGTTTATTACTTGTAACTGAAGAGATAAGAGAAAGCTTTAAGTAAGTGACATTCAGAATGATCTTTGGATGATTAAGAATATTTTAATAGGTGAATAGTATTCTGAAGAGAAAGCATAGTAACAGCTAAGACATGGAGCAGGAAACATATTAAGAAACAACCAAGAAATGAACATATCAAAGGCATAATGAGGGGAAAAAACACCTTCAGACAGTATAAAATGGTGCTAGAAGTAAAGAAGTGAAATATATGAAATGAAGGAAATTATGATGTTCAAAGTATTGGCATAATCTAAGGAAGGGTGGTGGTTGATCCATGCCTGAAAGGAACTCAAAATTTAACTCAGAAAAATTGAAGTGATTCAGGAAATTTGTGTCTATTGCAGTATGAGTCAAATGCAGAGATAAAGATAAGACTGCATAGAGCAGAAAATTCTGAACCCTGTGAAGAAGTCATCCAAGTAATAAGAGATGAGTATGAAGCCACTAAGTGGTAAGAATAAGGGCAGATTAAAGACTAAGAAAAGTCAAGGTACAATGCTTTGGAAGAAATAATGGAAACGTTGAAAATATACTAAATATCATAGTTTGCTTATAGTGATGCTTTGTTTAGGAGTCTCCTAAAATGACACTCTTCACCAAGTAGCTCCAGTCCACCCATTAAAGGTCAACATACAAGCCATAGCTGCACACCATTCCCCATGGCTCAGACTCAATGCAGCTGGCAGCCGTGCCCTTCTTCGTGATCAGTGACTTCCTCAGGACTCCTTCCTGATACCCCTTTCTCCTCTCCTCCCCCCATAACCTGCACCCATATATTCACATTAATTAAATCAGAAGTAGTTTAAACTCATGAAAAATTTAGAGTTTCTAACCCTTAAATCATAACTATGCACTTGCTTGAACAGTATCTACCATGATGTTGGAAACATGTACATAATTTTAAAGTTAATGTTTAATTATTTTGTCCATGTTGTATAAACATATGACAGCAGCTGGAAAATGTCCTAATTTATACATTCTGGGTAGATTTAAAATGACAAGATTACCTCTTTTTCATTATTAAAAAGTACATCTTCCATTTGACTTTCAGAATTAAAAATCATTGTCTACTGATATTGTTCACCATAAATTCTGTTTTTGGGTCTAGTGATGACAACTAATATATCCATGTTATCTTACAATTAGTAAAAAGTTTAAAATGTGTTTGTTTTAAAACCCACATAATTGACTAATAAGCTTGGAATGAGATACTTTTTTCTTAGTTTACTTCCCATTCTGTTGTTCACATTTTCACCTGGTTTTTCTTTCTCCTTTGATAACTGTTTTGTCTTTGATCAGCAAGAGTAAATGTATAGTAATCAAAATGCAAGTCTTAATTCAAAAATCATCATTAGTAGGTGATGTGATTCCTCCAACTTTGTTCTTTTTTCTTAGAATCACTGTTGTTATGTGGGGCCTTTTGAGGTTCCACATAAATTTTTGAAACATATGTTCTAATTTTGTGAAATCCATCATTGGAATGTGTGGTATGAGTTGTGTTGAATCTATAGATTGCTTTAGGTATTATGGACATTTTAATATGTTAATTCTTTTTATCCATGAACACAGTATAATCTTCCAATATTTGCATCTTCAAATTTTTTCCTCAGTGTCTCCTAATTTTCTGAGTAAATAGGTCATTTACATCCTTGGTTAGGTTTATTCCTAGGTAATTTTATTCTTTTTGAAGCAGTTGTGAATGGGATTGTGTTATTAATTTTCCTATAAGACCATAGTAATCAAAATAGCATGGTACTGGCATAAAAACAGACACATAGATCAATAAAACAGAATAGAGAACCCAGAAATAAACCCATACCTTTATAGAGGTTTATAAAAAATAAATAAAATGACTTCACTAAGATTCAAATTTTGGTGTACAAAAGGTCAACAATATCAAGAGTGTAAAAGGAGCCCTGGCTGGTATAGCTCAGTGAATTGAGCACGGGCTGTGAACCAAAGCATGGCAGGTTCGATTCCCAGTTAGGGCACATGCCTGGGTTGTGGGCCAGGTCCCCAGTGGGGAACCACATGAGAGGCAACCACACATTGATGTTTCTCTCTCTCCTTCTCCCTCCTTTCCCCTCTCTAAAAATAAATAAATAAAATCTTTTAAAAAAACAAAAAAAACATTAAAAAAAAAAAAGACTGTGAAAGGAGCCCCGACCAGTGTGGCTCAGTTGGTTGGACATTGTCCCACAAAGTAAAAGTCGCAGGTTTGCTTCCTGGGCAGGGCACATGCTTAGGTTGCAGATTTGGTTCCTGGTCATATATGAAAGGCAACTGATCAATGTTTCTCTCTCACATCTATGTTTCTCTCCCTCCCTTTCTCCCTCCCTTACCCTTTCTCTAAAAAATAAAATAATAATAATAATAAATAAATAAATAAAAATAAATAAAGAGCATGGAAAAACAACCCACAGAATGGGAGAAAATATTTGCAAATCATAGTGCTCATAAGGGGTTAATATCCAGAACATATAAAGAACTCCTACCACTCAACAGAAAGCCAAAGAGCCTGATTTTCAAAATGTGCAAAGGACTAAGATAGACATTTCTCCTAAGAAGATATACAAATGGTAAGTAAAAACATACAAAATGTCCAACATGATTAGTCACTAGGGAAATGCAAATCAAAGCCACAGTGACATGTTACTTCACACCCATTAGATGACTCTTAATAAAAATATTCCCTTTATCCTCAATTTATTTTCTAAAGGACCCTTTTACTCTCTTGCCAGGATTTTCCTTGAAAATCACTTAACACTGCAACTCTCTCGAGCAGTAGCTGTTTTTTGTTTGTTTGTTTGTTTGTTTTGTTTTTCCTTTCTTTCAAACTCTTCACTTGGCTGGAATTGGAGCACATTATCTTCTGTTTTGATGACTTCACTGTACTAGTCAGCGGGGTTGGTACATGACATTGAGTGAGCCCGTCTACTGTGTGGTCATCCCATTCAAAATGATTGAGTAAGTAGAGCAACAAATCTGCATCAAATTTTGCATTAAGCTTGAACATTCCTCCATGGAAAGTATTCAGATGATTTAGAAGGCTGCAGCTATGGGCAACTGGTAATTGGTGGCTTCATCATGACAACATGCCTGCTCATGCATCACATCTTGTGCAGTTTTTTTGCAAAACAACAAATCACCCAGGTGACTTAACTCCACTACAGCCCAGATTTGGCACCCTGCAACTTCTGGCTTTTCCCAAAATTAAAATCACCTTTGAAAGGGAAGAGATTTCAGACTGTTGATGAGATTCAGGAAAATATGACAGGGCAGCTGATGGCAATTGGAAAAACAGTGTGAGGTGGCAAAGTGCCTGACTTGAAGGGGACTGGGGTATCATTGTCCTATGAACACTGTTTCTTGTATCTTCTACCTTCTTTAATAAATGTCTCTATTTTTCATATTACATGGCTGGATGCCTGCTAGACACTGTATTTTTTTCAATTGTTTGTTTCCTAATCCTCACCCAAAAATATACTAACATATATTTATTGATTTTAGAGAGAGGAAGGGAGAGAGAAAGAGAGACACTGATGTGAGAGAGAATATCAATTGGTTGCATCCTGTATGCTTCCTGACTGAGGATCGAACCCACAACCTAGATATGTGTCTTGACCAGGAATCGAACCTTCAACCTTCCTACATGGGACAACCCAGCCAGGAAGAGAATGTACTATATTTTATTTATAATTTTTATTGATTACATGTTAAATAAAATGTTAAAATTAATTTTATGTTTTCTTTTGCTTGTTATGTAGCAACTAGAACACAAAATTACATATGTGGCTTGTATTTTATTTTTTTTTGCACATTGTTACTTTAGCCATTGTTATTACCAATAATTGCACCCCAAAATGAATCTCAAAGTTCCCACTCCTTGATCACAATCTATCTTTCCAAATGGTACCCAAACTCCATTCATTATCTAACCCACCAGGACAATCAATCTAATGATTCTACCATCTTAGAGTGTTCCCCTTCCATGTCATCAATTTCCTTTACTCCACTTAGACCTCATGCTCCATTGTTATAATTAGTGAATGAAGCAAAAGACATACAAAGCTATAAAACATTTATAGTTATTTTTTATTGTGTTCTCTAAGTGTTTTCTATTATTTTATTTGAATCTCTCAACAATACTATGAGGTAATTACTAATTTTACTCTTATTTAACTGATGACAAAACAGAGACTTTGGGGGTTCATCTCTTGCTATATCCTAGAGCTGATATTGATATTGGCAGAGTTGGGTCTAATCAGAGTCTATTTGACTGTATGAAGAGGGTTTTGGGGGGAGTTTTTTGTTTCTTTTGTGTGTTTGTTTTGTTTGTGTGTTTGTTTGTTTAGAGAGAAGGGAAAAGAAGGAGAAAGAAAGGGGGGAAACATCAATGTGCAAGAGAAACATCAATCAGTAGCTTCTCATGCACACCAACAACTGAGGACCTGGTCCTCAACCCAGGCATGTGCCCTGACCAGGAATCAAACCAGTTTGGTTTGTGGGACAACACTCAACCCACTTAACCACACTAGTCAGGACAAAAGATATTATTTAAACCCATTATATAGGTGAGAAAGTTTAAGAAAATTGTTGAAGGTCAAATAGCTGATAAACACAGATTCTTATTCCAAAGCCCACATTAACCTATGGTTTCTAAAAGCTTGGGGCAGTGTCTGGCACATAGTAGGAATTTGAGAATTCAAATATTAGACACCATTTTTACTCCACTGCCTTCCCTCATAGCTGGCAGCACAAAGGATATGGTATGTAATAGATGCCCAGGTTTATATGAGGGAATCCATTTTCTAGTATTAAGTCCTTTCTCACTGCATGCCCCTCAGGATTTTCTCTCTTAAATAGCTTTCAGATCCATTGACTTCCTTTGCCTCCACTCCCTCTCTTCTAGTGCAGGTGACTCCCCTGCCTAGACTGCTGAGGAGGGCCCTGCACCCCAAGTTATTCTTTCTTTCTTTCTTAAATTGAATATTTTATTGTTGTTCTATTACAGCTGTCCCTAATGAACAAAACAAACAAATGAGCAAAATAGCACCAGAGGTATGGAAACAAGGAACAGACTGAAAGCGACTAGAGGGGAGGGGGGATAAATGTGGAAAGAAGGGGAAGGGACTAGTCAAGGAACAAGTATGAATGACCTGCAGACACGGACAATGGGAAGGGGGGCAGGTTGACTGTGGGAGAAGGGAGTGGGCTGGGTGGAGGGGAGCAAAAGATGGAAAATTGGGACAACTGTAATGAAGAAGTTCTTACTACTTTCTAGTTGCTTTCATATGCTACTACACCATGATGTAAAAGGGAAATAAATAATCTTGCTCCTCTAGGGAACCACTAGGCCTTTTTTCTTCTTCCTGAACTTGGCCCATTCTTTT
>CM052539.1:140472361-140487992 GCA_028533065.1 Trachops cirrhosus
TTAAAGGGACTTATCTAAGAAAAAGAAGATAAAAAATATGAACAATAAAATGACAACAACCTCACAACTATCAACAAATGAACCTAAAAGAAAAAAAAACAATGAAAACAAAAACTAAGCAAACACCCAGAATGGGAACAGAATCAGAGAAATGGACATTACACTGAGGGAGTTCAGTGGGAGAGGGAAGGGAGGAATAGTGGGGAATAGGTACAGGGAAGAAGAAGCATAATTAGTAGGCATAAAATAGACAAGGAAAGATAAAATGATATAGGAAACAGAGGACTCAAAGAACTTATATGTACAACCCATGGACATGAAATAAGCAGGGGGAATGCTGGAGGGTTGCGGGGGCAGGGTGAAGGAGGGATAAAGAGGGAAAAATTGGGGAAACTGTGATAGCATAATCAATAAAAATACTTCAAAAAGAAGTTATGAACTTGAGCATGAGCAAACTGTGTACATTGAAGATTTACAAGACTACATAGTGTATCATGTGAACATATATTGCTTGTGGATGCATTAGAAAATCTTTACTACGACACATCCATTTTTACTTGTTTAAATCAATAGCTCAAAAATTCCAATAAGGCCATACTAGTATTTCTCTATGCATTATCATGTTGATCAAGTATTTAACACATATTTCTATTAGTTTAAGTATTAACTATCTGATTTATCTTGACATGTTATGCATTCTATAACTGTTTTTTCAGCTAATACACCAACAGATGTTGAGTATATGAAGTCTTAAAAATAGAAACTTGTAAGCAGAAATAAGACTCAAGTATTTATGAGTCCCCTGCTATGTACATTGCATTGAGTTAGATTCTGTGGCTATATAAACATTTACCTAGCCAGCACTACAAAGAATAATAGAGGAAGAGAAAAAAGTATTACTTCTAAAACTGAGACACATTCCAAGTGCATTTGATCATAGTTGAGATTTTCATACAATGAGCTATGCACCTGGGTCTCAGGACCACTTGCAAATACCCTCAGGGAAGAGGGGCAAAATGCAGACATTCTGACCCTAAATACATCTACTGCATTACCCTCTTCTTATAAAATCTTTCTTTATTTTGCAGGTGAGTCTGCCTCCTGGAATTTATGCTCAAATGCAATTTGGAGTTCTTACAAACAATCTCTTTAACTTAAACATTTTGCATTTGCATGAGACACCAGGGAATATGAAATGATGCACTAATTGAAACATGACTTAATAAGCAGTCCATGAAACCAGGAGAGCCCCTGAACTGTAATCCTGGCTTGCATACCACTTGCTGTGTTTCCTGGTTTAATACACCATAATACACCATATGTGAATTAATACACCATTATGAATAATACACCATAATATTAGTTCCCCTTTTGTTGAAAGAAATAAACAATGAAGGTACCAGTCACTGAAAATTGAGTAAATTAAATAGTCAATTGTTTGCCCCTTTGTAAGGATGATCTATATATGTTTGCTGAAAATATGGTTCACTGACTTATAAGCCTCTTTTACAGTGGAAAAGTCTACCAAAATCTATAGATCATGGCTGTGTGTGTGTGTGTGTGTGTGACTCACTTTATTTTGATATTTCTTTACTGCAATGATCTGGAATGGGACCTGCAATATCTCCAGGTGTGCCTGCATAAGGTGTTCCATTTCTTCACATGTTCACCAACACTGACCTGTTTTTATATTAGACATCCTAACAGATATGAGGTGATATTCCTTTGTCATTTTCATTTGCATCTTTCATATACCAGTTGGTCTTTGAATGTCTTCTTTGAAGAAATGTCTGTGCAAGTCCTTTGCCCATTTTTAATTGTATTCCTTTTTTTCCATTTGAGTTATAGGAGTTCCTTATATATTTTGGATATTAACTTTGTGTCAGTTACATGGTTTGTAAATATTTTGATAACAGTTTTTAATTGTAATACATGATAATTTTTCCACTTTGATGGTCTTTGTGTTCTTGCTATGAATACTTTTCCTATGCCAAGGACATTCAGATGTTATACTTCTTACCTAAAAGTTTTATTGTTTTACCTTTCATATCTGCAATACACAAAAAAATGATTTTTGTGTGCAGTGTAAAGTGTCAGCATTCATTTTTTCCTCTGCATGTCCAGTGAGTCAGAATTGTTTATTGAAAAGACTATTTCTTTGTCATCAATCAGCATTCATTTATGTGTTGATCTGTTTCTGGATACTCAGTTGTCCTATTGGTCTATTGTTTATCCCTGTACCAGTACCACACTGTCTTGACTAGTGAAGCTTTACAAGTCTTAAGATGTGGTAATAAGTGTTCTTCAGCTCTGTACTTAACACTTTCCTAGCTATTCTTAGCCCTTTGCACTTCTTTTTTTAAAGTTCTTTTTTAATTGTTTTTATTGTTGTTCAAGTACAGGTGTCTCCATTTTCACCTCACCATGTCCCCTGCCTCACCAACTCCTGCCTCCCACCCTCAAACCTACCCTCTTTGGCTTTGTCCATGTGTCCTTTATACGTGTTCCTTGATGGCCCTTCCCCTATTTTCCTCCATTATCCCTCTCTCCCCTTCCCTCTGGTTACTGTCAGTTTGTTCTTTATTTCAATGTCTCTGGTTATGTTATGCATTTCTACATAAATTTCAGGTTTCAGTTTGTCAATTTCCACAAGAAAAATTCTGCTAGGATTTTACTAGGATTAAATTAAACCTATAGTTCAGTTCAGGGAGAACTCTTTTCTTTTTCTTTTCTCTTTTTGTCCTCACCCACTGACTTCAGAGAGAGGAGAAGGGAGGAAGAAAGGGAGGAAGAAAGATAGGGAGACAAACACGAGTGTGAGAGAAACACCAATCGGCTGCCCCCCTTTCATGTACCTCAACAGGGGACCAACCTGCAACCCAGGCATGGTTTTTTTTAATAGTAATCTGTATATTATATTGTGTGTTCACCATGCAAAGTCAAGTCTCATTCTATCACCATTTAACCACTATTTACACTCTTTACCTCCCCACACCTCCTTTCCCTCAGAGAATCAACATACTCTTCTCTGTCTGTGATGGGTGTTTTTGATTAATCCCTTCACCTTTTCACCCAATCCCTGAACAACAATCCCCTCTGAAATCTGTGAGTCTTTCCTATGCATCTATGATTCTGTTTTTATTGGATTTAATAGTTTATTTTGTTCATTAAATTCTACATATAAGTAAAATCATATGGTATTTGTGTTTCTCTAACTGGGTTCTTGTCCATAGCATAATTCTTTCCAGGTCCATTCATGCTATCACAAAGGGTAAGATTTTCTTCCTTACTACAGATGAGTAGTATTGCATTGTGTAAATGTAACACAGCATTTTATCCACTCATCTACTAATGGACACTTGGGTTGTTTCCAAATCTTGGCTCTTATAAGTAGTCAAGTACATTGCAATGAATATAGTGTTGTGTACATTCTTCCAAATTAGTGTTTTGAGATTCTTTGAATATATCCCAAGAAGCAAAATTGCTGGGTAATAAAGTAGTTTCACTTTTAATTTTTTGTGGTAGCACCATACTCTTTTCCACAATGGCTTCACCAATCTGCATTCTCACCAACAGTGCACTAAGGTCCCCTTTCTCCACCTCATCCCCAACACTTGTTTGTTGATTTATTGATGATAGTCATTCAGACAGGTGTGAGGTGATAATTCATTGTAGTTTTAATTTGTATATGCCTGATGAGCATCTTCTCATAAATCTATTGACCATCTGTATGTCTTCTTTGAAGAAGTGTCTATTCAGGCCTTTGCTCATTTTTTCATTTGCTCGTTTTTTCAAGGGTTGTTTGGGTTTTTTGGTGTTGAGTTGTATAAGTTCTTTATAAATTTTGTATACTAAACCATTATCAGATGTATAAAAGGAGAATAAGTTCTCCCATTCAGTGGGCTGTCTTTTCATCTTGTCTGTGGTTTCCTTTGCTGTGCAAAGAGTTTTTAGTGTGATGGAGGCCCATTTGTTTATTTTATCTTTGGTTTCCCTTGCCCGAAGTGGTATGTCTGAAAAAAACAATTGCTATAAGAAATGTCTGAGATTTGACTATGTTTTCTTCTAGGATTTTGATGGTCTTGAGTTTAACATTTAAATCTTTATCCTTTTTGAGTTTATTCTCATGTATAATATAAGAAGGTGGTATACTTTATTTTTCATGTATCTGTCCACTTTCCCAATGCCATTTATTGAATAAACTGTCTTAATGCCATTGTATGTGTTGCCTCCTTTGTCAAATATTAATTGACTATAAAAGTGTGGGTTTATTTCTGGGCTCTCTATTCTGTTCAACTGATCTATGAATCTGTTTTTTATGTCAGTACCATGCCATTCTCATTACTATGGCCTTGTAGTTTGATAACATGTAACATGATTCCTCCAACTTTGTTCTTCTTTCTCAAAATTGCTGTGGCTATTCAGGGTCTTTTGTGGTTCTGTGAAATATGCCATTGGTATCTTAATAGTAATTGTGTTGAATCTATAGATGATACAAGCTTCCATTTTTGTATGTTCAATTTCTTTCTTCAGTGTCTTATAATTGTCTGAGTACAGATCTTTTATATCCTAGGTTAAATTTATTCCTAGGTTTTATTCTTTTTGAAGCAATTGTTAATGGGATTATTTTCTTTGTTTCCCTTTCTGATACTTCATTATTGTTGTATAAAAATACAACTAATTTCTGGATATTTATTTTTTATTCTGCTACTTTCTTGAATTCATTTATCAGTTCTAGTAGTGGGGGTTTTGGTGGAATCTTTAGGGTTCTTTATATACAGTTTCATGTGATTTACAAATAAGGATAATTTTACTTATTCCTTTCCAATTTGGATGTTTTATTTTTACTTCTTGTCTAATTACTGTAGTTAAGACTTTCAGCACTATGTTGAATAAGAGTAGTGAAAATGCACATCTCTGACTTGTCCCAATCTTAAGAGAAATGACTATAGTTTTTGTCCATTGAGTAGGATGTTGACTGTGGGTTTGTTATATATGGCCTTAATTACATTGAGGTATGTTTCCTCTAGTTCCATTTGCTATAATTTTTATCATACATAGATGCAGCATTCTATCAAATACAAATTTTCTACATCTATGATCATATGTTTTTATAATTCATTTTGTTTATATGGTGTATCATATTGTTGATATGCAGATATTGTATCAACGTTGCATCCCAGAATAAATTCCACTTAACCATTCAATATGATCATTTTCATGTATTGCAGGTCTGGTTTGCTAATGTTTTGTTGAGAAAATTAGTATCTACATTCATCAGACATATTGGCCAATAATTTCTTCTTCTTTGTAGTGTCTTTACCACCTGGTTTTTTAATTAGGATAATGCTGGCCTCATAAAATGAGCTTGGGAGTTTTCCCCCTTCTTGAGTTTTTTGAAATAGTTTGAGCATAGATGTTAATTTTTCTTTGAATGTTTGGTAAAATTCACCTGTAAAGCCATCTAGTACAGGACTTTTGTTTGTTGGGAGTTTTTTAATCTTGATTACTATTTCTTTTTTTATTTAATAATGTTTTATTTTTCAAAATGTACAGCTGGTGGGACCTGTGGTTCATGCATCTTCACCAACAGCTGGGGCATCCCCACCTTTGGTATTTCTGGTGTAAATTACTTGAGCTCTGTGCTTTGAAACTAGTTTAATAAGTCCTTTACTGAGGAGTTCCTGACAGGCTGCCCTGGCCAAGGAACTGTGGATCTTCAGTTGCTCAGAGACAACATCTGGGGTTATAAACTTGTAGCTGGAAACTTCCTTACAGAGTTTATCATATGGGGCTTTGTCAAACAAGACTAGGTTATTGAGCTTGTCCAAAACTTTTCCTTTGGTCCACTTCTTCTTTTTGGCCTTGCTCCCAGATTTGTTCACTGTGTCTTCATCTTTCTTGGCAGACTTTCCAGCATCTTGCTTCTTGTTGTTGTGTTGGGAACTGCCCTGTTTGGTTTCAGAAGCTATAACACCCCCATGGCTAAGGCAGAGTAAGCGACATTTGGACCATAAGCCACTAAGGAGACAAAGCTTATCTCCTTGGCAGGGGCGCTGCCTCTGCTCCTTTTATTTCATCCTGCCTGGCCCCCAATGCTTGATGGGTTAACCGATGACGGGTAAGACTCCTCAAGGGAGGAATGACCTAAGGCAAGCATGATCATGGGGAGGTCCCAGGGAAGAACTTGGGGGGCTTATAGCAAAAGCAGGTAATGGACCCTCGCCCCTCAGCTTTGACATGGCCTGAGTCCTCATTCTGTCTGCGAGAAGTCTCCTAATCTCTTGGCTGCCTTACTTCCCCTGCCTGACTTAAGCCAAAACAATGACAGAGGGCAGTGCAGTCCTGTCCTGGAAAGGGGAGGTTCCCCAGGGTGATCAGACCTAAGAAAGAATACATAAAATCCTGTAACACCTGCTTTGCTAAGAATGTTCCCAATTAAATGATAAGGGTCTGAGCAGGAAATGAGTTTGTTTCCCAAAGTTTTGTAGCCCTTTAGCTAATAGACCCTGACTCAGAATAAGCCCTCGTAGTTCTCCGTATGTTATCTATTGTTTGACCCTTACTGCCTGACAATAATTAATGAGCTTTACCTGTATTCCTGTGCAAACTGAAAGCCAATAAAAGCTTGTCAAGGCAAGGGTCGGGGCACTCTCCTCTTGAGAGAGTGGCTAGGCTGCTTCGAGGCACTCTCCCCTCAAGAGAGTGGCTGTGACATCCCTTTTCCTCCACAGGACTCAGTAGTCCATGTGAATTTATCTCATCTCATCCATAATGCCATGGACACTGACAGCCGGTGTCCCTGTCATTGTTGTCCTTGGGCAATATGGTAAAACTCGAGGAGCACCGGATCTCACTGCTACCTGAGAAAATGTCAGACAAAAAGCTTGATTACTGTTTCAATTTCATTAGTTGTAATCTATCTATTTGAAATTTCTGATTCTTTCTGATTTTGTAAGATTTTACAAAAGGTTTTGTAAGATTTTATGTTTCTAAGAATTTACCCATTTCTTCCAGATTGTTCAATTTGTTGGCATATAGCTGTTTGTAATATTTTCTTTCAATCTTTTATTTATTTGATGTCAGTTGTTACTTCTACTCTTTCATTTTCTGATCTTAAGTTTTTTGGGTCCTCTCTCTTTTTTTCTTGATGAATCTGTTTAAATGTTTTTAATGTTGTTTATATTTTCAAAGACCCAGCTCTTGGTTTCACCAATCTTTTGTATTGCTTATTTTTTAGTCTCTATTTCATTTACTTCCACCCTGATCTCTATTATTTCTTTTCTGCTTGTAACTTTGGGTTTTGTTTGTTGTTTCTTTCCAAGTTCCCTCAAGTACATAGTTAGATTGTTTATTCAAGTTTTTTCTTGTTTCTTGAAGTAGGCCCATGATGCTATGAATTTTCCTTTTAGGACTGCTTTTGCTGTGTCCCATCTATTTTGGGTTGATTGTTCTCATTTTAATTTGTTTCAAGCTATCTTCATTTCTTCCTTGATCTCATTGTTAACCCAGTCTTTGTTTATTGTGTGTTTTTCAGCTCTCTTCTTGTGGTTTGTTTCTAGTTTCATACCATTGTGCTCAGAGAAGATGCTTGATATGATTTCAATCTTCTTAAATTTATTGAGACTTGTTCTGTGTCCTCTCAACTGGTCTATCTTAGAAACTGTTCCATATACACTTAAAAAGAATTTTTTTATTCCACTTCTTTGCAGTAAAATGCTCTAAAGATATCAATTAAATCCATTTTATCTAGTGTGTCATTTACAGCCACTCCTTCCTTGTTGATTTTCTGTGTAGAAAATCAATCCATTGATGTGAACATGGTGTTAAAATCCCCTATTATTACTATATTACTGCCAATCTTTCCCATCATGTCCATCAGAATTTGCTTTACACATTTAGTTGTTCTTATGTTGTGTAATACTGTTTACAAGGGTTATATTTTCTTTTTAGGTCACTCCCTTCATCTTATCTAATGTCATTCTTTGTCTCTTACTGCAGCTTTTGACTATATAGTTGGTTTATTTTGTCAGATATAAATATTACTACACCAGCTTTTTTTTCTTTTTCTTTGCATGAAATATCTGTTTCCATCCCTTTACTTTTAGTCTATGTGTATCTTTCATTCTGAGGTGGATCACTTTTAGACAGTATACATATCGGTTTTGTTTTCTTATCCATTCAGCTATCCAGTGTCTTTTGATTGCAGTATTTAAGACATTTAGATTTAAAGTGATTATGCATGGGTAAGGATTTATTGCCATTTTATTCTTTTAACTATGTTCCACTGTTGTTTCTCCTCCTTAAAAAAGGGCCTTTAACATTTCTTATAATACTTCTCTGGTGGTAACAAATTCCTTTGTTTTTTTCTTGTCTAGAAAGCTTTTTATTTCTCCTTCAATTTTAAATAGCCTTGTTGGGTAAAGTAGTCTTGGTTATAAGTCTTTGCTTTTCATTACTTTGATATTTCACATCAGTCCCTCTGGTCTGAAATATTTCTGTTGAGAAATCAGCTGACAGTCTTATCTCCCTTGTAGGTAATGATCTTTCTCTTGCTTTCTCTTTCTCTCTTTGTCTTTAACTTTTGCCACTTTAATTTGATGTATCTTGGTGTGGGCTTACTGGGGTTCATCACGTTTGGGACTTCATGTGCTTTTTGAACTTGTGTGTCTATTTCCTTCACCAAGTTAGAAAAGTTTTCATTCGTTGTTTCTTCACGTAAGTTCTTGATCCCTTGCTCACGCTCATCTCTTTCACACCTACCCCTATGATTCAGATTTTGTTACACTTTATATTGACCCCAAATCCCCTTAAACTATCCTCATTTTTATTCTTTTTTTCACTTTGTTGCTGTGATTGAAAGTTATCTCCTTCCTTGACTTCCAAATTGCTAATTTGATCCTCTGCTTCATCCAATCTACTGTTTATTTCTTCTAGTGCATTCTTCATTTCAGATGTATTCTTCATTTCTATCTGTTTCTTTTTTGTGATTTCTATGTGCTTTTTTATGCTTTCTATCTCTTTGTTGAAGTTCTAAGCTCTTGAGCATCCTTACAACCATTTCTTAAAATTCTGTATCTCATAAAATGCTTGTCTCCATTTCATTTAAATCTTTTTCTGTATATTTCTCCTGTTCTTTCATTGGAGAATGTTTCTTTGTCTCTCCATTTTTGCAGCCTCTCTGGGTTTGCTCGTTTATTAGGTAGGTCTGCTATTACTTCCAGATTTGAAAGGGTTACCCTATGTAGTAGATATCCTATGGGATCCAAGGGTGTAATCTCCTTGATCACTTGAGCTTGATGTTCTAGGAATGATCCTTATGTGGGTTATGTAAGCCCTCCTACTGTAACTGAATCTTGATTTCTATAGACCTGTTCATGCATGGTGTCAACCCTCAAATTTTCTGACAATGAGTATCTATCCATACTTCATTTTACCCACTGCTGTGTAGGTACTGTCCATATGATGTGAAATTTGCCTCAGCAGGGTCTGGTGTCTGCTGAGATCTCTTTGTATGTGCCACTTGTGAGGCTAATTTGAACCTGCTCTGGTGTTTTCTGTAGCTGGCCACAGGGTGTGTTGGATCTGGGGCATTGTGGGGGGCACTCTGGTACAGATCAGTGTCAAGACACTACCTGTGACTGGCCCTTAGCAACTTATCTGAAGCTACAAAGTGATTCCCAGTTTATGGCTGCCTCTGCTGGACCTGGGTGTGTGGGGGCAGGACTAAGCTGCACACAGAGACCAGTTTTTACCAATATTGAGTCCTGGGGCAGGTCAACAAAAGTTCAAAGGCACCTGGAGATCTGCTTTTACCTGCCTTCACCTGTTGGCTGTCTGTTAGGCTCAGTCACTGAAAGAACCTCTGGTGATACTCACGTTGTATGAGGTAGGTTCTCAGTTAACCACCAGGCAAGATCCAGAAGTGTTCACCAGATTGATAGAGGTTCAAATTTGATGTCAGTGCTGGGTCTGAGACCACTCAACAAATATCCCAGAGTATATCAAGTCTAGCTGACATCAACTAGTTGCTTACACATCTTTGTGGTGGGGAGTAGTCTCAGGGAGTTATCCAGGGTGAAACCAGCATAGTTTTTCTGGCCCAAACAGGCCAAGATTTGGCCATGTGAAAAAAGGGCTCTATAGCCCTGGCTGGTGTGACTCAGTGGATTCAGTGTCGGCCTGCAAACTAAAGTGTTGCTGGTTCGATTCCTAGTCAGGGCACATGCCTGGGTTCTGGTCCAGGTCCCCAGTAAGGGATGCATGAGAGGCAACCACGCATTGATGTTTCTCTCTCTCTTTCTGCTCCTCTTCCCCTCTTCTCTAGCAAAAAATAAATAAAATATTTTTAAAAATAAAAAAAGGGCTCTACACTGGTAGGATACATAAGGGAAAAATGGCCCCCATTATAAAGCCATACAACTCAGTCTGTCCCAGATTTAGCCAGAGCCCAATCTCAGCAGAGAAGACCTAGGAGGAATTGGGAGGATGGGGCTAGTGGATCTCTTTTGAGAGGTAGGTTCAGGTCAGACTTGAGAGAAGATGTGGGAAGTGACCCTTGCTTCAAAGCCACACAACTTAGTCATTGACAGCCCCTGAGTCTTCCCAGACCTCTACACTCTGACCCAGACAGCTGACCCCTCAGAACAGTACATGCTTCACAGGGTGGGGTTACAGGGATTCCAGTGTGTGGGGCTATTGCATTCCCCCAGACTGATGTCATATGGAGGGGAGTGCTCCACTCAAGAAAGTTGGCATCTTCATTATGGGAGAGTGACTCAGCACAGGTATCCTGGTGGCTGTCCACTCTGCTGTCTCCCCAGAGCCACAAACCCCAGTCTGTCCTCACTCAACTCTAGTCTCTTCTGCCCTCCTTCTGTAGGAGCCCAGGGTGAATGGCTGCAAACAAGATTTTGTGTGTTAGCCCTTTAAAATGGTGCCTGTGCACTGGCTGGTATGGTTCAGTAGATTGAGCACTGGCCTGTGAACCAAAGGGTCACAGGTTCGATTCCCAGTCAGGGTACATGCCTAGGTTGCAAGCTGCAACCCCAGTAGGGGATCCATGAGAAGCAATCACATGTTGTTCTTTCTCTCCCTCCCTTCACCCCTGTCTAAAAATAAATAAAATCTTTAATTAAAAAAAAGATGGTGCCTGTGTCTCTAGTAAACTTTCTTCTTTCCCTGGCAGAGAGAATCCTTGCTGATTTTCACAACCAGATGTCACATGGGCACCTTTTCCCAGCTTTGGTGATGGGGAGCCCTACTTGGTGTTGAGACCCCATGCTTCTCAGAAAAAAACTTTGCAGCTGAGATATCCCTCTGAAATATAAACCACTGCCCTGAAAGCTCACCATCCCTTTTTGCATCTCTCTCCTTCCTACCAGTCTCAATATGGCTTCTTCTGTAAACCTTCAGTTATAAGACTTCTCTTCAGCTAGTCTTCAGTTGATTATTCAGGTCAATTCCTCTACATTTTAAGTGTAATTCCAGTGTGGTCCTTGAAAGAGGTGAATGTAACATCCACCTACTTCATTACCATCTTGGAACTTATAGATCATATCTTAATTGTTGGTTATTGGTTTATCAACCTAGTTGTTGGTATATTTATCTTATTGAGTAATATGTCAATTGGTAATTCAAAAAATTAAAATAGATGAGGCATTAACAATAACAGGCAGTTCTATACAAATTAATAGTAAAAATCTTCAAGTGTATTACTAAATGTAAAATATCAAAGTATGATGCAAGTGTATATTATTCTATGATTTTGCTTAAAAAGATGTGAGAGGTAAAAATGATTACCAGATGCAAGGTAATGTTATTTTTAGTGCTTAAGACCATGTTTATTTCATCCTAAGTATAGCCTCTGTCTGAATGCCAGATTCAAATGAGATAGTAAGTAAGTGCTTATGGGTGCTAAGACTATCATCTCTAGGATGTCATTTAGGAATTCTACAAATAAAGTAAAAATAGATATATCCAAAATTAACAAATATTTTACAAACTCTTTTCAAGGAGTTCTGAAATATCAAGCCAATAAAATGCTGAATTAGTAAGAAAAGAACTGAGTAACATCATAACCAATTTCTAAAATACTGTATAACAATTAAAATTAGTATTAAAAACAACATAGTAATAAATAAAATATTAATGGTAGGAAGTTTGAAAAAGTGAAGTATCTACTAAAACTGAACGTGTGTATAACTGTTGACTCAGCAAATCTACTCCAAGATATATAGCCAATAAAAATGTGTAAATACTTATTGATTAAAAGACAATGACAAGAATTTTTATAGCAACATTATTTGTAATCACCAAAACCTTTTCATTTATTCATTCTAGTACTGATAGGCAAGAGAAATGTACTATGGCACCAGCACATTTTTACTGTAATGATTATCATAGGAAATATTATATGGCCAAAAACCACAGCAAGAAATAAAGAATTAGAAAGTGTTTCAATTGGGATTTATATGGAATAATAATAGCAGCCATTTTAAAAGTCTTAAAGGTGTCATGATACTTAAAAATTGCTATACAAGTAGACATCACAATTCATTAAGTACCATTTGACCAGCTGTAATGGGTTGCACCTCGGTTGTCTGCAGTGGAGTAAGGAGCATGCCAGCACATAGCAGATGTGTCTTTTCCCAATAATTTGTGCACAGTCTCTGCTACACTCTGGGAAACAATACTTCAATGACACAGCAGCCTTTAGCTTCAGACTTTAGTTGACCCACCAGGAGCCAGGAGCTGTCAGCAACAGCACAGAAAAGTGAGATGGAGAGCCCTGGCTAGAGACAGTGCTGGCAGGAGAGGGGAAAGATGACTGCAGAACAGCAGGACCCAGAGACAACAGTAGGAGCCACAGGAAGAGATGCTGTGAGCTGTTCACTTGGTATAATGACTGCCCCAAGGTGAATGCATAAAAGTAACAAATCATGACATCTCATTATATACTGACTTTAGTGTCAGCCCTCAGTCAGCATGACTGACTGACATAAGCTAACAAAAAACCCACTATTGCCTTGGTCTCTGACACCTTAAAGTGGTAACTGCTTATGGAAGGGACAGCTGCAGCCTTTGACAGTCTAAATTACTTCAAATAATAAAGTGTCACTTAACAACCAGTTTAAATAGTTTGAAGATTCTGGCAGTAACTGCTCCAAAATAAAAATTCTCCTTTTTGTTTTTTATCCTACCTCGATACCCCCACTAGTAGAGAGCAGACCACCTAAAAGGCTAACTCTACAAACACTATCAGAGAACATTTGGAAGCTCCCAAATGTGCAGGCAGATACCCAGGCAGTTTGTTTCTCCCATCAGAAGTCAAGGGCTTCTTTTTGGCTTCTCCCTGGAAGATAATTTGTGGAAAGCAACTAATAAGCCTGTTGTTTCCAAAACAGCACTTGCTCTTCCTATATAAATATTGTAATTCCTCAAGTATCTCACAGGAAGCTCTCCATGACCTCTCAATAGACATACAATAAAGGCCAAGTCAGGATCAGTCCTATGATACAGGTTGCTATAATTTGTATTTGGGGAATGAAATAAGAAATTGTGTACTTAAATTATACTAATTTTAAGAGGATTTGCTTGTACAAGCATTAAACATATTACGAGATTTAAATCACCGTTGCCCATAAAATAATCTCTTTGGAAAATTATCTCCAGGCTGAAAATTTAGTTGAGAAATCATTTAACAAGAGATAAGTCTATAAAATACTATGTTCCTTCAAGAACAGGTTTTCAGAATTATATACTAACAGCCTGAAACTTAAGTGTTTTTTTTAAGTGTTTTTTTTTTCCAGTGTCTTTTCATTCTCCCATTCCACAAATGTAGCTCAGGACCTATAACTTACAAGAAAATGTGCTAGAGTGGATAAAAAGTAAATAAACTGGAAGCAATCAAATTCTCCATGAGTTTATAATCTAATAAGGAAATTGAAACACATGATAATGACAATTCAAGGGAATATGGAATGACTTCTATGAGCCTGACACTGTACCAGGTGCCACATATACACCAGTATTTTGGATCCTAGAATGGAAAAGTTAACAAGTTAAATAAACAACTTGCAAGGAATAAAGTGATGGTACATAAAACAAGCACTATAAAAGCATAGAGGAGAAATTTTGAACTAGATAGGGAAATCAGAGGGGATTGCTTACTTCTGGCATTTGGCAATTAAATTGGGTTTCGAAGGATGGATAGGATTTCACAGAAGAGAGAATGGTATGACAACAGAGAGAGTATTCTAAGCAAAATAAACAGTATGTGAGAAATCAAGGGGATGATAAAGACCAGGGTCCAATATTTACCTGTTGTCCTGATATAATTACTTAGTAACATCCCCTTTCACTCTTGAAAGCATTATCCTTTTTTATTTTCAAGGTTTTATTTATTTATTTTTTAGAGAGCAAAAAAGGCAAGGAGAAAGAGAGGGAGAGAAACAACAATGTGTGGTTGCCTCTCACACACCCGTGACTGGAGACCTGGCCAGCAACCCAGGCATGTGCCTTGACTGGGACTTGAACCGTGACTGTTGGTTCACAGTCTGGCAAACCACTAAGCCACACCAGCCAGGGAAAAATGCTATCTTTTAGATAATGCAGTTTATGGTCAACCTAATGAAAGAATAGTTCAGAATTAATGGAACATTAAGCATGTTAGAGAATATGAATGAGAATAAAGAAAACATCTTAAACCCTGGCTGGTTGGTGGGACATAATCCTACAAACCAAAAGGTTGCAGGTTCGATTCTCGGTCACAGCGTGCCTGGGTTGCAGGTTCAGTCCCCAGTCAGGATGCATACAGAAGGCTGCCAGTTGATATTTCTCTTTTACATCAATGTTTCTCACTCTCTCCTTCACCCTCCCTTCCCTTCTCTTTAAAATCAAAAATAAAAATAAATAAAATTTTGAAAAAGAAGTATTTTAAAGAATCAAGATATTTTTTTCTTCTTGTAGGCAATGGGCATATATCAGAAATGTTTACCTAGAGATGTATTAAAATATATACATTTTAAAGATACAAATAGTAAACTATTTAGAAACTAAACTATGATGTAGGACATGAATAGAGAGTATGATATTACAGGACTAAACTAAGATATTAATGGAGAATAAAATCTAGGTTCTGGTAAAAATCAATAGGACCTTAAAGAATGATCAACCAAGGAAAACATTCAGGACAGTCCCTTTTCTCATTTTCCGCTGGAGCTGTTTCTAAATCTTCACCATGTCCTTCAAGCCTCCAATCATGTGTACCAGACCCAGGTCTAAGCCCAGGAACAAGTCCACTAAGCCTTCTGGTACTAACTCCAAAAGTTTTTTCAGCTCTCTCTTGTATCTTCAACCTCTCCCCTCATCCACATGACCTTATAAATATACCCATTTCTCCATCTATTAGAAAAAAGTGTTCCCATTAAGGCTTTATCATTTCTCTCATGCCTGTCATCTCTATACATCTTGTAGGAGTGGTTTAACTCACCATCACCAGCCTTCTACTATCTCTTTTTTTAAAATATATTTTATTGATTATGCTATTACAGTTGTCCTATTATCCCCCCTTCATTCCCCTCCACCCTGAACACCCTCTCCCACCCACATTCCCCCGCTTTAGTTCATG
>CM052539.1:140488492-140545093 GCA_028533065.1 Trachops cirrhosus
AATTCTGTGAGTATCCTGATCACCAGTGCTTTGAACTGTGCATCTGATAGGTTGGCTATCTCTTGGTCGCTTAAAAGGATAGGTTCTTCTACTATCTCTTATCTTAAGCAAATAAAAACAACAACCACAATGATAACTAACATAATTGAGTACTTACTAGGTTCTAGGCACAATGCTTTATATGCTCTGTCTCATCAATCTTCTCACAAAAATCCTGTAGATTAAATGCTATTACTATTCTTTTTTTTACTGATATAAAGCAGATTTAGTGAATATGAGTAACTGACCCTCATAAAATGAGGTTCAAATGAGAGGTAATTAGGAAAGAGTTACTTTCTAGGGATCATCAGCCAAAGACACATCAGCCATCACCTGTATACTGATGACTCCTAATACAATTCCAGAACTGGTTCCTCCCTCCTGAGTTCCAAACCCGTTTTTGAAATTCCTACACAACATTTACACTTGAATAACCTGCTACAATCCAAACTTCATGTGCACAAAATTTAACCTATAATTAATAGTCTCTCCCCCCAAAAAAACTAATAGTCTTACTAGGTAACTGAGAGTAAATCTTTATTCTTCTCTACCTTCCTTCCATTCTCAACCTCCACTATTAACTGTCCATCATATCCCACAAGATGTACCTCCAAAATCTCTCCCTTTTTCAGACTTTCCTTTCCCTACACTGCCGAAATACAGCCCCATGTCATCTCTCAACTATACCATTACAATAGCCACACACTGCAATCTTTCAACCATTCCATTCCTCAACACACCAGTTGCAGCCATTTTTCCTACACAGATGGCCTAGTCTGTGGATTTCCTGCACAGCTCTGATCACCATCTTGCTTTAAACCTCTAAGGGTGCAAAGCTAAACTCAAATGTCATCACTTTTTGAAAAGATCCTCTGACTGTGCTCAAAGGAGAACTATTCTCCACTACCTTCAGAGATTTCCCATCTTGGTTCATATGCTAGGATAGTATTTACAGTGTATGTTGTGTTTCTCCCCCTCATCAGTATGCAGGTGAGGGCTTATTCACCCTTGCATACCCCACATCAAGCATAGTGATTAGCATTCATGTTAAATAAATGTTCACCTAACTCATAGACTTAGAAAAAACAAGATAACCAAACAGTATCACATCCACATGCTGAAACAACCTCTAATCAGATTTCTGCCCAAATATAAGGACATTCTGAAGACATTTTTACTATGAATATGTCATTAGAAAGAAAATAGTAGTGAGAAACAGTGAATATATATGTATATACATATGTAATTTTTTAACTGAAGCAGAAGATACCATATCTCACAGGAACTTTGATATAAAGCAATTTTTCACATCAGGCTTCTATTTGACAAAAGTGTAGAGGTCAGACAACTAGCAGATTAACTTCTTTACACACTCCCATTTTGAAGACTTATCTGAGCATCTCTAAGGTTTCTTCTTCCCATCTCCCTTTGCTTTATCCTTCACACCCCCATCATTGAGAATGTTAATAGCCTTTAAAGAAATCAATATTCTGCCAACAGGCTCTCACACAGAGTGCAGCATTGGTCTGGTAGGTGAGTCATTATAGTGCTGGTTATAGAACAGCTGCAAACATTTCACAAGGACATCAGCTGGTATGCAAAAGGGCAGAATGTGGCCTTAAGATGAAACTGAATGCAAAGTCAAAATTAATTTAATTTATATTTTATTTATGAGTCAATGAATTAATAATAAAGGATATTTGCATGGGCGAGGTTTTAAGCAGTAGAATATCCTTTGATTGAATTAGTATTTCCCTTCACAAGATATTTAAAATATTAGCATAATAGAGTATATTGGAGTAAAAATTTAAAATCCATTTGTGAAAATTTTTCATACCTTAGGAGATAATAGTAATCCAAATTAGTGAGCGGGTAAGCAAGTAATGCCTTATATAGGCTAAAGTTCATCCATGACAAATTTGTGTTTGATGACATTTCATTACAGTAAAACTATATGAAAAATATGGGACTAATTGGTCCAATAATTTCTGACTTAAATCAATATTCTTCACCTGTGTTCACCTGAAAATAAGCATTATTTTTCTAACTTATGTCCAACAAGTCTTTTCAAGTAACAGTCTACTTAGATTCAAGAGATTTAAAGAAGGTGGGAATAAACACAATTTACTTATCAGGAAATTGACACATGCCCAAGTGATTCTTCATTTTCTAAAAGATAGTTATAACTATTACTGCTAATGAATTTGAGGTTCTTTGAGTCATCTCAAACCTCTAATTTCTGTTTGATTTTTCCTCTGCAATTATATTCATATTATTCACATACAGAAATAAGTGGTGTTTGAGGCCTTTATATTTATATCATACTAATAGCATTATTTTGCAACTGGTTTGTACTTAATTTTGTCTGTGATTTGCCTACAGTCAAATCACATGTGTATCACATGTGTAATTTCAAGCAAGTTCCTTAGTCTTCTCTCTACCTCAGTTCTCTAATCTGAAAGATGAGAATAGTATGACCTCTCTCATAGGATTTTGTAAGTTTTGAACACAAATCCTTTTATGGCATAAACTCTGTATGTATTGGCTTATTAGTGTAATCAAATGTGACAATCTGTCTTATTCTTTTTAATTTCTGAATGTTATTCCAAATTATGGAATCACTGGGGAACTTCACCTCACAACTTTCAAATTTATGTTTCTGAGCTGATACTTGCCATTAAATGTCACATTCACATGTAAAACTGTCTACCCCATATCCCTAACAGGGTTCTAATAGATGTGAGAGCTACCATAGCAACACCTGTGCCCCTTGACTTTTCCCATTGCTTTCACTTACCTTCTGGCTGGTCAGGCCAATGCCCTTGAAGCCCAGTTGGACTTCTCTATCTCTCTCACCTCCTATCTTATCTGTTAGGAAATTCTAGTGGTCTTATCTTTCATACACCTATATCCAACACCCAGACTATTCTCACCACATCAACCACCCAACTCAACTGGATTGTTACAATTGCCTTAAAACTGACTTCCTGCTAGCATTCCCACCCATTTTGATCTGTTGTCTACACAGCATCAGCAAGATCCTATTAAAACATGCAGCAGCCTTGCCACCAGGTTGCTCAGTTGATTGGAGCATCATCTCATGCACAGAAGAGTTGCAGGTTCAATCCCTGCCTGGTCCAGGTGCCTATGGGAGGATCAATGTTACTCTCTCACATCAGTCTCTCTCTTTCAAATCAAAAAACATATCCTCAGGTGATGATAGAAAAGTGAAAACACAGGATTGAATGTTTGTACAAAATTATTTTCCTGCCCACACGACCTCCAAAAAATCTATAACAATTTATATTTCCAAAACATATATACAAAAGTATTACTTCAAAATCCAATTCTCATATTTTTGCATTTTTATTTATAGTCCCTTTTGCTTAGAATATCTTCTTTGTCCTCAACTCCAGCTCTCTCGTTGGTTAAAATTTACTGATCTTTCAAAACCCAATTCAGCTGCCAAAGTTCAACAATCCCCTTTTATTTTCTCAGTTGGCCAAATTAGTCATTTCTCCCCCTATGCTTTTCTAGCATACATTCTATATACCTCTGTTTTAACCCTTAGTGTGTTTTAGAATTTGTTTTTGTATATGGCATTTACATTATACTATGAGCTCCCATACTTGGATGCAGGTGAAGTGTAGTCAAAGAAGTCAATCAGTACAATAACATATGTCTTGAATAATATCAATTCTTGGTCATTTTCTCCAGAGATTCTGATCCAATAGCTCCCAACTAGGGCCCAGGAATCTGAATTTTAAGCACTACAAGTAATTCTAACTTAAGTGATTCTTGATCAGACATGGAGTACAATTATTAAGAAATACCAGGGAATATATACTAGAATCAAGCAATGTAAAATTATATTTTGATGCACCACCTACCATTTTTACAGGTGACTTTGTTAAAAAATTATTTTTCAACCACTTTAGCTGGGTTATAATTGATGCACAAAAAGCTGTACATATCTAATATACACAATTTGATGAATTTGAATGTAAGTCAATGCCAATGAAACCATCATCACAAATAATACCATAATCATATCCATCACCTCCATATGTTCCCACAGACATTGTTTTGTTGTTGTTGTTAAAACTCTGTGTATTATTAAGTATCTTCTCAAAATCTCATGAATATCAAACAGTTGATTAAGTGGACCATACATGAGAATAAAAAATTTACTGGCTACAATTTAACAGTTAAACACTCAAAGAACTCAGAATAAAGATTCCTGTTGTTTTAATGATGTGTCCAAAGTTACTGAAATATGAACAAAAAGAGTTCATGTAGCTTTCAAACAGGAGGAAACGGGGGCATATGAGAAGATAGTATGCTATCTAACACCTGCACATGCCAGACACACAAAATAGCTAAAACAGACATTCTTATCAACCTCCAATGTATAGATGTGAAAACTGAGGTTCAGAGTTGTCAGACTTTTCACTCGGGTATATGAAGGGGGGATGCAAAAAGAACTGAAATTATTTTCTGGAAGGCAGGCCACTTGTAGTACAGGTACACATCTGTATCAGTGTACCAGCTGGTGATGTTGTTGAGAAGCTGCGTTCAGCTTCAGTGACTTTTTCTTAAGATTTTGTCAACACATTTGTCCATTTTATGATGGCTGATTTACAAGTGTACCTGCCCTTACCACATTGAGTGTTCAGCACTTTTTGACCAAAAATGGCGTCACCACCATGCCCCACCCTCCCTATTCACCTGATCTCACCCAGAGGAAATTTTTTTTTGTTTCTCCAGATGAAAAAGTTTCCCAATTGGGAACATTTTGCTAATATCAAAGAGGTGAAACAAAAATGACAGAAGCACTAAAAAGCATTAAAATTGACAAGTTCAAAAACTGTTTTGAGCAGTGGGAAGAATGTCTTGATAGGTGCATTGCATCAGTTTGGGAGTACTTTGAAGGTGACTGAATTTTAAACATGTAACAATAAATACACAATTTTTTAACAAATAAGTTCCATGTTTTTTGTGGACCCTCCCCATACACCTTCCTACTAACATGTAGAATTTATAGTTTTTTAAAAGATTTTATTCGCCTGTGAACCAAGAGATCATGGTTTGATTCCCAGTCAGGGCACATGCCTGGGTTGCAGGCCAGTTCCCAGCAGGGAATGCACAGGAAGCAACCATACATTGATATTTCTCTCCCTCTCTCCTTCCCTTCCCCTCTGAAGATAAATAAATGAAATCTTAAAAAAATAATAATAATTCTAAAAAAAAATGTTTCAGATTAATACCTACAGGATGATATGATTTGTGTAAAAAAAAAAAGAAGAAGCTACAAAATATAAAAAAAAAGATTTTATTCATTTATTTTAGACAGAGGGGAAGGAAGGGAGAAAGAGAGGGAGGGAAACATCAATGTGTGGTTACCTCTTTCACACCCCCCACTGGGGACCTTACCTGGCCTGAAACCCAGGTATGTGCCCTGACCAGAAATCAAACCTGAGATTCCCTGGTTCATAGGCCGGTACTCAATCTACCGAGCCACACCAGCCAGAGAATAATTTATAGATTTAACCCAGGCCTTTTTGACTCAAAAAATATTTTATTTCCAATATACCACATTGTTTCCATATATTCTAAATAAAATATAGTTGAGTGTCTAAAAAATGATTGTGTTTCTCATGATGAAGAATTATACAGCACTACCATTTAACAGTTGTATGATATTCTTGTGGGGTTTTTTTATCTTTTTGGGCTTCAACTTCAGATAAGGGCAGTCTATAAAAAGAAACAACAGTGCTGACCAAAGGAAGTATATAGGAGCAAGACCTGCAGGCAGCAGTTGTCAAGATATATCAAAGATGGTGACTCCGTAGGTCATTTTTCAGTGCCCATAGATGAAGACTGTCATGAAACATTGTCTCTTCAGAATGAGTGAACAGAGAAGTGCTTAGAATGAGAGTATATTTGCTTCAGTATTAGCAAGCAGTGAGACAACATGCTTAAGTGCTTTAGATTGGTGCAAAAGTACCTGGGTCCAAATTCCAGCTCTACCACCTTACTTAGCATATCACATGGCATTCAACAAATCTCAGCTACTATCAGCTATTTTATTATACCATGATGTATTCAAGTAGTTAATACAGACATCTAAACTTTTCATTCCCTCACAACCAGACACAAAATTTAAAATGCTTAGGCACCATCGGCCAGCAGTATGCGTGTACTCCATCTTGAAGCCTGCAAAAGCCTAGACATTGGGCTTAAGGTTTCAGTTTATGTTTATTTGGTGTTACATAAATATTATCTAAATAAAATGTTCAAGCAACTAGTAACAATGAATTTTTTGTGATAGAGATTTGTTGATATTTTTCTAAGTTTGGAAACCTTATCACATGTTCTATGTACACTGAGCAATAGTATATGTAAGATTATATTTATCTACTTAACAAAATTGCTTATTTAATATTACAATCACTCTCACCATGGTTGGTGTGGCTCAGTTGTCATTAGAGTGTCATTCTGTAACCAAAAGGCTGTGGATGTGATTCCTGGTCAGGACACATACCTAGGTTGTAAGTTCAATCCCTGGGCAGGTGGGCAGGGCACTTACAAGAGGCAACCAATTCATGCTTCTCTCTTGCATTGATGTTTCTCTATCTCCTTCCTCTCTCTCTTCCCCTCTCTCTAGAAGCAATGAAAAAACGTCCGCTGGTGAGGAGATTTTACACCCCGCCACACACACACATATATATATATGTAAATTATGGGTTTAACCCTCATACAATACTACAGTTTATTTTATGTTTTCAAAATTAAAGTCAATTATGAAAAAACTTTCTTTCTGGAAAAATGTATTACTCACCAGAAGACATGACTATGTAACATTAAAATATTGCTTGACTCAGATCCAAGATGGCAGAGGAGTACATGGAAGCTACACTAACCTACTCCTAGGACCAATCTGTAATTAAACCTAATTGTTGAGAAATCCTCCAGAAAAACTAACTGAAGATCAGCTTGAAAGAAGCATTATAAGCAAGGACAGCCAGAAGAAACCACTTAAACACAAGACTTGTAGGCAGTGTAGTAAAAGTGTGAGAGACTGACTGGGTTCCCACAGGCAGCAGCTCAAATTCTGGAGAGACATTTCAGCAGCCAGAGGGTTCGTCCTGAGAAGTGTGGGGTCTAAACCCCAATTTGGGCTCCACAGCCTATAGCATAAGCACTGAAAAGGAACCTAGTGAACATCCAGCTGTGAAAAGAAACAAGGTTTCTGTCTGCCAGGGAGAAAGTGCAGGAGATACAGAGAGCCTCTTAAAAGATCAACACACAAAACTTCATACGCAGCCACTTAACCTGGGCTCTGGCAGAGGGAGTGCAGTGTAGACTAGAAATGCTTTAGGAGAGTCTTGGGCTGCTGGCTCTAGGGAAAACACTCAAGGAACAGATACCAGGATTCTTGTACTGAGTCATTTCCCATCTGCAGAAGCAATCCTTCTCATGTGACCACTCCTCTCAAACAGGCATCAGCCTGAGGCTAAGCGATAGCCCTGCCTACAGAAATTACTCTGCCTCACACATTGGTGCTTAAGCCGAGCTACCTATTGCAGCTTGATTAGATAAATGACTGATCAGTTTTTTGGTTGATTAATTTAACAAGTAAGCCAGAAAATACAAGGACGCAGCCAAAATGGAAAAACAAAGAAACAGTCTCCAAATGAAAGAACAAGACAATTCTCTAGAAGAGCTAGATGAAGTAGAGGCAAGCAATTTATCAGATAGAAAGTTTAAAGTAATGGTAATAAGAATACTGAACAACATGAAAAGACATAGAAACCATAAGAAAGGACCAGTCAAAAATAAAGAATGCAATATCTGAAATAAATAATACACTGGAAAGAATAAAGAGTAGGTTAGATGAAGCAGGAGGTCAAACCAGTGTTTTGGAAAATAAGGTAGAAAAAAGCATCCAGACAGAGCAGCAAAAAGAAAAAAGAATTTTAAAAAATTAGAAGAGCTTAAGAAACATTTTGGACAACATGAAGCATAACAACAACTGCATCATGGGAAAAACAGAAGGAGAAGAGAGCAAGCAAGGGATTGAGAACCTATTTGAAGAAATAATCATGGAGTACTTCCTTAGTCTGGTGAAGGAAAAAGACACACAAGTCCAGGAAGCTCAGAGAGTCCCCAATAAGTTCGAACCAAAAAGGCCTACACTGAGACACATCATAATTAAAATGACAAGGTTTAAAAACAGGGAAAGAACCCTAAAAGCCACAAGGAAAAACAGGTAGTTACCTACAAGGGAGCACAAATTAGACTGGCATCTGATCACTCAACAGAAACATTTCAGGCCAAAAGGAAATAATGTGAAATATTCAATGTGATAAAAAGCAAGGACCTACAAATAAGGTTACTTTACTCAGCTAGTTTATTATTTAAAATTGAAGAGGAAATAAGGAGCTTCCCAGACAAGAAAAAGGTAAAAAGTTTGTTAACACCAAACCAGTACTGCAACAAATGTTAAAGGGCTTGTTTGAAGAAGAAAGAGGAAGAGGAGAAGGAGTAAGGAGTAGGAGAAGGAGAAGAAAGAAGAAGGAAGAAAGAAGAAAGAAGAAGAAGGAAGAAGAAAAGAAGAAGAAGAAGAAGAAGAAGAAGAAGAAGAAGAAGAAGAAGAAGGAGGAGGAGGAGGAGGAGGAGGAGGAGGAGGAGGAGGAGGAGGAGGAGGAGGAGGAGGAGGAGGAGGGAAGGAGAAGAAGAGGAGGAGGAAGAGGAAGAAGAAGAAACAACAGAGGAAAACAGTCTAAGAACAAAATGGTACTACATACATAACTATCAATAATCACCTTAAATATAAATGGCTTAAATGCTCCAACCAAAAGATAGAGGGTACCTGAATGGATAAGAAAACAAGATCCATATATATGCTGCCTCCAAAAGACCTACCTCAGATCAAAATATACACACAGACTAAAAGTAAAGAGATGGAAAAAGATATTTCATGAAAATGGAAAAGAAAAAAAAAAGCTGGGTAGCAGTACCTATATTTGACAAAATAGGCTTTAAAACCAAGGCTTGTAGTAAGATACAAAGAAGGACACTACATAATGATAAAGGGAACATTCCAACAAGAGGATATAATCCTAGGAAACATTTATGTACCCAACATAGGAGCACCTAAATATATAAGGAAATCTTGATGGACATAAAAGGAGTTATAGAAATGCAGTCATAGTTAGGGATTTTAACACCCCATTGACTTCAGTAGATAAATCTTCAGACAGAAAATCGATCAGGATACCACGACTTTGAATGGCACACTACATCAATGGCTTTAATTGATATTTCAGAACATTTCACCACAAGGCAGGAGAATATACATACTTTTCAAGTCACATGGAATGTTTTCTAAGATAGACCACATGCAAGGACACAAAACAAGTCTCATTGAATTTAAGAAGAATTAAATCATATCAAGTATCTTCTCTGACCACAATGCTATGAAACTGGAAATCAATCAATCACATGAAGAACACTGAAAAACAGGCAAAACCATGGAAGCTAAATAACATGTTAAGGAACAATTAATAGGTCAACAATAAGATCATACAAGAAATCAAAAGATACATTGAAACATAAAAATGAGGACAAAACAATCCAAAATACTGTGGGACACTGGGAAAACAATCCTAAGAGGAAAATTCATAGTATTACAATCATATCTCAAAAAACAAACAATAAAAAGCTCAAATAAACAATGGGACTTCATACTTAAAGGAACTTGAAAAAGAACAACAAGTAAACCCCAAGTGAATAGAAGGAAGGAAATAATGAAGATCATAACAGAACCCTGACTGGTGTGACTCAGTGGATTGAGTGCTGGCACGTGAACCATCAGTTCTATTCCCAGTCAGTACATGTGCCTGGGTTGCAGTCCAGGTTCCCAGTTGGAAATGTGTGAGAGGTAACTTGTCAATATATCTCTCACACACTGATGCTTCTCTCCCTCTTTCTCCCTTCCTTTCCCTCTCTCTAAAAATAAATAAATAAAACCTTTTATAAAAACCATCAGAGCAAAAATAAATTATCAGAATCTAAAACAAGCAATACAAAAGATCAACAAATCCAAGAGCTGGTTCTTTGAAAAGATAAACAAGACAGACAAACATTTAACCAGACTCATGAAGAAAAAAAGAGAAAGTACCCAAATAAATAAAATTGGCAATGAAAGAAGAGAAATTACAACTGGCACCAAAGAAATACAAAGAATTGTAAGAAAATATTATGAACAATTATATGCCAATGAACCAGAGAGCCTAGACAAAATGGATAAATTCCTAGAAACATACAATCTTCTAAAAATAAATCAGAGAGAATCTAAATAGATAGATTATACCTAATGAAATTGCAGCAGTAATCAAAAAGCTGCCAAAAAACAAAACCCTGGACCAAATGACTTCACAGGTGAATTTTACCAAACATTCTGAGAAGAACTAACACCTCTCCTTCTCACACTATTTCATAAAATTCAAGAGGAGGGGAGGCTCCCAAACTCATTTTATGAAGCCAGCATTATCCTAATCCAAAAGCAGATAAAGACATTACAAAGAAAGAAAATTATAGCCCAATATCCCTAATAAACATAGATACTAAAATCTTCAACAAATTGTTAGCAAACCAAATACAGCAATGCATCAAAAAGGTCATACACTGTGATCAAGTAGGATTTATTCCAGCAATGCAAGGTTGATACAACATTCAAATATCAATAAATGTGATTCATCACATAAACAAAATGAAGGATAAAAACCACATGATCATATCATTAGATGCAGGAAAAGCTTTTGATAAAACCCAGTACCCATTTATGATAAAACTTCTCAGCAAAGTGGGAATTAAGAGAACATACCTGAAAATAATGAAGGCCATATATGACAAATCCACTGCCAGCATCATATTTAATGGACAAAAACTATAAGTGTTCCCCTTAAGACCAGGAACAAGACAGGGATATCTGTTTTCACCTCTCTTATTCAACATAGTACTGGCAGTCTTAGCCATAGCAATCAGACAAGAAGAAGAAATAAAAGGCATCCAAATTGGAAAAAAGTAAAATTTTCTTTATTTGAAGATGACATGATACTATACATAGAGAACCCCAGAAATCCCACCAAGAAACTACTAGAACTGATAAATGAATTTAGCAAAGTAGCAGGATACAAAACTAATATCCAGAAATCAGTGACATTTTTATATGCCAATAACCAACTAACAGAAAGGGAAATTAAGAAAACAATCCCATTCACAATTGCTTCAAAAAGAATAAAAGACCTAGGAATAAACCTAACCAAGGATGTAAAAGACCTATACATGGGAAATTATAAGACACTGAAGAAAGAAATTGAAGAATATACAAATAAATGGAAGCACATACTGTGTTCATGGTTAGGAAGAATTAGCATCATTAAAATGCCCATACTACCCAAAGTAATCTATAGATTCAACATAATTCCTACCAAGATTCCAATGATATATTTCACAGAACTAGAACAAATATTTCAAAAATTTATGTGGAACCACAATATGCCCTGCATAGCAACAGCAATCCTGAGAAAAAAGAACAAAGTTGGAGGAAGCATGCTACCTAATATCAAACTATACTACAAGGCCATAGTAATCAAAACAGCATGGTACTGGCATAAAAACAGACACACAGATCAATGGAATAGAATAGAAAGCCCAGAAATAAACCCACAACTCTATAGTCAATTAATATTTCACAGAGGAAGCAAACACATACATTTGGCTAAAGATATAAATGGTATTGGGAAAATTGGACAGATACATACAGAAAAATGAAACTAGGCCACCTTCTTATACAACACACAAGAATAAATTGAAAATTGATCGAAGACTTAAATGTTAGACTCAAAACCATAAAAATCCTAGAAGAAAACATAGGAAACAAAATCTCAGACATTGCTCATAGCAATTTTTTATCAAGTATACCTCCCCAAGCAAGGAAACAAAAGAAAAAATAAACAAATGGGACTCCATCACACTAAAACCTCTTTGCATAGCAAAGGAAATCATCAACAAAATAAAAAGAAAACCCAACAGAATTAGAGAACATATTTACCAATACATATGATAAGGGGTTAATATCAAAAATTTATAAAGTACTTGCAAAACTCAACACCAAAAATCCAACAAACCAATTAAAGAAATGGACAAAGGACCTGAATACAAACTTCTCCAAAAAGGACATACAAATGGCCAATAGACATATGAAAAGTTGCTCAATATCACTAATCATCAGAGAAATGCAAATAAAAAACACAATGATATATCATTTCACACCTGTCAGAATGGCTATCATCAATAAATCAACAAAAAAACAAGTATTGGAGAGGATGTGGAGAAAGGGGAACACTTTTACACTGTTGGTGGGAATGCAGACTGGTACAGCCACTGTGGAAAGCATTATGGGGATATGTCAAAAATTTAAAAATGGGTCAGCCTTTTTTATTGTTGTTTAAGTACAGTTTTTTCCATTTTACTCCACTTTGGCCCCCTGCCCCACCTCTCTCTGCCTCCCACCCTCGAACCTACCCCCTTTGGTTTTGTCCATGTGTCCTTTATACATGTTCCTTGAAGGCCCTTCCCCTATTATTTCTCTCCCCACTCCCCTCTGGTTACTCTCAGTTTGTTCTTAATTTCAATGTCTGTGGTTATATTTTCTTGCTTGTTTGTTTTGTTGATTAGGTTCCACTAATAAGTGAGGTCATATGGTATTTATCTTTCTCTGCCTGGCTTATTTCACTTAGCATAATGCTCTCCATCCATGGTGTGGTGAAGGGTAGGAGTTTTTTTCTTTCTTTCTGTTGCATAGTATTCCATTGTGTAAATGTACTATAGTTTTTTTTATCCACTCTTTTACTGGTAGGCATTTAGGTTGCTTCCTGGATCTGCCTTTTGACTCAACAATCCCATTTCTGGGAATATACCTGAAATAACCCAAAACACTAATTTGAAAGAAGATAAGCACCCCTGTGTTCATTGCAGTGTTATTTATAATCTCCAAGATATGGAAGCAGCCCAAGTGTCCATCAACAGATGAGTGGATAAAAGCAACTATGGCACATTTACACAATGGAATAGTACTCGGCCATAAAAAAGAAGAAAATTTTACCTTTTACAACAGTATGTATAGACCTGGAGAACATTATGCTAAGTAAAATAAGCCAATCAGAGAAAGACAAATACTATATGATTTCAATCATATGTGAAATCTAATGAAAAAACTGAATTAACAAGCAAAACAGGTACAGACTCATAGATGGAGAGCAGATGACAGCTAGTGGGAGAGGGGGAGTTAGGGGGCAGAAAGATTGAGCAAAAAGGAAAAAGGACTCACGGACAAGGACAACAGTGTGGTGATTGCTAGTAGGAAGGAGGGTATACGGGGACTAAATGGTAATGGAAAAATATACAATAAAGATTAAATTTAAAAAATTCCTTAATCTATTAATGTTAATGTGTATATGGTACATATGTAATATTTTGCTGAGTACAGATAATTATTTAAGGTTTGAGAAAGCATGTAAATATTGGGTTGGTCAAAAAATTCATTCGGTTTTTCCCATAAAATGGCTCTAGTAGCACTCAGTTGTCTTTAACTTCATTTGAACAATTTTATAAGATTGTATTGTGACAGCTATCTTATCAGTGTGCATTTAAAAGAAAATACATTAAAATTGGTGAATTGTTGTTTGGCCATTTTAATATTGAAGATGGAAGAATACATGCAACATTTTGGGCATATTATGCTTTATTATTTCAAGAAAGGTAAAAACACAACTGAAACACAAAAAAAGGATCTGCACAGTATATGGTGCTGTGACTGATCAAATGTGTCTGAAGTAGTTTGCAAAGTTTCGTGCTGGTGGTTTTTTGTTGGGTGATGCTTTGCAATCAGGTAGAGCAGTAGATATTGATAGCAATCAAATCGAGACCTTAATTGAGAACAATTGATGTTATACCAGACAGGATAGTATACTCCTGTCTCAAAATATCCAAATAAATATCCAAATAAATATCCAAAATACTCAAAATATCCAAATACATAAAATTATTGGTGAAAATAAAAAATGTGTATTTTATTTTACAGAAAAAGCTGAACAAAATTTTTGGGCAACCCAATATTTATTGCTATATCAAAGAGTTTGACAGAAGAGACATTGTATTCATACTTCATTAAGAAATAGTGACTGTGGTGTCCTGTGACTTTTTGGAAAGCTAAACTATTTTGAAAACCATTTTTCTAAAACATAATAAATGGTTTTGAATTCAGTCAATAAAATTATATTTAATTATCAATGATTTGCCTCAAATACGTAAACCACAGAAGTCCCCAAAAGTGTCTTGGTGTCTTGTTTAATACAAAGCACCTGAAACAGTGACCAAAGATTTCATCTTTTGAGTTTCTGATTACTTTAACTTCTAAACTTTCTTATGAAAAAATGCAACTGAAAAAAGAGTAAACTTTTCATATTATTACTTACCATTAATTACAGATTACTTTAATCTACTATCTCAAAATATTTTGGAAAAAGGATGAGAGCTATTTCAAGTCTTAGTTCATTTGTATCACCTTTTTTTTATAATATCAATGTTCTTCCACTTAACGTTCTACTTGAAAAATTAAGTTCATATTAAAACATTCGGGTGCTTTGTAAAAGCAAATTTCTTGGTTGTCACTTTAGACAATAAATGGGGTATCAAAGTAAATTTATATATTTATTTTTTTGTAAGACCCAAAATTACATTTCAGTGACTTTTATTCAAACTCTCCACTGCTGAATTGCAAAATCTTGTCTTTGTCCTTACAGCAACCATGACAGAGAACTTTATCTGCATTCAAATTGCCTACTGGTTTGTGGTATTTCAATAATAAAACAGCAGGATTGAAGGCTCATGATGAGAAATCTGACTAATTACCTGTTAGATGATAGATGGTTGTAACTCGGCAGTGCCAGTCACCGAAAACAAAACACTTCAGAGATATCAATCAGTTTCATGACAAATCCAATTTCCCTCACATTCACTGGACAATAAATGGGGATTTTAGCTCTACATCTACATAGTGCAGAGTTTTAAATTTAAAATGTGCACAGTGATATTTTAATAAAGTACATTTAAAAATAAATTATTATTTAAATACCTCAAATATTCATATTTCAATCTCACAACTTTTAAGTTGATAGAGGGTGAAAATAATTAACATTGTAAATCTGTATTTTATTCCATTGAGGAGGGCAAGATTTACTTAATAGTAGTTTTTTTATTTTGTTTCTGCATTTATATTTAACTCAAATTATTCACAGCAACTATAATAGCTGTGTTCATTGTCTTCATTTTTTTCTAATTTTATAGTAAATGAGTTGGAGGTACAATCTACATGAGATTCCAAAAGTAGAATATCCAATTAACACTGCCATGCACAAGCATGTGGGCAAAGTTAAAGCAAAGAGAGATTGAAGTATGGAAATTGAATGTAGGATCAGAGAAACACCTTTCTCCCTTATAATCACTATGTGATTACATAGTCAACATTTGGAATTTATGGTTATTCCTAATAAATTATCATCTTCACTGTCTTTTTCTAGGATAAAAAAGGAAATTAAAGGTGGCAGAGCAGTGGAGAAAGGAAAAGAAACTGTTTCTTACTAACTGGAATAAAAACTAATGTGTAGGCAAAGATTGAAAACTTCCACAGCATATAGTCTGAAACCAGGCAGTTTCATGGCACTTGCTATTAGTGGGAAGGTAAGTTGATGCAACTTCACTGAAGGGCAATTTGGCAATAACTATCAAAATTTAAATCCTTAGACACAATAACTAGCATCATAGATCTTTATGAATGCTCACTGTAACATCATCTTCAATAACAAAAAAGAATTTTAACTGGAAATAATTTAAGGTCCCTCCATGGGAGGTTGGTTCAATAAAATATATACTCCCACACAATAGAACACTATGCTGACAACCACAGTGTTTAAAAAGAATGAGGTGGGTCTGTATGTGCTATTCTAGAACAATATTTAAGACATACTTTAAGTGAAAATAATAAAGATAGATCAGAGCTTTGTAAAAGGATATAAATTAAAGGGTACAAATACAAATACATGTTTGATAATGAATTAAAATGTATGGAAAAATATGTAACAACAATGCCAGCTGTGGCTGACTTTGGGAAAGGAGTGTAAAAGACCTGAGAAAGAGGAACTGCTTAATTGCTTTCCATTACATACTTTTTTAAATTGTTAAATTTTATCATGGTTTTATTTTCTTTTCAATAATAAACAAACAAATGTGAATGAAAGGAAGGAAGGAGAAGGAGAGAGGGTGGGAGGAAAGAAGGAAGGAAGAAAATGCAGACACAGAGATGAGTCTGTATGACTCCAAACTCCATCCCTCTCTAGTTATTCCACAGTCAAAAACTTGTGGAGGGGAGATTAATTTTTTTAAAACAGCTTAAATCCTGCACTGTCTCAATACAACATTGCTAACAGAAACAGAATCACAGACCGGATTGGTACTAACGAGTTGAATTTGAACATGAGGTTGATCCATCGAGATTGACTGCTTGGTTGTGACCTAGCTTGTGACTAAGAATTGTGATCCAGTGTTTGAGGACTACCGTATCTAATTCAAGCCACTTCAGAAAATGAAAGGTATCTCTGGCAGGGAAGCACTTCAAGCTCACACTTTATCCCCAGCCAGAAAAAGGAGGGAATATATAAGGACTAGATAATTTAGAAAAATTCAAAATGTAGGAAAGTCTCCCTAACTCATCCTATACCAAAATACTACAAGGATATTGGAGAGAAATATCCCTTCTTTCCAGGGCAATAACACACATGTTGGTAAACACACACATACAAGATCTATGCAGAAGGTATGCAGCCATGTAATATGAAAAATAGAGACATTTATTGTAGAAGATACAAGACAGAAGAAACATGTACATAGGATAATGATACCTCAGTCCCCTTCAAACTATGCACTTTGGGGCCTCACACAGTTTTCCAAATTTCCACCAGCTGCCCCATTGTATTTTCCTGAATTTCATCAATGGTCTGAAATCTCTTCACTTTCAAAGGTAATTTTAGTTTTGGAAAGAGCCAGAAGTCACAGGACACCAAATCTGAGCTGTAGGGGGACTTAGTCCCCTGGGGCATTGGATGTTTTGCTACAAAATTCTGCACTAGATGTGATGCATGAATGGGAGCATTTTTGTGATGCAGCTGCCAATCACCAGTTGACCATAGCTGCAGCCTTCAGAATCATCTGAATAGTTTCCATGGTGGAATGGTCAGGCTTTAATGCAAAATTTGATGCAGATTTGTTGCTCTACTTGCTCAGTCATTTTGAATGTGATGACCACACAGTACACATGCTCACTCAACTTCATCCACAACCCCCAATGACTACAGTAAAGTCATCGTTGTTCACGTTTGTGCATTCCAGTCCACCATTTTGGGCTGCCAGGTTACATCAATGTCACATAAACTGTTCTTGATATATTAACAATGGCTGGAATTTTTCCAGACAGGTATCATACCACACTTGTACACACACTTACACACATACTGCTTTGTCCTTTTTATATCCTCTTTGCACAATAGAAATTGGACACCTGCAAAAGTCACAGCAAACCTAGAAATGACCAAAAGCATTTTCAGAGCTAACTTTATCAATGGAAGGGATGTCTTCAAACAACACATAATTAAGGAGTATTTATCTGTTTCACTGAAAATCACTACCACTAAAGGTACTATCATGTAACACACAAAATCAGGAGTCTAAGGTATAAAAAAGCCTTGTCTCAAAAGTGATGAAGAGCACCAGCCTGCGAACCAAAGGGTCACGGGTTGATTCCCAGTCAGGGCACCTGCCTGGGTTGCGGGCCAAGTCCCCAGTAGGAGGCATGTGAGAGGCAACCACACATTGATGTTTCTCTCCCTCTCTTTCTCCCTCCCTTCCCCACTCTCTAAAAATAAATAAATAAAATATTTTTAAAAACATGATGACAAAACTGAGGTAGATCTATGACTTATTAATGGCAGGCCACTGAGGAACAGAGGTGCAGAAAGCAGGGATAGACTTCAAGGGAAAAGAAGAAATTTAAAAGCAAAATATTTACTTATTTTCAAATTTTATGTTGGGCCAGTCCTGGCCATAAAATATGTGTAGGTACAGTTAAGCTATAGACACTTGTAGCAATAACTAGAAAAAGAATAATTACTTTACCTTCTAACACCTTTCCAATTAAATGTATATTGTTTTCAAAATATAAAGATTAACTATGAAGGCCAAAATGAATTATAAAATTATATTAAAATTAAAATTTAAATAATTATGTTTCAAATGAGAATGTAGTCTAGTATTCTCTTACACTTCTGACAGAAAATTAAAATGGTATATACTTTTATAGTTTATACAAAATAAAACCTATATTTATGATATCAACCAACAATTCTACTCCTAAGAATTTACCCAAAGGAAATGAAACATACATCTGTCCAACAAAGACTTGTTGTACCTAAATAGTAGCTTTATTCATAAAATCCTAAAACTGGAAACAACCCAAATGTCTTTCAACAAGTATACAGAGAAACAAATTGTTGTGTATACATGCAATTGAATACTGCACAGCACTACAAAGGGACGAATTACTGGTATAAGCAGCAACACTATGCTGAGCATATAAAGTCACATACAAAAAAATGCATACCTTATGTTTGCAGTGATATAAAACTCAAGAAAAGGCAAAGCTAATTAACCTATACTAACACAGAATTCATCAGGTTTTGCCTGGATCCAGGGCTGCAAAAAAAATAATTGAATGGGATGGAATGATGAAATGCCTTTTATATCTCGGTTGTAGAGGTTGTTATATAGGTATATAAATTTGTCAAAACTTTTTGAAACTTATTCAAAATGTACACCAAAAATAGGTTCATTTCACTGTATATAATTTATTCTTTAAAACAAAGTTGATTTTTAAAATAAAATATGTCAATAATTATAACTGTGTAGAAATTATTTGCCCCTATAGTTAACTACCAGTTTGGAAGGAAAATAAATTAATAAAAGAAGGTTGATACAATAAAGGGGGAAATTATGGCTAAAACTTTTTTATTTATTTTTACTGCTTGTGCTATTACATATGTCCCCATCCTCCCCTTTTGCCCACCTCTACGCAACCCCAGCTCTCCCTTCTCTCAGACCTTCTCCATACTGCTGTCTGTGTCTATGGGTCATGCATATATGTTCCTTGGCTAGTCCTTTCTCCTTCTTTCATCAAGTCCCCCTGCGCACTTTCCCTTTGACAAATGTCAGTCTGTTCCATGTATACATGCCTCTGTTTCTATTTAGTTCACCCATTTATTTTGTTCATTTGATTCCACATGTAAGTGAGGTCATGTGGTATTTGTCTTTCATCATCTAACTTATTTCACTTAGCATAATAATGTCCAGGTCCATTCATGCTGTCACAAATGTAAGAGTCCCTTCTTTTTTACAGTTGAGTAGTATTCCATTGTATAAATGTATCACAGCTTATTTTATCCTCTCATCTACTGATGAACACTTTGGCTGTTTCCTGATCTTGGCTATTGTATATGACCAAGAACATAAGGGTGCGTATATTCTTTTGAATTAATGTTATGGAATTTGGAGGGTATATTCCCAGAAGTGAAATCACTGGGTCAACAGGCAGTTTCATTTTTAATTTTTTGAGGAAACTCCACACCGTTTTTCCTCAGTGGCTGCATTATTTTACATTCCCATCAACAATTCACTAGGATTGCCTCTTCCCCACATCCTCACCAGCACTTGTTGTTTAGTGATTTATTGATGGTAGCCATTCTGGCAGATGTACGGTTATATCTCATTGTGGTTTTAAGTTGCATTTCTCTGACGATTAGTGATGTTGAGCACTTTTTCATATGTCTATTGACCATTGGTATGTCATCTTTGGAAAAGTGTGTATTCAGGTCCTTTGGCATTTTTTTAAATTGGATTCTTTGTCTTCCTGGTGTTGAGTCATTTAAGTTCTCTGTATATTACGGCAATTACCTCCTTAGTGGATGTATCACTGGCAAATATGTTCTCCCATACAATGGGTTCCCTTTTCATTTTGTTGGTGGTTTCTTTTGCTGTGCAGAAGCTTTTTAATTTGATATAGTACTATTTGTTTATTATTTCCTTTGTTCCCCCGACTTAGGAAATATATCAGCAAAAATATCTGAAATTTTACTGCCTATGTTTTCTTTTAAGATTTTAATGGTTTTGTGACTTACTTTGAAGTCCTTTATCTATTTTGATAAAAGTTAGTGGTTTAGTTACATTTTTTTGCGTGTACCTATCCAATTTTCCCAACACCATTTATTGAAGAGACTGTCTTTACTCCATTGTATGCTCTTAATTTCCTTGTTAATATTCATTGACTGTAAAAGCATAAGTTTATTTTGGGGCTCTCTGTTCTGTTTCTTTGATCTCTATTCCTGTTCTTAAACCAGTACCAGGCTGTTTTAATGACAATGGACTTGTAGTATCATTTGGTATCAATATTAGTTATTGTGATATCTCTAACTTTGTCCTTCTTTCTCAAGATTACTGCCCTGGCTGGTGTAGCTCAGTGGATCACGAAGGGTCAGTGACCAAAGTGTCACTGCTTTGATTTCCACTCGGGGAACATGCCTGGGTTGCAGGCCAGGTCCCCAGTAGGGGTCACATGAGAGGCAACCACACACCGATGTTTCCCTCCTTCTCTTTCTCCCTCCCTTCCCCTCTCTCTAAAACTAAAATAAATTAAATAAATAAACAAAACCTTTATAAAAAAGATTGCTGAAGGTATTCAAGTCTTTTTCTTGTTTTATTTAACTTTTTGGAATATTTGTTCTGTGGCTAAAATTTTTCTATACTTTATTTAGAACTCCATTAATGTTGCTAATGTTTTAAATGTGTATAACTCATACGACCATACCACTTACATATGTAATTATTAAAATTATGGTCAGCAAGGACATAAAACATGTAACAAATATGATTTTTTTCTCTGTAGATTTTAAGTTAACAAATATTTGGAGAGTCCACCATTCTAAAACTCTATGTTGATACATTGATAAGGAAATATAAAAGACTGAAATTCTGGTCTCCAGGAACTTTCGATCTAGGATGAGAGACACAAGTTTATTAGGAATATATTTATTCAGCTCTGGCTGGTGTAGCTTAGTGGATTAAGCGCGGGCCTGTGAACCAAGAGATCATGGTTCGATTCCCAGTCAGGGCACATGCCTGGGTTGCAGGCCAGTTCCCATATTTCTCTCCCTCTCTCCTTCCCTTTCCCTCTAAAGATAAATAAATAAAATCTTTAAAAAAAAGAATATATTTATTTAATTTATTTCTTCCCCAATAAATTTAATTAAATAAATATAAATGAATAAATAAATAGATAGATAAATAAATAAATAAAAGGATACATTGAATCATTTAGTTGGGCTTAATATGGGTAGTCTAATCTTCAGCTTTAATCTATAAAAAGTATGTTGAAGTTGGATCTGAATGAAGACTAAATGATGGGAAAAATGCAAATAAAGATTACCAACATATAAGGAAAGAAAAAAACAACATAAGACTCAATTGAAGAAAAAGTCTTAGTATGTTATTGAAAAAATAGGAAATAAAAATATAAATAAAACACCAAAGAAAATAAAAAAGGAATATAAATGTAATTCAATTCACTCAAGGTTCCCAAATACATAAAGTACAAACTAACAAAATAAGCTTATTTGATGAATCAGTTATTTGTATTATAAAATTATTCATATATGCATTATATAATGTGCGTCCATAGGTGCTAATCCAAAAATTTAAATTATAAAGAAAATTTTAACATAATAAAAATATTTTGAGTCCTTAATAAAGTTATCAAAGTTTAACAGTTATGTCTGCTCTCTCTATGATCATTTCCAATTTATAAAGTTTTCAAAGTATGTAGTTACCAGAATACACATTTTCCAACAGAAATATAAAACGAACCTTGAAACTAGGCCCCAGGATTAGTCCATAATAGACAAGAGAAATCAGACAAATTCACCAAAAATTATTTGAGGGGCAAACCAATAGGCAAATCAACATTTGAAAAGATGGAGGTAGTTGAAGGGCTAGAAAAAATAAAGTGTAATATAATAATAATAATAGAGGTAATAATAATAAATAGAATAATTGCTTTTAGACAAAAATATATGTTATTCCCCTAAGCAACAACAAATATTTAATGACTCTTGAAAAGTTCTTGAGAAATGCTAATGAAATGTCTCAGTACTAGTATTCAGGAACAAAAGGACAGACTCATGCTGGACAGTGGGGAAAAAAGAGAAGTTAAGTTATTGAAAAAAATAAGAACAATATTAAGGAAAATTGGCTGAAATTAAATATTTACTGATAGACTGGTATTGGGATAATATTGACTTAAAAGTCCTAAGATATTATAGATGAAAGAAATAATATGAAATCTGGAATTTTCTTCAAAATAATAAAGGAATGGAGAATAGGTGAGGGTATGGGAGAAACATGAGTGGCCATCAGTGGATAGTTGCTGAAATTGGATGATGGCTACCTAGAGGTTTGTAGTGATATTTGTCCTGTTTTTTATATATTTAACATGCTCTCAGATAGCTTTTTAAAAATGAATAATAACTGAAAAATAGATAGTGGGGAAAATAGAGATGCCTAATTAAGGTGTTTATGCAATTTGTCAAAACTTGGATATGTTGGGAATGAAAGGTAGCACTATTAAAAACTGTAACTGCGCCAGGCCTAAGCCAGTGTTGTCCCAGGCTGCCCAGGTTCTATGGAATCTCTACTTTTAACCAGCAGGTTTCAAATACAAGTCTAATGTGATTTAAGATTTGTTACAAAAACAGGAAATGGACAGAACTAATTGAGAACATTTAGATCATTAGCAACCAGTTGTGTTTTACGTGTCTGTGAAGAACCAGCCCCAAGTCATTGCAATAACCACTGAGGCTTCTGGGCCAGAATTCACAAATTGGTGGCCTGAGGTTGGATCCAGCCCACAGATGTGTTTGCTTTGGCCTACAATGTACTGGGTTACAGTGGGCTTTTCTTAAAACTTTGAGTTTGTTTCCAATATTTCCAAACTGAAAGATGTCATGTTAAAATTCAGATTTCTTGCTTCTTTTGAAAAACTTGGAGTACTAAGAGTAGGGAAATTTTCTCATGCGGTGACAATTGCCTGGAGCAGAATATTCTCTCTTTGGTCCATCTCAGTCATTGACCTCTCCCCAGTGATTTCTAAGGCTAGGCTGCTTTGCTTGGTTCCTTGTTTGCCTCCTACAGATACTTGACTTTTCAACCTTTGTACTACTAGGTCAAGCTCTCTTCACCAGAATAGTAAAAGTGAAGTTGACTACAGACACTGTCATTCTATAAACAATAGAACATAGAAATCAACAAAGCCAGACAATTAATGTGGAAATTCATGAAGACCTTAAAATAGGCCCAACAGAAGCAGCTAATTCTATTTAGAAAATTACTCTGCAGTTTTTCTATATTTCAGATCATTTCACATATCCCAAAGTAATTTATTCTGAACTATATCTGTAGGGCTCCCATAAATTCTCTTATGAAAACAGACAATAGCTAATCTGCAGTTCACTGGCCAAATGCATATTTGAAGGCCCCATCCCAATGACTGCTATCCACCCTGTTTCTTTCAACAAGCCAGGAACATCACTGGGTACATGACTGTTAGCAAAATCTTCATTAATTGTAAGCTTCATAAACAAACTGTCACCCTTCAGCACAAAGGAAATGGAGAGCTATAGTTGGCCTCATAACCAACTTCTAGAGGCATACATATTTTGAAAAAATATTACTGGCAAAAGTACCTGTGGACTGAACTGGTAACTATTGTGAGGCAAATAACTGTTTGCCTGCTTAGTGTCGGTCCTAAGCAAAAGAAGAGAGTTATCAGAAATCACTTTCAGAGACTTTATTTCCCACTGGTTTCCACCATGAAATCTCCACCACAGCCTGAGTGATGTCCACAGAGACTACTCAAAATGCTTTGGTCTCTTTCACAATCTTTGGATTCCCACTGAACATTTCATCTATATTAGTGTTTTGGGGTGGGGACGATTGATATTCTTGGTACTAAAACAGAAGAGCTAATAACTATTTAGAGAATGATCTTAAACATCTTGTGGTCATTCATATAATTTAAAACTAGGCAATGATTAAGAGATATGGGCCAGAGGTATAAAGAATAGTGTGACTCCCTAGCACATACTGCTCCATAAAAAAATTCCAGAATACATAATGTTATCATTTTATTCATTCCATAAATCATTAACTTCAATTCATTTCCTGTTTTTGTCTTCATCAAACTCATTCCAAAGAGATCTTTATCTCTACCATCACAACTCCCTAACTGTTCATATGAAATCATTGATAAGCTCCTTATTATTAAATTAAATAATCATTTTTCTATCCTCATCTGACTTATTTTGCCATCAATATTTGACACAGCTGATCACTCCTTCCTTCTTGTAACATTTTCTTCACTTGACTTCTGAACACAACCCTCTCCTGGATTTCCTCCTTTCTCACTCTTTGCTTCACAGTTGTCTTTGCAGGTTCTCCCTTGTCTCCATGACCTCTAAAGATGGAAGTGTCCAAGGCTTGGATCTTATACAAGGGAGCAGCCCTCCCCTCCAAAAAAGAATTATCTTCTGGAGGGTGGACCCCTTGTAGTACAGGCTTTCCTTACTAGAGGAGTGTTCTAGGAACCCTTCTGTATCAGTGAACCAGCTGGCATTGTTGTGAGACACTGCTTTTAGCTTGAGTGAATTTTTTTTGAAGACTCTTTCAATGCATTTGCCCACTTCATAATGGGTGATTTACGAGCACACTCGCCAACACCACGCTGAATGTTCAGTAGTTTTTGACCAAAAACGGCATGACCCCAATGCCTCACCCTCCCTATTCACCCTATCTTGCCCTGAGTGACTGTTTTGGTTTTGCTAGATGAAGTAAGTCCTCAAAGGAAAAGATTTTGCTGAGATGGAAGAGGTGAAACAAAAAATGGCAGAAGCACTAAAAGGCACCAAAATTGATGAGTTCAATACTGTTTTGATCGGTGGGAAGAATGTCTCGATAGGTGTATTCCATCAAATGGAAAATGCTTTGAAGCTGACTGAGGTTTAAACACTTAAGGATAAACACACCATTTTTAATAAATAAATTCCATTTGGGGGGATCCCTCCTCATACCTCTTCTCTACTATCTTTATATTAACTCCTAGGTATTCTATTTTAGTCTCAACATTTTAAATATTATCACTATGATGATAACTCAAATCCAGCTGTCTGCTCAACCACTTCATGTAAACATCTAAAGCCATCTCTAATTCAACATTCCCAAAACTGAGTTCCTAATTATCACAGACCTACACATACCCTAAAAAATTTCCCCTTCCACAATCTTCTTTACCTCAGTTAATGAAAACTTCATTCTTCCAATTATTCAAGGTCAAAAGTTATTGTCATCTTGATTTCTCTCTTTTACTCACATTGACATCTGAGCCAGGAGAAATCTCTGTTGAATCAACCATCAGAATCAGTTGAGAATCTTGACTACGCACCACTTCTTTCCCTAGTTCTTTGTCCAAGTCACTGTGATCTCTTGTCTGCAGAGCAACAGCCTCCTAACATCTGACTGCTGCCAGCCTCCTTCAGACTAGTCTCAACACAGAAACTACAATGATCCACCTAAAACATTGTATGTCAGATCACGTTGCTTTGTTCAAAACCTTACAATGTCTTCTACCTCATAGAGGGTAAAAGCCAGAGGCCTTAAAGTTGTTAACAAGAACCTGAATAATTAGTGCTGCAACTCCCAGCATCTCTTAATCTCTGACCTTACTCCTCTTATTCCCCTTGTTCATTATCCTTCAGATTCACAGGATGCCTTCATGTTTTTTGAGTGTGCAGGTCATTTGCTGGACACCAAAAAACCCTGAATTTATTTATTAAAAAATGTGTATTTATTCTTACACGTTGAAACTTCTGTCACCTTCAAAATACTCTCCATTTGATGCAATACACCTATCAAGACATTATTCCCACTTAGCAAAACAGTTTTTGAACTCGTCAATTTTTATGTCTTTTAGTGCTTCTGCCATTTTCTGTTTCATCTCTTCCACCTCAGCAAAATGTTTTCCTTTGAGGACTTTTGTCATCTGGGGAAACAAACAAAAAAAAGTCTCTGTGGGCAAGATTGGGTAAATAGAAAGGGTGGGGCATGGGGTTCATGCAATTTTTCATCAAAAACTGCTGAACACTCAGTGTGGGATGGGGAAATGTGCTCATAAATCACTTATCATGAAGTAAGCAGACACGCTGAAAAAGTCTTCAAAAAAATTCACTCAAGCTGAAGGCAGTGTCTCACAACAATGCCAGCAGGTACACTGACACAGAAGGGTTCCTAACACACACCCCTAGTGGGGGAAACCTATACTACAAGGGGCTTGCTCTCCAGAAGATAATTCCAGGTTTTGGGGGGTCCCCCTTTGTATGTTTGAGAGAACCAGACTTGCTTGCTAAGAAACAGTCCTGTGTTTTTGTTGTTGATACCGTTGAATGTTATTTGTTTTTCTGAATCTCTGTAAAGGTCTAGACTCTAGAAAGTGTAGGCATCAGGCAGTTTAAAATCACAGCAATAGGTCTATCCACCATGCTGTATATCTGAAACTAGTACAAAATAGTGTTGAATGCAAACCACAATGAAAAAAACAAAATAACTTTTTTAAACTACAGTAATAGTGCAGAAGAAAAAAGAAACCTTTGACACAGTCTATGGCTTTAGCCATTGATTTTTAAACTTTACTATGATTAAATACAGATTCCTGATTAACACCCTAACCCAAACATTCTTATTTATTAGACCTAAAGTGAAGCCTGGGAATATAAATATTTACAAATATAATAACTCTGGTAGAAGTCCTCTGAAAAACACTGGGCTAGAGAGCTGACTTCACTGCACAGGTTGGGCTGGAATGGACAGTGAGCTCAATGGATGGCATCCAGAGTTTGGCATGTTCAGGTATAGCTTGGTCCCAGAGAGGTCCATGGCCACAAGCACAACACAGAGATAAGAAAAGCCATCATTGCTGAGTGCTGTCAGAAGATGTACAGACCAACATCTCGTCTGAGGGTTGGGGAAAACGTAGAGTGTTTCTAATGTCCTAGTCTCATGGTACAGTCTGCTTTGTACCCTAGGGGAAATTTGGGGGGAAATAAAGAAAGGACGAAAACTAAGACAGAGGGCAGGACAGACTGGACAGAAGATAATTTTGTCACTTTGAAGGATTTACTTATTTTCATTTTTAATATTCCAAATCTGGTTAGAAGATGGGGAAGGGTGAAATAAGCTAAAAATAGAAGACTCTATGAAAACCCAAGTCTGGAAATCATGATTGAGTTTCAGATTCCATAATGAATTACAGCTGATGATGCTGGTTTGTTTTCTACCCCCAGTAGGAATAGCCCAGAAATGAAGTCTGAAGGGCAGATGTGTTATGGAAAAAAAATAATGAGTCAGTAGTTAACACTGAACCTCCAAGAGTCTATATCTGCCACCAGGAAAGTGGAAAACTGAGGATTACCCTATCTTACTTAAAAATCTGCCCTGGCTGGTGTGCTTCAGCGGATAGAGCACCAGCTTGCAAACCAAAAGGTCCCTGGTTCAATTCCCAGTCACAGCACATGCCTAGGTTGTGGGCTGGGTCTCCAGCAGGGGGCAAGTGAGAGGCAACCACACATTGCTGTTTCTCTCCCTCTCTTTCTCCCTCCCTTCACCTCTCTCTGTAAATAAAAAATAAATAAATAAATAAATAAATAAATCTATCTTTAAAAATCTAAAGCCATCATTACTTTCCCCACATGCTGAGAGAAGTTCTATCATAATTAATGCACAGAACAACTACAAGTAGAACATGATAACTGGATCTTTCCATAGATACCAGAACAATTAAATTGCAAGTAATTACAAGTTTTAATTATTAAGCAACATTTTTTGCTTACAAGGTGATAGGAATTGATATCTAATATATAATAATATCTGGAAAAATATTATCTGGTTTATTTAAACAAGAGAGAATGTTTTTGAACATTTTGTGTGAAAACCAAAGTTGAGAGAAATTCATTGGCTTTCCCAAGTGCATACATAGGTTGTCCAAGGTGAAGGAAATAAACATCTATCTTTTTAATTTTAAAGTTCATTTTCATTCTGCCTTCTGACTTCTCTGATGATAGATAAATGGATAGACAGACACTTCAATGGAACTTTTCCTGTCTTTTTTATAATTTTATTAAGAAAAAATTAAAAAATATATATGAAAGTAGAATATTATCATGAACCCCAATTACCCATTGCCCCACAATAACAATATTCATTCTTTTTTCACTCACCCCCTCAAAGGTTACTTGGAGCAAATTAGAGACATATATCATCTCATCAATAAATAATAGTTTGGCACTGATCTCTAAATAATCAGTACTCTTTTTTAAAAAAGGTTATGGCTTCATATAACTTAATTAGATAAGAAAACATACATTTAAATCACAGTGCATGTTTTCATATTTATTATTTTATCAATAATTGGGAGATTACCTCAGGTGGTATGAAGCTGAAATTCAGTGTGTTTTAGTGACAGTTTTGGAAGTGGAATGATTTTTTTATATAAGCATAAGATCATGTGATTATTTTTCCATAAAAGGAATTCCTAGTCATCACATTTTTCCAAACTCAGAAACTTTCCAGTGAATTATTCTGATTCCATTATGACTACTGTGCTCTGAGAATTATGAGATTTCCCACTTGAAACTTCTATCTTTATTGATTGTGATGGTAATCAACTGAATCACTCTTTTCCTCTTGAGAACTACAGAGCTTCTTGATTCCAGTGGCTAATAAAGGCTCTGGTATTAGAAGCAAAAACTGTTAAAGGATCGAGAACAGCAACCTAAAAAGCTCAAACTATGCAGTGTTTCAGAAAAGTACACTAATTATCTTGAAAAAAGCCATTCTGCTTTGTAGCAAACAGTAACTAAATGTTAGTTAAATAATAAATATTTACAGATTAAATAATATGGTGTTTAGGATTTGCTCCAAAATAATCTTGGGGGAGAATAGTAAGTGAAAGTATAGATAAAACTGAATTGTCTTAAAGTTGATGAGTGTTGAAATTAAATTATGGAGTTTCATTATATTCTCTACTTTTGTATATGTTTGAAATTGTTTAGAATGAAAACTTTTAATAAAGAAAATAGGAATCACATGAAAATGACAAAACAAAGTCCTCAAACACACTTTGCAACTGCTCCTGTCTGAATCGACTCATCCAAACAGCCAGCAAGTAATACTAATCAGACTGGTCTGGGTTGCACCACTTTCCAATTGATCCAAAGAACAACAACAAAGACAAGCATACAGGAACCTGAATAATATATAAATGGTCAGTTATTTCTACCTCTTTAATGAATTACAGGTGAGTCCTATTTAGAGCTTCTGAATGCAACCCATTTCAGAGGACATGAATTATTCCTTGATTTCATGGGGTGACTATCAAACATTATCAGGAAGACATAAAGTTTCCTTAGAAAATACTAGCAGAAAATCCAGTTAGCCTCAGGGAAAAGAAAAACACAGCATACTATTTCAGAACAGATAAAAAAAATATATACACACATACACATACAAAATGGTATGCTGATACTTTTATAGTAAATATTTTTAAAACTGAATAAAAATAAACAAATGAACCATAATAAAAACAAAAAAAGGCTTACTTGTTAGTGACAAGGGACTCTGTGTTTAGATCAAACAAGAAGTAGAAGAGTGGGGAATCCCGAATACTTCTGCAAACTATAAAGGTCCTGCTGAACAATCACTGCCATCTTTCTAAATATTAGCCTGGAGTTGTCAGAACTTGGTCTCTGGATAGTCTGATCCACTTCAACCATAAAAATCAATGCTCTAGTTGCTGAAAAGTTCTGACCAACGCCAAGGCCCAGAATTTACAGAGCTTAAGCCGGCCTCTGAAAGCCCAGGCTAGCTGACTGCAGGTGGGCATTCGGACAAAACTGCCCCCAAATGACAAAGGCCTAGCGAGGATTCAGGCAGCCAACTCACACCACTGCCATTACCCTGAGAAAGTTCTTTTGAAAATATCATATAGCCTTAGGTTCCAAAGCAAGTGAGAAAAAGAAGGCATTTAGGGGAAGGGAAAGGAGGAAAGGAAAGCATGAAGGAAAAAGAAGGAAAAATTTGTGATAGGATATTTTGTCTTGGTTTTCTAAATCAGCAATTGTCATTCAATATCTTCTTAAGAAAATCAAAAAGTTAAACATTCCCTAAATTTTGTTTCTGCCTCTTTTATGACCAATACCATATTTTACCTTATATTTTATTGAACTGTATGTGTCTCTCCATTTATATTTCTGGAGGAAAGACAGCATTTGGAATTCACTTTTGAAATATCATAGTCTCTATAACAATGATCATATTTGTCTTACGTATTAGTTGAGTTAATTAATTAATCAATCCACTCAAGTGCAAGCACTGGATAGGTAAGTAAAAAGCAACAGCTGCAGAACCTGTAGATTGAGTGAGAGGCTCCACATTCGGCTGTTCACACTGATCCAGCAATGAGAGAACACAGAAGAATTGTGTTCTTTTCTTATTTTTGTTACTTTACATAGTGAGATTTGTGTAGCTGTCAGTGAATTAATACATATAGCAAATATATTTTATGTCTATTTACCTGTTACCAGAACTTAAAGTTCACACTCCCTAAGTGCATGCGCTTAAACAATTGAATTTAATGGTGTTTCCACATCTTAGGCACCTTCTGCTCCCAGTTTATAAAAATATTCTTCATAATTCACATAAACAAAATGATAGAATTGTATTCTATTTCTTTTTCAAACTAAGATAGATAGGTTTCCTTTATCCTCCCTTGTTCTGTGAATGCATATTTCTGAAACAGAACTCTCAGAAATGAAAAACCTTAAAATGAGATTTCACAATAGAAATTGTTAGTCAATTGCATTTATAGCCAAATCAGTTAAGTAGATTTCCCTGATTTAACTTTTCACCTTGAAAGGTTTTGATTTTTATCTATAGACAAGACTAACTGAAATCACTGCTTTGAGGACTATATAAAACTTCAGTGAGCATCTTCTCAAGAGTACTGATGACAAATGAAAAAGCCAAGAGCCAAGGCTATCAACTGACTGTATTAGGTCAGCAAATGAAACTATGACTGAGACAATACCAAAAATCACATAACCTCCATGGAATACTGTCCAAATTGAACAAATCACTTATTTGAACATATATATACACACATAATGACCTTGAAGTTTGACACTTCCATTTAATTATTGTCCTAATTCTGTAAATATTTATGATTCAGAAACTATAGTAATATTAGGTAACTTTTTAAATCTAATAAATATCCTGACATTTTTCTCTGCCAGAGCATTATAAACATAGTCTGAAATATGTCTTAGACCCATAAATTTTACCCTGCTGTACCAAAAATATCAGAGCCATCAATAATGATTTATAGTATATAATAAAAGTAGTACATAAAATAGAAAAACAGTACTAAAGTTGTTGAATACTGATTAACTGTTGTCCTCAACTCCAAATATTTTTTGTTGTAATTAACAAACATTTCTGGGATTTTAAATAAGTGTAGATATTATAAGTCACAAAATAGATAATAATTGTCAAAGAAAAAAACAGTTTTTGATCCTGTACCTTGTTTCTTTGTTTTTATTGACCATAAGTGAGGTTCTTTTTCAATATTCTTTGTGTGTAGTTATCTCTTTACTTAATACTTTTAACACATGCCTAGAAATTTTTATTTGTGCATATTTGTAGAATTTTATGTATTTATTAGTGTGATCTTTTAAACTTTCAATTCACCTTCATAAATATTTCAATACTACAAATATATTTATGCTTTGTATAAAAATGAGCTCCATTTTTATTCATGTCTTATAAAATAATTATTACACACTTCTGAGGAATCAGTATATTGTTGTTAATTGCTTACCATATAATTATTGGTTAAAAATAAATTACTAATTTCAGAATAAAATGGTCACCATTACAGTTCTAAATCAAAAGCTTCCCATAGGGCTATAAAAGTTCCAAAAGAAAAAATTAAAGTTCAATTGGTTGTTTTTCTGTTTGTGAAATACTAAACAAATTATCTGCCTTTTAATGTACTTTTCAGGATGTTACTAAATCCTTTAGATATGACTAGAGGTTTTTTTTCCTACCCTGTGGGTATTGACAACTACATTTTACATTCATATGTATGAAGAACATTTCATATTTTTGAGAGCTGCTATTTACAGACTATATGCTGTGATACATGTGAGTTTTATTTTTATATAGAGGACATTCCAAATGGCTGATTCAGTTAAGGAATTTCAAGGAAAACTGTTCATAACAAATAAGATAAAATTCAATATTTGAATTTGAGGATTATTGTTTCCACTTACATAAAAATTGCCTTAATTTGGGTGGGTTTTTAGTTTAAATCTAATTTCACATTGTTTTTTTTCTAGAAAGTCACCTCACTATTACTTGTGGAATTCTGTGATATATAGCATGATTTTTTTTTTCCTTTTGCAGAGAAAAGCCCAGGAGACAATTCTCAAAATGACCCTGCTGTGCCCTGTCTTTACTCCAGAGTGATACTCAGAGACAGGAGTTTGAAAATGTATTACAGCTATAACCAAGAACTGTTCTGATTTTGAAGAAGTTATTGATGCTGAAAATTCTATTTAAGCCATATATGAACATAATCCCTTTTAAAACAAAAGAAAAAAGGGAAGCTACTTTTGATGTTACAAATAAAAGATTTTGTTCCTGACACCAAATTGCACTGTTCATTTATTTTGTCCCTATCGGTGTACACAGGGGTTTTTTCCCCTTCCTTTCTACTCAGCAATAATAATAATATCAGATCTCAGGCTTAGGATCTGACCGAACAGAAAGGGTGACATGAACACACTAGATCTAGCTTTATAAAGCAATGCCCATCCCCCTCGGTTGATGGAGATGATTAAGCTCCCTCAAGCTTGAATCTACAGGGAAGTTATAGTGATTTGAGGATCCCACATGAACAAATATTGACACTTCCACCAAGAATCCCCCAAATCATGTGCGAAGTGAGAAGCCCAGACCTACAAATGAGTGGGCCCAGGAGGCTAACCTGGGCACAGGAGGGTGCAAAGTTAGTAACTGTGCTTTGAGAAATCGAATCGCTGTTTCTCATTCCATTTAAACTTTTCTTTCCTTTCTCCCCACTGAAAATATATATATTTATTAGCTCCCACATGAATCTGAATAGCTGGGCTTTCTTTTCGGCATTTAGTGCCTAATAATTAATGATGCCCATGCCTCATGCCTTGTGGGTTCTGGCCACCCTGAGCACCTGACGTCAGCTGCCCCCATCCAGCCTCTGTCAGGTCTTCCAAGCATCCCCCCCGGGTGGCCTGGACCTGGACAGTGGGGGCTGCAGGGAGACAGCCCGGGACAGGGCTGGGTGAGACCCCGAAACAGAGAAAGGGGCTTCCTCCATGCCCACTGAAAAGTCCATCTCAGAACCACCGCATTTTCGGCTCTGAGGACCTGGAGGTCACCCCAGACTTGGGACCATGTCTGAAGGTCCAAACCCAAGTGTAGTTCCAGGGGCTATGCAAGGGTGGAGTTCTAGAGAACAGGGCAAAGAAATTCAGTGTAAGTCTGCAAGCAGTGAATGCTTTCTTCCCTCCACTCTTTTCAGAATCAACATTGTATTGTTTTCACTGTCTCCAAAAAGTGGATTTTAGATAGAAATAGATCCACCGCACCTACCTCAACTTAACACAACTTGGAAGGTGGTAATCCTGGGGAGTTCCTTCCCCGTACACCCGTCGCTGGAAAACGCGACGTGGGGGAGGGGTGCTGGGGCCCGCCCCTGGGGAAAATGAACTCCATATCGCCGCAACCTTTCCTCTCTCCTTCCTCTCCCAACCTTTTCCTCTTTTCCCTACTCTCCTCCGCTCCCTTAGAGCAGCTTTTGCAAATATTTCAAAGCTAGGAAGTTATCAGGATTATGGAAAGGTGTGATTTTTCCAAAGGCGGCCCGGGCCGCTGTCTTTCAGAAAAGTGTTCAACCCGCGTACTTGCCCTTGTCCTAAGGGTCGGGAACCCGTGATTGGCAAGCGGTGGGCCTGTGCGTGGGACAGAGACTACAGAACTCTGTAGGAAACAAATCCTGCAGCTCTGCTGAGTCCTATCTGGATTTTTTCAGCTAGGCTCCTGGAGAATTATTTCTCTCCCCTAGAATCCTTATTTCTCAGCTTTTTTTCATGACTGTAGGTGCTGTTTTGTGTAATTTTCCATCTTTTCATCTACTCTTGGAGGACATTGGAAAGTGGAGGCAGAGTCTCCTTGAGCAGAGATTTGACGCCAAAAACTGTTTCCTGTTACATTTTGCCTGGAATAAATTTGGGTCCCAGGAACAGCCCCTGTGCAGCTCCAGCAAAACCCGGAGGCTAAAGCCACCACTCAGATGCACAAAACTGCCACTGCTGCTGCTCTCAGCTCTCCAGGACGGAAGCGGAAGGAAGTCGGCGGCTTTAGGTCTGCGGGGCACAGACCAAGAACTTGACTTCGCTTCGTCCTCCCCCTTGCACTCGAGAACTCGAGCAGGACCGATTTCTACCCCTCTTAAACTGAGAGCAGCGAGTTCAGTTAGCGTGTTCAGTTAGTGTGTTCAGTTACTGGGGGAAAGAGAAGAAAAGCAGTTTCTAGGTGTGTGTGTGTGTGTGTGTGTTTTAACTTAGAGCTTTAATGTCAACTTAAATAAAATGACACCTTTCCAGGGCCAGTCAATAAATACCGCGGGAGCCGCCGCACCCTTCGAGGGGCCTCTGATTCCGTGGCTGCAGTGAAATTCCCAGTTCCAGCCTAATCTGTGAGGCCAAGGAGCTGCAGGTTCAGCCGGGAGCACCAGGCCAGGGTTCCCGTGGTCCACCTGCCTTCCCTTTCTGGGCTCCAAAGTCTGGAGACAAGTCGAGCCAAATTAAATCCAGAGAGGTCAACTTTGAGTCGGCTTTAGTATTAGTGATGCTCCCCTCTGTATATGCCCCACTGCCTGGCTGATATAAATTGTCACAGTCCAGTATCACCAGCAAGTAAAAGAGAATATATATGCATGTACATATGTACATACGTACATGCATATATACATATATTAATTCACAGAAAAAGCATTGCCATACTGTGACATGTCTTCACATCCCTGTCTGGCATTAGGAATTAACACAACAGAATTAATTAGAATGAGATGATTAGCCTTATTTATAATGTTGCTTCGAAGTGGCAACTTGGAGGATTTCAGGAATTATTCAAAGAAGATTTTTATTTTATTTTGTTTGTTTTTTAAGGAGCTAGTAATGTCCCTTTTACCCGGTGTCCTTCACTGGCCTTTTCAGGTGGGGATTGGCCCTCCTGACACTTGGTTAAGCCTCGGGATTTAAAAAGATCATTTCCTAGTACACTAATTTGAGCGAAATCTGGATTCAGAGTGTGGGTTTACACGCCCAGCTCAAATGTCTAATGTATCAAATCCTCGTTAACGAACGGCTCGCTCCGTGGCCGTGTCAGCCAAAGGTCAGCCCTGTGCAACAGGGCAACACGGTTCAAAAGCACTCTTCCAGCGCCCTGCCTCCCACCCCCTCACACTAATCCATCTTTCACATTTCTATAATAGAGCACACAGAGTTTCCACAAGAAATGCCAAGGTTGTTTTTCTTTCCTTCTTTCTTCACATTAGTGACATGTAAACGATGTGTCCTAAGGAAACTACTGAAAAATTAAGTTTATTTTTTTCCAGTGAGAAGGGAGTGGATTTAGTAGACAAAGTAATTGTCGAAATGTCCCTCAAAAAGCACAGATACTTCAGAAGTTGTGGTTCTTAGAAATCTTCACTTAAAATAGTAATAATAATAATAACTAATAATAATAATTAATAACTTCGCAGAATTGAAATGAAAACAATGAGTAAACTTTGTTGGAGACCTTAGGGATTAGAGGACAGGGACAGGGAGAATTCTCTCCCCACACACACAACCCCCTCCCCACCCCCCCACAAACACTTTAGAGACCAACGGAAAGAAAAGGCAGCTTTAGTGTCCACAGGGACAAAGAGGATCCAGGAGAGCAAGGCTGGACCCTTTGCGCTCCCGCCTCACTGAAGAGCCCCGCAACACTTCTGACTACCTTGGGGTGCTTGGTGTTCATGCACACCAACCTCACAGGCCAGACTGGCGTGGCAGCTCCACATCAGCCCAACTTCTCAGCGCGTGCTTCGGGCCACGCGCACGTACTCAGTCGCGGGCCCAGTCGGCTGGGAAGGTGGCTGGGCGGGGTGGGGAGAGAATAAGACTTACCACGTTTGGGGTCTAGGTTTCTGGCAAGGTTGGCAGCAGAGAGAGGCCGGGAAGAGAATCAATCCTACTGGAAACACGAAATTTGGGCAGGGACTAAGGCGCTAGTGGGGAGAAGGAAAGTGCCTGTCTGGTTTGGGGGTCCTTCTTCCCTTGGCCTGGGCCTGCGCCCCGAGCTGTCGCCTCCGCAGATTAAACATGGCCTGGGCTGAGGAGGCCCCAGAGCCCCCTTCGCCGCCATCAAGCCGGAGCCTCCCAGCCTCGGGGCTCCGGCGCCATCCCCAGGGGCGCTGGTGCGGAGGGGGAAGCCGGGAAGAAGCGTCCCCACTCTTCGGTCCGGGAGAGGGCAACCACACCTCCTGTTCTGATATTGGCGGCCACGTCCGCTGGCTTGCAGACCCCCTCCCGCTCTCGCCCCCGCCCCCTCCCCTCCCTTTCCTCAAACCCCTCGCCAAATGAAAAGGGTTCTTGGGGCCTTGGCCTTTTGGGAAAGAACGCAGGAACCCAGGCCGAGTTGGTTCTTTCTTCCCGGAGCGAGCCCGACTCCTGTCTTCGTCATTATGATGGAGTCCCTAGAGTCTAGATCGCAACCCCCTCAACATATTCAAACACAAAAGGACTTAAATTGGGAAGGGATTTCCCGAAGGGTGGCCCTTCTGGCAGGAATTTGGTGTACAAGGATTCTGCGCCCTGCGATCTGTGTGCCCTGGACAAGAGAACGCTTGTGTTCCCTTCCCCTTTCAGGCCAGTCCAAGGGAGTGGGGATGAGGAGCTTCTGCCAAGTTTCCCTGAGCCCAGGTCCCAACGACGGTTCTTCTGGGACCATTCTCGTGTTATTGAGCTCTGAAACTGAGAGGATGTGTAGGAGGAAAGTCTTTGTTCTGTCAGGCACGTTTCTAAAAGCCCTCTGCCTTACCCTCTGGTTCCAAGTTGAAGACTTGACAGGTGGTGGCTGTCAAGTGAAATGATGCTCTGGCCCTTGAAACTGGCCGAGTTAGAACTGGCCCTGGGTTAAACTGCAGTGCAAACTGGGCCGTGACACAGGACCTCTCCTGTTGGCAGTGGGGAAAACTAGTGGGTGGGCACCGTGGAATGGGTCTACTCATTCCGTTGAAAATAATATCCAGAGGAGGATTGGAACTTGTCAGCAGCCATTTTCTGATGCCTTGGTCCCTAGGATTTTGACTTAAAATACCCAAAGGCAAAGCTACAATTACCCAGGGATGCTCCACCATTTCTTCCCATTGTTTAGAAGTGTTGATAATCGCATCATACAGATTATGCACTGCTCTGGAAATGTCAGTACATTGGCCACAAAATATCTTGCAATGTGCAGAACCCCCCCCCCAAAAGAAATCTCACCAGGAGAAGGCAAAAGCCTGGCACCTGAACTCCTCCAATCCCCACAGTACCTAGGTTTCTGAGTCAGGACCCTTCCTCCACCAGTAATCATGGTTGCACAACATAAGTGCGTTTGAGCTCGACAGACTTATACCAGTTCACAAGCCTGAGAGCTGACAAGTATTATTGGGGAAGGGTCAAGTGAAAACCCTAGAGAAGCCTGGGACACAGCCAGAGACAGAAACAGGAACCAGAAGAGACAGTAAAAGGAGAGAGAGAAAGATGGGTGGATGGATGGATTCATGAATAGACAAATAGATAGAAGGATGAATAGATAGTAAATAGATGATACATGGATGAGAAATAACGACAGGTGGACACCGAGGCCTGGGCCTGTGCAAAGAAGGACGGTGGCACATCTGGTTTCCCTAGGGTGCCACCCACCCCCCTTACACACACCTCAGGCTTTGGCTCTGTCTAGGTGCCACGTTAGTGGGAGAGGAAGTCCTCTCCAAGGAGCTAAAGGATATGACAACCACAGTGCCATTTCCAACTTTGAAGGGTACAGGAGGAAGAGTAATTTTCGGTGCCTTAACTCGTGGTCGACTGAGGCTCTCGAACCTCGAAGTCCGTGGCTCTTGGAACGCGGGAGTTCGGAGGGCCCTTCGGGCTCGGGATTCCGATGGCAGGAGCAGCAAATTTTCCAGCCCGTGCTGTCTGCCAGGCATTGTGAAGTCACTTCAACCAACGCGGTTTGAAAAGAAACACATGCAGCTTCATCGCCACACTATTTTGGCAGAAGGACCAGCAGCTTTCACAGGCCAGAGCCTCTGAGCTGTTCCCTCTGCCACCCGTGGGCAGGGGGCTCCATATGAATATTCATAACCGCGTGGAACCGCGGGTCTCGAACCGCGCATGCGCCCTGCCCTTCCAGCAGCAGCTCCAGCGGGTAGCAGGGACTTGGACAGGTCTCCGCTGAGTTGAAGGGTGGCGCAGGGGGCTTCTCAAAAGCTGACCATCCGGACTTCTGTGGAGGTGCCCTAGGGAAGTCTTGCTATTCCTCCTACCACACCCACACCCAAGGCCTGAGTTTATGTATTTTCAAGAAACACCAGGACAAAAACCTCCCTTAATGTACAGCCTCACCCGCTCCTACCCTTTCTCGCGGTTTTACCTACCCCCACAACTTTTAGTTTTCTTTTCCAGAGGCTAGGATTTTCCCAGACAAACATTAAAAAAAAATTATTTTTCAGAAATCAAGATGTGAGCTTCTCTCACCGTTTTTAGATACTTATGTTTTCTATAGCTTAATGAGAATTGTTACACAAAAGACAGATATATTTTATATATGTTTGCTAAGGTCACTTGCCTTCTAAATTTGGAGAGTTTTTTAAAAAGATGTGATTCCCATATGTTTATATTCACACTTAATAGTTGATTCTTATGTATGCTGTAGGTGAAAATGTCACTGTGTAAGTTTCACAGCCCGTGAATTCTGCATATGCTTGTGGAGATGCCCTGCAAACCATCAGAGGCAGCCAAAACATTGTTGACAGTCTGAAGTCTCTAGCATCTTCACTGCCAATGTAATTTCCATTCTAGATTGCTAAATCCAATTTCTTATTCTAGAAAAGCCCATCTCCAGTATAGCACCAATTGGAAACTTTATACTAGTTTAGCTCCTCATTCTAAAGTGGAAATAAATGTTAGGAACTAATGCCAGATTTCAGCATGCATGGTAAAAATAGACCCTGGCTTAGCCTTATCATGTTTCCCCTTGCTCAGACAGAGACTTTGGCATGAACCAGCCTTGCATAGATTAATGGAAAACATTGTCCATATTTTGTGTATATTATGCCATTATAGTTGCAATAAACTTTGAGGAAAAGGCTCAACTGTGATATGGTACAGGGAGTTAACAGTTTTCTTATTTCTTGTCCCAAAAGTAGATTACTTTATAGTTACCTCCATAACGTATTACTCTTTACATATAACCAAGTTAAATGGGTACATATTACTAAGGCTGAGATAGGTTGTAAAAAGCTGATAAAGAGAACACCATAAATAATATGAATATTTAGTGGCTTGATGAGCATAGAAGGGACAGATCTTTCCAATGTGACTCTATTTCCAAGAATTCTAAAACCAGAGAATATAAGCTATAACCATCTTAATGAAAACAACGTTTTTCCCCCTAGTATGAACACATAGTTCTAGGGTCTATAATTGATGCTAGGAGGAAGTGAGAATTCTGTGCCTAGAGAGAAGAATAAATGTGTAATTTCAACTTGGGGGGAAAAAGAAAGAAATATAAGTAGGAAATGTCTAAAATCTGATGTCTTTGTATCTAGTTCACAAATAATCCAAGATACATGCTCAGTATCTTCATTTTGAGTTTGTCAAACCATGTACGGTTAGTTTTCAACCTATCATAAACTGATGATGTTTTTAAGGGTCTGAGTCTTCTCTAGGCTGCTTCCTGGAAGGCAGTGTGCTCAGGTACCAACACTGCCAGCACTGACTCAAAAGGGGCCCAGGACACTGATTACATCTGGGTCTCAAAAAGGGAATGTCTGGAAGGTTCAGGGCTGGGCAAGGTATGTGGAGGGTATGGTTCTGTTGCCAGCCCTTTAAAAGTTCTGGGAAAACTTCAAAATCAACAAATAAAAACATCTAAATGCCAGGCCCATCAGTAAAGAAGGTTAGTGCTATTTTCATTGTCAGCTAAAGCAAAAAAAAAAAAAAAAAAAGGATAAGCATATGGGGCAATTGAAAGGTTACATCTTTCTTTTGGAGGTGGTTTGCTTCTTAAAGGTTAACTTGAATGCTTGACTTTAAAAAATCAAAATCATCAGCTGCAAATGCTTAAAGCAGTTGGGGGTAGCTTTTGAAGAACAAAACAAAGGGTATGAAATGTTTGAAAATTACTTAGCCTCCATATAAATGGTGCATGTATATTTATATGCTAACTCTGTAAATGTACACACATAGGACAACTCATCTCTCTTCATTTCTTGAATATGATTGCTTGTACTCAGGCATTTTTGTTGACACAATATAACTTTTTAATAACTTGTTAGCTATTCTAATCATTTGACAGTACCCAGAAAATAATGCAGGCAAAATATGAACCAGGACGGCTTTCTGCCTAAATCAAAATCCACAGCTACACACAGAAACCAGTCATTTGCAGCATCTTCAGCTTCTGCTAAATAGGGTCTAACAATATATTTTGCTGTTCACATTCATGTATTTCAGAACCTAATAGCCCATGAAGAAAAGTATAAAGAATACATCTCAAGAAGCAGACATTAAAGGTACCAGCAAAAATAATAGACTACATTGAAGTTTGAAGCATGATTTTAGGCGACCTACATCATTAATGACTTTTTCTTTGTGGTGGGTGTTACAGAAGAGAATGCAAAAGATGGGTTGGCATAAATATTGGCTTCTACTATAAAAGTTCCTTTTCTGTGAGTGAGATTGTTCACAAACACACACACACACAGTACTTCTCAAATGCTTTTAAAAATTATTTGGCCTTCAAAGTCTTAAAAATATGTTTGAAATATGAAGTATTTTTGAAGAATATATTTACCCCTAAAATTTATCTTTAAAATATCCTACTTAAATCATATATCATAGTATGATTTTAATCATTATACCATGACATTAAAATTAAAAAGGCACTGGGTACATAAATGAGACATTCATATTTTCAAATTTGAAATAAGCTACATGTAGAAAAATGCCCCCATTTACTATCTTTCTAAACACACTAACAAAGTTACAAAAGTACTATTGTTGTTGTTGTTATGATTATTTTTATTATCATACACATATCGTGCTCCCGGACATTCTGATCTCTAATGGAAAGGGACAGAGTATTAATTGAGGTGTTTATCTTTCTTTCCTAGAGAGACAAACTGTCTTTATTTCTCTTTCTATTTTTGTTAATTATTGGTCTAATGTCTAGAGTCATTTCAAATGCTACACTGACAGCTTTGGGTCCCACAAATTTTTGGAGTGAGCAGCAATTCCTGCTTAGGTGTTCAACCTCCCTAATTCTGGCAAAACCTTGCAAGGTGGCGCTCTTTTCGTGAAAGGTAGATGTTTACTTTTATAATTACAATAACATTTTTAAAAAGTTAAACACTACCATTTCCAGTTTTTAATGAGCTATAAAAACTCACCAAGCCCCCTCAGCCGCAAAAACTTTGCAGGCTAAATGTGACAAGTGGCAAATAGAAAGATGAAAGTACAAGTCAACAAATAATTTTTAAAGAGAATTTAACATTTTGGTTTTGCATACTCTTAAAAACTGTTACTTTTAAATAGGTGTGAAATCTTAAGGGCTTATACTTTTGTGGGTTTTTCCCACTTGTTTTTCTCCTCAGAATCACTTCCTGAACTCACAGAGTGTATTAAAGAAGCAGGTCCAGATTCTTCCTTGTCCACAGTTAGTCCATATCTGACTCCTGCTCTGACACAGCCAAGGCCCTGATTTGTAATCTCCAGCTACGTTGTCTGCTTAATGGGGCGATCATGCAAGCTACAACCAGAGACAAAGAAGCTCCCATTCCTACCAGCACAGCTAACTTAGAGGGAGCAGCAAAGCTTGCAAATCTATCAAACTAAACTGCAAGAAAGACAATCTGATTTAGAGAAAAGGCGTTCCGCTACAGTCATTAAGCACAAGTAATTTAGATTTTTTATATTGTCTCCTCATTTACAAATTTACTGTATCAATGCCAGCCAATGGAACGAATTTCTTAAGTAAATGAGAAATAAATAAAAGAGATAGAAAGATAATAAAATTACATAAAATAATTCTCTCCCCTAGATGTATTTTTGAGAGAACTAATAACAGCAGTAAAAATTATAGTAATAATAACATATCATAGAAAGTAATTAATTTAAATTAGCATCACATTTAAAGAAATATAAGTAAACCGCTTTAAGGACATTTACTTTTGTACAAAGAAGGAAGGCCTGGAAAAGCATGCATTGACATCCTGAAAATTAGTTATAGCCATAAATGGCTTAATTGAAGACAGCAATTTAAAATATGATATTGTAAATCTGCAACTTGGTTTCAGCCTGGGGAATTTAATTTGGGGGCAGTGGAACCCTCCGCTGTAAGTTCATTTGCAACACTACAGAGTGAGCCCTGAGCTTCTGACAATTCGTCTACATTAATATTGATGTCGCCTGTGCAATCTATTTCTGTTATTTTTATGGTTGTTATTCCACGTCTGCAAAGGTCATTTAAATTATACTGCGGCCTAAAATTTGTTTCATAAATTTTGATATAAATACTAATTACACCCTCTCGGAAAGCCAGCAGGGTAGCGTTCATTTATCACGTTTACACAACCTGCGATGACAGAAAGGGAAGGCAAGGGAGACTGGAGAGCTTTTTCCCAAGGACTACTAAGGCTGGCAGAAGAGGCAGCAGGTTGCTGGGGTGGCGGGGAGAGGGGGACTGAAGAAGAAATTCCTCCCACAATCACTGAGATTTAAGAATCTTTAATAAGGTACGAAAGGTTACCAAACAGTTCTGGAAACTAAAGTGTACATAACGAGTTCTTCTAGCCATAAATATTGAATAGCTGTAACATGAATAAACCGGCCCTTTACATGCGGATAAATATGGAAACTAGGAATTATATACATTATGTGGTTGTATCTTTTGCCAAAAGCAACTGACAGTTATAGTTTATATCTTTTTTAATATCACTTTACATAAACAAATGGAACAGTTTTGACACGCAGATCCAGGCTCCTACTATACGAAATCTTGACAGAACGTGAAACAACATTTTACTGCACTAAAGTACTTAGACTTTGGGACGATGTTTGCACTTTATACAAAAAAAAAAGCACATTAATACCAATAATATTCTGTTAGGTCGACGTGGAGACTGTAATCGTACAAAGTAATTCACATTTTGGTACACATTTACTAGAACATTCTTGCCATTCAGTACAAACAGTTGGCTTTTGGCCGCCCACCCTTCCCCCAACCCCGCCCTCCCGGCCCCTCCCCCCCAATGCAAAGACCACAACGCCACGATCCCACCCGCCCGTTCCAACTGAGATATAACTATTTACAGAATCCAACAGTACAGTTTTAAGCTAATAATTCTGTATTTACAAGAATGCAAAGAAGAAAAAAAAGAAAGCCGAAGCCCAGAGAGCCTGTTCCAATTCTGATGAGGAACTGGCCTACCGAGTTGGCAGCATTTGGTCAGGCGGCCGCCTTCTCCCCGACCCCCATCCCGCCCCTTGGCTACCAAGCCAATGCCAAAAGAGGGGAAAAAAGGAAAAAGGAGGGGAAATTAAAGGTCTGGTGCTTTATCTCTTAGTCGGTCCTTGGTCTATTGGCAGGTTCAAAAAAATAGTATTGTGGGATGGGGGAGCTGTTTTGATTCGCAGGGTTCTTTCAGTAATATTTTGCATACGTGTGTTCAGTCTCTTAAATAGGTTTTTGATCGGCGTTTTGTTTCTGATTTTAAACGTACCATTCATTAAAATTGGAAGAGAGTGCGCTGTGGCCTGCTGTGTGGTGGACCGCGGACGAGGAGGGCGACAGGGAGCTGGTGGTCGGGTTGTCTGTGGAGGGAGACACGATGGTGGGCGGTGTGGAGGACTCGTAGCCCGAGCTGGCGGCCGGCGAAGGCTGCGAGCCCTGCGAGGAGGATTCGTGGACCTGCGGGAACAAAGTCGAGTTTTCAAGGAGATAAAGACCCGGAGCAGCAGCCGCCCAGGACCGGTGAAGGCAGCGCGCCGCCTCTCCAGGGAGCCCTGCATTCCCTCCACCTCCGCCGAGGCCTCGCCCGCGGGACTTGACTCGGCCTGGGTCGTCCCGCGTCGGCTCTGTGGAGGCGGTTCTCCAGAGAGCCATAGTGACCCAGGGGCTCCCAAAAGAAAACCAAACCTGAGAAGGAGATGACTGAATTTGAGGCTAGAGCCGCAGATGTCCCCGCGCCCCACCTCGCAGCCGCTGCTTTGCTCGCTCAGATCTGCGGGCAAGACCCCAACTCTTCTGCCAACACTGCCAGCCACAAGGGCGGCACATTCGGGCCGCGTCCTCCAGCTGGCGCAGCCCTAGCTCCAGTCTGGGCCAGATTCAAATTCAGTCGCGGCCTCTGATCGAGTGTTCACTTCCTTTTTACTTTTCTTATTAAATAAAACATTTAGAACGGTCTGGGGTCCTCCCACCCTCTTTTCTACCCCCGCCCTCTCTGCCCAGCCCCACTCGGCAGCGTGGAACCGATGCCTCTCAGCCTCCACCGGCTCCTGCCACCTCCCGGCTGCCACTCGCTGCCGGTCCCAGCCGAGGAGCAGAGTGAGCTCCTGGCGCGAAGGCGGGTGGCAGGAGCTGGGCGATTACCTTCATGTGTTTGCGCAGCGAGCTGGGGTGCGTGTAGGATTTATCACACATCTTGCAGAGATAGGGCTTGTCGCTGGTGTGCACGTGCATGTGCTTCTTGCGGTCGCTGCTATTGGCAAAGCGTCGGTCGCAGCCCTCGAACTCGCACTTGAAGGGCTTCTCCCCTGGAGTGAAAAGAGAGAAAGAGACAGAACTGATTAAAACAAGACCCGTGGTTGCATTTTTTTTTTTCACATCAACAAATGAAAAAAATTTAAAAGGTTGCAAGCTCAAACACCCGGGTCTGCAGTAAAGTCATACATATGCAGTGGATTTATAAATATCTTAATTATTTTAACTACTAATCCAATTAAGTGCATATTTTATTATTGTTGCTGCTATTATTATTGTTCTTGTTAGATTTTTATTTTATTTTATTGTTTTAAAATCCATTAGCACTAGCAGGTTTTTCTGCTGGTGACTATCCAAAGGACTTTGGGAGTCAGCAACTACCTTTTGGTTTCTAATTTTCACATTCCGGGCTGATTCTCCTGCTGTTTTGCTCCTCTCTCCTCCCCTTAAACCCCTCTCTGACGCTCTGCACCCCCTCCTCGCCTCCCCCACCCTGTACTTCACAACACATTTTATAACGTAATCTGGGCCGAAAGCTCGGCGCTGCAAATTCTTCCCTGACTGCGACGATAAACCCAAAGATCCAAATGCGGTTGTCGGAAATCACCCGGGAAAACCAGAACAGGGAAGCAGACCTGATCCCGGCATCGTTGGAGCAGCGGGCCCAGAATGGCCTGCCTAAGCCAGACTACAGTCATGAGCTCGCCGCCAACTTTTCTTTTAACTGTTCCCAACCAGTTTCTATTTTAAAGGCCGATGTAAGGGATACGGTGTTTTGAAAACCACTTCATAGGATTTAATTGACAAAAAAAAAAGACATCTTTGCCTTTCTCCAACACTCCTGACTCCTCAAACTGCTCACAAACAGGTCACTATTAAACTGGACTATTTAAATATGCACAAGCCTCCAAAAGCCTCCTCTGGTCCGACTTGCTTGTTTTCACCACATCCTCCCTCCTTTCTGTCTTTCTGTTTTTGTTTCTTTCTGTGACCCTTCACCCGATCTCCTCCAATTTCCTCAGTTCTTTCCTTTGGGAAAGACTTCACTAAAGTGCACAGAGGGGGACGTTGACCGGAAGCAAATGTTTAGATTTAGATTTGTCTGCAGCTGGAGCTGCGGGAGCCTCCACCGCCACCGCTGCCTGCGCCTCCGGGAGCCAGCCACCTCTCTCGGCTTCGTGCAAGCCAAGGCTCTGCAAACCGGGTGTGTCTCTTGGCTCTCCCGGTCTTTTACATTCCTCCTTTAAAAATCTATATTCCTGGACCCTCCCTGTGCGCTCCTTTTATACTTTTTCATAATTTTAAGCACGAAACTAAAAATCTGCGTAACTTTTGCTGCCTGCCGGCTGGAACCTGACTCCCAGACCCAACCAAGGCCGGATTTGCGCGTCCCGACCACTGACTTTTGGATTTCGGGTCTCATGTCCGGGATGCATAGGGAGACGGGGGGCGGGGGTCAAGGACAGAGGTTTCCATACCTGTGTGCGTCCTTTTGTGGATCTTTAAGTTCTCTGAACGCGCGAAGACCTTGCCACATCCTGGGAAGGGGCAGGGAAAGGGCTTCTCGCCCGTGTGTACGCGGATATGGTTGACCAGTTTGTATTTGGCTTTAAAGGGCTTGCCCTCGCGTGGACATTCCTCCCAGAAGCAGATGTGGTTACTCTGCTCAGGTCCGCCGACGTGCTCCACGGTGACATGCGTGACCAGCTCATGCATGGTGCTGAAAGTTTTGTTGCAGGACTTTTTGGGGTTGGCCAGCTGCTCCGGCTCGATCCACTTGCAGATAAGCTCCTGCTTGATGGGTTGGCGCATGTAACGGAAGAAGGCGCCGGCGCCGTGATGTGCGGCCATGTTCACGTTCATGGGCCCGTAGCCGTGCAGCTGCGGCGCGGCATAGTGCTCCGAACGCGGGCTTGTCACCTGGCCGTACTGCTCGGGCCGCGGATACATGTCCCCGGAGAAGCCAAGCCTCATCTGCCCGTTGACCACGTTGGGCGACGCGTGGCCCGCCGCCTGCTCGTGAAGGCCAGGGAAGAGGAGGTGGCCCGCGGCGTCCGTGTGGCTGTGTGGGCCCCCGAAACCCCCGGCCGAAGCAGCGAATAGGCTGTGCTGAGCGCTGGCTGCTGCCGCCGCGTCGCCAAAGCCCCGGTTGCGGAACAGAAAATCCCGCGTGGAGTTGAAGGCTGCGCTGGAATAGGAGCCGACGTGGCCGGGGTGGTGGTGATGGCCAAGGGCCGCGGCCGCCGCGTAGCCGGGCGCCTGAGACGTGAAGGCCGTCTGGCCGGCTGAAGCCAGCTCGTGCGAGCTGGGATTGAGCTTGAAGGCTCCCATGCCGTCGGCGAACGGGTTGATGCCCAGGCCTACGTCGCGCTCGGACACGTCGCCCGCGGAGTGGTGGCGGGATGCTCCAAAGGTGGTCACGCCGATTGCAGGGTACTGGGGGCCGGCGTCCAGGAGCATCGTGGCTGCTCCGGGCGAGCCCCGGCCTCCCCCGCCCCCCCCACCCTCGCCCGCGGAGAAGGGAAAATCAGGAGGAGGAGGAATGGGAGGCGGAGGAAGAGGAGGAAGAAGAAGAGGAGGGAGGAGGAGTCGACCCACCTCGCGAAGTCCTAGCCCGCAGGCAGCCGCGCTGCTCGCTGGGGAGCCCGCCTGGCCAAGCGCGAGGAAGCCGGACGGCTGTGGGCCGAGAGCGAGGCGGGCTCTGGCGCCCGCCAAGCAGACCCTGCCGGCCGGGCTTGCACTTTCTTGCCGCTCAGTCTTTGCCGAGAGTACCCCGCGTCAAAGCTGCCCAGGGAAAACCATGGAGCATCTCAGCCCCCCCAAAAAACTTCCTCCCGGATTTGTAGCATAGAGGAATGTGAGCGCAGGAGCCGCAACTGCTCGCTCTCTCTCCGCCTCGCGCCGTATGCCCCTCCTCACTTCTCCACTAGACCCTCGCTCTTTCTTTTCTCTCTTTTCTCTCAGGCTCGCCTCTCTCGCTCCTTCACTCTCCTTTTTCCCCTCTGCTTTTTGCCAAAAAAATAATAATAATAAAATAATAATAATGAAAAGGGGGGAGCTAAAAAGAAAGAAAGAAAAAGCCAAAGAAAAGGCTCAAATCATGCACAATATTGTCTTTTGCGGTTTATCTTCCTGGGGAGAAACTTTCACCTCCTCAGCCGGGCGGTGAGCGCGAGACTGATAGCAGCAATCATTCCTGCAGATAAATGAATTGAAAGGAAGACACCGTCCCCCCCTTGATGAATGGGAGCAGGGGGAGGTGTCACGTGCTGGTGACGAGGGCGCCGATTGGTGCGTCCTCACTCCCCCCCCTGCCCGCAGCCGCCGCGCCAACTGAGGGCGCGCCGAGGCGCCGCGCGCAGTTCATTGGCCCGCCCGCCTCATCAATCCCAGGTATTGTAAAGCACTTGACATCCTCTTTTGACAAACCCGGCTGCCAGGAGTAGCAACTTTTTTTTTTGGCCAAAAAAAAATTTTCTCCCTCTTCTCATGAAAAAAAATTCTTTTTTTTTGCCACGTTCCTTTTTCTTCTAGCAGTCAAATACGTTGTCTCTCTCTCCTTATCCCTCTTCCTCCTCCTCTTCCATTCCTTCTCTCTCTCTCTCTCTCTGTCTCTCTCTCTGTCTCTCTCTCTCTCTGTCTCTCTCTCTCTCACATCTATCTTGTCCTTCCTCAAACCTGCTCTTGCGGAGCGGTTAGCGACTTCGGGCGTCCAGGAGTGCAGGAGGCGGGGATGGGGTTGGTAAACACAGCTAAGACACTTCCAGAATGTCCCGATTCAGCAACTTTCCTTTCTTTCATTCTCCCCTCTCCACACCCCCCCCCCCACTTCAAGGGCTGCAAAGGAAGCTTTTGTTATTTGCTCCTTTTGAAGTTTTCCTCCCTCTTGCCTCATCCCCCTCCGGTTTATAACTTAAGATCTAGGAACACATGGACACTCCACTCTCTCTTTTCTAGAAATGGGATTCCTCAGGATAACCAATTGCCTTGATTGTGTTATTTTTATCAAATCAATCAGGTTTCCTGCATCCATCCTATCCCCCATCCCCAAATAAGCACAGGTAGATGAGAGCTCTTAACTTTCCAGGTTATTGGGGTGTTTATTTTTTTAATGGCAAATTGGAAACACTGTTGCTGATTTTCCTTTTTTCCTCTCCTGTGTTATTCTTCTCTTTTCTCCCTTTTCCCTAGTCTCCCTCGTCTGCCCCCGATGACCCTCTGCTTCTGCACTTCTGTTCCCAACCGGGGCCCCTTTCATTCAGGTAAAACTGTAAATTTCCCAAAGCGCCATTGTTCTTCAGGACTGTCCAAAGCTCCCTAGAAATCCCCGAATACTTTTTTAGCATTTAAATCCCCGATAGATAGAACCAATGTAAATTTTGTGACATTCAAACCTTTTTTAGTTCACAAATCAGTCACCCTTGTCACAGTTATTGAAATTCCGCAACTCGCCACACCAGGACGGTGGAAAAAGCGGGCGCGGTCTTTGTTGCCGACCAGGCTTTTGATCGCCAGAGAAAATTTACTTACCTTCAGATGAGTGAGCAGAAAAAGAAATAACACTCCCTTTGATTTAGTTAGGAAAATGCAGACATTTGGATTCAGTGCAAACATACAACACTCGCTTGTTTTCGCGATGCGGCCCTCGATTAACCTGTCTTTGCCCAGCGCAAAGTCTATTCAACAACTGCGCGTAGTTGCTTTTTGTCCCATCCACAAAGAGCCATTGACCATATATTAAAATGATTGTTGAAAGGTAGAAGAGTATGGCACTTAAAAGCAGGGGAAAAAAATCCGTGACTCAATCAATTAAGGCGAATAACATTTATGCATTTCAAAAAATGCACACGGATGCGGGGGTTTGGGGGGGATAAAGGTTGCATTTCTCCGCAGCTCTGTTTAAAACCCAGCAGCCTGGGCTGAGGGTTTAGCCCAAGTGTCTGCATATTCATTAGGTCTAATTATTTTCTAGTAAGGAAAACACAAAAAGCCAAGAGTCGGAATCCTTCAATTTGCCCTTTGTTTCTAACTTCATTTGGCTTATTTGCAGCTGAATCGGAGCCCTAAACTCTTTTCGCAGACAAAGAAACCTCAACTCATCCTTTCACAGGCAGCCCAGTTAAAAAACTCACCAGTGGTTGGAAGAGAGGAAAATGAAAATGAATTTCTTTTGCCCCGTCGCCCGCCTTAGCTAGCTGCACAGGCTGGAGGAAGGCTGGATCAGCGCTGGCCGCTCTTAGCCTTTCTGGTTTTCTGGTCTTTTCATCGACTAGACTTTTGCCTGGGGTTGGCGAGCTGAGCTGCCCTTCACTAGGCTCTCCCCGATCAAAACTCGACTTGTGTATCTGGGGTGGTTTCCCCGTGTCTGAAGGGACCTGGCCAAGCATTTGCACTTGTGCTGGGAGATAGACATTGAAGAAAGAAAAAAAAAAATCAAATGTTCTGTTCCCAGCAACAAGTCGGAATGCAGCAGCCAAGCATTCACCACCAACTTTGACTGGACCAGGGATGGGGAATGATAGAAAATGGCTCGGGCTTAAGGGGTGATTTAAAAAAAATTATACACTTTGAGTAGCTTGGATATATCTTTTTTTGAACAAAGTGTTTTCTACTGCCTACAAGGGGAGGTTGGATCTTTGCTCCAATGCAGTTACAAAAACCTTATCTGCTAGAAGTTTTCTCTAGAGGCTGTACTGCTCTCACTAGGGAGAACAGATATTGAACCCACCTCTCCTCCCTCTCAAAAAAAAAAAAAAACACACAAGGGAGGGAACACGAGGGGGAAGGGTAGCCATTGGGAGGGGGAGAGGAAAAAATAATTCTTCAAAAAAGAAAAGTCAGTCTTCTCCTCTCCAGTCCGTGAAAAATCCAATGGGGACATTGACAAGAGAGTATTTTTAGGAAACACGTCCAAATATTCAGGGTAAGAGTGAATGCGTGGGGAGGGGAAAAAAGTTGTGGGTTGTAGAAGTTATCAAGTGGGATTTGCGGCGCTCTCTGCAGGAAACCAAAGCGGCTCCAGTTCAAAGCCACATGCACCAACGTGACATATAAGCCATTAAAATATCATCCTGACGGCTCATTTCTGCTTCATCATACATTCCCTAACTGCTTCCCGAAAGCTGGAAAAAGAGAAATGAAGGATGACTGCCTCACTGGAACCACAAAAGAGAGGCTTGGAGGGGTGCGTGGTCCCCCCTCAGCCACCCCAAAGTGATGTGCAGAAATGAGGCGATCCCAGCAACAGGTGGAGCGAGGTAAGTGCATGAGTCCACGGGGCAGACAGGACTTGTACCCTCAGCAGTTGGCTAACAAGCCCCTTATCGGGACCATTGGCACCCAAAGCCCACTGGGGGAGAGGCCCATCTAGACTGTTTCCCCTAATCCCCTCCCTCTTTAGCCCCCCAGCCTTGGATATTGGCCCCACCCCAGTGACAGGGAGGGGAGGAGGGGGCTCTTCTGCCGGGGGGCAGAGATGGGGATGAGTCCATTCCTTCTCCCCAGGAGAGGGGGGCAAGAACAAATGGAGCTTCCACTAGCAAGGAGACCAAGAGCAGCTGGTTGCCGGTCCGCCCTCCCTACCTCATCTCCTTGTAAATTGCCTGGGTGTCCCACCGTGAGCACGGGAAGGGGAGTAGTGGCCCTGAACTTCCCTCGCGCCGAGTAAGCGGGCCGAGAAGGCAGCTTCTCTGCTTTGCCCCTGGGAGGATGGCAGGAGGAACTCGGTTTCTCCTCCCCAGGGTCAAAGAAGCCAAGTTAGCCTGGCTGGCAGAAAGATGATGGAACTTCTCCGCCCCAACGTGACCGCGGATGCTGGCTCGGTCAGCCGCGAGGCTGGATCCTTGCCCTCGCGCTTCCCCGTCCTGCCTCAGGACGCTGACCGCTGAGATTCGCTCTCTGCGCGCCTGCAGGGTTTGGGACTTGGCTTTCTTTCTCTCAAGTGCAAACGAAGGCTAGGACTAGTTCTCCTGGGAGCAGGCCACAGCCACCAATGATTCTGGGCACTGCCCTAGACAACGCGGGACACTGTAAATTACAGGAAAAAGAGGCCCGGACCTGGTCGGCTGTGAAAACCAGGACTACCTCAAAGCCTTGAGGGGGAAAGCTTGGGGTTGATGAATTGTCCATGAGGACGGTTGGGACCTAGCTAGATATTAAGAATGGAGAAAGGGAGTTGGAAGTTGCACCTTGGCTGGCACCATCTGCCAGGAAACCCCCTTTGGATTTCAAGGTCATATTTCTCCTCCCTTGGGGAGAAAATTTCTGACTGCACTGGCAGCACAGCAATCCACAGGGAGGTACCACCTTCCCTTCCTCCATCTAACCGTGGGCAGATTGGGAGGGGGGTGGTTCCAAGGGATAGTTTAATATTCAGGCTGGTGCTTCAGGCGACTAATACAAACTCTACTGTGGACACAGGGAAGTCGCCTAGCCTTCAGCCTTGGGCTGAGGAAACCCGAGATCTTCCCTCTAGGAAACAGAAGAATAAGAAAAGGCTGCCACAAGACCCATCCTCGCACCCCAACTTCCTGGTATTCGAGGGCCTGGTAGAGGGGAGACAGGGAGGTGTGGGGTGACAAAGGTGGGGAGACCTTTGGGCTTTGGCTTTGGAGCTCCTGGGCCATGTACAAGGGCACCTGCTCTGCACCTGCATCTGCTAAGCTGTGGCAGACAGGGGAGCATGGCTGCTTCTTGGGAGAGCCTGCAGGTCAATCAGTGTGGAGCAGCATTGAAGGCTTGGGGGCTAGATTCCTTAGCTTGAGAAGCAGGCTACAGATGACCTCAGACCTTGAATAAGCCACACATGCTAAGGTAAACCCACAACGTGCAGCCTCTGTGTTTCACAAGAAAAATTGTGCCTTTGCATGTACCTACTGGCCTACCTTCTTGGCTTTCTCCCAGCACAATTAATTTATTTGGACTTGCTGGGACCTCTTCTTCCTCTCAAGGTATGGAAAAGCAGGGAGATTCTAATAAATCTTCAGATTGTGCTCCTGACTGTTGATTCAGTGGCTGGGGCTGGTGTGAGAAGACAAGTCAGGAGTCATTGGAGGGATAATCAAGCCTAGCATTTTCAAGGCTTTTAAATTCTTAGAATGGTGGGAATCTCAGGTCTAGAGGCCCAGAGGCTGCTCCCAATTCACTCACCCCTCCTTCAATGAGATGAGTAGCTTGCTAAGTAGTGTCGGAGTATGAACCAAAGGAGAAGATATTTACCCTTGCTCCCTGCTCTGGCTGGTGATGGAGCTGTTACAGAGAGCAGCTTAAGGTCCCAGTTGCTTGCCTGAAGTCCAGCCACTGCAACACTTGTTTGCATGCCTGTGGGTTTGTAATGCACAAAAGACTTCAGGACCTGGGAGTGGAAGTGACACAGGCCTCTTAAATGCAGGGCTTGGGCAGCATTGTGGGCGGACAGAACTCTCCAGGGAAATTCACACCCATTTTCTTCAGAAGCAAAAAGTAAATTCTATTAGTTCCAACCAACCAGGACGTTTTTCACACCAGATATCCTACCAGGAGGAAATTTTAGAGTAAAGACACCCAGCATGCCACTTTTTGTAAGAATGTAAAGTTGAGCCTCCTTTCTCTACTGATTTGTGCGGGAAGAAGCTTATTACCTTTGGGGATGAATGCATTTTGGTTAAAGAGAATTGAAAATAAATAAAACCCTCTGGGAACTGGTGAGTCTATACCCTTACCCCAGCCCCTACCCCTCAGGCTTAGATCTAGAAAAGAAGGGAGAGGAAAGGGTGAAAACACCAAGCTAGCTCAAGCCTGGTTTGGGGGTTGAGAGAAAGAGGGAGAAAGAGATCTTTGAACATAGAGAACTGGAAAGCCTTTGAGATAGCAGAGACCTGCTTGGATTTAGCCTGTGGTTCAACAAGTTAAACAACTGCCTGTTCTGTGGGCTGGAGTGTCAAGACAAGCAAACTTCCTCATTGACAGAGGGCTTGCTGTGTTTGTCCAGCCTGAGACCTTTTCAATGACTGTTTGTCTTTTTAGGCCAAATTGAGGGCTGGGGCTGGGTGGATTGCCTGTGTTTTGCTGCTCTGATGCCTTTCCTCTCCTGACAGATGCAGAGGTCGCTGGGGTGGGTTTCAGGCTTTAAGATGGCCAAAGTCTCGGTGGTTCTATTAGCAAAGTGAATCTGACAAAGTATGTAAATATATTGGGGGAGGGGTCAGGTTATTTCTGACTTTCTTTAATAAGATATGAGATGGCCAGAACCAGATGATAGAAATGATAACTCACCCCCCATCTGGGGAATTTTATGGTAACTTTGAAAAATCAAGCAGTGATGGCTTCTGGAGGAAGAAGCCATATAAGGGATTCTACACCACCAGGGTAGAACAGGATCTAGACATTTGCAAAGATATTCCTTTCCTCCCAGTTTCAATAGTTACAACACAATTTTTAATCGGCTAACCTCCAGCCTTTCCCATTACATCTTACTAAACTCAATAAACTGAAAAAAAAAACCCGAAGGCTTCTCATAAAATAAATTCAAATTCTAAAAGTTAGAGATGTTTGAACACTGACTGACAGAAAGGGTGCTTAATTCTAAATGCAAGGGAGATCAATAAATGTGTTTTAGATAAAAATCTTATTGGGAGATTATGACTTTACTATTTTTTTTATCATCAATGATACATTGTTTTGCAATAAATAAGAGAAGTTCCCAGCAGAGTTCTTTTTTTTTCCAATGCCAAATTTGAAAATGTTTGAAGAAAGACTGCAAGACTCTTCAAACCAACACTCTCTTTCACTCACACATGCAGGCCACAAAATTTTGTCATACAAACATGTATAAAATTATTCACCTAGTGACTGACCCTCTTTTTTTCCCTAATAGGCTCAAAGTCAGAAAATGAGATACAAGACTTCTTTGGTGATGAGGAAACGATTAAGACTTTACCGAAATGCTCTGAAAGAGTCAAGTAAGTTATGATCTTCTTTTGAATTTTGCTTTGCTGAAGTTAATTTTTTTAAGTAGGAAGTTTTGTTTTATATTTTGCTTATGATGGTTGTGAGTTTAGGGATGTTTCTTGAGTTCAAATGAAACTTTGAACAACAACTTGGTGTTTCATGCTTTTGCACACAAATCAGCTACTCAACATCCCACCAGCATCTGACTAACCTCCCTCAATGCCTACTCATCTGGACATTCTAGAATTAATATTTGATGACTCTCTCATTGAAACAATCACCCCTGACCTTCTGCAGTTCCACTGTCACATTATTCTATGACATATTCATCTTGAATTCATTTCCAGACGATTTGATTGGAATAAGGTTTGACATGTATTGGCTTCCATGAAAGAAGCAGACTTTGATCTTGGTGATGGGGTTTACATGATATGCATCATCTTTACCAGGGACACCAGCCTTCTGCAATGTGGTGGTGATGACATTCCCACAATGTGGTGTCTAAACAGGGAGTGACTGACAGCCGCTTGGTCAGGAATGCCTTCATTGTGAACAATTTAATTTAATATTCCATTTAGAATAAGCATATGATTTAGGGTTGGGTGTTTCCCCTTCCAGGCATATAGTTTTCCTCATTTCAACGACACCACCAGCTGACGGTTACCCCCAAGATGCTTCTTTGTTGATAGGAAAAGCAACCTTCTTAACAAAAGTTAAATGACATCTCAGGAAATGGCTCTCTTCTATTATTTTGGGTTGATTTGATGGCAGAATTCTCAAGAGAAATGTGGTTATGTAAATTCAGTTATTTTAGTTCTTCAATGCTGTTCTGAAATATCTTTTAGCCATGCTTTTAATCTTTTGTTAAAAGATGTTTTATAGAACCATTGCTTGAAAATTAAATTCTATCCAAGTATATTTTCTTGCATATTCAGTTCCATCAATGATGACTGAAACCTAAACTTGCACAGCAAAGGGAAAGAATGTCTTCAAAATTCTGATAAATCTCATCTTCTTTGTACAATCTGGGCCTGGACATACAGTGGCTTCTAGGAGCTTAAGTTATTATTTTCCCATAAGAATAGAGACAAACTCTCACTGTAGGAATCCTGAAGTCTGTCTTTGAATAGCCTATGAAGAGATTTGGCCCCTCATTTTTGGGTGCTAACCTGGTCAGAAACAAGGGGGGGG